>CM048744.1:195672137-196872137 GCA_026315105.1 Locusta migratoria | reverse complement strand
AATGATACATCCTGGCCAACCGGAAGTAGGGAAAGTGTGTCGGCGTTGGTATGTTTAGTGGTAGGTCGGTACAAAATCTCATACTGATAATTTGACAATATCAAGGACCATCTCTGAAGCTTTTGTGCCGTTCGTGGCGGAATTGGCTTTGTGGGTGAGAACAACGACGTGAGAGGCTTGTGGTCAGTCAACAAATAGAATTTTCTGCCATAGAGATAATGATGAAACTTTGTGACGCCGTAAATGATTGCTAAGGCCTCCTTTTCTATCTGACTGTAATTCTGTTGCGTTGGCGTCAGTAGCTTGGATGCAAAGGCAATAGGACGATCGTGAGATCCAATGCGATGTGAGATTACCGCGCCCAGACCGTACGACGAGGCGTCAACTGCTAACACTACAGGCTTCTGTGGGTCAAAGGGAATCAAAAATGCATCACTGAGTAGTGCAGACTTTAATTTGTCAAAGGCAACCTGACAATCTTTGGACCATACAAAAGGAACATTCTTCCTACGTAAGTGATGCAGTGGAGCTGCAATCTGAGAGGCATTGGGAATAAACCTGAAATAATAGTTAAGCTTTCCCATCACTGCTTGCAATTCGTGCACATTCTTAGGAGGAGGCAAGTCTTTGATTGCTCTAAGATGTGACTGTAAGGGATGAATTCCTTGGGCATTAATCACATGGCCTAGGTACTCTATTTCAGTTTGAAAAAACGAACACTTTGCTTTATTGCAACGTAGACCTGCTGCAGTCAAAACTTTGAAAAGGCACTCCAGGTTTGCTAAATGTTCTTCAACTGTACGTCCGGACACCACAATGTCATCTAAATAGTTCGAACAACAAGGTACGGAAACTGTCAGCTGTTCCAAAAAACGCTGAAAAATAGCGGGAGCGGAAGAACTGCCAAAGGGTAGGCGTTGAAATTGAAAAAGGCCCATGTGAGTATTAATGACGAAAAACTTTTTCGACTCGTCATCAAGTGGAATCTGTAAGTATGCCTCTGCTAAATCAATCTTAGAAAAGAAGCGAGACTGTCCTAATTTGTCCATTAGTTCGTCAGGTCTGGGCAGGGGATAAGTGTCTACAATTGTTTGACTGTTCACTGTTGATTTGAAGTCCGCACAGAGACGAAGTTTTCCTGACGGCTTGGGTATAATTACTATAGGCGAGACCCACTGACTCGCAGAAACAGGAGAAATCACCCCACTATCTTGCCAACGTTTAAGTTATTTGGCAACTGTATCACGCAAGGCGATAGGCACTGGTCTAGCTTTACGAAATTTTGGAACTGCAGATTCTTTTAAAGTTACATGTGCCACGAAGTCTTTTGCACAACCTAGTTCCGGCGAAAACAAGTCACTGTATTTGTCACACAATGCATTGATTTTATCCTGAGGCACTATTGACGAAATTTGAAGCACATCTCTTTGAATTGATAAACCAAACAAGTCAAAAGCATCTAGTCCAAAAATGTTCTGTGTCGATTTGGCCTGAAGAACTACAAAAGCAACTGTTTTTGTTACACCTTGAAAAGAGGCGGGCAGGCTACATGTTCCTAGCACGGGAATATTTTCACCTGTATAAGCTGTTAACACTGGCTGTGACGGCGACAATTTTGGCGAACCCAGAAGTTCATAAGTATCTTTATTAATTAAGGTAACAGCGGAACCAGTGTCGAGCTGAAATTGCACAGTCTTATTGTCAATGGAAAGATTCACAAAAAGTTTTTGCTTGCGGCGCTCGACAGGTGCGCGAATGTGGGCAACGTCTGATACATATTGTTTTCTGCGCTTGCGCGGGTTGCGTGCGGTAGGAAGCGGCGCATACTCGGCACACAGCGGATTAACCACACTGTCACTAGATGACACTACCGCCGGATCGGCGTCCGCGCAATGCGAGGCTACTGCACTAAAATTACTTTCAGTATCTACAACAAGTCTACTGGCACTATCTACACAGTACTGGGCACTTTTACAATAAGAAGTTGCAGAAGGCACTAGGTTCACCGCAGGATTGCACTGTACATTGTCACTTTGCTTGTCCCGAACCCGTTTCCGTTGCACTGTTTTACGCGCTCGTTGGCGCTTGCTACGTGGTGCACTATATAGTTTTGCCATAGGCGCAGAACTACTTTCTTGAAATTGAGATCCAAGGAAAGCAGTGTTCAATTCCACAGCCCGTACAACATTTACAGAATGAACCGTTCTCGCACTCTGCGAAGCACTGATTCTAACGTTACAGTTCTTTGAGTTTTTAATTTGCATACACACCGACGGCACATGTCCCGATTTGCCACATTGATAACAGGTCGCGTTGCGACTAGGGCAATGAGCACGCTTGTGGCGAGACACACACTGGGGGCAAGATTTACGTACATTTTTCTGAAATGAGCGTTGGCGCCCGTTATGCAAATTACAGTGTCTAACACTACGGGGCGACCTTTGCGTCGCACTTTTACTCTGGCTACTGTTCACTGTCTGTTCAGCACGGCCGGTAGAAGAATAAGAATCACTAGTGCTATACTGAGAACTACGGCTAGGAAAGCGTCCGTTGCGGCGCACTGAATTTACACTGTGGCTTTGCATTTCTACATCTGCTAAGTCAAAAGTATCATGCGCTTCTATAAGCTGCAGTACACTGTCTAATGAGGGGTCAGACTGTTTCAGAATTGCTGCTCTAATTCTGGGGTCCTGAATATTCTGCGTAATCGCATCCCTCAACATCACGTCACTATAAGAAAGTCCACAAGAGCAAGTAAATTTACATTGGCGGGTTAAGCCCTTCAATTCCGTAATCCACTCTTGTTGTGACTGCTGCGGTAATTTTTTAAGTCTGAAAAATCGATACCGTGCAGCGGCTACAAGAACTTTTCTCTCATAATGAGCATTTAGTGCCTCTACTATTTGTTCAAAGTCTACAGCACGAGGACATGCGAGAGGGAAAAGTTTTTGCAATAGTACGAAAGTCTGGGGGCCCACAATCGATAAGAAAAGGTTCTTCACTCTCTGACCTGTAATTTGATGAGCCGCGACGAGTTCTTGAAACTGTGCGAAATAGTCGCTCCATTCTTCCTCACGTTCGTTGTACTGGCGAAACGTAGGAAGAGGTGCAGCGGCAGGTGTGGGCTGCTGAAGCGGCGGATGTTGTTGTTGGTTAGCTGCCTGCGCTGTGAGCTGGGACACCGCCTGGAGGAGTTGCGTTATTTGCGCCGTCTGTAACTGAATAATTTCCATTAAGTTTGGGTTCGGGGTAGTGGCCATGCTGACCGATTAGGCGCCGCGCATACAAGTAAATTATAACAAAACACAAATGCAATATGAAAGAGGACTCGCTCTGCAACAAAAAAGTCCACAAACACGTAACTGAAAATGTTCCCCCAAAAAGCTTATAATAAGGGTGGGTGGGCGGGAGCAATTTCTGCGTGCTCCGACTACTGCTGTCTGGCTGCTGCTAGCGGGCTGGTCCACGGTTCGTGTATCACTCCTCGTCGCCACTTTTGTGTCCCAACTTCGTCGCCGCTTTTTATGTCCCAGCCTCGTCGTAGGTGTCGGTGGCCGAGTGGAACGAGACCGACACAGGAACAAAGACAGCATGCTGGTGCAGGTACGGAGGGGAGCAGCCAGAAACTATAAACACTCGAGTAAATTAGAAAGATATATATTGCACAGAATGTAACAATACTTAACTTTTACATAGTACTGCAGAATGTTGATACATAGTTGTTAGAGGCCTGCCTAGTGCCTGTACGATAGCAAAGTCTTCACTGGTGCCTATCTGATTACGACGGTCCTAACTCGTTGCTATCTCAGTCCGAAGTGCCGATGTCCTTCAGTGGTGGCCACGAGCGGAGTTCTCGCAGAGGGCGCTCGTGGCTGTCGTCGTGAGAACGCCGCGCCGTGCGTGCATGGCGGCGCGCGGTGAAAGTAGGTGGCGCGCACTTTGTACTTGTGCGACACCACAGAATGCATTGCTGGATCGCAACGGATTCTTATCACTAACAGTCGAGAGGACAGGCATCTTATCCGCCTGGCTGTAACGGATCGTGCAGCCACGTCTCGATCACTGAGTGAACAGATGGGGACGTTTGCAAGACAACAACCATCTGCACGAACAGTTCGACGTTTGCAGCAGCATGGACTATAAGCTCGGAGACCATGGCTGTGGTTACCCTTGACGCTGCATCGCAGACAGAAACGCCTGGGATGGTGTACGCTACGACCGAACCTGGGTGCACGAATAGCAAAGCGTCATTGTTTTCGGATGATTCCAGGTTCTGTTTACAGTACCATGATGGTCGTATCCGTGTTTTGCGTCAACGCGATGAACGCATATTTTTAAGCGTGTATTCGTCATCACCATACTGCCGTATCACCCGGCGTGATGGTATGGGGCTGCCCTTGGTTACACGAATCGGCCACCTCTTGTTGGCATCGACGGCACTGTGTACAGTGGCCGTCACATTTCAGATATATTCCGACCCGTTGCTCTACCATTCATTCGATCCCTGCGAAACCCTACATTTCAGCAGGATAATGCACGAACGCATGTTCCAGGTGCGTTTCTAGATACGGAAAATGTTGGACTGCTGCCCTGGCCAGCACATTCTCCAGATCTCTCACCAACTGAAAACGTGTGGTCAATGGTGGTCGATCAACTGGCTCGTGACAATACGCCAGTCACTCCTATTGATGAACTGTGGTATCGTGTTGAAGCTGCATGGGCATCTGTACACACCATCAAAGCTCTGCTTGACTCAATTCCCAGGCATATCGAGGCCGTTATTACGGCCAGAGGTGGTTGTTCTGGGTACTGATTTCTCAGGATCTGTGCACCCAAATTGCGTGAAAATGTAATCACATGTCAATTCTAGTATAATATATTTTTCCAATGAATACCCGTTTATCATCTGCATTTCTTCTTGCTGTAATTGAGTCTTCATGATGAATTACGAGAAGCGTACTTCCAGATTCGGCCACTATTATTGCAGTGACATAATGTTTCTAATATGTAGCCCGTGTACATCCTGGCAAAGATTTCATATTAGAGCTGCTGTAACAAAGCAGCATAGGTGAAAAAAATATCGTGTACTACTGTACACAATACATTATCTGAAGAATGTATGTGACCAAATTATGAAGGATCCTGGTGCAAAAAGATGTAAATTCGTAAATATTGTGTGGGGGTGGAAGACATCAAGAAACTTTCATCAAAAATGTAACTCTGTTGTGTTATTTTAAGGAATTTTGTTACGTGTCTATTATATTTGAGACAATAACGTATGCGGGTGTTGTGTATTTCTCCCAATAAATGACCTATCTACGCAGACCGGGAAAGAGTTATCGCCACGGAAAAATGCATCAGGACCACTCGTCTGTATAACTTGACACAATTTAGTATGTTATTTTCAGCCACCAGTTGGGAATGGTTTTTTATATTCACATGTTTCAGTCCTTCTGGATCAGCTTCAGAATCTTGAAGATCCGTCTGCAACCCATCACGTCTATGCTTTGCCAAGTACAGCCATCTAACGATAGGAAAGTACTGAATTAATTTAAATCGAATTGCGTACTCTGTATCAAAGAGAGCCTATAGCTGTTCACGCCAAAAGTCAACCGGAGAACAGAGTAACATTTCCGACGCGCAGAAATGGCCGTGGGGTTGTAGACGTCATGTCATGCACCGCGCAGCCACTCGCGCCGCAGGTTCGGTTCCTCCATCGGGCATTGTTATGTGTATCTTGCCTTAAGGGTAAGTTTAAGTTGTTTTAAGTAAAGGGACTGATGACCACAGAAGCTTGATCATTTAAGCCGCGTTCACACAAGCAGCTAAACTGAGACGACAACGAGTGTCTCTCTTGCTGTTGCACTATGAGCTCTCGTTCACACAGAGCTGCACAAATACTACTTAGTTGTACAGTTTTCAGTATGGTGTACGCAGTCTCAGCTTATCACGATTTGCACGGCTCATTTCATACAAGGCCCAACGACCGTTATTGTTCCATAAGCCCACGAAGGTTTTCTTCATTTATTCGACATTTTAGTCGCAATAAAGGTCACACACTTACGCTGTGCCTCACGACCAAACTGTCCCTCACGATCGAGATAGACACTAACTGCACGGCAACTAGTTTTTTAAGGATATGATCTTTATTTAGGAATGATAATAAACAGTAACATCACGTTACACTTTTTTTTTTTTTTTTTCGAATGGTCCTTCAACTTTAAGCCAAATATGTACTCTCTCTTCAGCAAATACACGTCTGCTACTCCTGGTCTCAAACAAAATGGCTTATCAGAAACAATGTAAGACGAACCATAACTCTTGTTAGGTACCTCAGAAATATTCCACGTGCGATAAGCAATAACATCTCTCTCACAGAAAGACTCAAGACCAGGCATTCTAGCATTAGTTGCGACCGGAAGTTCGTTCTAGATGCCACGCGCGACAGGCGAAAGGGCGCTGCGCAGGCAGGAATCGTGGCTCAGTCGCTTTGAGGCAGCTGCGCGAGCAACAGCATTGTATCACGATGCCACGCCGCCTCTATTACAGGAGACGTAGTATGTTGCCTGTGTACAAGGCAACGCCAAAACGAAAAAACTCGAACGCCAACAAAATAAAGCGAAGTAAAAAGTTTCGAAGTACCTCGCGAGGTGACAGTCGAGTGGTTGTGAGGGAAGAAAGTGCCGAAACAAAGTACAACCAACGTGAACTTTTCGTTGCATGGAAAAAATAACGTCTCTCAAGTGGCACAATTAAAAGCAAGACGTTCACACTTGCTCCTGAACTACAACTTCATTATACAACTATCTGTTGCACGTCATTGTCAGAACCCGGCTTTAGATTAACAAAAATGTGAACTTATTGAAAATTCTTTCCCGTAATAAACAGTTTTATTCGTTGATAAAAATGTTATTTAATTTCCCATTATATTTATCTCAAACAAATTCTGCATTCAGGATGGTAGTATAAAAGTCTCTGAATTAAAATTACAGACTAACTTGGTTTAAATATACTCTTACCAAGTGTTATGGAGTAGTGCAGCGCAAATAGCGCATGTGTGTTGTTGGCGTCTTACACTCCGCCTGTGATAGTCTTTTTGAGACATGGTTGTGTGATTTGTGTTTTCACGCAACATCGTCATGCGCGAGCGGCGTTGCAATGGGTTCTAGCGGTCAGTGCCCGGCGAATGGGATTCAGATTTCGGCAGCGGTGCAGTAATTCCGATTCACACGTTAAACCGTGTAAAAGGTGTGTCATGTATGAACGTGTCACAGTTCACAATAGACGAACTACCGGCCGTACATCCACCCCTCAATGACCGTGACATTTGAGATGCGTCGTCAATAGTGACAAAAGGCTAACAGTGCAACAAACCACGGCTCAGTTCAGTGAAGGACTTTCGAGACACGTCTCCCAGTGGACAATCTGTAGGATCAATGGTTAAAGCCCTGTATACAGAAAGTAGCGACAGCCTTTTATGTGTCTTACCATTGGTCATCCGAACGTCACGTGGTACTCGGCATCCATTTCTGGGCAAACCTAGCCATTACGTATATTGCAGAAATGTACTGATTTAAAATTTATTTCTCTATACGAAGGCTGTATGACATAAAAGTTCGTCTTCTATTAACTAATGATCTTAATAAACTGTTTCATGGTATACTAATCCACTAATGTCATGTCGTTGGGTTTTCGACATGAATGGACTAAGAAATTTACGGGTACCGGTGTTAACGACTGCCCTATTCAAATGTACATGTATTGACAGTTCCACTTCGGGCGTCTGAAGATGGTGTCATTGTAACACCGAAATCGGTCGCGTAATTAAGTACGTAATATACAGCTGCTGGTACTTTCTTCCACCTTCCAATTTAGCAGCTGTAGTCCCAACAAATTAATTACGGAGAGAATTAAATTACTATGGCGCACTGAGCGATATCGTTCGTATTTCAGTGTCTGAGGAAAATAGTTGACTCACGTCTACCTTTATGTAATATTTATATGCCGTATTTTGCATAATGAGCAGATAACTGTGGAATTCTATCATTTCATTTATAACTCTCTTACAAAGCTATGGTTACATTACGAAGTAGTTCTGTGTATGCGTCGCGGAGTTCCAAGGTTGCTGTAGCTATGCGTTACGTTGAGCCCCACAGAGTGCTTCTTATTTCCTTATATTCGTTTCTAGTTGTCAGATACGCAAAAGCGCAAGCAACTCATCATTACCAGTGGCTGTTTAATGAGATTTTTTAGTAAGACTGTTTTGAGAAATTGTGTCAGAACAGCTGTTGCATGACTTCACCTTCTACAATTGAGCTAACAGTTTATATCATATGCTTCCCATGCAACTATAGGAGGGCTGAGTGCGTACTTCCGAGTAGTATATTCGGCTTGAATGACAAAAACAATTTCGATCCAATGGGCCCGCTGTGCAGAAAATTTCTCAAAGAGACATCATAAGAATATATCGATGTGCTCCTCCTTTATACTTTTATTTTGTTATTTATTCATTTCGGCTAAACAGCCATCATCAGACAATCTGCAAAATGTGAAAGAAAAAAAAAAAAAAAAAAAAAAAAAAAAAGGATTCCACAATTTTTTTCCCGAAGTTGGCCAAAGATGTTACATGTTCACAATTGCTTCGCTATTTGTTATTTTCGATAGTTGTTGATGTGTCAGTGGTTACGTTTATTCTATATCTTTGGTAAGTCTAATTTTCTTTTAAATAATAGTTCAAAGATTCTATGTCTTTATAATTGTTTAGTATTGTTCGATACTATTGAAAATGTATTAATGAGCCTCGTGATGGATATATTGGTTAGGTACGTCTGTGGTTGTATTTATATTTGACCAAGATTAAGTATTCATTTGAAATGAAATTTATTATGATTTAAGCTAACAAGCAAATGAAAGACTGTGTCTACGAATCTGATATATTTAAAAGACAAAAAATGATTAAAGTACAGGAAAAGTGTACCAACATGAGAAATGTAGAGAGAGTTTTTAAGTATTGTAAATATAACGTTATGTCAGATGCCATAACAGAGGAAAAAGTAATGCATTTGTAAGACCATGGTCCATTATAATAGAGGACCTGACGGCCCTAACATCACAGGCTAAATAAACAGATAAATTACATAAAATACTAATTTGGTTTTCCAATTCATTCGTTTTATTGTTTTATTTGTAATGTATACTCTAAACGTTAATATAATTGTAATCTGCAACTGTTATTCCGATCTTTCAGTGACGTATTTCTCATGTTGTTGTTGTTATGGTCTTCAGTCCAGAGACTGCTTTGATGCAGCTCTCCACCCTACTCTATCCTGAGCAAGCCTTTTCATCTCCTGATAAGAACGGCAACCCACATCCATTTGAATCTGCTTACTATACGCGTCTCTTGGTCTCCCTCTGCGATTTTTACCCCACACGCTTCCCTCCAATGCTAAATTTACGATACCTCGATGTCTAAGAATGTGTCCTACCAAGCGATCCCTTCTTTTGGTCAGGGTATGCCAAAAATTCCTTTTCTCACCAATTCTGTTCAGTACCTCTTCATTAGTTATGCGATCTACCCACTTAATCTTCAGCATTCTTCTGTAGCACCACATTTCAAAGGCCTCTATTCTCTTCCTGTCCACACTGCTTATCGTCCATGTTTCACTCCCGTACAAGGCAACACTCCACACAAATGCCTTCAGAAAAGATTTCCTTACACTTAAATTAATATTTCGTAAGTGTTATCCTAACACACGTTATCTCAACGTAACACAGACCTCTGTTAAAAATGTTTGACAATATTTAAGGGAGATATTATTCATTTGAACAGAAATTTATTATGTTTGCATTCCAACTAACTAGCAAATGAAGGCCTGTGTCTACGAACTTGCTCTGTCAGAAGGATTACAAATTCAGTCTTGTTTATACTTCTGTCTGTATCTCTAGGATTCACTGACGCAATACTGTGATTCAATATATACTTTTACCATTACGGCATTATTTGCACGTTCACTTTCGCTGTAATGTGGTTGTAAATTGGCTTTAATGGAGCGGCGCTGTGCTACGCTATGGGAGCAAGCCACCGGCATGGCCCACCAATAGCGGCTGCCGCTGAGTTTGCGCTATTTTCTATATACGGGGCTTCAGGTTCCATGGGGCACGGGTGCCGGTGCTGCACTCTGGTGCCACTACTAACACAACGGCACCCGACACAGCGGATTCCATTTGACTCCGATTACCAGTGAAAAACATTGAATTAATGGCGGAACTTAAATATGAGTTGTCGAATCACCATTCGAACTGCACCTTGCTGATGGGAGACATCGTGTGTGGGGCAACATCATACGAAACGCATCTGCCAAGAATGTGTGGCTCGAAGCGGTCGTGTCTTTGTTTTGGTTTGTGCTGAGTTTTCCTGCTGGGATGCCCCTCTATCAGTTCTGGACTCATTGTTTCGCAATACTGAGTCTGACTGGGGCCACCTACACTCATTGTGGCTATCCAAAATTTTGAGATGTCCCCCTCAGAGATCATATCTTAAGGCAACTATTTATTGACTACCAATACAAAAGCGCTACAGGTTTGTACCTGATACTGTCCTTCAAAGTAGTCACCAGCGTTCTGTAGAACCTGTTACCAGCGATGTGCCAGGCAGTCCGTGTTTTGGTTGTGGGAATGGAACGGTCTACTGCCTGTCTAATCTCTGGAATAGTTCTGAAGGGGATGCCCCGAAGTGGTTCCTTCATCTTCAGAATCAAATTAAAATCACAAGGACTTACTTCCGGAGAATATGCTGGAGTGTAGGTTACTTCCCAGTCCCATCGACCGAACAGAGCAGCCACAGCTGGCACTGTGTGCGCTAATCCGGTTTCGTGGGTGAGCTCACGAATCGTCTGCCGTCGATGACTGACAAATAACGAAGCAACAGTATGCACGTCTTCTTAAGAGTCGCTAGGACGACCTGCCGGACGCATGTCTGCCACAGTTTGCAGACCTTCGTTGAAGGCTTTCACCCAACGTGCCACTGTTCTGAACGGCACGCGTCTTGAAGATCTTGATGACACGGCGGTACGATCTGTGCCACTTTCTGTCCGTTGATCCTGTTTCGAAAACGTAGTGACACCGTTACGTCAGACCACTCGCTCACAAGTGATAGTGTTTCCCTGCCGGTGACTTGGGACGGGCAGTTTATCGGAGGTAAGGTAGGTATGTAAACAACGTATGCTCTCAGCGACAATAGTAGATTCATTGCATAGTATCTCCACAGCAGTGTTGCCAAATCTTGTAAATTTGGTTTCGTGCATGTCTGAGGTGTCATGGGACGCAGGCTTCACGTAATGGATCCTTCACCCTTGAACGGACCAGAATGATCTTCCACTCCGCAAACCATTTGGTGTCACTTCTGTCGCCATGGTGGATTTGCCGAGCGGTCTAAAGTGCCTCGCTGCGGAGCGCGCGGTTGCTCGCCGAGGAGGTTCGAGTCCTCCCTGGGGCATGGGTGTGTGTGTTGTCCTTAGGTTAGTTTACCTAGGTTTAAGTAGTTTGTAAGCTACGGACTGATGACCACGCAGTTTGGTCCGATAGATTTACAAACATTTCAACATTTTTCACTTGTGTCCAGAGTGATACCAGGAAATAGTGGACTCTTACACGGCGTCTCGTAGTAGTCCGTAGGGTCAGAGGAGCCTCCACAAGTTATTAGGTACCTATCGAATGACATCCACAGTATATTTCTACATCTCCTCGTATCTATAGATAATCGCGGCGTTAGTTTTCCCTAATTTGAAATGACTATTAAGTTACATTTAAGTGCATCACAAATTAGACCCATCTTTCTGCGTGTATTATTTCAAGATCAAATAAGAGGTCTTTTACCCTACCATGTTATAGAAATATAAAGTCTGCAGCAAGTGTGGTCATGACTTCGGCAGCTGCGTCATCTCGCTGTGCCGTCGGCCGCTCGCTATCTGTTGTCTGTTCCACCGGCAAGCTACATTAGTGATCTTCCTAATACCTGGATGCACAGACCACAGATAACATAGACTGCTGATGTCCCTATCTTGGCCGTGTTGTGATTTGAAACCAACATGTAATACATTGAGCAGAAACCTGAGTCTTCATCATTACGTGCAACAATTTTTCTCATTTAAATCATTCGACAACAGTACTACTTCTCATATTGCTCTTACTTTTTTCGTGGCGAAAGTAACATAATTTCTCCATAATTACTAATCTTAAACTGATGGTAATGATTTTTACTAGCTGTCACGCGAAACGTATCGACAATTCTTGATACAACCAACAAATCACAAACCGAGAGTGATTATTTTTATGTGCTATGAAATTTTGTTTGTTTCGACTACTAATTTGAAAAACTTCATGTCGACAATTTGTTTCAAGTTCACTTGAGCTAAAGGAAAACATCATACTTTCAGTACACAAAAGGGAAGTTAGCGAATTCCTTCTTCAAGAAAACAAATGTTCAGTCTATGGGACTTAACTACGGGGTCATCAGTCCCTAAACTTACAAACTACTTATGAACTACTTACGAACTAGGACGGCACAAATATCCATGCCCGAGGGGGGATTCGAACCCCCGACCGTAGTGGCCGTGCAGACCGTGACTGGAGCGCCTCAGTCTCCTCGGCCACCGCGGCCGGCTTCAAGAAAACCGCAGTGAACTAACTGTGCGCTCTGAGAAGGCTTGCTGTGGAGCGCACGGTTGCTCGCTGTGCAAGATTCGAGTCTTCCCTCGGACATTGTTGTGTGTGTCTGTGTGTGTGTGTGTGTGTGTGTGTGTGTGTGTTGTCCTTAGGTTACTTTAACTAATTTGTAAGCCCAGCTGCTGGTTTGATGGAGCTCTCCACGCTATCCTGTCATGTGGAAGCCTCTTCACCTGCGAATACGAACGGCAACCTATATCCATTTGAATCTGCCTACTGTACTCGTCTCTCCGTCTCCCTCAACGATTTTGATCCCACATACTTCCTTCTAATACTAAGTTGACGATTCCTTGATGTCTCAGAATGTGTCCCACCAACCAATCCCTTCTCTTAGTCAGGATATGTCAGAAACTCCTTTTCTCATCAATTCTGACCAGCACCTCCTCATTAATTTCGTGATCTAGCCAGCTAATCATCATTCGTCTGTAGCACTACATTTGGAAAACTATCATCTTTTTTGTCTTAACACCTCATTGTCCATCTTGCAATCCCATACAATGCTACAGTCCAAATGAATGCTTTCAGGAAGGACTTCGTAACTAATACTGAGTGCCAAAAAATTTCCCTTCTCCAGAAACGCTTTTCATTCCATAGCCATTCTGCATTTTATGTCTTCTTTACTTCAGCCATAAGAAGTTATCTTGCTACCCAAACAACAAAACTCATCTACTACTTTCATCATCTCATTACCTAATCTAATTCCTTGAGCATCGCCTAATTTTCTGACACTACGTTCTTTTACCCTCGTTTCACTCTTGTTAATGTTCATCTTATACCTTTAAGATACTATTTATTCCATTTAGCTCCTCTTCCGAGGCCATTGCTGTCTCTGACAGAATTACTATGTCATCACCAAATCGCAAGGTGTATTATTCTATCTCCCGGGACTTTAATTCCCTCTCCAAATTTCTCCTTCCATTCCTTCACTGCCTGCTCAATATACAGATTGAACAACATTGGGGAAAGGCTGCAACTCTGTCTTACTCCCTTCCCAACCACTGCGACTCTTCCATGCCCTTCGACTTTAATAATTGCTGTTGGCTTTTCTACAACTTGAATATAGCTCTTGGTTCCCTATATTTTACCCCTGCTTCCTTCAGAATCTGAAAAAGTGTATTCCAGTCAACACTGTCAGCAGCTTTCTCGACATCCACAAATGCTAAAAACGTAGGTTTTCTCTTTCATTTACCTATCTTCCAAGATAAATCTTAGTGTATTGCCTCGCTTGTTCGTACATTTATCCTAAATTCAAATTGGTCTTCCCCACCAGTTTTCTAACAGATTTTCCATTCGTCTGTAAATAATTAGTTTTTTTTTGCTTGTCTATTCACTCATACCCTACCAGAATATTCGGGAGATTTTGAAATCTGCATCTACATGGATACTCTGCATATCACAATGAAGTGCATGGCAGAGGGATCATAGAATCACTTTCATTATATTTCTCTACAGTTTCACTCTCTAATAGGTCGGGAGAAAAAGGAACACCTAAAACATTCTGATTTCTCTTATTATTATGGTTATATCTCCCTACGTAGGCGGGTGCAAAGAATATATGTTCGTATTCTGAAAAAGTTGGTGAGAGAAATTTCGCAAATGGAACTTGCCGCAACGAATAACGCTATTAATTCTTTCCACCTCAACTTGTGCACCATTTCCGTGACTCTCTCTCCCCTACATCGCGATAATACAAAACGAGCTGCCCTTCTCTGAATTTCTTCTAAATCGTTCGTCAGTCCCACCTAGTGTGGATCCCACAATGCGCAGCAATACTCCAAAATAGGAAAATAGGACGCACAAGTGTAGTGTAGGCAGTTTCTTTAGTAGTACTGTTGCATCTTCTAAGTGTTCTGCCAACGAAACCTAGTCTTCGGTTCTCCTTCCCTAAAATATTTTCTGTGTGTTCCTTCCAATTTAAGTTGTTCGTCATTGTTACTCCTAGGTATTTAGCTGAATTTAGGGCTTCTAGGTTTTGATTTATTGAGTATTTGAAGTTTAACGATTTCTTTTAGTGGTCATGTGGATGACTGGGAGAATTACTTTTAAGGGATTTAAGTTTTTTTAGTACACCAGGGATATTCACTTCTAAATTATACATCATGGAAGCTGTTATCAATAGGAATTCTGGGATATTTGCTACGTTTTCTATAGTGAAGGAATTTCGGAAAGCTGTGTTAAGTAATTTTGCTTCAGCAGAACTGTCATCAGTAGCATCACCATTTCTACTGAAAGCATCCCGCCTACTCGTTGCTTATCAATTCTGGGTGGAATGGACTAACGGAAGTGGTCTTCCACATATTGTTTGTACTGTTCTGTCAGGGAATCAATTTTGGTCCCTGTAATCATGATAGTAGGTGTTACTCCTCGTCTTGAATTAGTTTCGCTACAAACATCTCTCACTCACTGGGTCCCATCCTTGGTAGAGGTGTCTTACACAGAACATGAACAGATATTGAGTCCGGTATCACGAGCATAAGACAGTTCAGGGGAGGTAAGCATTTGGACAATGGATAACGACTTTAGAGGAGAAAATGGATCCACCGTGCATGCAGAGCGAGAAGAGATGTTACGGGCAGTACAAGAACATAAACATATCGGCAGAGCAGGTGTGCGTGCACTCAATAGGCAATTTATTTTGATGACCAGGAGGGGGATTTGGCAATGCAGTTAGGGGACAATCATAAAGAGAATAGCTTTAAAAGGACAGTTTTAATTAGAGATTAATCGTTAGTCTCCCCCTTTTCAAAATACCATTTACGTTACGTTAAAATATGAAACTTCCTGGGCTAGGAGACAGAATCCCGCACCTTTAAGTGGCTTGGAGGAGAGTGAATATGTACTACGAACAAAAACCATTAAATCATACGGGAGACTAAATGAAATTACAAGATATGAATAGGAATCACTCTACAGGAAAATTTTTGACATAGAGCAGGTCAGAAACGAGCCTTAGCCGGAAAGTATTACTATTCTATGAGTATCATTGGCCACGAGTTTGCGATATTGGCCTAACGTCCACCCATGTGTGCATTAAACGTAAGTGACACGTGGCTAAATTTAAAATCCCAACAAAGTAGACGCTTTATGCAAACTAAGGCTGGAGCGCAGCGTGTCTACTAACCAGATCACCGACGGCAGATAGGAGTGCCGGTTTTAAACAGCAGCGGCCAGCGGCCGGCTAGGGAGCCTGTAGGGGGGAGTTGCCAACCCCTGAGGGAGAAGAATTTTGCGGGGACAACCGGCATCGCTCGTCTCTGACCTGCCCAACGACTATACAGTTAAGTTGGTAGGGGAACATCCGTAGGACGGAGCCTCTCTGACGATTACTGGAGGGAATTTGAATTCAGGGAACTACCTCTTGACTGCCTCTGCCCTTAGGATAGGGTATGGAGCGAACCGTAGGTACACAAAGCAATTCACACAATTACCCTTTTACTTTCCTTCGCCCTAGTTTTGGTAAAAGCCGCCACATTGCGTGTGTAGACGCTTTGCAGTTCCGCAGTAGACGATGGGCGGCGAGGCAACTGCTTTTGTTTCAATAGTGGTAGTTTTAACCGAGTTTAGTGTGAATGAACAAGGTCAGGGTCTATATCTTGCATGGAAATCCTTTTAGTGTTATGGTTAGTTATTAGATAATGCTAACCCCAGTGTGGGATCCTTATCAGGTGGGTTTGGCGTAGGACAGAGAAAGGCAGCTCGTTTCGCATTGTCACGATACAGGGGAGACAGCGCTACGGAAATGATACAGGATCTTGGATGGGAATCATTACAACAGCGGCGCTTATCGCTGCGGCGTGAGATACTTACGACGCCAACATTATCCTCCGAATGCGAAAATATATTGTTGACTCCCACTTACAAAGGTAGAAATGATCATCAGAATA
Organism: Locusta migratoria; assembly: GCA_026315105.1. Taxonomy (NCBI): domain Eukaryota; kingdom Metazoa; phylum Arthropoda; class Insecta; order Orthoptera; family Acrididae; genus Locusta; species Locusta migratoria. Next base: position 196,855,530 of record CM048744.1, on the reverse strand, counting down.
AAATACGAGAAATCACAGCTCGAACTGAGAGACTCAGGTGTTCTTTCTTCCCGCGTGTTATTCGAGAATGGAATGGGAGATAAATAGTATAATGGTGGTTCGATGAAACCTCTGCCAGGCACTAAAATGTGATTTGCAGAGTATCCCATGTAGATGTAGAAGAAACAAAAGATGAACTGAAATATAGATGGCATAACAAGCCGCCAGCACAATGATTGAAGTTCAGTAATTAAAAAGAATAAACAATAATTGAAAGCAGATCCAACTGACCCTTTTAAATATTGTGTAATGAAGGTATTGTTTGCGTTTTGCTGCTACTAAGAGATTACTACTAAATGCCCTGACGGAAAAGAGTAATATGTATTGGCGGGAAGAGAAGGAATTAAAGTTCAGGAAGAAGAAATAAAGTCGTTGCTGTTTGCCGATGAGATTGTGATTTTGCCAGAGAGAGCAGAAGACTTGTGTCATCATCATCTACGAGGCGCGTCCAGAAAATAAGTTCCGTTTCAGTTTATCTCCGCTGCAACGCTGCGACTGCAGTTCCGCACATGCGCTGTAGACGATACGTATCAAGGAGAAGAACGTGCGCCATTTGGAGATCGCTGTCAGTTACGTGCGCTTTGTTGTGCTTGTTTGAAATGTAGCCGTTGATTGAAAATCCCGCCGCCTGTGAGATCAGGTCGGTGATTCGGTTTCTGAATGCGAGGAAAGTGGACCAAGTGAAATTTATCGGCAAATTTGCGATGTTTACGGACCAAATGCGATGAGTGATTCGATGGTGAGAAGATGAGTCCGACAGTTCAGTGGAGGACGTAGCGATGTGCACGATGAAGAACGAAGTGGGCGTCCACCTTTGGTTACAGAAGAACTGCTTCACGCGATTGATGACAAGATCCAGGACATCTCAAGTATTTCCTTGGCGGTCATTATTTCGCCAATGACGACGAGCTGAAAGAAACTGGTTCCAACTGGTTGAAGACACAGGCGACAGACATTTTTGAAGAAGGTATACAAAACCTGGTGCCATGCTATGACAAATGCCTGCAAAATTTCGGCAATTATGTGGAAAAGTAGTTTAAGAGTTGTAGAATTTTGTGCAATAAAAATTTCTTCGGAATCTGTATAGAATTTCATTTTATTACCAAACGGAACTTACTTTCTGGCCGCGCCTCGTATCATGCAGTGGAATTTTTGACACCAGCTGTCTACAAAGAATTTCGAATGACATTTTTATTACATTTAGTTTGGCAGCTAAATCCGTTCACAGTCTCCGGGGCGTAGCCTGCAATAGCGTAGCTGAATGGCCGTATGGCTAGCCCTTGGGACACGGCCCACTGTCTCATGACCACCAGCCAGTCAGCTACGCTGTCGTAGCCTCCGCCCCCAAAACCTTGAATGGTTGTAGCTGCCAAACTAAACGTGATAAAAATGTCATTCAAAATTCTCTCTACTCAGCTGGTGTTAAAACGTCCAGTGCATGATAGAAACAACCATTGACCCATTGAAAAATTTTTATGTTTGCATAAAAATACACGTTCTAGGTATTTTTACAATTTGTTTATTGGCTAACAATACGAGTCCTTGACTACCAATCTATTCTGTGTAAACCGCACATCAATCGCACTTTCCGTTTCCGCCAAATTTTCGGTGCAAGTGTTAGATGATTCACACTTTATGTTCTAAAATCCTGCTGCAAACCGACGTCAGTGATACAGACATGTAAATTTGGGGATCACTCCTATTGCCTTTCTTGAATATTGGAGTGACCTGTACAACTTCCCATTCTTTGGGTACGGAACGTTCCGTAAGCGAGAGGTTGTATATGATACTTAGGTATGGGGTTATTGCATCAGCATACTCTGAAGATAAGGTAATTATTATACAGTTGAGACCGGGAGACTTATCTTTGTTAAGAGATTTAAGATGTTTTAATATTCGAGGGATATTTACTTCTAAATTATGCATGGTGGCAGCTGTTTTTTCAAAAGAAATCCGAGGTATTTGTTTCGTCCTCTCTAGTAAAGGAATTTCAGAAAGCTGTGTTAAGCAATTCAGCTTTAGCAGAACTGTCGTGTAATGAAGACATTGTTTGTGTTTTTCCGCTGGTAAGAGATGTTTGCTAAATGCCCTGACGGAAAAGAGGAGTACGTATTGGCGGGAAGAGATGGAATTAAAGTTGAGGAAGAAAAAATAAAGACTTTGCTGTTTGCCGATAAGAGTGTAATTTTATCAGAGACATCAGAAGATCTATGTCATCTTCATCTAATTTCCACTTATTTGCTTAGTACTAATTTTGGCCCACTTTAGGTTACGGTAGTAACACTAAAAGTGGACCTTTGCGATCGTCTTTTGACAGCTCGAAATTTAAATGAAAATAACGGCTTAACTATTCACCTGACACTAAAATTGAAGAACCGAATTTGTATAGGAGAAAATTCTCTACAACTTTGCTCTCTTATGATTTTTTCATATATCATAACGTTTCAAAGATATTTGCAAAAATAACGTCGATTTTTGAATGTCTGTCTGTCTGTCTGTCCGTAACGTGTTCCCTGTTTTTAAGACGAACCCCTCAACCGATCAACACCAAATTTTACAGACATGATTGTAGGCCGCCAGAGATCAGAACCTCCCTTTTTCATAATTTTCGGACAAAAAAATACGGTAGTTATACCAAAAAAATCCCGTTTTAATATAATTGTAATTGCAAACGAACGAATCATCTAACACAAAAATTGAATAACCTAATTGGTAGAGGAGAAAATTGTCTACAACTCATATCCGTTATGTTTGTTTTCATCTCTCGTATCGTTTGAGACATATTTGCAAAAATATCGGAGATTTGACACCGTCCATTGAATTAACGAAAACTAGCCGTTCGGAGATGTCACGTGACATTCCTCGCCCAGAACTCTCTCTGGCATGTGCCATCTCGCGTTGCGTATTTGATGATTTTTTTTTATTGTAACGTGCACGTTGTCATTTCAAAGCAATGGCGCACTGAAGAATTAACAAAAACACATCGTTCTTCGTACGATAAATGATAATCTAGTGTCTTCAAATGCCATATTAGCATCAGTTAACAACGGCCATCAATAGTATGAGATTATAGGACTCATCTTTGGTCTCGGGGGAAAGCGTTCGACTGGAAACCAAAAGTCGCGAGTTCGATGCCCGGTCATTCCTCCCCTCCGATTTTATGGGCGCCGTGGCTCAGTACCCCCGGTCAGAGGGCTGAACGCTCTCTGTAATAAAAAAGATGAGCCAAAGAACAGTTGAACCAAAACGAACAAGCACGATCAGCGTCCGCAAGGACAAGAACAACCCTTAAAGCAAAAAGAAAAAAAAAATCTTCTGATTGATAGCCTTAGGGTAGTGGGCAAGACTATAATACCAAAGGGCAGTAGTTCGGAAAGGACCTATCGTTTGATTGATAGCCGTAGCGTAGTGGGCAAGCCGCCACTACCTACATTTTTCCTAAAAGGATCTCAGACACTCTTATTATTTTTTTATTATTTAGATTATTATTTTGATCGACAATGTTTGCAAAAAGTTATAAAACTACAAATCTAAAGTGGGCCGTAAAACACGTCAGTGTGGTTTTTTTCATGTGAGTTCCTGTTAGATTATTCACTCATATCGGAACATTCGGAAGTCCCAGTTCGTGCAGTGATTTTGAAATACAAAGCTTCACTGAAACTTTTGGCAACACTTGACTAGTTTACTTCGCTGCCCTTCGACGTGTCGGCCATCAGCAGAGGGGTGCGTGCTTGCGCCTCCCTCGCGTGTCACCGCCGGCTGGATTAAAGTGTCTCCCCTCCCCCCTCCATCCCCCCTCCCCCACCCCTGTGCCTCTGGCGGAGTTAACGCCGGCGGCCCGGCTCTTACAGGTGAGCGCGCCCGCCGCAGTAATCCACTTGATAGATAGCTCGCTTCTCTCTTCTTTTTTTTTCGCCCTGCCGACCTTTATCCGATACTGCACGCGCCAACGCTACGCGACAGCCAGGCAGCGCGAGGGAAGGGCGGAATTAACGCTGCCGAGCGTTATACAGCCCTGCACTTTCTTCCCATTTCAATTTTATCCACCTCTTAACAGACAGGACTCTCAAACGACTGACTGATTTCGGATTGCTAGCATTATACTGTCAAAGCTTTCAAACGCACGTCGTTTGTGACAGAATAACTATGGTGAGTATACTGTTAATCAAATAGGGGAAGAAAGATATATATATATATATATATATATATATATATATATATTCTGAACGACAAATATAAGTGTGATTCACGTAATTATGCAGCATAATTCTTACAAGATTGAGACATTAGACTTGCACAGGAATGGACTTTAAAGTACACTACTGAAATTACTATTAAGTACGTTGTCATCAATGTTGTGGATAAAGGAAACATGAATCTGAAGAAAATTTACCAGCAGTCCAATCGTGCAGCCTCTTCAGGAGGTAGCTATATCGAGATACAAAGAAACGGTACTCAGCTCTCTTTTTTTTTTCCTTTTTAGTTTAGAAATATTACATACTGGGTTAATAAAATGTATCCAGTGAATGATTCGGAATCTATATTTACAGCATCTCTGTTAGACTGTACTAACTACATACATATACATTGTCAATAGGCGCGCGAAAGTGGTTTAATTTCTACATTGTTAGTCAGTCAATGCAAAAGTGCAGAACTGGAGATGAAATGTGGGAAGGATGCAGCTTTGGAAGCGGTGTTAGACAAGGTTTTTGCCTCTCCCCTTTGTTTTTTTACTTATATTTGGAATTGATTATTGCTAAATGCCGTGACGGAAACTAGAAGTAGGACCCTACGTATTGGTGATTAACGCAAGAAAACTGCAAATAATAAGTAAATAGGTACGAATGGGCCTAGTGTTGAATATGAAATGAGGATCAACGTAGCAAAAAAGAGTGTTGTGATCGGCAAAATAAGGAAACTGGCAAACATTAAGATCGATCAAATAGCCATAAACCACGTCAGAATTTTTAAATACCTTGGGAATATGATCACTAGTTCTGAGGCGTCATCAGTATATCAAAACTCGCAATACTATAGCGAAGGAGGCATATAACAAAAAATGATTATCATGTGGCAAACTGGAGAAAGATCTGAAGATATGGGGCAGAAACATGGGAACTGAGGCAAGACGGTAAAAGAAGGCCAGAAGCATTTGAGATGTGGATGTGCAGGAGTATGGAAATGATAAGCTGGATGGAAATAATGAGTTACGAAAGGGAGGAGAAGACTGCTGCAGGTTATAAGAGAGAGAGAAGAAGAAGAACCTGATGGTACATGTACTGAGACGTAATTGCGCATTAATAGAGGCTTTACAACTACTAATTTGTGGGACAAATTTTTCAAAAATACGATACAAGTTGATAGATTACCAAGTATAAAATACGCAAACCCGAAGACAGGGCAGCGTGGAGCAGCATGGGGAGTTATCTTGTGAAATCCTACACTGAACAGAACAAAAATCATGAACATGATAATGTGATTGTAGGATTAAACTAAATTATTTATCTTGAGCTGTTCAACGACCGCCGAAAAAAATTACAATTTAGTATGCACATTGGCGAAGAGGAAGTACATTTGCAATTTTCGACGTTCCACGTACTTCATAGATGAAGTGTATCACTGAAAACAGTGGTGAAACCGCAATGTATGTAAGGCGACAAATACATATTAACCTTGGTTAAGCAATACAAATAACATCAATGTTGTGAATAACAAATGATATTAATGTATTGTGGAAAAACTTTATTTGCAACTACTTCGTAGTACTCCTTAGAAAACTTAGATCTTATTCATGATTGCTGGGTGCAATCTCCGATAAATACCGCTAGGCCAGTAGTCTGCTATGTGTCCGGAAAGAAATAGCGTGAAAGGCAAAGAACTTACCTGTATATTTTACCCCCACGATTTGTCGAAATTATGTGCTATGTGTGTGAGCCGTAGGAAACTATAGCCGCTGGATAGTAAATGTAGTAAGCGAATTAAGTAGCACATCAATTTGCTCTACGTCGTTATAATTCTCTTTGAACTAATTAAAAAACCGACATTAATGAAATACCACTCCAGGGCAAACGTGTGCAGCCAATCAAGTTGTTAAAATGTCAAAGGTAATACATGAAAGCGGTATGAAATGGAAGACCCGTATGACATCACTCTCAGGGAATGCGAATTTTAGTTTCGATTCAAATGGAACGAATCAGAGACAGATCAATGCGTTATGACAACACATTGGTCTCTGTTGTTGTATTTTTTAAACAATATATCCTATGTAGTAAAAAGTTTTATTTTCCATTTTTCGGGCAAAACTCATCCTTAAAGCAGCCAATAAAATTCCTTCATTGATGTATTAACTTCACATAAAAGGATTCTGAGCATCGATTCTCAACTGAGAATCTACTTACGTGACGCTGTTGCATATAGGAAGGCATTTTATTTTATCGTCTGGAGAAGAACTACAAAATAAACCGGCAAATACCATCTATATCTATAAATGTGAATGTCGGTTCGGTGTACGTTTATCACGTCTTTACCACAAGACATAAAGAGCTAACAATTTGTACAGTTACTAATTCCTACCCGGGGATGGCTTTAGGCACGGTTTTATGGCGATCGGATAGCTATTTATCTATATAGATTAATGTGAATGTCTGTTCGGTGTACGCTTATCACGTCCGAACGACAAGACGCAGATATTTAAATATTTGTACAGTTACTAATTTATACCTGAGGATGGTTTTAGGCACGGTTTTATGGCGATCTGATAGATATTTAGTAATTTAAGGAATATAACGCGAATTGCGGAACAATAATTACTGTTTGAAAATTATATTTACTCTTTGAAAATTGTCTTATTGGTTGCATTTTTGCTTGAGGGTTGATAATGACATAAGCGTGGAGTATATTTGGATGAAAAGTTATCGGTGCATATAACATTCTACGACTGTGTGTGTTAATAGTTCGTTCTGCAGCGAAAACTACAGAACGCAAACGATTGGTCTGTGTATAATTGTTGTCCGAAGTCTCCCGTTGTACACCATAACAGTTCCACGCCGATAGCTGTAAGGGGGTGGAAGATATGCTGGTTGAAAGTCGTCAAATTTTTAAAAAATTCGGACTGAAGGCCAGCGATGACGTTTGCGACTCTATAGCAAGGAGGTTACATACAGCGAAACGTGATGCCACAGACCATATGTTTGGTCTATGCCTGCCACAATGTCTTCAGCGCTTCCTCTATAAGGATAAGCATACGAATAAGGAAATATAAGAATAAATAAATAGAGTAGTAAAAAAGAAATTTCTTTTATTACATCTCTTTAAAAAACGATTTGACGTTTCGCGCATTACATCAAGTGATCGATCTGCGATATTGTTACAATCGTTATTGTTGAAATTCGTGATTGGAATCTTCGAAACGAGTGCATTTTTACGTGTGATTTGATCTCATAGCACACTACTGAAGGATAGCTTATCTATCAGAGTCAACCAACACGCCAGCGGAGCCGCGGGTATAAGTTAGTTTATTATATGGAAGAGGGCTGTAGATTTCACGCGACACATCCTCATCTACATCTACATATACATGGGATACTCTGCAAATCATATTTAAGGACTTGTCAGAGGGTTCATAGAACCACGTTTGTACTATTTAATTCCCGTTCCATTCATGAATAGCGCGCGGAAAGAAAGCACACTGAATCTCTCCGTTTTAGCTCTGATTTCTCGTATTTTATACTAATGACCATTTCTACCTATGTAAGTGGGAGTGTATATTTACGTATTCGGAGAAAAATCTTGCCGATTGGAGTTTCGAAAGTAGCTCACGCCGCAGCGATAACCGCGGTTGTTGTAATGATTCCCATCCCAGATCCAGTATCATTTCCGTAACGCTGTCTCGTCGGTAGCGTGACAGTACAAAACGAGCTGCCCTTCTTTGGACTCTTTCGATGTCCTCCGTCAAACCCATCTGATAAGGATCCCACACTGGGCAGCAATACTCCAAAAATGAACGGACAAGCGTAGTGTATGCAGTTTCTTTAGTAGTTCTGTTGCATCTTTTAAGGGTTCTGCCAATAAAACGTAGTCTCTGGTTCGCCTTTCCCATGACATTATCTACATGTTCTTTCCAAGCAGATAATGTTCTCACAGTTTCCTTTATTGGGGAAAGTGTCCTGAGCGATTTTACGTCCTAACATAATTCATAGCATTTGTAAACGGAACGGCGTAACAGATACTACTTCGACAGCATGTAAATACTGCTCTAAGTCGTGATTGAAACATTACCGATTTACTCCATGAGTAAACGAATGATTCGAATAATTGATTTTTCCTGTCAGTAGCCTGTTGGCTGTATTTAGGAAGGAGCTCTCCGAGGAAGAATATGCAAAGCATATAATGTTCCCATCGCTAGATGCTCTATTCTATGGGTAATGTATAGAAAACGTAAAAGCGGAAATAGTACAACGTAGTAATTAAAATTGGTAACAATATTGTGACAGTTAATTCTGCTAATATACGTGCAAAGCACTAGCTCTTTCCCATGCCTATGCCAACGTATTAACGTATGAGTGATTTTGTTTGATGATAGATTTTGAGTGATTTTTCTTACTGTAACGTCAGACGTTTTCAGGTCGGCATCTGTTCCTAAGAGCATAGCACATGATGTAATGTAATACTGATCAGATGAGATCATATGTGCTCAGCACTTTAATCGATAGACAGTCCTAATATAAAGAATGTTGCCTGGGACGTATAATTGATAGATAGAGCCTACCTAAGCACACATTTATTTTAATGTTATTATTAGTGTTAAAGAGACACCCATAAACTGCAAAATCTATGGTCTGCAACATCCAATAATACTATAAATATATAAACAATAAGTGGCACTGCATAAAAAATTATAAGAATAGCTCCAGTCTTTTAATTTAAATAACAATTTAGGAAGTCAGAAACTATTACCTACAAACACAGCGCCATTTGTTTCTTTAAGTTAATTAATCTATGATATAAAACTAATTTTCCTGACTCTCGTAGTTTTGCCATTATTTTCATCTGTGGTGGTGTAAGAAAACTGGAGAAACATGCGTGTTGTAGTTGAAAGAGCATCAAGTTGACGAATTATTGTAACTGGCAGCCCCTCTTTATCGTCAAAATAGGTGATCCTCATTCCGCCCCGGACCTCATTCTACTCTGTTATACTCTGTGGTTACAACCACATAAATTCTATACCGTTCGCCACTTTAACAGCTTCATCCTCAGTTTTTTTAACCGATTTTTCGAACTTGGCGCTAGTTCGAAAGCCATGAAGGTGAAGTCCCGGGGAGTAGCTGGTGGCTAAGAATTTAGATTACACTATCATAAATAGTCACGCAATATGTACAAAGCAACACATTTTTAGTCAGGTCTATAGATGGTCATTATGAACGTAAATGAGGTTTAGCGTCTAACGTCACTAGTGGCAGAACGTCAGATGAGGCAAGGAAGGGCAACGAATTCAGCCGTGTAAAACGCACAAAGCGATCGTTCCGCTCTTTGGCTCGAGTACTTTCGGGAAATCGGGAATTACGTAAGCCTTGATGAGCAAAAGGAAAATCGATCCTCGCTCATCAGGAATGCAGGTGCAATGCATTAACCATCTGACTCGCTGGACATCAGTGATGCCATGTAGCATGCTGTGTACCGATCGATGAACAGGGTGATCACGGAAGAAAAAGTCTGTGCAACGTAGACCAGCTCTACTCGGAGGTCCCGCATACGAAAGGACTGGTAGCTGAGATGACGGAATCTGTTTTAATCGCCGTAACGTTTCATGATATGTCATCTCATTCATATGGATTCTTGGATACTTCATCGTTTGCCGTGCCCTGGTGGTATTTGACTTAGGGTGTGTGTTCGTATTGAATTTCACTCTGTCAGCCGTGGTGGAGTAGCCGAGCGGTCTAAAGCGTCTCGCTGCGGAGCGCGCGGTTGCTCCCGTGGAGGTTCGAGTCCTCCCTGGGACATGGGTGTGTGTGTTTGTCCTTAGGTTAGTTTACCTAGGTTTAAGTAGAATGAAACTTTCACTCTGCAGCTGATTGTGCGCAGATATGAAACTTCCTGGCAGATTAAAATTGTGTGCCGGAACCGGGACTCGAACCTGGGACCTTTGCCTTTCGCGGGCAAGGCAAAGGTCCCAAGTTCGAGTCCCGGTTCCGGCACACAATTTTAATCTGCTAGGTTTAAGTAGTTTGTAAGCTACGGACCACGCAGTTTGGTCCGATAGATCTACAAACATTTGAACATCACTCTGTCAAAATGTTCAATTATTTGTAAATCTGAGGTACTTAACTTCTGTGGTTACCAGTCCCTAAACCGCGCACTTCACAGCAAGGCGCCTTAAAGTGCTCGTCCACTTAATCGCGGCTTCACTCACTCTCTTCAGTTCAGCAACACTCACACAACGCGCCTCACTGCAACTGAAGTTGAGCTGTGGCCACTGTGGCGATGCAGTAACGACATACACCGAAATGCACTGATATTGAGACCAATAAATGATTCCGTTAACCCTACAAAGGTCGGGCTGGGTCTGTGAGACCCACTGAATTTATATGCATATAGTCGCTGATTTGACTCAAGTGCTCTGCTAGCTTCCTGAAACATCCGAGAGAAAAAGTTCATACCATGAATCAGGTTTTTAATGGATTAGTCATTGATTTTAATTTTTCCACGCTAGGACGGCGATCTCTATTGTATGAAGTATTAAAATACCAAGATTGCAAATATTGTTTTTTTTCCCTGATGACTGTTTTCGATACACTTAAGGTATCATCTGGTCACTTGTGTCCTATGTTATCGTTTTGTGAAGGCATATGACATTAAAATGTTACGTCAGTCATAAAACAATTCAGTAACTAAATTTTAAGAAGGCGCTCGGTCAACATGACACAATGGACAATGTGTTTTAACCGCTTTATGTGTGACGTACCATTGGTCAAAGTGAATTGTTTTATGAATGTCATGCGCCTTCACAAAACGATAACATAGGACACAAGTGACCAGATGATGATACCTTAAGTGTATCGAAATCGGTCGTCAGGAAAAATAAACCAATATTTGCGATCTTGACATTTTAATACTTCATAGTCATTGACTGGCAGTCCTTCAAAAAGCGCGCTGGTCTGTAAGAGCCCGTCCGACCGTTTACGTTACTAATTTCTACAAGCACGAGCCGATTTTTATTTGGCGTTTCACCCAGTTTTTAATTACTTTGTGAACAATTTGTAATGCCCCAACACCACATTATCATTGTCAATTATTAAAATTTAAAATGGCAAGAAAAAGTCTTTTATACTGTAAAATTCACAAAATTTTATACGATGATGAAAGTGAAACTGACGATTTAGACTTCGAAATAAATAGTGATCATGACAGCAGTAGTGAAATAAGTGGGGATGAAGGAGAAAAATGCTATAAGTGCAAGGTCAGCAAAACTAAATACTTCAGCAGAGTTTGCAGAAATGACGTTTGCATAAATGCTTTGCGATGGCTGTTGCGAAAATTAATGATTTTAGAGGACATTATCAGACAAACTATTCATTATATTCGCAATTTCGATTAATATAAAAAAAATTTCAACACGTTTGCATCTCAGTTCTACATATTATTTTCATTTATGTTTGTATTTCTACCCAATTTACTTGTATTTCCAGTGTACGTACATTTATTACTACAGAGAATTATGTTTTATACTTTTCTTATAGTAACTGTTGTTACATTCAGAAAGTTGCCACTACAGCGTTTAGTAGGACAGAAACGAAACAAAAACTTGTCATTTGATGTAAATACACTGTTGCACACTTGTTATAAATGTTTTAATTATTGGGTCCCACAGACCCAGCCCGACCATTCTCGAAACTATTTTTCGACCGACCTTTCCAGGTTTAATAGCGACTGTACCAACAGTGGAACAAACACGGGGAATCTACAGTGCTGTGGGAATTGGCTGTATAACATTAGGTGCCTGTCGCAGGCGTTAGTTCCTTAATGCTCCTAAAATGGCGGGCTTTCAGGATTTAAGTGAGTTTGATTGTAGCGTGATAGTCGACGCACGAAAGATACGGCACGCCAATACCGAGTTGCGGTGACGTCGGGGATTTTCCTTTACGATCATTTCACGAGTGCACCGCACTTACAAATAGACTAAGTAGAACATTTTTTCTGTTAAACATAAAAAAAGTCACCGAGCGCAAACGTGCGAGATCAGTCAGAATCAACAGTGCATATCGATCAAACGTCCAGAAAACGTGGTAGCATATGTCTTTATGTGAAGCGGAAAACTAGGCATGAAGAACCATAACTAAAAAGCCAGCATTTATTAAAAAAGCGTTTTTTGATTTGAGACGGTTCTGACGTTCACCACAGCTTTCTATAGAATATTTGGAAAAAGTGCAGCATCACATTGCTTTTTTTTTTTTTTTGTGGTTTTAACATGCACAATTTCTTAGGTCATTAGTGCTCAGATCGGAACAGAGATTCGCTCGATCTCGAAAAAATTTATAACTGACAGATAGAGTATCAAGGGAAAGCTAAAAACGAGAGATAAAAACAATTAGAAGGGTTAAATACCCTTTAATAAATTGGCTAAGTTGATAAAACACAAAACTCGAGCAGCTGCTCGTGTGTCATCAGCTAAAAGTTCCTCCAGATTAGACGGCAAGTTAAGAGCTACATGGAGATGATTAAAATTAGCAAAACACAGTAAAACATGTCGCACCGTCAGCAATTCACCACAGGAGCACAGCGGTGCAGGGTCAGCGGTTAGTAAATGACGGTGGCTGAAACGGCAATGACCGATCCGCAACCGGGCCAGGATGACTTCTCTTGCCGAGAGGGGCGTGAGGAGGTTCTCCAAGCGGTTGGGATCGGTTTTACAGTTCTCGGTTTATTGTTATGGAGTGAGAACCACGCACTGTCCCAGGACGACAGAATACACCGGCGAAGAGCCCGTAGAACATCGTCTGATGGGACGCAAAAAGTAGCCATGAGAGGCAAAAGAGCTGCGGCCTTGGCTGCTATGTCGGCGGTCTCATTCCCGGGCACACCCACGTGGCCAGAGACCCACAGAAAACAAACGTGACAGCCGTTGTCTGCTAGCAACTGGAGGGGGCGTTGGATTCGATACACGACAGGATGGGTTGAGAAGGGGTCCTTAAGACTCTGCAGGACACTAAAGGAGTCAGTACAGATGGCATAAAAGGTATGGCGGCGATGGTGGATGTATAAAACAGCCTGGTGGAGGGCAAAAAGCTCAGCCGTGAAATTCGAGCACCAGTCAGGGAGCTTGTATTGGAATAGTTTGTCCCCGACGACGAAGGCAGATCCGACACCGACAGTGCTCTTGGAACCATCAGTGTAGATAAATATGACATTATCGAGCCGCGAACGGAGTTCGACAAGCCTCGAGCGATATACCAAATGCGGAGTGCACTCTTTGGGGAGCGAACTAAGTTCAAGGTGAGTGTGCACTTGGGCCTGATGCCAGGGTGCCAATGGGCTCTCGCTCAAGCTAAAGGTGGAAGGAAGGGTAAAATAGAGCCGCTGTAGTAGGCGGCGAAACCAAACTCCAGGTGGAAGCAATCACCTTGCTTGCTACGAGTGGGACGGTTTCTGTGAGGCGCCGAATAATGTTCCATATAGGCGTCAATTCTGAAGGTATACGAGATGAATAATTCAGTGGTAAACAGTCTGTATAGAAGTAGAATCCGAGAACGTCAGAGGGCAGCATCAGAAGTTGGCGAAGTGATCGGTTCAGCAGTCGTCGAAAAGCAGAGCGGCGAAGGCGAACTGACGATGTTGCCACTGCCCTAGTTTCTATAGCGCGCTCGACCCTATCATAGTACGGATATGAATACTGGGAGGCCCAAAGCCATCTGTAACAAATAGTTTTGTGTCAGTATCAATAGGCGCTGCACCTCGCAGTCAGATGTGTCGCCGGAGTCAGCGCTGTTTATTTGCTTGAGCTTACGATGGCCGAGACGTGCGCCGCATCCGTCGGCAACCGTGTGGGCCTCGTTGTTGTTGTGGTTGCGAGTACGGCAGGCGCTTCCTTCCGCTAGAGTTGAGCCGCGTCGGAGAAACGTTGAATGTGTATGTTCCACGAAGAACACAATTGCTTACAACTTAGACGTTCTTTTGAGGCTCAATGGTGAGACTTTTAATATTATAGTCTCCAAAATGTAATGCCAAGATCCCGAATTAGTAATTTATTTAATGACGACCGGTTTCGGAGGACTGGCCATACACAGGGTGAATCATCTAACACTTGCAACGCAAATATTGCGGAAACTGAAAGTGCGTTTGATATGCGGAATTTCACATAATGCTTATTGCTAACCAGTAAACAGATTGTAATATTATTTTAAAAGAGTGTTTTTATGAAAACATACAATTTTTCAAATGGAACAATGATTGTTTCTATCATGCACTGGAATTATTGACACTAGCTGTGTACAAAGAATTTTGAATGACATTTTTATCTCGTTTAGTTTGATAGTTACAACCACTCAAAGTTTTAGGGACGGAGGCTGGGACAGCGTAGCTGACTGGGTGGTGGTCATGAGAAAATGTGAACAGTTGTAGCTGCCAAACTAAACGTGATAAAAATGGCATTCAAAATTCTTTGTACACAGCTGGTGTCAAAAATTCCATTGCATGTTAGAAATAACCATTGTTCCATTTTAAAAACTGTATGTTTGCATAAAAATACACTTTCTAAGTAATATTACAATCTTTTTGTTGGCTAAAAGTACGAGTCCCTGATTACCAATCCATTATGTGAAAACCGCACATCCATCGCAATTTCCGTTTCTGAAATATTTGCGGTGCAACCATTAGGTGATTCACCCTGTCTGTTTTATAAGCTGTTCATTTTATTTAAAAAATGGATACACAATAATAACTGTTTCTTAGCACTTAGACACCATATAAAAATACACAAGTTAAAACATGACAGCTTACTAGTATCTTGTAGTGTCATGTCTTATCTTGTGTACTTTTATTTGGTGACTATGTGCTATGTTGCGCTGACTATTTTATATCAATTTTTAAATAAGATGACCAGCTTATAAAATGTATATGATCAGATGATGGTGGTACAGTCCTCCGAAACCGGTCGTCATTAAATAAATTACTAATTCGCTACCTTGGCGTTTTATTTAGAAAAATAAAAATGTCAGCTAATGTTAACTTGTAATATCAACTGCGAAGACCGCCTATAGTGAAACAATTTACTGTATTATCAATTTTAGTAGAACTATCTGCCACCCTCAGATGATCACACTTCACAAAACTGAGTGTCATCGTCGTTGTAATAAAATGTGTAAGTATACTAGTTTGTCACAATACAACAATAAAATTACATTAAAAATAGTTTTGTAAAAAAAAATAAATAAAAAAATGCCAATTTTGTCCATAAATGTCACTGAATCCGCACAAAGACGTAAACAGCCACGCATGAGCGATGGAGTGGGTGAGACTGACGATCATTTCATCATAACACTGCTTGTGTTGACTGGTGTTTTGCCATGCCTAGAAGGTCTGATCCGAAGTTTCATCGTACTCGCATCGTTACTTTTTTTTGTCAGGAGGGACTCTCACCAAGTTTCCAGACGTCTCGAAGAGAATCAAAGCTATGCGGTTCAGACGTGGAGGAGTATAGAGGTACAGAATCTATGGCCGCCGAAAGACTACCACAGCAGCTGATGTCCGCTACTTACGTAGTTTCGCTAGGAGGAACAGTAAGGGTAACACCGCTACGCTGAATAATCACTTTCTTGCAGCCACCTGTACGTAAGAAGTTTCCTCACATGCATCTTCACTCCAAAAATCCATGGTGAGGTCCACCTTTGACATATAGTCACCATGCACCATGGTACAGATGGGCCTAAACAGCATGCTAAATAGACTCGTCAGAATTTGCATCATGTGCTGTTCACGGATGAGTTGCATCTGCCTTCAAGCAAACAATCGTAGGAGACGGTGTTTGGAAGAAAACAAGCCAGCCAGTATGTCTTAGACACACCATCCAGTGAAATCCAGAAAATGTTAGTTACGTGATATGTTGGGGTGGTATTATATGGGGCGACCGTACATCGTTGGTGGTCATAGAATGCAATCAAACGTCTGTACAGTACAGGAACGACGTCCTCTGACATATAGTGAAACCATGTCGTCAGTGTTTCGGTAAAGGATTCGTTTTAATGGATGAACATTCTCGAGCTCAGAAGGAAACTTTTCACACTGCAGCGGAGTGTGCGCTGATATGAAACTTCCTGGCAGATTAAAATTATGTAATTATGTGCCGGAACCGGGACTCGAACCTGGGACCTTTGCCTTCTGCGGGCAAGCGCTCTACCGACTGAGCTATCCCGACATGACTCACGATGCTGCCTCACAACTTTACTTTCGCCAGTACCTCGCCTCCTACTTTGCAAACATCACAGAAGCTACGAACCATGCAAGACTA
Source organism: Locusta migratoria (assembly GCA_026315105.1). Lineage (NCBI taxonomy): Eukaryota > Metazoa > Arthropoda > Insecta > Orthoptera > Acrididae > Locusta > Locusta migratoria. The sequence continues at coordinate 196,838,993 of CM048744.1, read as the reverse complement.
GCACTCCTGGAAGAAAGGATATGGTGGAGACATGACTTAGCCATTGCCTAAGGGATGTTTCTAGAATGAAACTTTGCAGCGGAGTGTGCGCTGATATGAAACTTCCTGGGAGATTGAAATTGCGTGTCGGAACCGGGACTCACACCTGGGACCTTTGTCTTTCGCGGGCAAGTACTCTACCGACTGAGCTATAGTTGTGAGGTGGCATCATTAGTCGTGACGGGATAGCTCAGTCGGTAGAGCGCTTGCCCGCGAAAGGCAAAGGTCCCAGGTGCGAGTCCTGGTTCCGGCACACAATTTTAATCTGTTAGGAAGTTTCATATTCCCGAGCTCATTTTACACATCTTGTGAATGCGGTCCTAAATGACAAAGACATCACAGAACAGCCAGCATGTTCTCCTGGCAGGAAAGCTATCGGACATGCCGGGGATACATTGAGGAGTGCTGTTTTCGGACAAGACGACCCACTAACCATTCTGAGAGATCTACTCCGAAGTTCAGGAAGCCCAACAGTCGCCTGATGATCTAGTCGACAGTATGCGACTACGAATACAGGCATGCATACGTCCAAGTTATGTGTTACCTAGTATTAGGAGGTACTGGTGTATGCTGCAATTTAGAACATAAATTCAGAACTTGTAGGTTATTTGTTGTACAACTTGTCAGTTTCTGTTTTCATTTCTTTTTTCATTCTTATGTAAAGGCTGATGACTCGTAGAATCATGGTGATTTAACACGTTGCCGGCCGCAGTGGCCGAAGGGACTGAGGCGCTCCAGTCACGGTCTGCACGGCCACTAAGATCGGGGGTTCGAACCCCCCTCGGGCATGGATATTTGTGGGGTCCTTAGGATTAGCTAGTTCATAAGTAGTTTGTAAGTTTAAGGACTGATGACCCCGTAGTTAAGTCCCGTAAGATCTACAAACATTTTAACACATTTTTATCCCCTCCAACATACCTTAAAATTTTCCAAAGTTTTCCTGGAAGTCTTAGAGAATTACACTCTGGAAAGGAAGGCTTTTGATGAGTAATGCCTTTTCTACAGCCTAAGGTTTCTTTTCAGAAGGCTTTACTTTCCAACATTCTGGATATATCGGGGCAATTCGTAGCAAAAATATCTAGCAAACGTGACCTTGAAACTGATATCCTAAGAGCTATGAGCGTCTCTGATACTGCGAAAGAAATTTATTCCACGGCAGACTTTTTTCTTTCCAACTTTGGAACGAAGTAATATGGACGGAAACGAGAAAAGATTGAGTGTGACAAAATAATGTTTCGAGAAGCCCGCGTACCGGCGAAACAGCCACCTTGTGGAGGAAGAGTAGAGAGCCGACAGAAATACCCACGCGACCCGCTAACATGAATAGGTAAGGTGGGTGCAGACTTCCAACATCTTGGCTGACAGCGAAAAAAGCGCTACGGGACTACATTTCTCGCAGAGGAATGCACATAGGTACGGAAGCAAACACCAGTCGCAGACATTTCCTCTAACGAAATAAAACACACACACCTTACCCGCAATATGCTATCACGTTACGAGAACACTACTTCAATTAACCTAAGGGTCTGTCGTCACAATGCTCAAAACGACACATACACGGTGCTGTAACAAACACAGAAGAAGAAACTGTACGATAAACATGAGGAGGGTGATGTAAATGCTACTCAGAGTGCCGTACAACACAGTCTTATTACATATATATTTGATGTCTGTTCTATCTACCGTATCCGATAGCTCTTGGCAGGGCAATTGCAGGCTTCTGAAAGTGTTATAAGTTTGTAAACCTGAGCAACGAAACTGCTCACAAACGACTCAAACTAACTTATGCTAAGGACAATAGACACACACACACACACACACACACACACACACACACACACACACACACACACACTCATACATACATGACAAGGGAAGGTCTCGGTAACAAGGTGCATTTCACCTTGCGGCCATTCCTAGGCGGCGAAATAGAAGTCTCTGAGTAGGTTGCAAAATTATATACAGTAGGTTAGGGCTGCAGTATTAGAATAAAGCCTTGTTTGCTGTTGAATCATCTTAAGACCTAATGGCAGGTTTACCTACGGATGTTGTATATGGTTTAAATGTTTTTAATTCTAAGGGAATTTATTGCTGCGGTTATCAGTCCCTAGACATACGAACTACTTCAATTAACTTATGCTAAGGATAACAAATATTCAGCTTTATTCATCGGGCAACCACGAGTAGAAATGATTCATTTTTTTAAAGACACCGCTGCGACTGTTAAAAATTCTTTACTAAGAACTCACGACCGGTTTCGCAAATTAAATTTGCTTTATCAGGCTCTTATTTCTTTCAGATCTTAACCACATGTTACTTTATACAAGCTGATTCTCCAGGGAGGTGTTGAATTTCAGACGGCGAGCAGCCGTGCGCTTCGCAGCAAGGCATTTTGGACCACTTAGCCACCCCAACTCGGTAATGTGTATGGAAATACGATATATTGCGTTTTATGTAACCAACGTGCCTATAAAACCATCCATAAAATCCCTTTCTTCAAAAAGTAGGGGTCCCGTCAAGATGTATTAAAAATCGAAAAAATTCCACACTTAAAACAGTAAATTTTCATCAGCCAATGGCCTACCTCTGACATAAATCACTAAGAACGGTATTCAGCATGAAAGCCGCGTCAGGGGGTAAGATGAGATTAAAATCTGCTAGAGTAATAAGCACCTGATGATGCAAATTTAATTTACGAAACCGGTCGCGAGTTCTTAGTAAAGAATTTTTAACTGTCGCAGCGGAGTGTTATAAAAATAATTCCAGCTCCAGGGAGGTGTCGAACTTCAGACGGCGAGCAGCCATGCACTTCGTAGCAAGGCGTTTTGGACCACTTAGCCACCCCACCTCGGTAATGTGTATGGAAATACGATATATTGCGTTTTATTGTATCGCGACATTGCTGCTCGCGTAGATCGGGACCCAATGACTTAGCGGAATATGGAATCGGTGGATTCAGGAGGGCAATACAGTACACCGTGCCGGATCCCAACGGCCTCGAATCACTAGCAGTCGAGATGACAGGCATCTTACCCGCATAGCTGTAACGGATCGTGCAACCACGCCTCGATCCCTGAGCAAACATATGTGGACGTTTGCAAGACAACAACCATCTGCACGGACAGTTCGACGAAGGTTGCAGCAGCGTGGACTATCAGCTCGGAGTTAATGGCTGCGGTTACCCATGACGCTGCATCACAGACAGGAGCACCTGCGATGGTCTACGCAACGACGAACCTGGGTGCACGAATGGCAAAATGTCATCTTTTCGGATCTTTACAGCATCATGATGGGCGCATCCGTGTTTGGCGACAACGCGGTGGACGCACATTGGAAGCGAGTATTCGTCATGGCCATACTGGCGTATCACCCGGCGTGATGGTATGGTGTGCCATTGTTTACACGTCTCGGCCACCAGTTGTTCGCATCGACGGCACTTTGAACAGTGGCCGTTACATTTCAAATGTGTTACGACCCGTGGCTCGATCCCTGGATAATGCACGACCGCATGTTGAAGGTCCTGTACGGGTCTTTCTGGATACGGAAAATGTTCGACTGCTGCCGTGGCCAGCACATTCTCCAGATCTCTCACCAACTGAAAACGTCTGGTCATTGGTGGCTGAGCAACTGGCTCGTCACAATACGCCAGTCACTACTCTTGATGAACTGTGGTCTCGTGTTGAAGCTGCATGGGCATCTGTACCTTTATACGCCATCCAAGCTCTGTTTGACTCAATGTCTAGGCGTATCAAGGCCGTTATTGCGGCCAGGTGTGATTGATCCGCGTACTGATTTCTCGGGATGTATGCCCAAAAATTGCGTGAAAATGTAATCACACGTCAGTTCTAGTATATTTCTCCTATTAATACCCGTTTATCATCTGTATTTCTTCTTGGTGTAGCAATTTTAATGGCCAGTAGTATAATTTATCTAAAAAATAGTATAATGGACCAATAGGGAGGTGTCCTCAAATGAGGACAGCGAGTATGAAAACTGCTACATTTTACATGGAACATCTACTAATAATATCAAAGAATACATGAAAAATGCACACTTTTTTTGAATTTTTAGTACCAATGAAATTATTTCCGGCACTCAGGGCACACAACAATTTTAAACTTTTGCCAAATATAATGTGTATTCCGTCGGCAGTCCCGATCATGACACCTCGATCACTAGACTTGGCTGGCCAGTGTTATGCCCCATCGAAGAGTAATTCGTTCTGTAGGGAATGACATGCTTCCTTTCTTTTCGAAGTATAGACAGCACTGTGGTTTCATCTGAAGGTCTGTCTCTAGTCTTTCTTGTAAACTCTACTTTCTTTGTAAACCCAACTACTAACCTGCTTTCTAGGACACATTCCAGCATTCATTATTAATCCTTATATGAGGTACTTGTGCTTTTACGATAACCTCATTTGTAAAAGATGACAGAAATGAGACAATATGTAAGTGTCCTTATTTAAGGACGCGACGCATCTTTTTGGCGCTGGCATCAACTGAGATATTGTATACAGATGATAGTGATTATTGAGTTCCCAAAGTAAACGATGCCACTTCAAACTACATCCAGACTCTACCATTGAAACAGCTGAGCTAATCACCATTTCTGAAGATCTGATATTCGCACAGGTGGCTACAGCAGCCACAGAACTAATCTGATAGCATGTCAACTCCACAAGTGGTTAAGAACTAATATACGAAGTTTGTAACTTAAATAGTTGTAACTATTTACTCACAACCGATACAAAAACGTTACATGTTTCCACCTGCTACTCTCATTCATAGTAGTCACCAGCGTTGTGTAGAATCCAGTGCCAGTCATGTTGAAGGGGTAGTACACCGTTATCAGAGCCTGGCCCGTTCTGTTGATGGTGCGAATGGAGCGGTCTACTGCCTGTCCAATCTCTGGGACAGTTCTGAAGCGAATGCCACGAAGTGGTTCCTTCATCTTCGGAATCAATTTCAAGTCACAAGGACTTAAGACTTGGGAGTATGGTGGATGGTACAGTACTTCCCACTCCCATCGACCGGACAGAAGAACCACAGCTTGCGCTGTATGCGCGCGCCCTTTGTCGTGCAAAATGATGGGTGGGTTGCGCAGAAAGTGTTGCCGCTTCTTTAGCAAAGCTGTTAGATATGATGCACTTCTTCTTCAGAGACTCTAAAATGACCTGTCCAATTCATGTCTGCCGCGATGGAGTGGCCGAGCGCATTGAGGCGCAATGCTGCGATGCGCGGTGCCGTTCCCCGTCGGGGGTTCGAATAACTCCTCGGGCATGGATGTTTCTGCTGTCTTTAGTATAAGCTTGTTCATAAGTAATTTGTCAGTTTAGGGAGTCATTACTCCGCAGCTATGTACCACAAGCTTAAAAAACGTTTGAACATTTTTAATTCATGTCTGCCACAGTTTGCCGATCTTCTCTGAAGGCTTTCATCCAACGTGCAACGGCAATGCAGATTTCCCGCACACCCCTTGAAGACCTTGATGACTCTGTCGTGCTGTACCACCTCTGTCACTTTCAATTTTGATCCAACTCCGTTGTTCCTGTTTCAGAATCATAGTGGCACCGTTACGTTAGACCGCTCGTTCACAAGTGATAGTGCTTCCCTCTATTTTGAGCACCCCGGTGAGGTGGAACGGGCGAGTCCTTTTGCTCGGAGCTAAGATAGGTATGTCAACAACATGTGCTGTCAGCGACAATAGTAGAATCCATTGAAGTGTTGTAACTATTTACGTTCCATACCTCGTAACACTTGAACCAATCTCATTGTGTCGGCAACAATTGACGTTCGAATCGAAAGTAACAATAAATACATTGTGATGTTATTGATGAAAGGACACTCGGGGATACATGGAAATGACGAAGCTGATATCCTAGCGAAGCTAGAGTCTCTGGATGGAACTACTGCATATGCTACACCTTCTGTCACAGATATGATCACCACACTCAGAGAGCGGCTATTATGGATTCGCAAGACAAATGGTCAAGAATATCTGAAACTAAAGGTAGTGACTATGTGTTAATCCCCCCACGATCCTCAAGCGTTCCATAGTATAATAAGACAAAATCATCGAGGAGGTACACCAGTGTTATAGCAGGGCCGAAACTTAATCGCTAGAACTAGAAAAACATCTCTATCGAATCAATCTATGTGCCACGCCTCTATGCGATTGGGGAGAGGTAGAACAGCCAACCCATTTATTCCTACGATGTTCTTGGCACAAGGATCACATAAGCGTACTTGGTAGTAATCTTCGGAATCTTGGTCATCATTTCCCAAGCTCCTTGTCAGTATCCGAGGATATAGCAACGTATAAACTATTATCAATACAATTCTTCCGGGTATGAGACCGCGTCGTCATTTTATAAACTCTACCGACGTTTCGGCCACTGTTGCAGGCGGCCTTCATCAGGGTCTTTCAGATCCGGAAGAATGATAGTGACAACAGCCCCGGAAGCTGCGTAAAAACTATTGTAAGAGTTTATCAACATTCCAACATCCAGATGTAGCTCTCTCCGCTACTACTACATTGCTTCCGGTACTTGTTATTGCAGGGGAAAACCGACGCAAGATTCAACTATTTTACCGCGTGCCACTCAGCTGCGTCCGGCTTTCAAATCCGTGTTTGCGTCAAAACATTTGTGAATTTTTCTGTCCAGTTCACTCGTCCCGTGTTGCAGCGCGAACAGGCCTACTTGATGAAAAGTTTTCTGGACGTTGAGCAGAATAAAAACGTGTTCTGAAATGTCTAGCGAGCTCTCCCACTTACATCGTCATGATTTCTCTCTTTGGGAAGCACTCGAAGATGCAGTACATGTTGAATCCCCTATACACTACACTGTGTCATCGAAGCGTCAGAGGATGTCCTGCTATAATAATCTCTATAATTTTCGAATGCCAATAAAAATTATTGACAACGACCGTGCCGCAGTTAAGCACTGTGTGGTTAGTAGGCTAGCATTTTGATGGGTAGCGGTCCGAGTCTGCCGAGCGCTATTGGCATGTGGGGTGCACTCAGCCCTTGTGATGCAAACTGAGGACCTCCTGGATTGACAAATAGCAGCTCCGATCTGAAAAACCCGCACAACCGCCGGGAGTGCGGGGTTCTGACCACGTGCCCTCAGTACTGCATCCGGTGACGCCTTCCGGCGGAGGATGACACGGCTGCCAGTCGGTACCATTTGGGCCCACGAGCCCTGTTTGGGACGGAGTTCAAATGTTCAAATGTTTGTATATCTTATGGGACTTAACTACGGGGTCATGTCTCTAAACTTAATAACTACTTATGAACTACCTAATACTAAGGATGGCACAAATATCCATGCTCGAGGGGGGATTCAAATCCTGACCAGAACGTGGCTGGAGCAACTCAGTCCTCTCGGCCACCGCGGCCGGCTGACGGAGTTCTCTTTTTAATTACAAATTTGGCTTTCAGTCTTTGGCAAATAGAAAGGAAAAAAAAGTTATGTGATTTGGCTGTCTACCAAATCATTGTTGGTACATTAGTTATTACATTCACATGTGTACGAAATTGCACTGCAATGTCAGTTAAGTCTACAACATGAAACGACGTTCCGTTAAGAACAGTATTTATTTTGCTATGTACAGGTGGTCAAAATATTTTTTATAAAATTTTTAATTCAACGAATGTATCCCATTAAACGTAATTTAAGACAGTGCACGTAGAAACTACAGTCCTACACCATATATTTTACAACTAAGAAGCAGACAGTGGCGTACAGGAGAAAACAAATCATCCTTCTAAAATTTAAATATTTGATGAAGCATTTGGTTTTTGTAACGTATAAGACTGATTTATTTATGAAGAAAGAACAATTAATTCTTCTGTTTCAGCTGAAATAAATCTGGGAAGATATACAACTGTGAAATAGTTGTCCTAATACCTCTGTGATACGCTAGATTCTAGTTTTATTAAACTCGGTAACGTGATGGTACACATTTCTCCTCCTTACACGACGAATCACAACAACGTTTCACCAGGCAAAGCCGGTCAACTGCTGTTTGTGTATGAGAAATCGGTTGGAAACTTTCCTGATGTTAGCACGTTGTAGGTGTCGCCACCGGTGCCAACCTTGTGTGAATGCTCTGAAAAGCTAATCCCTTGCATATCGCAGAATCTTCTTCCTGTCGGTTAAATTTTGCGTCTGTAGTCCGTCATCTTGGTAGTGTAACAATTTTAATGGCCAGGAGTGTATGATGAATTCTGAACAAAGTAGGTCCTATGTTACCAAATAATGTATCAAAAAAATTTTGTTCAATGTTGGGTTGATATTTTGTGCATGAGAGGATTAACACAAAAAAATTCCTCAACACACTAACATTTGCCAAAAACTTTGATGGCCAGTGATCACTTCAGTGCAATGTAGGTCTCGCTCGAACTCATACGGGAATCGATGAATGCCGCCGAGTAAAAAGGATGTTACTGTTAAAAATTAGAATTAGGGAAGGGAACTAGCGTAATCCGTTGAGATGTGGCGACATCTGTCCAGAAGGCTTAGTGGTTGGAGACAACATTGTCTCGTTATACCAAAGGTATTAAACATAAGGAGAAGAATTGAATTAAGATGTATGCTGTGGCAGGGATTCGATCCCGTGACCTCCTACTTGCTAGGTAGGTTTTTTAGACCACGCTGCTAACACAGCGTTGTAGCCAAAGCAACTACACGGACTGTCTTAAATCACGTCTGCCTCCACACCACATACTTTAATTCAGCCTAATGTTCCCTGTGAAATGCGTATCAAATTGCCAGGGCTCTCCTACATTCGAATAGCACCCCAGCAAACAACGCATTTCACATGAGGCAGAATTGAAGTACGTGGTGTGGAGGGAGACGTGCTTTAAGACAGTCCGTGTAGCTGCTTTAGCTACAACGATGTGTTAGCCGGGCGCCGTGGCTCAGCCCGTCCGGTCAGGGGGCTAAACGCCCTCTCTAATAAAAAAGCTGAGCCAACCATTCAACGAACAACCACAAACGAATTAAACGCACGACCGCGAACCATAGATCTACCAGATGGAAAAAAGTGGTCTAAAGCACCTACCTAGGAAGTAGGAGGGCCCGGGTTCGAATCCCGGCCACAGCATACATTTTAATTCAATGCCTCTCCTTACGTTTAACAAATTTTCAACTTTCCCCTCCGATGTAATCAATACCCACAGAAGACTGTCTGTATTCCTGTGTGTCCGGAACGTTGTCTTCCTCTCCCCACAATGTTGGATGATGCCGGTGCTGTGGCTTCTTTCGCTCTCTGGAGCGCTCCGTCGTTTCTTCGCGAGACACAATCAACCAGCAGGCGGACCCTGAGCCTCGCCAGGCGGCACCGCTAGCTCCGGGCAGTAAACACTCCTTAGCCCGGGCTGGCGCCGAGAGTTCCTTCAGGCCCAACAAAAGCAAGATTAGGGGCAGGCAGCTGCTGGCTCCCAATGCGTCTCTGTTTCTCTTGCAGTCGCCAGAGAGTGTTTCTTCGACCGTCGAAACAACAAAAATCCTTGGTGCCCGGACGTCTGTAGCAGTGTGATGGCGAATCGGATGGGTAGAAGTTTCGTTTGAGACACAGTCCCCATAATGTACTGCTTAAGTCAAGGTCCCACATATTGTCATTTAATACGTCACTAAGGTATTTAGGTGAAACGCTGTTCGTCTGTTTGTTTCGTATCTAATTTGTCCCTTACTGACATTACATTACATCGTAGGATGGAGTCGATATGAATAGATTAATAATCTTCAAAACGAAAACGCCAAGATCGCAATGATTAATAATTTACCAGCGAACTGTATCGTTTGGCTATGCCATCATCATCTGGTCGTTTAAATCCTACAATGTGGCCCGCGATGGCCGAGTGGACTGAGGCGCTCCAGTCACGGTCACGGTCACGGTCTGCACGGCCACTACGGTCGGGGGTTCGAATCCCCCCTCGGGCATGGATATTGGTGCCGTCCTTAGTGTTAGCTAGTTCGTAAGTAGTTTGTACGTTTATGAACTGATGACCCCATAGGTGGGTCTTATAAGCTATACAAACATTTGAACATTTGAAAGTAGGAGGTTAAACAGAAAGTGAAGCCGGCCGCGGTGGCCGAGGGGACTGAGGCGCTCCAGTCACGGTCTGCACGGCCACTACGGTCGGGGTTTCGAATCCCCCCTCGGGCATGGATGTTTGTGCCGTCCTTAGTATAAGGTAGTTGATAAGTAGTTTGTAAGTTTAGTGACTGATGACCGCATAGTTAAGTCCCATAAGCTTAACAAACATTTGAACAGAAAGTGAAATCTTACACTTAGTCAAAAATGTGAAACACACAGGTCATATTACCACCTACTTGTAACGTCTCTTTTCCTTTTGAAGTTTATTGGCCTTTTTCTCTCTCTCATTTTTTTTTATTTTTTTATTTTTTAGAAAATGCAAGTGTCGCAAAAAATTGTGAGAACTCACGCAAAACTAAGCTACAGTGACCCAGCACAGTGGTGGTTCAAATCCATCTCCAGTCGTCCAGATTTAGGTTTTCCGTGATTTCCCTAAATCATTCCAGGCAAATGCCTGGACGGTTCCTTTCAGAGGGCATGGCTGATTACATTCCCCATCGCTAACAGTAATCTGCTAAGTAATTTGTTGCATGATCATACACTGTAGGCTTTCAACTGTATGAATACGCCAAATATTACTACTGACGTAATGTATTCCTCGAACAAAACGTAGAAGACAAATAATACACACATTACAAAAGAAAAAGGAACAACCAGATTCTAAAGAGAAGGATAGGAATCATTGCCAGTTTATAAAAAAGTATTACCACAACAACAAATAAGTCAAGTTATGTTCAATTAAATGTAGCCAACAACCTTTTTCCTGTACGGCCTCGCTGTCTATACTCCACATAAATAAAATTATATCAGTTGTCCGATATCTATTTACGAAAGTTCATCTACATATAAATTGCGTCTAGCTTTGTGGGTCATTCAAGTTGCTTAAGTGCATAAGGGATGTTAAAGCTCCACAGAACACCTTAAATATAAAAGAGAGTGCGCGGATAACTCACAGTACAGTGGTAGGTCAAGAGGATGGTGTTTGAGGAGTGTTGAAGTCCAAGATTCTTTAAAACTCCATCCTCATGACCTAGGTTGTGAATTACCTTCCCCTTCCGTACCCATCTTCTTTATGGGAACTGTGTTACGAAAGCTTGTCCATTTTCTTTTCTCTTCATTGTGTCACTATCATCGGCGGTACAGCACAAAGGTATGTACCGGCCAGCCAAACTATCTCTTATGAAAACTAATTTTGCCGGCCGCGGTGGCCGAGGGGACTGAGGCGCTCCAGTCACGGTCTGCACGGCCACTATGGTCGGGGGTTCGAATCCCCCCTCGGGTATGTATATTTGTGCCGTCCTTAGTCTTAGATAGTTCATAAGTAGTTTGTAAGCTTAGGGACTGATGACCCCGTAGTTAAGTCCCATAAGTTCTACAAACATTTGAACATTTTTTTTAAACTAATTTGTGAAGTAATTATATATTTGAAGGTCTTTTTCTTTTTTTTATACATGGGAGCTCCGTTAAGTAAGAAATCAAACCTGGGATAAAGTAATGGTTGTAAGTAACATCATATTCTGTACAATAATTAGTCGAAAATCTCAGTAACGGACGATTTAATTTCGCCACTTATTTACCAGGTCTCTGGTAATCATGATTTCGATGTTGCTGCTCTTCTTTCTTCTGCGTTTGCTTAAATAAACGGTGAGGATTTTCCGTCGTAGACAAGATGCTCAATTTTAATTATTCTTCCGAAACATGTTTCAATGTTTTAGCACATTTTGTTCTATCATCAGTGGGGTGATTTATTTATTCATGTTTTACATTAGGCTACGTTTAAAAATCATTACGGAGCCTACTTATTTGTGGTAATTTGTGATAATACTTTTGTATAAACTTGCATGATTCTTTTTCTTCTCTTTAGGTTCTGGTAGTTCCTACCCTTTTTTTTTTTTTTTTTTTTTTTTTTTTTGTAAAGTTTTTATTATTTGTCTTCTACGTTTTTCTCGTGGGATACATTACGTCAGTTGTAATATTTGGCGCATTCATACACCTGAAAGCCTACGGGGTATAATCATACAACAACTTATTACGCAGTTGTTCACTGTAGCTTAAAGGAAGTTTAGGGTTTAACGTCCCGTCGACATCCGGTCAATAGAGGCGGAGTTAAGGTCGGAGTTTTGGTTAGCGATGGGGAAGGAAATCGGCTGTGTCCTTTGAAAGGAACCGTCCAGGCAGTTGCCTGGAATGATTTATGGAAATCACCGAAAAACTAAATCTGGATGACTGCAGATGGACTTCAACCACCGTCCTCCCGAATGCAAGTACAGTGCGTTACCACTGCTCCACTTCGCTCGGTCACTGTACCTTAGTTTTGCGCGAGAATTCACCGCTTTTGGCGAGACTTGCATTTGCTTTAAATTTTATGTTTTACTTGGAATAATATACTTACGTTGTAAAAATGCTTTGAATGTAGACCATCACAAACATTGATGAGATCCCACAATACCTAAAAAGAAGGCCAATAATCTTCAAAAGGAAAAGAGACGTTACAAGTAGGTGGTAATATAACCTGTGTGTTTTACATTTTTGAAAATGTTAAAATGTTTGTTAAGCTTATGGGACTTAACTACGGGGTCATCAGTCCCTAAACTTACAAACTACTTATGAACTACTTACGAACTAGGACGGCACAAATATCCATACCCGAGGGGGGGATTCGAACCCCCGACCGTAGTACATTTTTTTTTTTTTTTTTTTTTTTTTTTTTGACTAAGTGTAACGTTTCACTTTCTGTTTAACCTCCTACTTTAAACAACATGGCCACATTGTAGGATTTAAACGACCAGATGATGATGGCATAGCCCATCGAAAGAGGTCGCCAGTAAATAATAAATCATATTGCGATCTTGGCGTTTTCGTTTTGAAGATTATTAATCTATTCATATCGACTCCATCCTGCGATGGGACAAGGGACAAATTAGACACGAAACAAACAGACGAACAGCGTCTCACCTAAATACCTTAGTGACGTATTAAATGGCAATATGTGGAACCTTGACAAGCCAATGTAATATGTCATGTTTGCGTATTCAGGGCTTGCAGAAATAAATGGTCACAAGAGATAAACGACCGACAGGTTCAGCGCGAAGCGAAAACAAATAACAATGACGTCGCAAATTTAATTAGCTGCAGTTAAACGACTGGGTACGAAGTGGATCACGAGCAGCACACAGTGAAACAAAAGCAAGCCAACAGGCGTTTGTGTGGCGCACAGTGTTTTGTCTGCTAATGTTGTATGTGTGTCACACGTTTCTAGCAGGTAGACACAACAAGGCATTTCGGTGTTTCCTCAGACAATGAAAAATGTGCGACACGTGTAATACGGCAGTTCCCAGTTCCACGTTAAAAGCACTTATTTTTCTTTTTCAGTTGGTGTACCATTTTATTTTGTTGTATCGAAATCTGTATTGCTAAGCGTACTACTCAGGGAACGGTAATCCATTACTTGCAGTATGTTGCCTATCTAACGACTTCCGACTAAAGCACAGTAACTGTTTAAAATGCAGGTATATTTTCGTTATTTGTATGTTTAAACTTTTTGAATGTTATACATGTAGAATTTTAAGTGCAACGACCACATCTTACCAACGTCGGTAAGGCAGATAGTAAACTGAGCATAATTGGAAGAATCCTTCGAAAGTGTAGAACAGCAACAATTGTTCGACAAATAATTTCATATTATTCATCAGTGCGGAATCTCCACCAGAAAGGGATGATAAGGCATATCGATAAAAAAGAAAAACGGCACGCTTTGTTACAAGTTCCTTAGTAAACGTGAAAGCATCATGGACTAAATAGGCTAACTACAATAGCAGACGCTACAAGAGAGACTTTTTTGCGTCACAGTAGGGGTTTCAGTTAAAGTTCCGAGTGCGCACGTTTCCAAATATGTTACTTCCTCCTACGTGTAACTCGCGAAAAGAGCATGCCCTCACGATGGCATGCCTGCAGTAAATTTTTCCGTGTACTATACTCGGCTGGATCTGGAAGAGGAGGAACTGACATAGTACACTTCAGATGGCACATACTGAGTATGGATTTAGATGTAGAAACATAAACCCAGAAAAAATGTTTCTTACATGAGACAGCCAAATTCAGTACGTGATTATTATAGAGGAGCATCCACGGCTTCAGCCTGATGTGACATAATGCCATGTAAGACGTATCCGACCATTACCGAAAGTTTTAAATTTTGAAACAATGGTGATATGTACGTTGTAATGAGGATATAACAGCCACGGTTGGTAATATGACTTAATTGGTTATGTAGGAATCTCGAAAAAATCATCGACTGAATACATGAAAGAAAGACAAGTAGTACAATGTCTCAAAATGAATTGTAAGGAATATGACAACACCGTAGTAATATAAAATGTGACAATACATAACTGCACATCATATCGGATAATAATCACTTGATTAACTGAAATGTGAGCTAGTGACGAACAATATTGCCTATGTAAACCGAAACGCCACACTGCTCTAATCATGAATAGGGACTGTGACTGCTGTGTGAGGATGCAGTCTGAGCAGGTGACACTTCGCTCCCAGCTTCAAGCTGTGTTAACCTCGGTTGTACAGCTGTAGGTTGCGATCGAGGGTTGTCGTTGTTGTTGGTCGGTAGTGGGGACCGAACGGACTCCCGTCATCTCCACCGATGGGCCTGCGCCAACGACATGCCCTGATACTGCTACAGTAAGACAGACACCCCACCAGTGGTTGCGTGGGTTGCCAGTGGGTTGCTGAAGGCCTATACAACTAGATATACTATCTACTCAACTATCTACTTAACTACCGTCGCGAAGACTACTGCAGTGCTACCAGACATCCCACCAAGAAAAGGTCTTGGAAGTACTGTCAGTCGACCCCGGAACTGCGTCAACTTAACTACTCTTGACTTCTCGAATCACGGTAATTGTTCTATACCTACTCCAAAACAGGCTATTCCAAACAGGAAAACATTGGCGCCCCGGACATTCACATTAGCGCTTCGGCGCTCGTGTGCTCGAGGTACTACGTCAGCTTTTTAATACAGGTATCTTCTTCAATTTCAATGCTTAAAACTGATCGGCATAGAGGAGATTTTTACTGTTTACATTCAAAAATAGAACCGGTTCTTTCGGAGTTTTACAAACGAGACTCTTTATTTTCCCCATATTTACGCACAATATTACGTGACACAAAGCAAAGCATGTCATTTCAAATGTTAAAAGTGCCGTCTACTTCTAATTGGTGACTGTCAGCAAAAAGAGACAATGTCGGCTGCAGCTATGGGCAGCTTATGCAATCTAAAATTGTGTACCTTGCTAAATATGTTAATTTCACTGTACACCGTATCTGATTATGAAAGTTGCTATAAAATGTTATTGTCAGTCTCTATTACTTCCGTCACGATTTATCTAATACTTAAATATGCATTTTTCTTTGTATGTTTTTTCGTATTTTATGCGCGGTTCTACCGTTCATTCGGTTGCGATGAAACAGTAGTAATACAAGTGAATTTTATCCATTATGGGTGTTGAAGAACTCCGTGACTGTTCCTTATAGGTTGTGGAAATAAAATACGCTACCAGTCACAATTATTTGTGGTTTATTAAAACATTACCGATTTCGGGCCAATGCCCATCTTCAGGTGTTTACATTCAGTGTTGTTGAATATAAGTAGAGTATCCAATTCGTGTTCGTACATTTTTCATAGGTATCAGTTGAGAATGCTAATTTGCACTCCCATATCACAGGTTTTGCACAATACACAGTACACTTTACAACTGTTGATCAGTAGTCACTCATAACATGGCCCTGTTTACATTCAAGCATATATTGTGGTCAATAATATATGCTTGAATGTAAACATGGCGATGTTGTGAGTGACTGCTGATCAACAGTTATAAAGTATACTGGGTATTGTGCAAAACCTGTGATATGGGAGTGAA
Organism: Locusta migratoria; assembly: GCA_026315105.1. Taxonomy (NCBI): domain Eukaryota; kingdom Metazoa; phylum Arthropoda; class Insecta; order Orthoptera; family Acrididae; genus Locusta; species Locusta migratoria. The sequence continues at coordinate 196,822,915 of CM048744.1, read as the reverse complement.
AATTTGCATTCTCAACTGATACCTCTGAAAAATGTACGAACACGAATTGGATACCCTACTTATATTCAACAACACTGAATGCAAACACCTGAAGATGGCCACAAGCCCGAAATCGGTAGTGTTTTAATAAACCACCAATAATTGTGACCGATAGCAGAAATTATTTCCACAACCTAATAGGAATATACTCTTTTACACGCAAAACAGGCCGCAATATTGTTGATATTTTCCTTGCTATCAAAAACGTATCAAAAATTTTTCCAAATTAACGATTGCTATTTGTTTTCCTTCACTAATGTCATATCACCTCTATTCACTTTACAAGATATAGTATCCATTGACCTGTTCATTTTAAGAAAGACCTGTCACTGTATTCGCTATGATATACGTTGTCACTCGGTCACTACAAAGCGCTAACTTGAAGGCAGCAGAAATTTGTCATGGCACCTCTAGTGAGCAGTGGGCTGGTTTGCCACCCACAAAGCGCTTGAGAGACCGCAGGTAAGACACGGTCGTGGATATCCGCGTCGCCCACAATTTTATCCGCAAAGTAAGAAATACTGCGGATATCCACAACCGCGAAGACCTCTGTCTATGGCTTTCCTTAATGGACCGATGCAGATTCATTATCTGGAAGGAATACTGTGACCATTTTTGTCCTCTCACAAAGTTACCGACTTTTTATCCCCTCCTTTACCGTATGCTGACAAGCAATGCTTTTCCTTTCCTGACCGCTACATGCGTATTTATTTCAATTTTATTTTGTTTATTGCATGAAATCAGCGGCGCAACAGGAATATTGTGGAGTCACTTATAAATAAAGAGGACGACCAATAAAGGGAGATAACATAATACAGTAGAATTTGTCCAACAGATGAGAGCACTACGAAGTAGCTATCTTAATTACGAAATATAAGTAGTACCGTGAAAAGTAATGAAAGAATGCTATAAGTAGATATTGCTTTATTGGAAAAAAACTAAAATTACTTGAAAAATAAAACTAAAAATTGGTACTTTATGAGAATCCACTGTTATCCTTATTGAAGTAACAAGAACTAATGCTGATGCACAAAGAGAATAAAAACAATGTATCTGTTAGCAATAGCTAACGTTGAATGTGATTGTAACGGTATGTGTTCCTCTTAACCCTGTCATAAATATAACTATAAATGACGTAGATAGAAGTATTTTATTTGTTTAAGAAGGAAAAATCATTGAGTTACGTACGGTTGTCTTCACATTTGTCATTATTACAGTGAGCTGAGTAGACATGCACGTTTTCAATTTTCTTGCAGCCAATTAACGGCTTTGAACAAAAGGGGACCAGCAATACGAAATAACGGTCCCTTATTCTCTATGAATGTATTCTATCTTTGGTAACCTCAGAATCAACACGGCCCAAAACAAATAGCAAACTTGTCCTTTGACGTAAAAGGCATGTAATGTTTTGTAGGAAACAAAGCTCTCCACGCAGATGAGTTCCAATCATCTGTCAAACTATTTGAGTGAAAATACGGACACTTCGGTTCAATCCAATTATTCCAACTCTAATTTCTGTACGATCATATATTTCTACCAGTAAAACTCTATAATACTGCCATTATACGGTAGCGAAATTTTAGCTGCAGCAAAACTTGCAAATCTCAATCACTGTACAATGAATTGTGCCATTCTACATTTCTGTTGCTTTGAATAAAATTTATAGAACGTTTGCCTGTGAAAACTGCGTAACGGCTCGAAAATTGTCGTCCCGGTCTTGTATTAAATGACGTCAATATCCTTTTGGTGGTATTACGTCATTCAATATTGCTTCCCGACCCAGCTTCTTATGTGTAAACGAAGCAGTGAATTTATAATAAGCCGTACGCTGTGCAGCGCCGACACAGCGTAGTTTCTACTCCACAGCCAGCGACAAAGTTGTTAATTACGACCGACACACTCTGTGCGCATAAGCTTAAATGTTGTCAGCCATGTAACCATGGCACTGGGTATAGGCTAGCACAGGCACCGATAATTGCATATCAGCTATATGGTTCTAAGTCTCTCGCAGAAAACTGAAATATGTCCATACAACGACGAAGCACTATGATAGCAAGTTTCATTCGCTAAACATTCCGCAAAAAGCTATTGTGTGGAACCCAGATTGTTCATCCTGTTACCCTGAAGGCATCGGAAGCTCACGTCGTAAATTATGACTTCAAGAAGGCGACCCATGCAGCTACGCGCTGGCACCTACTGAGTAATTTGATGTCGTGTGGAGTAAATGGCCTTTTTGTGACAGAACAGCAGAGTTGTCAGAAGTAACCAGAACACATGTTTTTGCGTCCCGACTTCGTCGCCGCTTTTGAGTCCCAGCCTCGTCGTAGGTGTCGGTGGCCGACACAGTAACAAGACAGCACGCCGGTGCAGGTACGGAGGGGAGCAGCCAGAAACTATAAACACTAGAGTAAATTAGAAAGATATATATTGCACAGAATGTAACAATACTTAACTTTTACATAATACTGCAGAATGTTGATACATAGTTGTTAGAGGCCTGCCTAGTGCCTGTACAATAGCAAAGTCTCCACTGGTGCCTATCTGATTACGAGGTCCTAACTCGTTGCTATCTCAGTCCGAAGTGCGAAGTGGCCGATGTCCTTCAGTGGTGGCCACGAGCGGCGTTGTACCAGAGGGCGCTCGTGGCTGTCGTCGGAAGAACGCCGCGCCGTGCATGCATGGCGGCGCGCGGCGAAAGTAGGCGGCGCGCACTTTGTACTTGTGCGACACCACACCCCTCCCTCCCAAACCGCCGCGCCGTCGTGGCGTAGGGCTGAGGGCCACGGCGACGGCACTGGGAGGAGGGCCTGGGCGGGGGCGTTACTGGTGGGACGGGCGTCGTAGCGGAGGCCGGGATCGAGACGCCGTCCGCGCCCCGGCATCCGCCTTGCGATCCTCCAGGGAACCCGCCGAAACCTGGGGAAGGGCGCCCGCCCCCGCCCAGAGGGAGCAGGTCATCTTCTTCTGAGGTGCGTGGCCCAAGCTGGGGGGGCCCGCACGGTCCCGGAGTCCCTCTCGGTGACGCTGTCATCTGCGGCGGCGACAGCGGCGGCGACGACTGCGTCGGATGTACGTCGACGTCCATAGGGATCTCGTAGTCCGGGGACGAACGATGTGGTTGTGCTCCCTGGCGGTGAACTGGGTCTGGAATCAAGAAACCGGAGACAGGATCGCGCGGTCTGTGCAGGCGCAATTGGTTTGCGTGGCGCCGCAGCTCCGACCCTGTGGAAGAACGTACAATAAACATATTGCGACCAAGCACGCGCTGAATGGTGCCCGGCAACCATGTCTTCTTGTTTCCAGCAAACACCCTGTACAGCACCGGCGTAGAAACCTGAAAACGCGTAGCGCCATACGAACCGACTCGGTGCGTGGGAGGCTGCAGCAGGTGAAGGAGAGTGCGGTGACGGCGGCCGTGTAGCAGCTCGGCAGGAGACGGGCCGTCACGTGGCATGCACCGATACGTAGACAGGAAAATTTGAAGAGCTTGCTGCCTGGAGTGCTGACCTTTCATCTTCTCCATGTGAGACTTGAATGTTCGAACGAAACGTTCTGCTTCACCATTGGACTGAGGGTGAAAAGGTGCGGTGGTGATATGCTGAATGCCATTCACACGACAAAATTGTTGAAATTCCGCACTAACAAACTGAGGTCCATTGTCACTGACGATAGTTTCAGGCAAGCCTTCGATGCAAAACACTGATGTTAAGGCACTGATTGTACTTGAAGCCGTCGTTGAGTTCATGGCAATCACGAAAGGAAACTTGCTGAAAGCGTCTACAACAATTAACCAGCGCGTATTCCAGAAAGGTCCGGCAAAGTCAATATGTAAACGTTGCCATGGTCCCTTGGGGCGTGGCCAGTCTGAGAAACGTTGCGGAGGAGCCGCCTGATGCTCCGCACAAACAGTACACTGTGACGTCATGTCCTCTATCTGAGCGTCCATCCCAACCCAGGTACAATGACGTCTGGCCAGTTGCTTTGTCCTAACAATGCCCCAATGTCCTTGATGCAGGAGGCGTAATACTTCTCGTTGCAGGGAACGAGGAACAATCACTCTTGCTTGGTCGTTGTCGGTATGCAACAACAGTACACCCTGACTTAAAGATAATGCATGACGTTGTACAAAATAACGTCGAACCAGAGGCCGATCAATGTCTTTGGCTCTGGCAGGCCACCCTGAGCGAACAAAACGTGCTACTACACTTAGGTCTGCATCCGCAGCTGTTTCCTGTGCAACCCGACGAGAGTTCAAAGGAAAGTCTGCGACAGCGGAAGCATCTCTGGAGTCTATCTGACAACATGCCATTTCTGAAGAATCAAACGACACATCCTGGCCAACCGGAAGTCGGGAAAGTGTGTCCGCGTTAGCATGTTTAGTGGTAGGTCGGTACAAAATCTCATACTGATAATTTGACAATATCAAGGACCATCTCTGAAGCTTTTGTGCCGTACGTGGCGGAATTGGCTTTGTGGGTGAGAACAACGACGTGAGAGGCTTGTGGTCAGTCAACAAATAGAATTTTCTGCCATAGAGATAATGATGAAACTTTGTGACGCCGTAAATGATTGCTAAGGCCTCCTTTTCTATCTGACTGTAATTCTGTTGCGTCGGCGTCAGTAGCTTGGATGCAAAGGCAATAGGACGATCGTGACATCCAATACGATGCGACAGAACAACACCCAGACCGTACGACGAGGCGTCAACTGCTAACACTACAGGCTTCTGTGGGTCAAAGGGAATCAAACATGCATCACTGAGTAGTGCAGACTTTAGTTTGTCAAAGGCAACCTGACAATCTTTAGACCATACAAAAGGAACATTCTTCCTACGTAAGTGATGCAGTGGAGCTGCAATCTGAGAGGCATTGGGAATAAATCTGAAATAATAGTTAAGCTTTCCCATCACTGCTTGCAATTCATGCACATTCTTAGGAGGAGGCAAGTCTTTGATTGCTCGAAGATGTGACTGTAAAGGATGGATTCCTTGGGCATTAATCACATGGCCTAGGTACTCTATTTCAGTTTGAAAAAACGAACACTTTGCTTTATTACAACGTAGACCTGCTGCAGTCAAAACTTTGAAAAGGCACTCCAGGTTTGCTAAATGTTCTTCAACTGTACGTCCGGATACCACAATATCATCTAAATAGTTCGAGCAACACGGTACAGAAACTGTCAGCTGTTCCAAAAAACGCTGAAAAATAGCGGGAGCGGAAGAACTGCCAAAGGGTAGGCGTTGAAATTGAAAAAGGCCCATGTGAGTATTAATGACGAAAAACTGTTTTGACTCGTCATCAAGTGGAATCTGTAAGTATGCCTCTGCTAAATCAATCTTAGAAAAGAAACGAGATTGTCCTAATTTGTCCATTAGTTCGTCAGGTCTGGGCAGGGGATAAGTGTCTACAATTGTTTGACTGTTTACTGTTGATTTGAAGTCCGCACAGAGACGAAGTTTTCCTGACGGCTTGGGTATAATAACTATAGGCGAGGCCCACTGACTCGCAGAAACAGGAGAAATCACCCCACTATCTTGCCAACGTTTAAGTTCTTCGGCAACTGTATCACGCATTGCGATAGGCACTGGTCTAGCTTTACGAAATTTTGGAACTGCAGATTCTTTTAAAGTTACATGTGCCACGAAGTCTTTTGCACAACCTAGTTCCGGCGAAAACAAGTCACTATATTTGTCACACAATGCATTGATTTTATCCTGAGGCACTATTGACGAAATTTGAAGCACATCTCTTTGAATCGATAAACCAAACAAGTCAAAAGCATCTAGTCCAAAAATGTTCTGCGTAGATTTGGCCTGAAGAACAACAAAAGCAACTGTTTTTGTTACACCTTGAAAAGAGGCGGGCAGGCTACATGTTCCTAGCACGGGAATATTTTCACCTGTATAAGCTGTTAACACTTGCTGTGACGGCGACAATTTTGGCGAACCCAGAAGTTCATATGTGTCTTTATTTATTAATGTAACAGCGGAACCAGTATCAAGCTGAAATTGCACAGTCTCATTTTCTATAGAGAGAGTAACAAACAGCTTGTGCTTCTGGCGCACGACCGGTGCGCGAATGTGGGCAACGTCTAATACATATTGTTTTCTGCGCTTGCGCGGGTTGCGTGCGGTAGGAAGCGGCGCATACTCGGCACACAGCGGATTAACCACACTGTCACTAGATGACACTACCGCCGGATCGGCGTCCGCGTAATGCGAGGCTACTGCACTAAAATTACTTTGAGTAGCTACACCAATTCTACTGTCACTAGCTACACAGTACTGGGCACTATTACAATTAGAAGTTGCAGAAGGCACTATTTTCACTACAGGAATGCACTGTTCATAGTCATTTTGCTTGTCCCGAACCCGTTTCCGTTGCACTGTTTTACGCGCTCGTTGGCGCTTGCTACGTGGTGCACTATATAGTTTTGCCATAGGCGCAGAACTACTCTCTTGCAATTGAGATCCAAGGAAAGCAGTGTTCAATTCCACAGCCCGTATAACATTTACAGAATGAACTGTTCTCGCACTCTGCGAAGCACTGTTTCTAACGTTACTGTTCTTTGAGTTTTGAATTTGCATACACACAGACTGCACATGTCCCAATTTGCCACATTGATAACAGGTTGCGTTGCGACTAGGGCAATGAGCACGCTTGTGGCGAGACACACACTGGGGGCAAGATTTACGTACATTTTTCTGAAATGAGCGTTGGCGCCCGTTATTCAAATTACTGTGTCTAACACTACGGGGCGACCTTTGCGTCGCACTTTTACTCTGGCTACTGTTCACTGTCTTTTCAGCACGGCCGGTAGAAAAATAAGAATCACTAGTGCTATACTGAGAACTACGGCTAGGAAAGCGTCCGTTGCGGCGCACTGAATTTACACTATGGCTTTGCATTTCTACATCAGCTAAGTCAAAAGTATCATGCGCTTCTATAAGCTGCAGTACACTGTCTAATGAGGGGTCAGACTGTTTCAGAATTGCTGCTCTAATTCTGGGGTCCTGAATATTCTGCGTAATCGCATCCCTCAACATCACGTCACTATACGAAAGTCCACAAGAGCAAGTAAATTTACATTGGCGGGTTAAGCCCTTCAATTCCGTAATCCACTCTTGGTGTGATTGCTGCGGTAATTTTTTAAGTCTGAAAAATCGGTATCGTGCAGCGGCTACAAGAACTTTTCTCTCATAATGAGCATTCAGTGCATCTACAATTTGTTCAAAGTCTACATCACGAGGAGATGCGAGAGGGAAAAGTTTTTGCAATAGTACGAAAGTCTGGGGGCCCACAATCGATAAGAAAAGGTTCTTCACTCTCTGACCTGTAATTTGATGAGCCGCGACGAGTTCTTGAAACTGTGCGAAATAGTCGCTCCATTCTTCCTCACGTTCGTTGTACCGGCGGAACGTCGGAAGCGTTGCGGCGGCAGGTGTGGGCTGCTGATGCGACGGCTGTTGTTGAGTCGTCGTCAACTGCGCCACTGCGTTGAGAAGTTGTGAGATTTGCGCCGTCTGTAACTGAATAATTTCCATTAAGTTTGGGTTCGGGGTAGTGGCCATGCTGACCGATTAGGCGCCGCGCATACAAGTAACTTATAACAAAACACAAATGCAATATGAGAGAGGACGCTCTGCAACAAAAAAAGTCCACAAAATACGTAACAGAATATGTTCCCCCAAAAATCTTATAATAAGGGTGGGTGGGCGGGAGCAATTTTTGCGTGCTCCGACTGCTGCTGTCTGGCTGCTGCAAGCGGGCTGGTCCAAGGTTCTATCACTCCTCGTCGCCACTTTTGCGTCCCGACTTCGTCGCCGCTTTTGAGTCCCAGCCTCGTCGTAGGTGTCGGTGGCCGACACAGTAACAAGACAGCACGCCGGTGCAGGTACGGAGGGGAGCAGCCAGAAACTATAAACACTAGAGTAAATTAGAAAGATATATATTGCACAGAATGTAACAATACTTAACTTTTACATAATACTGCAGAATGTTGATACATAGTTGTTAGAGGCCTGCCTAGTGCCTGTACAATAGCAAAGTCTCCACTGGTGCCTATCTGATTACGAGGTCCTAACTCGTTGCTATCTCAGTCCGAAGTGCGAAGTGGCCGATGTCCTTCAGTGGTGGCCACGAGCGGCGTTGTACCAGAGGGCGCTCGTGGCTGTCGTCGGAAGAACGCCGCGCCGTGCATGCATGGCGGCGCGCGGCGAAAGTAGGCGGCGCGCACTTTGTACTTGTGCGACACCACACATGTTAAAGACTATAAAGCTAACTGACCAAGTACGGCACTCCGTGGCAACGTTATAATCCTAATTTAATGATGCCCGACCTTAAATTACTTCTTACACTGCTTACCTCGATCATTGTCATTTACATCAAACAGATACATTTACCCTACTCCATAATCCATTGTAGTTTGTAATACCAATTGGGAATTACTTTGTATAACATGCATAAAAAATTTTGTGAAATGTCTTTGTCGTATATACTTAATTTTTCCATTATGCTTTTCGACAACATCATCATCAGATCTGTGGCACAAATAATAGAAGTATATTTGTTCCCCTTTATTGTTATTTTGACGCCGACGGGCAGGCTGGCAGCAGCGCTGCTCTTCAGCCGAGCGTACTTAAGAATTAAAAATTAAGACTGGAAAACCATGACACGAGGAGAGAAGTACATAACATTTCCACCATAACCTTTCTTCCAGGAGTGCTAGTCTTGCTTGGTTCACAGGACAGCTTCTGTGAAGTTTCGAAAGTAGGAGGCCAGGTATTGGCGGAAGTAAAGTTGTGAGGCGGCATCGTGAGTCGTGTCGGGATAGCACAGTTGGTAGTGCGCTTGCCCGCGAAAGGCAACGGTCCCAGGTTCGGTCCCGGTTCCGGCACACAATTTTAATCTGCCAGGAAGTTCCAATATTTCGGATGTTTACAGTTCATAATCACAATATTCACAAGGAGAAAAAACACATTAAATGCACATATACTTACAAAAAGTTTTTTTTAAAACCATGGAAATTAAAATATATCTTAGTAGAGATGCATAACTAAAATATAAACCAACATCGCGGATGTCTAGTGAAGGTGTTCACATGCAAAACTGTGGTGAGACCAGGGAAACACCGTAACAGCTAAAGTACGCCCAATAGCCGCCAGATGGTGCAGGGTTACAAAAAACAGCACAGTGACTTGTAAGATAGGTCCAGTTTGGAGGTGGTTTGCCGTTGCCTTCCTCCGACCTTCGAACTGACTTGCACAACCAGTTATAGGGGGACCTACAATTTAACCGGGGTTAAGAACTACGGTGTTACTCGATATTTTTAACATCAGCAATATTGCCAGAGGTGAAAGAAGTTGAAAGTGACAAAAATCCTAGGACCGGTCGGGGATCGAACCCGCAAACTTTGGATTCTTAGTTTGGCACTCTACCACTGTGCTACCTAACCACAGAAAAATAATTAGCACTTTCAAATGGAAACTATTCTTCAACCCTATTAAATTAAAATTTAAATAAATTGTAACATCGAGTAGATACTTAAAATAAATTTAAGCTTATTCAACTTGTTTTATTTCTGTTTTTACAAATGGAATTCTTCGTAATCAAATGAACACACCGAACATTAATTTAGGATTTCAGGATATGAAACACAAATTATCAATCTTAATATATTAGGCAGTTAATTTTACAATAAAGGAAAGCCTTGTTACCATTTAAATTTGAAATGATCCAGTTATAAGACTAGAGGACCTAAAAGAGAAAACACATTTATAGAAAATGTACTACTTAATAACTTATAGCCGGCTGTAATTTACCCAAATGACTTGCAACATAAAAATCTTTAAAACTGGTACTTCAAAGAAACGGTTTATGCTCTGATCAAAAGTAACGCACATCTTATGTATGATTGACAACATACAACCGCAACAGATACAGATAGATTCCAGTACTGTTGCTTTAAACGACTGCACTCGGAGTAATACATAGAAGTAGCTCGTTATGAAGTGAACAGCCTACTTTTAACACACCCGACGGAAACCTTTAGGTTTCGGCGTACCCCGTGCTAGTCTTGATCGAAGGTCACTACGTACAGTTGCCGAAATAGCTCATCAAAGACAGCTGCGTGTCATGTAACTCAAGCGTGATCCAAGACACGAGGATCCACAGTCTGACAATAGCAGCTAATGAATTAGGCTCTCCCCGTCCCTCACAATGTCTCGGACACAGGCGTCACCTTCGACGCGACTTTTCCGTTCACTGGTGGCGCACGTCAGCACAACTAATGATTAACCTGAGAATGACGCACTCTGCTGTAGTCCAGAACCAACGGCAACGAGCGACTTCTAACAGACTACAAAGTGCCCTGCGGTAGCGAAGACGGCCCCAACACAGCCGCCGCTGCCAACCTAGATAATTGATAACTTACGTAGAACTCAATAGAGCTATCGAACTCGCGATGAAGCTGGCACGAAACTGGCTGAGGAGCGCTCAGTGTGCTACTTGGCCTTCTAAATTTCGATCCGTAACACGTCTTCAACTCGTACATTGTGGTGTAGAAGGTGCGTCTGAGAAGTTCGGTGAGTGGTCTCAAGGAAATATAGGAAACAAGAGTTACAGAATACCTTTACTGGCCTTCAAAGTAATCGCTAGTGCCAACAATACACTCCTGACATCGGTTGTACAGCTGTTGAGAACTGTCAGGAAACGCTTCTCGTAGAATCGCCCGAAGCACAGAGGTCACGCGTTGCTGGATTTCCTAAACCACTCAAATACACGCTTTTTATTCACTGATTAAGCAACACACACTTTAATTAACAACGCTTGGGTCTCCGTCGCCGATTTGACTAATTTGAAACAAAATCGTTGCTGCTTTTTGCGCTCCATACTGCAATAACACGAGTTCTTACACTGAACCTGTTAGCTGGGTCGCAGCGTGTACCACCGCTTCGCTGCAGTGCTTTGCAGGTGCTTGTTGACATATCTCTCAATGAGTATGCGCGGGGAACCCCATCCCCGCTAACGCGGTTTCTAGAATACGAGGCCATTTACCGAACTTTTCAGACGCACATTGTATACAAAGAAGTCTCGCTTCATTGAAAGAACAGTAGACTATAGCAGGGGTCTCCAAATTATTACACCATGAGGGCCACATCTAAACTTTGGACACTCGTTGGCAGCCGGATGACAGTTTGTAATTACCGAAAAGTGCAATTCAAGCCGTATAATTTGATCTATAATGGTGTCAAGATGTCGGATACCCCGTATACAGTATGACCACATCTCTCATTCCAGCGGCAAAGAAACATAAGTAACATGCGAATTATTTAACTACACAAAACACTTCAACATATCTACATCACGATCCGTGGAATCCCAACTGGTATATGATGAAACACCTTTAATGTCTATTACCGTAACACGGGAACAATATTCAGTGGAAACGTCAAGTTATATTACTGTTTAGTACAGTGTGAGGTATGGTATTTGCCTTTTGAATACACAGTTCACGTTTAAATGTTTCGAATTTATGTTCACGTACATTGTCATTGGAAGGGACGTTAAACCATAAGATTTCTTACTTCCATTGTCATTGAATTCATCAATCTGTGTAACTTGTGATTTTGTTAATGGCGACATTTGTTATTTTCCCCGAGCACAACAATAGCTTCATTACACAGCCCACACATCATTTTGTTGCCTTTTTTTTATAACAACGCGTATCAAGCACCGCCAGAACATAAGACTCTCAGTATCGACTATACAGGCTGGAAATCACTGAAAGAGGAGACTTATAGTTAAACCTAACCAAAATGAAACCAAACATCGATAACTTGCTAAAAACGTGACAGCCATATCCCTCCCGTTAAGAGCCTGTATGTATCAGTTTGTTTAATATACATTTGTATCATTTAAATCAATAAATGTACAAAAGTTAACATCTTTCTTTTCCTTTTTCTTGTTTTTCACTCAATGCTTTTAAAGTTATCAAACAGTAGCATAATTTGAAGTTAGGAATAGTAAAAAATTAAGCACGCAGAAGGCAGGGGGTCAAGAAGGGGCAGAAAAAGTTGGCAAAAAAAGTTTGAGAAACCCTGCGCAGCAAACTATAACGTCAAACTACTATCTACACACGTTACACCTGTATGCGGTACTACAAATTCAATTTGAAGCTGAACGTGACATCTTACAAAAACAGAGCGCTTTTTCACAGTACGTCAGAATTGTTCGGTGGTAAATACATTTAACCAGCGATAGACAGGGAGAAGTGGATTAGGTCATGACTACCACAATCCCCAGACTTCACATGTATAGACTTTTCACTGTTGGGCTACGCAAAACAACGTATGCACAATGTTCGTATCAAATTCAAAGTGGAACTTTAGGGACAGTGCGTTGCAGTGTGGCGTTAACGGAGCATGGCAGCATACGACCGACACGAGTGTCCTTGCTAACAGCAGGCAATCGCCCGCACAGCCTCTCCTGCGCTCGCTCGTGCCCGTATCGGTTCGACCACAGACGATTGGAAAATCGTGGGTCGTCACACGTTTCGATTTTTTTGACAGGAGCCAATGATATGATTCTAGTGTTGCTTAATGGACCCAAGTTATCAAAAAGACACTTTGCAGTGGCGATGGCTCCATAATGATGTCAGCGTTTTTTTTTTTTTTTTTTTTTTTTTTTTTTTAAGAACGAACTGAATCCTGAGATTCAACTTAACTGATTAGTGAATGAAATTGGTGGTCACATGACTGGAGCACATTTGCAGCGACTGATTTTGCCAAACAACGCTGTATTTTATCGTAATTTAATAAGAATCTACTTGTAGAGAACCTTTTCCTAATTTCTGGAAGACATCATTCAGAATGACATTAGTCAATTTTTGTTTATCGCATGTGATTATCATCAATCATCATTATCACTTGTATCATCAACAAAAAAGAACTAGCTTTGAATCTTCGTGAATATAAAATAGCAAGTCTTTTATATATATATCAACAACAGCAAAGGCCCCAAGATAGAACCCTGTGCTACCTCATTCATAATAGCTTCCCGGTTTGTGGAAACATCTGATTTTTGTAGCTTACCTGAACCACTTATTTCAGCACTCCAGCACTGTTCCAGGTATGAATTAAAGCTTTTGGGAACTGGTCCACTAAAGAAACAATGCTCAATCTTATCTAGAAGAATATTTTTCAAAAGTGAAAAAAAAAGTTCAAATGTATGTATAGTCTATGGGACTTAACTACGGGGTCATCAGTCCCTAAACTTACAAACTACTTATGAACTACTTACGAACTAGGACGGCACAAATATCCATGCCCGAGGGGGGATTCTAACCCCCGACTGTAGTGGCCGTGCAGACCGTGACTGGAGCACCTCAGTCTCCTCAAAAGTGCAAAGCCAGTAACGGATAAAGTTTATTTTAAGACGACCGGTTCCGGTGGGTTATGCCACCATAATCTGCTCATGCCAAATTTTACAAGTAGGTCACTTAGCACGTGGTCAAAATTTAAAAATACATAAGTAACAAAATCAGCAGCTAGTAAGAGGTCTCGTAGTCTAAGTGCTATGTTTCACTTACTATTTTATCTCCATTTTTTAAAATAAGATGACAACTTGTAAAATTTGATATTACCAGATGATAGTGACATAGTCCACCGAAACCTGTCGTCTTAAAATAAGAATTTTACGATCTTGGCTTTTCATTTTTGAAGAATCTTAATCTATAAAAACCTGCAGTGTCGGGTAGAAGAATTCGATGATTTACACAATTGAGAGATCACAAAAAATCCCTACGAATGGTCTAGTTATTCAGACAATATTTGATCAGTCACTTCCGGCAACGTTGAGATCTGGTGAAGTGTAGAGGTCGTATAATAGGGTGGGATAATATTGCTTGTCGGTCAAGACGTCCTCAGGAATGCGGCGTGAAGAGTTGGCCAGGGCGGGCCCTGCGGCCGCTCCTGGTTCATCGCTCCCGCGTGACCCGCGGCGAGGCCGCCTAGCGCCGTGACACGTGGCGGCCCGTCTGACGTCACGCGGGTTCCGCGGAGGACGCGCGGCCCAGGAACTGGGTCGGCGTCGCGCCTACGTCACGGCCTCTGCCCTGCCGAGCTCTCACTGGGCGCCGCGCTCGATGCCGGCGGCCGCGCATTCGAGCACCACCTGTAGTGTCGCCACCGCCGCTGCCACCGCCGCCCCACATCTGCATCAATGACAGGTACCCAGGAGGGGGGCTGCGCCGCGCTCAACAACAATACCAGCCGACCATACCGGACGTAAATAAACACTCATGAGAACCACTGGCAGAAGACAGTAACAGTGAAATAATACCCCAATGTTTGAATACGTAAGGGCCCAGACTGCTGAGGTCATCAGTCCCTAGACTTACAACCATACCGGACGTAAATAAACACTCATGAGAACCACTGGCAGAAGACAGTAACAGTGAAATAATACCCCAATGTTTGAATACGTAAGGGCCCAGACTGCTGAGGTCATCAGTCCCTAGACTTACAACCATACCGGACGTAAATAAACACTCATGACAACCACTGGCAGAAGACAGTAACAGTGAAATAACGCCCCAATGTTTGAATACGTAAGGGCCCAGACTGCTGAGGTCATCATTCCCTAGACTTACAACCATACCGGACGTAAATAAACACTCATGAGAACCACTGGCAGAAGACAGTAACAGTGAAATAACGCCCCAATGTTTGAATACGTAAGGGCCCAGACTGCTGAGGTCATCATTCCCTAGACTTACAACCATACCGGACGTAAATAAACACTCATGAGAACCACTGGCAGAAGACAGTAACAGTGAAATAATGCCCCAATGTTTGAATACGTAAGGCCCAGACTGCTGAGGTCATCAGTCCCTAGACTTACAAATTATTTAAAGTAATATATATATATATATATATATATATATATATATATATATGTGTGTGTGTGTGTGTGTGTGTGTGTGTGTGTGTGTCTGTGTGTGTGTGTGTGTCCACTGATTGCCGTTTTGTTTCAAAGGTGTCGTACGATACCCAGTTTTCATCCCCCGTGACTATCCGAGAATAAAAACCATCGCTTTCTTCATTGGAGCGTCTCGAAAATGAAGTGCACTGTCCATCCGTTATTTCTTGGTGTTGTTCAATTATAATTTTGGGTAGCCAACGTGAGCAAAGTTTTCGAAACTTCAGTTTCTCAGTAACAATTTCATGATTTAGTGATCGTGAAATTTGAACTTCCATAGCGAGGGCACTAAGTGTACATGTACGGTTGTGCGTAATCTTATGTTCAGTTGTGTGAACCAGTCCGTAACAACAGAGGGGCGTCCACTTCGTTCTTCATCGTGCACTTGATCACGTCATGGCCCATATTCTAATCATTGAATCACTCAAAATATATATTCATTCCACATATATGGTGGTTAAGCCACGTCACACAAATTGAAGTTTAATTTACAAAATGTAACTAGTTTCAATGAACTCTGTCATCATTATCAAACGTAAGCAAAAATTGCATTAAACACAAACTGAGAAAATAATTAAATTATGAAGAGGTTTACTACACCTTTTGTGATAATGATGACAGAGTTCATTGAAACTAGTTACGTTTTGTAAATTAAAATTCAATTTGTGTGACGTGGCTTAACCACTATATATGATATAATGTCATGATCGCTATTCAAACTTTCATTTCATTTGTTTTCATGTTCGGGACAGGAACTTGCAAATGTTAATTCTCTTATTAAATGAAGACAAATATTTGGGAAAATTATTTTTCCGTTTTGTAATTTTAAGTTGCGGAGGATAAGTGTAGAGCAAAAATGTGTGATAACTGTCAATTTTAAACTTGGCTGTATGACACCCCTTTTTCCGTAAAACTACATAATTACCTTATTAGTTACGTGTGGAAGGCAACAACGCCGGTTCCTTACAATGCCATGCCCCTGAGCCCATATTTAGCACGGTGATTAATAAAATTGCAGGTTCGATTCCATGGATTCGGGCAGGCTAACACGTATTGGAACAGGGGAGTATTGAGTACAGTTGGTTTCTGTCTGAAACTGAGATCATATAATTTTAATAGCAAGTAACCATCAGTGCGCAACACGCGCGGTCCATACAAAACCGGCATAAGCTACAGCTCATCATTTGCTAACTATATATATATATATATATATATATATATATATCCGTCGTTCTCAGTTGCTGTTGAGATCTACTACCAGTCGTTTTACTTGGAATTAGATATTGGATTGCTGCTAGTATCATTTTGTGTAAGTTGAACTGGTTATATCTGACAGAATTACTATGTCGTCGGCAAAATGCAATGTTTTTAATTCTTCTTCACCGTGAACTTTAATTCCTTCAGCAAATTTCCCCTTGCTTTCCTTTATAGCTTGCTTAATGTACAAATTGAATAACATTGGAGAAAAGCTACAACCGTGTCTTACTCCCTTTCCAACCACTGCATCCCTTTCATGCCCTTCAACTCTGACAACCGCTGTCTGGTTTTTGTACAAGTTGTAAATAACCTTACACTCCCTATATTTTACTCCTGCTTGCTTCAGAACTTGAAAGAGTTTATTCCAATCAACATTGTCAAAAGCCTTCTCCAAATCTACAAAAGCTAGAAATGTAGGTTTGCCTTTTCTTAATCTGTCTTCTAGGATAAGGCGTAAAGTGAGTATTGCCTCCCGAGTTCTTACATTTCTCCTGAACCCAAACTGATCCTCCCCGAGGTCGGCTTCTACCAGCTTTTCCATCCTTCCGTAAAAAAATCGTGTTAATACTTTGCAACTATGACTTATTAAACTGATGGTTCTGTAGTTTTCACATCTGACTGCACCTGTTTTCTTTGGAATGGGGATTATAACATTTTTCTTAAAGTCTCAGGGTACTTCACCTGTCTCATATATCTTACAGACCAGGTGAAACAATTTTGCCATGGCTGGTTCTCCCAGACACTTCAGTATCTCTGAGGGAATATCATACCCTCATACCTGGCCCCTGCTCCAGGGGCCTTGTTTCGACTTCATCTACATCTACATCTACATAGATACTCTGCAAATCACATTTAAGTGCCTGGCAGAGGGTTCATTAACCACCTTCATAACTTTTCTCTACCGTTCCATTCTCTAATAGCGCGCGGGAAGAAAGAACACCTACATCGTTCCGTTTTCGATTTGATTTCTCTTGTTTTATTGGGATGGTCATGTCTCCCTAAGTAGGTGGGTGCTAGCAAAATATTTTCACATTCAGAACTAAAAGTCGGTGATTGAAACTTCGCAAACAGATCACGCCGCAATGAATAACGTCTTTCTTTTAATGATTTCCACCCCAATTCGTGCAACATTTCCGTGGCGCTTTCCCCCCCGTAACGTGATAAAACAAAACGAGCTGCCCTTCTCTGAACCTTCTCAATATCTTCCGTCAGTCCCACCTGGTGAGGGTCCCACAAGGGGCAACAGTACTCCAAGAGAGGACGCACAAGTGTGATGTAGGCAGTCTCTTTGGTGGAGCTGGTGCATCGTCTAAGCGTTCTGCCAATGAAACGTAACCTTTGGTTCGCCTTCCCCACAATATTTTTTATGTGTTCTCTCCAGTCAAAGTTGTTCGTAATTGTAACTCCTAGGTATTTGGTAGAATTTACGACCTTAAGGTTTGACTGATTTATCGCGTAATTGAAGTTCAGCGGATTTCTTTTAGTGGTCATGTGTATTACTTCACACTTTTCTTTATTTAGTGTCAATTGCCAATTTTCGCACCAAGTAGAAATTTTGTCTAAATCGCTTTGCAGTTGCTTTTGATCCTCTGTTGACTTCACTAACCGATAAACGACAGCATCATCCGCGAACAGTCTAAGGGAGCTATTCAGATTATCTCCTAAATCGTTTATAAACACGAGGAAGAGTAGGGGACCAATAACGCTTCCCTGTGGAACGCCAGATATCACTTCTGTTTTACTCGATGACTTACCGTCAATTACAACGAACTGTGTCCTTTCTGACAGGAAATCGTGAATCCAATCGCACAATTGGGGAGATATTCCATAAGCACGCAATTTCATTAGAAGCCGCTTGTGGGGTACAGTATCAAAAGCCTTCCGGAAATCCAGAAATATGGAATCGATTTGAGATCCCTTGTCGATGGCACTTATCACTTCATGTGAATAAAGGGCAACCTGTGTTTCGCAAGAGCGATACTTTCTGAATCCGTGCTGACTATTGGTTAATAGGTCGTTCTCTTCGAGGTAGTACATAATATTCGAACAAAGTATATGTTCCAAAATCCTACTGCAAATCGACGTCAATGAGATAGGCCTGTAATTTTGGGGATCACTCCTACTGCCTTTCTTGAATATTGGAGTAATTTGGGCAACTTTCCAGTCTTTGGGTACGGATCTTTCGCTGAGTGATCGGTTGTAAATTATAGCTAAGTAAATACTTAGGTCTTTCAGTGCTGTGTCAAATTCATCTCTCAGTATAGTATCTCCTATTTCATCCTCATCTACTTCTCCCCTTTCTACAATATTGCCGCTAAGGTGATTTCCTTCATAGAGCCTCTCTATATGCTCTTTCCATATATATAACCAGTTCAACTTAGACAAAATGATACTAGCAGCAATCCAACATCTAATTGCAAGAAAAAACGCCTGCTAGTAGATCTCAACAACAACTGAGAACGACGGAGAGCGACTGAGAGTAAGGCTGTCGCCTCAGCAGTCAGCAGTCAGCAGCCAGCAGCCCTCTCCTCTACACGTGAGCGCTCTGCTCTGGTCTGCTCACACTCGAGGGCGCCCTCTGCCGGCCCGTATCGCGATCGCTCACGTCCACCACTGTATGCGACCTTTCCAGATATGTTACAGCTGTTTAACACTTAGAGTGCCATGCCCGTAATATTAGGTTGCTGTCGTTTGTTCGAAGATTGCCGCGCCCGTAATATTACGTTGTCTGTGTCTTTGCGAGAACTGCCGCGCCCGTAATATTACGGACGGCTGTTGTCAAACGAATTCTAGCTTTCACGCGAATCACTATCCGTACGGCAGTTATCAGAAGGGAGGCAAACCCTTGTAGTAGACATCTCTGTCACTAGGATGCGCCACAAAACAGTTCACTTTCAGAAACAAGAGTTTTTGTCAGTTGACTGTGAGACATCAGGGCGAGCGTTAGACGCAACATGTCAAACAGTAAGCTTTTGAGCGACGTCGAGATTCGCCGCATTCTTGATGAATCGGAAGATGATCTGAGTGAGGTTTTTGATGGCGATGACACGGATGAAGATCCAACTTATGGTGATCGATATTACACAAGTTTGGCACCGGCAACAGCTCTTGAAGGCAAATGTACAGGTCTTGTTGGCACTGTAAACAAAAACAGGAGAGGAATGCCAGCTGCTTTGTCTAGTGCTTCTCTTTAACGAAATGATATTATTTTCCGCCGTGAGGGAAACATTTTAGCCCTAAGGTGGAAGGACAAAAGAGATGTTTACATGCTAAGCACAAGACATCTTATATAGACAGAAGAGGAAGAGAAAAAAACAAACCAACAGCAGTGATTGACTACAATAAGAATAAATTTGGTGTCGACCTCGGTGACCAGAGAATGTCTTATGGGATATTTGATCATCGTTCTGTCAAGTGGTGGAGAAAGCTATCATTCCACATTATCTTGATGGCAATTTCAAATGCATGTGTTCTGTACACTCAGGTGACGAAGAAAAACATTTCTACCAGCCAGTTTATTATTGCGGTATGCAAAGACTTGTCACCACCGTGTGCCGCCGACTTTCAGCCTGGTACAAGTGGTGCTGCGCTTTCACGACTCGATGGAACATATTTCCTGGAAAGAATACCCATTCCACCAGGGAAGAAGAAGGCGCAAAAGACTTGTAGAGTGTTATCAGAGAGTGGCAAGAAAGAAGCAGGAGTCGCCAGAAGGAAGGATACTTCATTAAAGTGTGCAGTATGCAAAGTGGGGTTTCGTGTCCAGCCCTGCTTCCAGCTATACCACTCAAAAAAGAACTATTTGCACTAAAAACCTTTTGCTGATGTTTAATATTCATGATATTTGCATGTAATCACATAAACATTGCCATGTTTATTAATAAATAATTTATAATACGAAAAAACAATTTTTTACCTACGCGAAAACAGCGTTTCTTGTTTTGATTGTTGTGATGAAAGTTTACAAAGCAGGGAAATTTACGGGGCAAGTATTTGAAGAGGAAATAATAAGGTTTATTCCTGACCAAGAAAAATATATTAATGATTATTCCTGAATCTGTAACAACAGGACGAAATACTGTAAAAATGGCCGGCACTGGGGGAAGGAGACTAAGAAAATGGGCTGGCACTGGGGGAAGTCGGTTCGCATATATGACTGGCACTCAAAGTGTTAAACAGCAACAGTTCGTGAAAGATTAACTTTCAACAATACAGCTCATGGGTTGCAAATATACATGTTAATTACTTAACTGAGGTTTCGGCTTCAACTAAGGAAGCTTTCATCACAAGTAAAAAAATTTCGTTACATGGAATGGACGAAGGTTCTCGAGCAACAGAGCTTACGTTCCAGTTACAAGCGTCAAGATTGTAATTAAAATGTAATTAAAACACGCCGCTATGGGTCCCGTGTGTCTGTTAAATGCCACTACAGTGCCGGCCATATACGCGACACATAGCGGCGCGTTTTAACTACATAAAATGTGCTCGTTTTAATCTAGACGCTTGTAACTCTACATTTGTACTTTGAACGTTAGCTCTGTTGTTCAAGAAGCCTTGTCCATTTCATGTAACAAAAGTTTTTTACTGATGATGAAGGCTTCCTTAGTTGACGCCGAAACCATGGTTAACCCAGATGGAGAGGAATTATTTTTGGTTTAAAATGTTTTTCAAAAGCTATTAATTACCTTCATATGGCCGCACAAGATCGTTATAAGTGATGTTTCTCACAATCACGCCATTAGTTTGCCATGCTGCTCTTCTTTCTGGAAGGACATCAAAATGAATGTTTTATAATTTTAATCTGGTGAATAATTAGTATTAAAATATCATTTAAAATGAAATATATACATATAAATGTCGCAATAATTAAAGATTTTCAAGAAATACAAACCCAACTACGAGGTAGTCTTAAATATTTTCTGTATAAACCTCAACTTCGAAGCCGTATCCAACCACTTTGCAATCAACAATACAAGCTAAAACTGATCTGCAATTAGAGCAGGCTACACAAAGAAATAAAATACGTCTCTTACGAATTCATAAAAGCAAGAATGAAAAACTAAGTTGCCGTTCTCGTCCTTATGGAAGAACGTCAGCCCTATCTGGGTTAAGTAATAAACCTGTATATTTGCAACCGATGAGCTGTATTTTTGAATGTTAATCCTTTATGATAGCTCTTTTATAGCACACTCATTCCGCGTAATCAGAAGTAACACTTCAGCGTGGTGAAGCAGAGTGGAATTTCGTTCGTCAATCCTGAAATAAAATTCATTTATGAATGCTGTAAATTTCTACGCGTTTTTCTGCATAATCATTGCAGGCAAAAATTCATGTTAAACAAAAGTATTCCGGCTAGCTTGAGTTCAGTTTTATTCCGCTAATGAAATAAATAAATATAACAAAATATCTCAGTGACGTCAATTCACTCGGCTGAAGATATGAATTGAAATCAAACGCAAAAGTTTAATTATTCCGTCCTCCAACAATTAAGCAATGCTTGTATGATGATGGCATGGTCGTTTCCTGAAAAACAATTCTGTGAATTCATATTAATGGATTATTTATTTATTTATTTATTATTACTTTTTTTGTAAAGGAATGATCGAGAAGTAATGTACGCAAATGCAAGAATTTTAACTTTAAACAAGCAACTACATTAATCTAAAAATCATTGCAACTTACAAATTCCGTCGAATCAAATCGAGAGCAACAACATGAGTGAGTACAAAGCTGTTTTACAAAAGTATGATACATCTGTATTGTTTTCTTTTATCAGAGATATTGTTCTGCAATGTCTTAGATAATTTTATATTAACCTATGAACAATGTTACAGAATGAATTTATATTTTTCAGTGAACTGTAAACCATTTAACAGAAAAAATAATAATTTTTGTACCTCCGTAACATTATACAATCTGAATCAAAAATTTGTACTATGACGGATATAGAATATTATTACATTTAAATTCAAGAATATGTATTCAAGACTCAACGTGAGTCTCGCTTGAGCCTGGAACACGCGCTAGCATCGCGCCTCATGTATTTCAAACGTCAACTTCGCTTCGCAGTTTCTCCGAATTGACTCATCGCGATGCAACCGACGCCATTCCTTTTATTATTTTTCATTCCATCGATTGCTTAAGAAATAATGTGGGATATCCATTAAAAAAAAGACATAATTTTGAGTTGAAAATAATATTTCTTCACGTTTTAGAGTGTCTCATAGTACCTACTTTTATAAGCCTCGGCCGTACGTTCATGACCGTAAAAGTAATATTTCAATATCTCTTGTAGTTTCAGAGATACCTGGGGTGATACAGTTGAGTGGGACACCCATATATGCGGTCCGTCTCAAATTCCAACAAGTCGTACGCTATGTTTGTAGCGCTCCTATTGAACATGCCCTCTTACACTCGCCATTACGGATTCCCGTGCGAGGTCGGACGTATGACCGCATCTGCGGTGAAATAACAGAAGCTAACGCCGTCGTCGCGTGTAAATACTTATTGTATTGGTGTGGTGTCTGTTCTTCCGCACGTCCGAAAGAACGGACACCACACCAATACAATAAGGTTACCTATCAGCTACTGTGTATGGACTTATTCGGAATTGTTTCCTCCCAACGCTGTTGCCACTCCCGGACCAAAGTGCGTGGTCATGTCCTTAGCTTACAAACTACTTAAACTAAGGTAAACTAACCTATCTACAAACACACAAACCAATGCCCCAGGGAGGACTCGAACCTCCGACGGCGAGCAACCACGCGCTCCACAGCGAGGCGCCTTACTCAAAATGTTCAAATGTTGTAGAGATTATGGGACTTAACTACGGGGTCATCAGTCCCTAAACTAACAAACTACTTACGAACTAGCTAATACTAAGGACGGCACAAATATCCATGCCCGAGGGGGGATTCGAACCCCCCGACCGCAGTGGCCGTGCAGACCATGACTGACGCGCCGCAGTCCCCTCGGCCACCGCAGCTGGCGTGCCTTACTCAATAGCGGAGAAACAGTCTTGCTGAATAGCGCGATGTGCCCTCTGCGAATTTTTGTATCTCGTCTGTCGTTGCAAATACAAGTCTTTTCAATGGGATCTTCATCTTTGGAAATTAAAAACCAGTAGGCCTGAGGAGCCAGGTCATTGGCACAGTACAAAAAGTCATCACAGGTTGCCACGTGATGCATTCTGAGTCAAAGTTTCATTACTTCTCAGTGTTGTTCAGTGAGTCAGAATCACCAGATGGAAATGGAGGAAGGAAGGGTTTAACGTACCGTTGACAGCTTGGTCATTAGAGACGGAAGTCTCGCTAGGAGTTTGGGTAAGAATGTGGCAGGAAATCGGCAGTGCGCTTTCGAAGAAACTATCCCTGCATTTCACTGGAGTGATTCGGGAAATCACGGGAAATTTAAATCTGCATCGCCGAATGCGAGTGTAGTGTCTTACACCTGAAATGTTACATTCTTCTGCAGTCTTTCCGACAGTCAGTCATCGATTGGCACGCACTAGTTCGTTGGCGTTCTGCCATGAGCGTCGTCGGTAGACATAGAAGAATGTCCTGATTGAAAGTAGTCTTCATATTCCGCACAGCTAGTTTTAAACCGTGTGAAACTTTCATAACACCATGTATGACAAGTACTCTTCACCGTACGCTTCTATAATTACTATTTATGTCTCTGTAAAGTTTTTCTTGGGTTTCACGCAAAAATGTCAAGTTCACGCGTTGTTCCTTTAACTCTGCCATCTCAAAATGCTCAGACTGTGTGACTCAATGTTTTACTCAAAGGGATTCTGCTGCATAAGAACGTCGGGAACCAATGAGGTACAATACTCGAATAGTAACATATGTACTAGCCTACAATAAACTTATCAAACATAAAATACATGAAGACGATACAAAATGGCACGTGAAAACTAATACAATTTGGCCTCTAATCATTATTTTCATTTAAAAAACGAAATTACATCTGTTCTTGCATATCCAATGAAACTAGTTGTAACAGTGATAACTGCCACCTAAATTCAGTGTGGATATATTAAATCGAAGACATGATATGAATGAAAGGTAATTTGTAGTAAAGTTAGCACAAGAGATTAAATATAATAGTGCCGTGGAGATGGCGACGATGATACTGTGGATAAGTGACGTCAGTGGTGACCCAGACGAGATGGAAGAGAAGTGACTGCAAAGAACGCCGTTGGTCAGTCTGCAGACAGAAACGCTACAAGCGATGACCACTGTTTGTGGCCCCAGAAGTTATATGCCTGAAACTGGAACACGATAGTACCAAAGCGGAGAAGAGTTGATCAAGAATATGCCATATTGGTTGTCAATCAAAGCAGTATTTATTAAGATTTGTCAAAATGTTGTAACGTAGGTTCCGCAATGAGCAACTGACATACCATATGTAATTCGTATCTGTAACGTGAAGCAATAAAGTGCACAGTTTGAGTCAGAAAACATTTTAAAAAATTTTCTAGAAAAAAACGTTATTCTAAATATTAGAAAAGTCTAGTGTAGACTGGTAATACAAAATAAGAAAGGAAGAAGCAAAAGAATAGATATGCACTTCAGTAAATCGTCAAAGAGGCCGTAGAATATTTCGCGCTAAAATCCAATTGCTAATTTAGAAATGTGAACGCCTGTTATTTATAATGAGAAAGTATTTCATTCTCCTCTAGGAAATTTAATAATGCTTTGTAATATAATTTACTGTAACACTGATGGACTGTATGTAATCTGTTTTTTCTTTGAACCGAATAGGAAATTAACAACCTGTAACAAAAGTTGGTTTAACGCTAATACTGTTTTATCATTCAAGCGAAAAGGAAATGAACTATCTGATGATACCAGTGATCAAATGTCTGCCAACTTTATTGTCTACCGTACACTTCAGCTAATTTTGGTTGTGTTTTCTCAAAGCTGTCCACTCATCTTCCCTGAGACAAATTTCATTTATACCTCCTTTCATAATATTGCAATTCATAATACTGAATAATACATGATTTTGTATGTTCGATTCCCTCCAAGTAAACTTTAACGTTTCATACATACGGCCTGGTATGATCTGTACCATGTAATCTAAACCGGTGCCGGCCGCGGTGGCCGAGGGGACTAAGGCGCTCCAGTCACGGTTTGCACGGCCAGTACGGTCGGCGGTTCGAATCCCCCCTCGGGCATGGATATTTGTGCCGTCCTAGTTCGTAAGTAGTTCATAAGTAGTTTGTAAGTCTAGGGACTGATGACCCCGTAGTTAAGTCCCATAAACTATACAAACATTTGAACATTTTCTAAACCGGTCACCCTAAAAAATTATATAAATTGTATTATCAAAACTTTATTTTTATGAAATTTATCACAGATCACTGTACGCTCCAATAATGTTTTCAAAATTTAATAACATGAATGGTTGTTTAACCTTATCCATCTTTATTGGAATGGATCACTCTACAGGCCCTGATATAATTATGATCAGCAATAAATAATGCAGCAGTTGTAGTTTTCTTTCGTGCTTTATTACGGTTGCAAAAGGGTTTCGAGACTTCAATATGACTTCTTCAGGCCTCATAAGGGAACATACTGGCCGAGCTCTCTCTGAAAAAGCGAACCGGAGTCTGCATCAGCTAATGTATCGGCTTCGTATTCATGAACAACTCGAGAGGAACTAGAGAGCCCTACAGTTGTTCGTGAATGCACAGCAGCTACATTAGCTGATGCGGATGAGGGTTCCCTTTTGCAGAGAGAGAGAGAGCTCGGCCATTTTATGTTCCCATATGGGGCCTGAAGACCGCACAGTCAAATGTCGAAACACTTTCCCCCTGTAATAAAGCAGGAAAGAAAAGTTCATCTGCTGGATTATTTATCGTTAATCACAGAAAAGTTGTTAGTTTCTCATGTAAAACGTAATAGTTTTCGTGTTACGAACAACACACTGGACAATAACTCCCTCCGGGCCTGCAGTGTAGTTCGACGAATCGGACTGATGCGAAAGTCGTGTTTACTGATAGAGGCTATAATTCGTGAAATGTGGAGGATATGTTTCGGGTCTGAGATGATTCTACAGTGTTTTTGGTAGAGTTTTTCATTCATTCAGGTTACGGTGGACATGGTTCTTCAACAACTGCTACTCCTCATAAAAACGTTTCTCATAGTTGCAGTATCAACACGTCAGCCTTCAAGATAACATGGGCTGTTTATACCCGAAAGTCGCACACGTTTCTCGTGTCCAGTACCATTCACAGCGTAACCGAAACAACATGAGTACTTCCTGGTGCGACAAGTTGATAGTGACCAAAAAGTAATAAAGTGGTGAGGTCGCCCACATGAGTTCGATAAGAATGCCGTCAGATTTCAGTTACATGATAAATCGAATGTCATAGCTGTGAATTGAACTCAACAGACAGGAAATACAATTTCGAACAAATTTAAATACAACGTTCACACAGGTCATACTATTGGGAAAGCAGAGAAAGACGGATGTTAGTGGAAAAGATGCAACGAAGTCACTAAAGAGACAGCGTACACTACTTTTGTCAGTCCTATTCTACAATACCAGGGCCGTCCACAAAGTAAGTTCCGTTTCTATTTCTAGCGGTATCGCTACGATCGTAGTTCCGACGCCTGTCTTGTAGTGCATTTTTATAATGTCAGCCGTAATTGAAAAAGCCGCTGCATGTGAAATCAGATGTGTGATTTGTTTTCTAAAAGCAAAAAAGATAAACCAAATAAAATTCTTCGGCATATCTGCGAGGATTACTGAGAAAATGCTATGAGTGATTCAACGGTTAGAATAAGGATAATAACGTGATTATCAAGTGCACGATGAAGAACGAAGTGCACGCCTCTCTGTGGTTACGGAGTTGTTCACATGACTGAACAGATTATGCACAACTGTACGTTTACACTTAGTGCCCTCGCTATGAAAGTTTCACAAATTTCACGATCACTAATTCATGAAATTGTTACTGAGAAACTGAAGAGTTGAAAATTTTGCTCACGTTGGCTACCCAAAATTCTACTTGAACAACACCAAGAAACAACGGATGGGCAGTGCACTTCAGTTTTTGAGACACTGCAGTAAAGAGTTTGTTTTGTTTTCGGATAGTACGGGGAATGAAACTTGGATATCGTATGACACCCTTGAAACAAAACGGCCATCAGTGGAATGGAGGCACAATTCATCCCCAACGAAGGTTAAGATTGTTTGTTTGTTTGTTTGTATAGTTTATGGGACTTAACTACGGGGTCATCAGTCCCTAAACTTACAAACTACTTATGAACTACTTACGAACTAGGACGGCACAAATATCCATGCCCAAGGGGCGATTAGAAACCCCGACCGTAGTGGCCGTGCAGACCGTTACTGGAGCGCCTCAGTTTCCTCGGCCACCGCGGCCGGCGATGGTTATGCCTAAGCAAATCTTGACACCTCGAAAAGTCTTGTGCATCTCTTTTTGGGACAGAAAAGGCATTTTGCTTGTTGATTTCTTACCATGAGGCCGAACAATCAATGCACATGCTTACAGCGAGACCCTTAAGAAATTGTACCACCCAATACAGAACAACCGCCGAGAATTACTGTCAAAAGGTTGTGTCTTTTTCCACGATAATGCTTGATCTCACATGGCGAATGTGACCAATCAACTCTTACGGAAAGTTAACTGGGACGTGTTTGATCATTCTCCGAACAGCTCGGACTTTACTCCTAGCAACTTTCTTCTTACACCTAAGATCTGTCCTCGGTGATCAAACGATGATGACGAGGTGAAAGAAATGCTTACACTTTGTTGAATACACAGGCGGCAACCTACTATGATGAATGAATACAAAAACTTGCGCCCCGCAATGACAATTGCGTACAAAATTTCGGTAGCTATATAATTTAACAGTTGTAGATTTTTGTACAATAAATATTTTTTCTGTATCTGTACACTTTTTTTAATATAACCAAACGGGATTACTTTGTGGACTTACGTCGTATTACTGTACTGCAAACAGTATGGGATTATTGGATCCATCCCATACAGGGTTAGCAGAGGATAACAATAGCGTACAGAGGAGGTCAGATTTTTTTTCCATGCAGTAGAGGAGCGAGTGTCATGGATACGATTCTAGAGCTGGGGTTACGATAATTAAGACAAATTCAGGCTTCACTGTGGCCAGAAATGTTTCCGAAACTTAAATCATAAATTTCCCCTTAGAATGCTAAATTTCCCATTTACATGTTGGAGCCGACGATACATATGAACGTGGCTCTTAACTAATGACCGATATTTATAAACGGAAAAGTTTTGCAAAAAATACATATAGGAGGTGGGTTTGATAAGGCGTTATTGCATATATTATATTTTGATGACATCCATAGCTTACTTCTAGGTTCCAGGGTTTGGTGTAACTTAAGTAGCTGCGTGACAGCAAATTAGGCGTAGTTACCACAACGCAATTCGTGACTGCGTGCCCTTACATAAAGCTACCTGTAAACAACTAGGTGAGTAAGTTTCTCTGTCATTTAACTAATGGTGTAATTTTCGTAATAGAAACTTTAACAGTCCGATATGCGAGGCGTTAAAAATTTAATAGCTTGTAGTGGCCACATATATCCGAAATTTCTGATGGTTTGTATTTTCTCTCTCATTTTGCCCCAGGCAGCGCCAACTCGTTATTGCTGTAATTAAGCAGTTTATAGTTATTTGTGAGTTCCATTTATGGGTTAATTGGTATTTCCTGTTACAGTACGGATGATTTCAAAGTTTTATAAAACATACGTCTATTAATTACGTGTTTGCTGGTAACAGCTTGTACGCAGAACTAGACTCGTCGCAGAAAACTAGAAGTGCAACTGTCCCACTGCACAAGGGAACTGCCAGTATGTTAGAGAAAACAGGAGCAGCAACTCAAAACGTGAAAAGGTTTCCAAAGAACTCACTGAGCTCATAGTGTGAGATAACCCCCGATAACACGCTTCATTGGGTAATAATTCCATGAAATGCAAAATAGACTATTGTAATAACTGTATAATGGAAAACCGATATGCTTTGAAAAATGTTGGAAACCACAGGTTTAACATTAAACCTTCTATTATTTCTGCAACAGCAAACATTCCAATATAGCTTGTCACGACAGAGCTTATAACTATTCCCTTACACTTTATTACATCACTAGCTGCTAAACCCGGTGTTGCCCGCGTAAATATTCATTTTTCCAGCCTTATATTCGAAAGGAAAGTAAAACTTCGGAAAAGTGCGGTCTCCAAAGAAATAAAAATAATAATTAAATACAAATTATGTGTCACATTAATTTAATTCAAAACTTGACTATCACAATAATTCTTGTTACTTGTCCAGGAGCTAGTATAAATAAATTCTTTGGCGAACCCACCGTTGAGCAGGCGACTGCGACGGAACGACATCTTTAGCGGAACGTGTGCTAAAACCTTATCTTCAAAAGCACTCGTCTTTTATGATTAGGGTTGAATGTGGCCGTGTCAGACTCCACTCGCACAGGTGTCCACTCGCCCATAAAAATTTATATAAAAATAAAAAAATATGCTCATGTACAATCTTTATACGTTGCAATATTTCAAAATCAGATTCTTGCGCCTAGGGAAGAAGACTTTAACAGTCACTCTTGTTAAAATATTTCTAAGTTCTATCATAGATAAGACGGTCAAAAGAAATTCTTCAGTTTGTGGTCGTTACTACAGCCACAGATTAAAAAAAAAACATTTCTTCAATGATTATCGATCGATGTGTATGATCGATTAACCAAAGTTCTAAAAAAAAAAAAAAAAAAAAAAAAAACATCAAAGTCTTCTTGACGTAACTTTTCCACCAATAAAAATTCATAAAAAAATATTCCTTCAGATTGAAGAATATTTAAATTAAATATTCTCCTCGTTTCATTAATATATTATTTATCGTAAAATAATTCTTCATAACTGATGTACTTTCGTCAAGTTTAAACACGATAACATTTACTGCTTTCTATGACATTACATATGTATTCATTGACAGACAATAGGGAACTGACTTTTAAAATTTGTTGTTTTAACATAAAACTTCGATAATAATGTCAACTCTTTCGACGACAACCGCAGAGATCAACATCTTCTTACCTCATGGTTGTCGACCCGCGACTTGATGGGGCCGGATATTTACTCCTTGGAATCTCATTTAAGAACACAAATATAAGCAAGTCATCCTGAACAAACTGAGCTGACATGAGATATGTAGCGGAGACAATAATCCGTCCCTCTACACGACAGAGTTGTCCGTGTGAGAAACATGGAGATGTCAAATACACTCCGTAGTATTTAACAGGTTGTCCTTGTGGTTTGTTAATCGGAACAGAAAAGGCAAGTCTCGAAAGAAACTGCAGGCTCCTGAAGGTAAAAGGTAGATCTGTCGAAAGAAGGAGGTTTCATCGATTGTACACGGATTCATTCTCTCCCTTTCCTTGTTGAATGTTCGCCTCAATCATATCATCCACCGGCTCGGTAGCACAGCGGTAGAGTGCCAGACAATTGATCCAAAGGTCGTGGGTTAGATCCCCGCGCCAGCCGCGGTGGCCGCGGGGGACTGAGGCGCTCCAGTCACGGTCTGCACGGCCACTGCGGTCTGGGGTTCGAATCCCCCCTCGGGCATGGATATTTGTGCCGTCCTTAGTTTACGCTAGTTCATAAGTAGTTTGTAAGTTTAGGGACTGATGACCCCGTAGTTAAGTCCCATAAGCTTTACAAACATTTGAACATTTAGATCCCCGCCATGTCCTAGGATTTTTATCTGTCACATTCCACTTCATTCACCTCTGGCATTGTTGTTGATGTGAAAATATCGGGTAGCACGTGGTTCGGAATACACGTGAAACTGTAGGTACCCCTAAAATTTGGCTGGGTAAGTCAGTTCGAAGGTCGCAGGAAGGCAACGGCATATCACTTCCAAACAGGACCATGCCTAGTAAAGCACTGTGGTGTTCAAACCCATCTTCGGATTGTTGACTTCTTTACCTTTTATCCTAATACACTGCCTTACCGGCGGATCGAGGTTTCGTAGTAAAGTAAAAAGTCTACGTGGGGGCAGATCAGCTAGGTCAAGAGAGCTAAGGAGCCCTAATGATAAATTGCCGGCAACGTTGGCATTGACACAGTATCCATGGACTTGTATTCAATGACGTGACCTGGTAACAGGCCAAGTATTTATTTTGTATATTTCATTTTTAAGAACAAGAATAGCCCATTCTCGCCAAATGTTCAAATTCTGATAATTTTGTGGAATAGCCGGATTTACTGCAGCTATTAGCTCTGTGAAGGTCGACACCACAATGCAAAAATCGGATGTCAAATTTATGCTGCTAGATGAATCAATGACTGGTCTACCTTCTCAGTTGATATAAGGTTTTTGAGAACATTTGTGTAATGTCTTCAAAGTCATGTAGTCTCATGTATTGGACACTACGTCGCATATTTTTGGACACAGTCGCATAACTGTATGGTGTTATTCATAAATAGGAAATCCTAGAATTTGCCGAACTGATTTACTGCTGCTAATGTATACCTTTCCTGTTGAATCTGAGCCACCTCGTGGTTTGTTCGCTCGTTGTTAGAACCAAACACAGCGAATGTTCTCTGACAGTAAGCAATATGTGTACCAAGTTCAGTTTAAATCGGTCCATTATTTTAGGAGGAGATGGGGACAAATAGCTGCTGATGTAGCAGTTATTCGGAAAATTCATTGTTTATGACGTCATATCTTCTGAAATAGGAGTCGTAGTATCAGATAAATTTCAAGGTACAGTCAATGGTACATATGTCTAATGAATGCAAAATATGTCGTGTATGGTGTAAGTAGTAAGGACTTAATTTTGAAACCTCATGCGTGATGTTGCGGGTTTTTCATGAACCGATTGTTTATGACTTCACAACTCATGAACTATATGTCAAACTATGATATAGTAGCGAAGGAAAATGTTCAAATATTTGTATAGCTTATGGGACGTAACTACGGGGTCATCAGTCCCTAATCTTACAAACTACTTATGAACTAGCAAATCCTAAGGACGGCACAAATATCCATGCCCGAGGGGGGATTCGAACCCCCGACCGTCGTGGCCGTGCAGACCGTGACTGGAGTGCCTCAGTCCCCTCGGCCACCGCGGCCGGCCTAGCGAAGGAAGATTCAGTGCTTGTGAAATATCTCGTGATAAAATTGACAGTGTAGAAGTAATAACTTGTAATACCATGCCAAGTGCCTTAGATATACGTCCTGACTATCGGAATTGTAGTAAGCGATAAACATTTTTAATTTCATCATATTTCTGGAGTTGTCTGAGTGTATACGCTTCGTAAGGATGTGAAATTATATTTCAAGTCGCTAAGTGCTCTCATTCCTAAACAGTTGACAAATAAAATTATGCTACCACGCGGCGCAAGCTGTAGTAGTTTTCATTGTTTATGACATGATATCATATGAACTATGTATCGTGGGTGGGTTTTGCGAGCATAGCATTGATTCTTGGTTGAAATCGCTTGCGTAGCATCTAGTACATACAAAATATTATATGATTCGGCCATTTTTCACGAATGTTTATGACGTCATATCTCCTAAAGTATGTGTCGCGTGTGGCTGTTACCACGACAGGATACCTTTCTGAAGGCTCAGGCGCAGTCAAATTCGTGCGAGAGAAAGGTAATCAATGTAGGTGAACTCTTTATTAGTAAAAAACTATTCATTATTTCACAGCGAGACATATAGGTCATTCTCTTCATGGTGAAATGCGGTTGATCCTAGCCAAGCAGGCGCCTCTCCGTCCGAAGCATAATGATGACTACGGATGTCTTTCTTCATAGTTGAGAAATTTTGAAATCATGTGGAGAGAGAGATCAGAAGTATATCACGTCTGAGGTCCTGCCTCTCAAACAAACCCTCTATAGCGTAGTCAAATCAACCCTGGAAACATGTCAGCGGGCGTTATCTTGCAATAGAGCGATGACGTTTAAGCACAGGTTTCTCTCGGAACGCCGCGGTGGAGTAGCCGAGTGGTCTAAAGCGTCTCGCTGCGGAGCGCGCGGTTGCTCGCCGTGGAGGTTCGAGTCCTCCCTGGGGCATGAGTGTGTGTGTGTGTGTGTGTGTGTGTCTCCTTAGGTTAGTTTACGTAGGTTTAAGTAGTTTGTAAGCTACGGACTGATGACCACGCAGTTTGGTTCGATAGATTTACAGACATTTGAACATTATCTCGGAACGTTTTCCCCATAGTCCATACAGATCAGGTCCTTCACAGTGTGATTTTAATTATTTTCGAGCTCCGAAGAGAGATATCCATTGCCGTAGACTTGCTTCACAAGAAGTGATGCACATTAGATATAATGATGTTTCTGTAAGCAATTTCTAGAAATCAAAATCAACTGCTGTGCCCTGAGTGATTTCAATAATACTTTTTTTTTCAATTTCTTTAATAGACGACTGGTTTTCAAGTACTCTGTTCATAACAATTAGGGGATCATGTGACATTCTGTATCATATACAAAAATCATATTGTTATTTGGGTGTAGTACACTAATATATTGCGCTGCCTCAACGTTTTACTTGTTGAAACTTCCTGGCAGATTAAAATTGTGTGCCGGAACCGGGACTCGAAACTGGGACCTTTGCCTTTCGCGGGCAAGCGCACTACCGACTGTGCTATCCCGACACGACTCACGATGCCGCCTCACAACTTTACTTCCGCCAGTACCTCGCCTCCTACTTTCCAAACTTCACAGAAGCTCTCCTGCGAACCATGAAAGACTAGCACTCCTGGAAGAAAGGATATAGTGGAGACATGGATTTACTTGTTATTTATATATTTACTTAGAGCGAAGCACAATGGGGCTACCAAAGTAGTGAAAAAGTCATTCTCGATGCCTTCTAATACTGTCGGACAGTACAGTAGCACATCTGCGTGCCATCGACTAGCTCTTGAGGATATTTGACCATTCTTCCATGAGTGCAATATCCAGCTCCGCATTCGTTGTGGAAGGTTCTGGTCTGGCTGCTAAGCGTCTGTCAAGGGCATCGCAGAGACGCTGAATAGGGTGAACAAGCTGGTAACTCCATTCGTTCAATTGTCTTAGCTTCAGGCATGATGTCCACCATTGCAGCTCTGTGGGGACGTCATCGTCTCTGTGGGGACGTTATCGTCTACCAGGAGAAGAAAATCATCTGCTATGGCACGAGCTTCTGAACGACATAGAGGTCTGTATGTTCGACAATACTGTCTCGTGTCCAGATCATTCGTCTACCACCCGGGTATAGTGAAGTTTTCTGTACATAATTAGGATTGTTGCGAGTTCCACGTTCTATCCAGATGAGGAAAGGAAGACTGTCTGAACACAAAATCTTGACTCGTCTGTGAACAGAACACGCCGCCATTCGGTTCAACTCCAATTCTGATGTTCTTCAGCACAGTTTCTGCATGCTAAGCGATTTCTTGGTTTTAGAGGGACACATACCATAGGACCTCGTGCGTAGATGACACATTCCCGAAGGTGGTTAAGGACTCCTTGTGTTGATATTTCGCGTCCTGTTGCTGCCTGGAGGGTGCGTTGCAGTTGTATTGAACCTCTTGTCTCGACGGGCTGCTAACCGGAGATAACGGTCATCCTTGTTACTCGTGGACAACGTTGGCTTTGCCGCGTTTCAGCGGTTCTAGTTATTTGAAATCCCGTCCTCCTGGAAAATACACTTTGGAACATTACATTCTGTCCCTCTTCCTTCCTACGGCTCTCCATGCCACTGTTTCGGGAAAGTCACGTTATTGTTGCATTGCACCACCTGCTCACTACACCACCTCAACCCGAGTAATCCGTTTAGTAGAATAAGCAGAAGTCAGCAGCAACCGTGTCTGCAGCAACTCCACTCTGTAGAACCGACAGAAAGACCATTTGAGTTCATTCTGCCTATGACGATAATTCAGAACCTAGATATCTCAACTGATCCCCTAAGTGTTTTGACCAATATATAATAAAAGATAGGGAAAACCCCAAGAAAAAATGAAAAAGCGAAAAAAACGAAATTTGAAATTGTGTGTGACATCGTCACTAAGGCACAAATTATTATTTTATGCGCTTCCACACTGTTCTTCAAATTGTAATACAATTTTCCACATAATAATACGTATGCTGTACTGAGGAGGGTACTTCACAACTGACTTCGACACCGATCTGTTTTTTGCTACAATATTGATGAAATTTTGCACAACTGGCTTTCAAAAGAAGAGAAATATCCCAGTCCGCATGACATTTTATACGGTGCCTGCCTGTGGGTACCTTACTCACTGTTTCTCCTGTCACCATGAATTTGGCAGGTATATCTAACTTTTCGTATACACTAGAACTTCCGTTATCTAGTGTAAGTGGGACCAAATGTAATCCGGATAATGTAAACTCCGAATAATCCGGAAACTTTGCACTAAATAGAAAAACAAGCCATGATTATAACACAATCTTTACACTACTTGCAACCAATTTCCGAGTTATCTACTTTGGAAGCCAGTGACGTATTGGGTAGTATTCGATAAGCAAGTCCAGATTCGTCGGCATTATGAGACTGGTGTGGAATAAATTTTTCGGGGGAAATAATTTCTTCAAACTCTTTACTGAAGGTATCTGCAGCCACTGTATGCCCCCAAAAAGTTTCACTCGTACTGACAGTTGACGTATTCCGTGACGAGATTTCCATCTTTCCAACCAACCTTGGCTGGCATTGAAATTAGTCTCACCATCTGGTAACTTTTTGTTTAACACCAGCGCCTTTTCCTGCACAATTGGACCGGCTACTGGAATTCCATACCCTTTCTCCTCAGTGAACCAAATGTATAATGATTCATCGAGTGTTTCAATTCTAGCTTTCGTTATTGTACCACGATCCTGCAAACTGTCTTTGGTCATCTTGTTTTACGTCGAGACTAATACAGTTGATGTCGCTACACCACATTGGGCGGCTATGATTTTCAGCAATTCTGTTTTGTCTATACAGTTTACTGGTTCCAACATTTTGTCTAACGAAACAACCACTACCTCTTCTAAGGCATTTCTATCACTGCGATAAAGGACAATACTGGTAGGGAACATAACAACGACCGTACAGACCCGGAGAACTCTTTTTACAATTATGTATTTTTCACGACGTTACAGGCTGTGGTATAGGAGAGAGACTGCATGGCAAAGGGAGATTTGGGTGTGGCGGAAGACGTGTAGGGAAGAGTACTCTGCAGTCGGGCTGATCACTGTGTCTTTGGTGGCGGAGTGGTCAATGCGTCTGCCTAGTAAGCAGGAGATCCCGGGTTCGAATCCCGGCCGGGCAGAAATTTTCATTCGCACTTTGGTATTCCGTCTATAGTACAGTGAAGCCATAACTGATCGCCAATTGCGATTTATTTCATCGATCTCTTTGTTGCCTGCGGGGCCAATATAATACATTTAGTGCACTGTACTATAGCATAAGTGTATATCACATGTTTGCGAAAAAAAGGTCCGGATAAACCGGAAATCCGGATAAATGAGGGCTGGATAAAGGACTTTCTTGTGTACTGAAAAGACACGAACAGGTAGAAGGGACAAAGGGACAAGAGTTTGGCAGAGAGCGAGGGAGATAAAGACGCAGGGTTGTAAGAGTACACCTGTCGCTGTATCTTAGTTTGACTTAACGTAATGTATATATTGTCTTAAATTTGTTTATTTCATGTATTTTTCATTTCTTGTATGCTAGATATATTTCTTATGTAACGTCATTTTCAATATTGAATCATTTAGTGTAAACATGTACTTTATGTGTAAACCCGCATGAATGCACGGACATCATTATGCTGTAAGTTATCAATGCGTCAGAGAAAATGTTGAACATGTTGTAAAGACTGTCTTTGGCACAGAAGTAGTAGCTGTGAGAGTCGCGCTGCTGAAGCAGTCGCGGAGCGGACTCGCTATAGTAAACACATAAATGTTTTGTTGATGGTGCAGAGGCACGGTAGTCGCAGTGTGGCGCGAGTTTTATGCAATTGCAATAAGCCTGAGAGGCGTACTGTTTAATGTATTGAAAGAAGTGCGAAATAAGTTTATTTATACTCGAAAGTGATCAGAGTAATGTTTTTTCATGTGTGCAAGAAAAGTAATTGTTTGGTATCAAGTCTGTTGTCACTGAGTGTGATCGTTGTTGTAGTAAGAGTACCTATTGTAATCATATCTGTCTTGTATGGACTTCACGACGAAGACGACGAAAACAGATGAGTACTATTGTAACATTTTATTTTGTATGCATGTAAATGTAGTGTCAACCCAATCAGAACTTTGGTTCAATTATACATGACTTATTTTGAAACCAGTCTTAATTTTGTAAGTAGTTGCAGTCACCCCATATCACCATTATTAGATTATGTTGATTATGGAAGCCTGTACATTGACCAACAAGTTCAATCATTTCCAAGGTAATTAGATCAGTTTTAAAGAAATTGCTAGACGAGTTAAAGAATTGCTAAGCGTGTTACAACCACAGAGACTAGTAATTAAAGTGCAAGAGAGTGCAAGAGAGTTTGCAAGTAAAGTAAAGTTGGTTTCATTTATGTAGAAAGTAAACAGGCTAACAGTAGTCAAAGTATTATAATTGATTAACCAGACTTGACTGAAGTAATTTTTTTATGAAATACGTTAAATGCCAAACTCTGCTCAGCCAGTTACACGCGTACGCTACCCAGGCCCTGGAACCAATTAAAATAAATACAGTTCACGTAAAGTTTTATAAGAAACTTGAATGCTTTAAAGAATATTATCAAAATTATTGGGAACTTTCACTGTAGTATTTGTGAAGCTCATTGCACCACGCAGTTTCACTGTACTGAGCTATTATCATTGCAATCAGAGTCTATGTGCTATTGCAATTTTGATTATAACACGAACACGCCATCACCACTACATGAATTCTGACACATGTATTAGTGAAGTTGTGCTGTTCGTGAAACGTAAGAGGTGCTAGTTGGAGGCTGCAGTCAATGCTAAGTCAGATAGGGGCAAGCTTAATTAATTACCACAGTGACTGTTTCAAGTTAATTAATATCACTTCCTTTTTATTCAAATTTTAACTTTCACTGCTAAAGTGTTGTTGCGACCCATTAGTTGTGATTTGCTGCAACATTCAATAACGAAATTATTATTACTATAGTATATTATTACGCATTCTAAATTTTGAGATTATTTGACTACCTCCAACAGGCAATTTTCTTACATGGTTAGTGATCGGGGGGGGGGGGACGAAAGGAGGTGCAGGAGGGGGCGAGGAGGAGGAGGGGAAGGAGGAGAAGGGGAAGAGGTTAGAGGTAGTTAGACACTGAGTAGGGAGGAGAAGATGTACAGAGGCGAAAACATCTCTTTAGCTTTCGCTCATTTCTCGTTTCATGATACGTCCCACTTTAACGTGTGAGGAAAATTCTCGTCTTCAGTTCTCGCATGGAAGCAGTTATCGCATTCTTCCACAACGACCTCTCATTTTTCGGACAAGTGATGTAATAGATCCCTTCACACACACACACTGCCCCCATCCAACCCCCTCCCCCTCGCGGGGTCGGTCGCGTTGGCGGACAAGCCATCAGTCAACTGCAGACGCCCTCACGCGTGACACCTGTTGCTTCAGCTGCCGCCCACGCACTTTCCCCATTACGTAACTCTCCCTGAAAACGTTGCAGAAATGTAATACACTTCGCGTCGTTCATGAGGCCTGTATTAAAGTTAATGGAAACTGTCATTTTTGTCAGAAATTGTTAATGGATGTACTTATAATTATACACACTCAGCAAATCACCTCAGTTACTGGTTACTTTTTTATCGAACGTCCGGAAGTCGTAGTAAAACATTTGCGCGACTATTTCTGATTTGCTCCCGTTCTGATTGCCCTATGGCATGGATAATGTCATATCTGGTGTTAGTGGAGCCCTTGGCTTTGTTTCTTCAACTGTGGTAGGGAGACCGTCAACACAGGGACTGACGTCAGAAGAGTTGATGCATGTTTTTTGAAGATACAGTTTCTTGGACAACAGCAGCGTTATGGTATCTGGTATTTCCATGCAGGTTGGTGGTGCGCTGTTCTGTGAAATACCGTCGCAATGCCACGTTGGAATGGCCGCGTGGACTGGAGCAACACGTTACTACCGCTTACGTCGGACGTTCGAGTCCCGGCATCGGTGTGTGTATGTGTGTGTGTGTGTGTGTGTGTGTGTGTGTGTTGTTGTTGTTGTTGTTGTTGTTGTCGTCAGTAAAAGATAGTTTAAGTATTTTATAACTCTAGGAGCCGATGGCCAGAGTAGTTTGGTCCTACAGAATAATGAAGTTTCCAAGATTTTACCGTCGCAGCACCAGCTTGATCAGCACAGAAAATGTTCAAATGTTTATAAATAACGTTTATACCTTTCACACTGCTGTTATAATACTTTATTTATTTACTATGAGCTCATTTCTGCTTTATATTACCATCATCAGGTTTTTTGTAATATGAACGAGATAATTTATAACAACAGTTTCATAAGCAGGCATAAATAAATTTTTATGGCTAATACATTTAATTTACTTACATTTAATGTGCTGCGTGCTGAGGAGAAAGGAATCGAGAGAGTGACTTAGTTCTTTTCTCCGCCGCATGTCACGTCCTGCTAGCTATCTGTACTGTCAGTGAGCTTGTACTACACCACCTACAAACCAGATGCCGTTGCTTTGCAGCGCGCAGGCGCAGAAAGCGCAACAATGATACAGAGTCCCGCCATTCGACGCTGTAGTAGTGTCATAACGGTGTAGCGAAAAAGGAAGCGAATGAGGTATGTTCATTCCTAAACCACTACATTCAAAGACTTTTACAGAAGTACATCTGTTCTTAGATGGAGCACCTGCTCAAGAATAAAAATAATACCACAGTAAGGATTTGCTTCTCCCTTGTGACCGTGTTTTTGCAACACTGAAGACACAAATACGGAAAATTGTCCAATTTTACACCCCTAAAGAGTATATGGAAATCGTAGCTAACAGTATTTCGTAGGTTGCAATAATTATGTGGAAAGTGAAGCCATAACGGATTCGTCCAAAAAAAAAAAAAAAAAAATAATAAAAAAAAAAAAAAATAAATAATAATAATAATAATAATAATAATAATAATAATAATAATAAAATTAAAATAAAAAAATAAAAAAACTGTGTCAGTCACACGTCCAAGCTGGCAAAAACTAAACTTATTTCGTTTCAGACTGTATTCCAAAGGATACGTCATCCAAAATACGTTCGAATCAATAAAAATATTCAGGAAATAGTTAAATACATCAATGGAGAAGACACTGAGAGTGTTTTCTTTCTTTCTTTCTTTCTTTTTCTTTTTTTTTTTAATGAGAAAATATTGAAATGGCTGACTACAAGTGATAATTCACTGTCATATGTACTATGCTAGATTTTGAATTCTATGAAGTAGTTCATTTTTAGGTGAAGATGATTTTCCAACAGTTAACCAAAAAAATTGAGTCTTAATCCGAAAACTTGTATCTTTGTTATATTCACAGAAAGTGGAAAATTACGTTATTGACTGGAGAAAGGAACTACGTTGTAAAATTTAAATATTGCTTTCAGAAGATACTATTTAGAATACACGAAAATTATTTTCACCCACAAACGTCGAAAATTTCAATTCAGTCAGTAAAATAGTGTAACATTAAAGAGTTTTTTGTCTGTCCTGAAAAGGAAGGACATAGTTCCTTTTTTCACCGACTGATTTAATTATAAGCTCCAAGGAAAGTAAAAGGAAAAAAAAGTAAATAAAAAATCTAAAAAATAAAAATAAGAGGCAAGTGCCGGAAACGGCACTGATGTTAGCATGTGTAGCGGGTGTCTTTGTCAATGTGTGTGTGTGTGTGTGTGTGCTCTCTTTTCCTAGCCGTGGTTGAACATTTCGTTGTTTTGGTCTTTTTTGAGTGCCAGTCTGCGACTCAAGGAGCGACCCAACGGTGTGTTGCAAGCCGGCCTTATTCTATTATTGACGAGTATGGAGTCTCCGCCGAGGTCGGTGACGCGTTCTTCCCAGACAGAAAGACAGGGTAGCGTGGTTACGTCACACGCTTTTTCCATTCCATTTCAACACTCATAATGAAGCTACTGACTAATATAATGTTAATGAGGAAAGGATTAGAAAATTACTAAAATTACATTTGAGATTTCTTCATTTCATTAACGTCAATTTGTAGCAGGGCTTTGGAAAATATCATGTATTCAAATATTTTGAAGTATCTCGAACAGAAATATCTATTGATCCAAGATCAACACGAATTTAGAAAATATCGTTCGTGCGAAACACAACTAGCTCTTTACTCACACGAAGTGTTGAGTGCTATCGACATCGGTTCTCAAATTGATTACGTATTTCTTGATTTCCAGAAAGCTTTCGATAGCGTACCTCACAAACGGCTTTTAATCAAATTGTGTGGTTGTGGAATATCGCCCCACTTTTGTGACTGGTTAGGAGATTTCCCGTCAGAGAGGACACAGTTTGTAGTAATCGATGGTAAGGCATCGACTAAAACAGAGGTGATATCCGGCGTTCTACAGGGTAGTGTTATCGGTCCTCTGCTGTTCCTTATTTACATAAACGAATTAGGGGAAACTCTAAGTAGCTCTCTCAGGTTGCTTGCAGATGACGCCGTCATTTACCGTCTAGTAAAATCATCTGAAGATCAAAACTAACTGCAGAACGATCTGAATAAGATATCAGTATGCTGTAAAAAATGCCAATTGACTTTGAATAATGGGAAGTATGAAGTCGTCCACATGATAAATAAATCGAATATGTAGGCCGTAAACTCCACTAATTACCTAGGAATTACTATTACATCAGACTTAAACAGGAAAGAACACGTAGATAATGTCGTAGGAAAGGCGAACCAGAGACTACGTTTTATTGGCAGAACCCTTAAAAGATGCAACAGAACTACAAAAGAAAGTGCATACACTACGCTTGTCCGTCCTTTTTTGTAGTGTGGCTGCCCAGTATGGGGTCCTTATCAGGTGGGTTTGACGGAGGACATCGGAAGATTCCAAAGAAGGGCAGATCGTTTTGTCTCTTTCGCAGATTATTATTATTCTACAGACAGTTTGCGTACCGTTTGAGTCAGAAATTATATTCTTTCGCTTAGTAATAAGGTATTGATAATTCAAATGGCCTATATTTCTCAATCTTACCAGGAGACGTCACTAGACGATTCTCGAAAATATGACTCCAGCAGTGTGAGAAGACGCGGCTGGATGAATGTTTTGAATTTCTGAAATATATGATTTGAGTCGATCGTGGAGAGAGAGAAACTCCCCTAAAAGGTTTCCAAGTTCAGAATACAATAAGTATAAACCCGTTTGATGACGAAGTATGCTTTACACTAAAACACTTTTCGAGAAAAATCTCTTGGCGAAAAATGCTTTAATAACATGTGAACGGTGTAAATATTATGTTTATTAACGATGTCACCCAAAATAAAAGTGATGTAAATTTCGCAGATAGCTGCTTGATCTTTTTGTAAATACTTTTTTCAGTGGACACTTGACCAAAAAATGAAAATGGTTTCACTAATGATCATTATCGTAGTAATTATAAACATAACTAATACATTGATTTAACATTAATAATTTTCAGTTTCGTAACATCTGAGTTGATGCAATGACCGTCTTACCTTTTCCAATTTAATTTCAATTAAAACGCTAGGATCTGCCTTACGTTTGTATGACACAGATACAGTATCTCGAAATTTTTTCCAGTTACTTAATGTCGAATCACTGGAAACGTGCACACCAGGAAAATTTCATATGAATGAAAGCCAAAATCCTAAGTAAGATTCCGTTGTCGGGTAGTTCAACACAAGAAACTTTCGTTTGTCCTTCTTCTATACCATACCCAAAGAAAACTTGGCAATATACGAAAGGGTGTTACAAAATGTACGGCCAAACTTTCAGGAAACATTCCTCATACACAAAGAAAGAAAATATGTTATCATGTGTCCGGAAACGCTGAGTTTCCATGTTAGAGCTCATTTTAGTATTTCTCTTTAAATGTGATTTGAAATAATTCGTGCAGACAATTGTGAAAATACCCAATTGTTTCGTTGGTATGTACTGTACTTCTTCGATTCACCGTCAG
Organism: Locusta migratoria; assembly: GCA_026315105.1. Taxonomy (NCBI): domain Eukaryota; kingdom Metazoa; phylum Arthropoda; class Insecta; order Orthoptera; family Acrididae; genus Locusta; species Locusta migratoria. The sequence continues at coordinate 196,779,469 of CM048744.1, read as the reverse complement.
TTGGCCTAATTGAAGGAACGTAATGTTGAATTCAGTGGTGTTGACATGCGACTCATTGCTCTACAGTACTAGCATCAAGCACATCAGTGCGTAGCATCAACTGGTTAGTGTTCATCACGAAAGTTGCAGTCAGTTTAATGTTTACAATTGCAATGAATCGAGCAAGTACCGTACATACTAACGATAAAATTGGGTATTTTGACAACTGTCTGCACGAATTATTGAAATTTACATTTAAAGATACTAAAATGAGCTCTAACATGGAAATTAACCGTTTCCTGACACATGTCCACATATTTTCTTTCTTTGTGTGTGAGGAATCTTGCCTGAAAGTTTGGCCGTACTTTTTTGGAATACCCTGTATAGCAGAAGAATACACGCACAGCATTACGTTATACAGATGCGATTGAGGGAAAGCAGAATTTTGTTAATGAAAAGACTACTTTTTCCTCATAATTGTGGTTGTATCGTTAGTCATATCACACACACGTTTTAATGGGAATGGATAAAGTCACATTCTCTGTAACCTGCATAATCCGTCGCAGTTTTACGTTCACTGTTTTATGAAACTAACACTTTCTAACGTGAAACATTACCCGAATATAGTCTGCTACAGCCGCGTTTTAGAACGAAAATGGCCGTCACCGCAAAGGATCACGATAGCGTGAACAGACATCTGATATATAAATCCGAGTGTCCGTACGTTTGTACGTGTTGCATACAAATCTACAGTTTTGTTCCAATCTTTATGAAATTTTGTACACGTAAGCTTCAATCCATGAGGACGGTCGCCGTAAGTGTAATAATCACATACGATACATAGTTCACGAGATATGACGTCATAAATAATGAAATGCGCGAAAAACTGCTGTATTTTGCGACAATGCTGCTCATTTTTTCCTAAACCATTGGACCGATTTCAACCAAATTTGGTACACACATTCCTTACCGTGAGGTAACAATTGCTGCATGGTTAAGAATCACATACGGTTCAAAAGATATTACGTCATAACCAATAGAAATAGCAAAACATGCCGTATAATGCGGCGAGACTTTCGAAATACACTGTATGAGAATGACAGTACTTTGCGCCTTGCAACAAACTTTAAACATAATTTCAAACCTTTATTAAACTTTCTCTCGCTGGCAACCATAGCAAACTGATGAAAGGAAAAAAGTTTCTCGCTTACTACTTTTCCGCTGTTCATGGACAAAAACTACGGCATTCGGTATGACGTTACAATTTATAAATTGCACACTACAAATAACAGCCGCAGGAAATTTTACAGAGAGGATACACACATACAGTTGAATGTACCTTCTAAATCGTATCACAGTACGACACGTAGTTCATGAGATATGAGCACATACACATTAACGTTCCGATGTTCATGGACTAAAACTCCGCAATTCTGGACGACGTTACAATTTATAATTTCTACACTACAAATTGTAGCCTCAGGAAATTTATCAGACAGCATACACACGTATAGTTGAGTGTACCTTCTACTTTATATCACAGTACGACACGTAGTCCATTCTATAGGAGCACATAAACAATAGCGTTCATGGAAAACCGCCCCATCACCCACCAAATTTTAATCTTTTTTTATACAAACTGTATTTCCAAGGGATTTTACAGACATACAGCCCTTATACAAATGAATATATACCTGAAAAATGGCAGGAATAAAGAGATAAATACCCGGGCAACGCCGGGTTTTCATCAAGTCTATATCTATAAATGTGAATGTCTGTTCGGTGTACGTTTATCACGTCTGACCCACAAGACATAAAGAGCTAAAAATTTGTACAGTTACTAATGTCTACCCGGGGAAGGCTTTAGGCATGGTTTTATAGCGATCGGTTATATATATATATATATATATATATATATATATATATATATATATATATATATATATATATACATACGTGTGTGTGTGTGTATGTCTGTTCGGTGTACATTTATCACGTCTGAACGACAAGACGTAGAGACTTAAATATTTGTACAGTTACTAATTTATACCTGAGGGAGGTTTTAGGCACGGTTTTATAGCGATCTGGTTGATATTTAGTAATTTGAAGAACATAACGCGAAATACGGAACAATAATTACTTTTCGGAATTTATATTTTCTCTTTGAAAATAGTTTTATTGGTGGCATTGTTGCTTGAGGGTTGATAATGAAAAAGGGTGGAGTATGTTGGGAAGGGAGTAAGACAGGGTTGTAGCCTTTCTCCGATGTTGTTCAATTTGTACATTGAGCAGGCGATGAAGGAAAGCAAGGAAAAATTTGGAATAGGGATTAAAGTTCAGGGTGAAGAAATAAAAACATTGCGTTTTGCTGATGACATTGTAATTCTGTCAGAGACAGCAAAGGACCTGGAAGAGCAGTTGAATGGAATGAACAGTGTGTTGAAGAGAGCGTACAAAATGAACATTAACAAGAGCAAAACAAAAATAATGGAATGCGGTCTTAGAAAATCAGGCGATGGTGAAGGAATTAGATTAGGTAACGAAACAATGAAGGTGGTAGATGAGTTTTGTTACTTGGGTAGTAAAATAACAAGCGATGGTCGCAGTACAGAGGATATAAAATGCAGAATGGCAATGGGAAGAAAAGCATTTTTGAAAAAGAGAAATTTGCTAACATCGAATATTAATTTAAGTGTAAGGAAGTCTTTTCTGAAGGCATTTGTGTGGAGTGTTGCCTTGTACGGGAGTGAAACATGGATGATAAGCAGTGCGGACAGGAAGAGAATAGAGGCTTTTGAAATGTGGTGCTACAGAAGAATGCTGAAGATTAGGTGGGTAGATCACATAACTAATGAAGAGGTACTGAACATAATTGGCGAGAAAAGGAGTTTTTGGCATACCCTGACTAAAAGAAGGGATCTCTTGGTAGGACACATTCTTAGACATCGAGGAATCGTAAATTTAGCATTGGAGGGAAGTGTGTGGGGTAAAAATCGCAGAGGGAGGCCAAGAGACGCGTATAGTAAGCAGATTCAAATAGATGTGGGTTGTCGTTCTTATGAGGAGATGAAAAGGCTTGCTCAGGATAGAGTAGGGTGGAGAACTGCATCAAACCAGTCTCCGGACTGAAGACCATAACAACAACAACATGTTGGGATGGAAAGTTATCGGTGTATATAAAATTCTACGCGTGTGTGTGTGTGTGTGTGTGTGTGTGTGTGTGCGTGTGTGTGTGTGTGTGTTAATATTTCGTTCTGTCGCGAAAAGTACAGAACGCAAACCAATGGTATATGTGTAATTGTTGTCCGAAGTCTCCCGTTCTACACAACAGCAGTTCCATGCCGATAGCTGTAAGGGGGTGGAAGATATGGTGGTTGATAGTCGTCAAATTATAAAAAAAAAAGATCGGACTGAAGACCAGCGATGACGTTTACGACTCTATAGCAAGGAGGTTACACACAGCGAAACGTGCCACAGACCATATCTTTTGTCTATACGTGCTACAATGTCTTCAGCTCTTTCTGTGTAAGGATAAGCATACGGATAATTTTATTGTTTTAATAATGATTATGCAGCCAAGATCGCAATTTTCATTTATTATGTGACCGGTTTCGGCGTACTCGACGCCATCTTCAGACCTATTACACAAAGTTTTACAATTGATCTATATACATGATTGCCAAGAGACTACTTATATTACAATTGTATGGTTACATACCTGTCGTAATTTACATAATTTCACGACATTTTTATATACTAAAAGAGTACATCCAGGTTGAGGCATCGTTAAACATAAAATTAGTAGTCACAAGTAAAAAATATATATCCATCGTCTAATGGTTTTGAAGTGAAGTACTTCAAAGTCTAAGTAGAATACTACTTGGAGTCCAGTATAACACTAACTGGCTGGCGGGAAAACTATATACAAAGATTCTACATGTACATTAATACAATGGTCTCTGCCCTTTGTGGTCGTCGTTTTTTTATGTTTAATGTATATATACATTGACATATAAAAGTTACGTGTAGTACATTACATCCAACGTCATATATATACACAATTGTATAAGTTACTGTGTTAAGCACCCTAGATTGTAAGGCGCTCTGTCAGTTAACTACTGTGATGTTAAAAAAAAGTACTACATGTAACTTTTATATGTCAATGTATATATGCATTAACTATTAAAAAAAAAAAAAAAAAAAAAAAAAAAAAAAAAAAAAAAAAAAAAAAAAAAAAAGAGAGAGAGAGAAAGAAAATAAAAAAAGACGACCACAAAGGGCAGAGACCATTATATAAATGTACATATAGAATCTTTGTATATAGTTTTACCGCCAGCCAGTTAATGTTATACTGGACTCCAAGTAGTATTGTACTTAGACTTTGAAGTACCTCACTCCAAAACTATTAGAAGATGGATATATATTTTTTACTTGTGACTACTAATTTTAATTTTTTTACGATGCCCCCACCTGAATGTACTCTTTTGGTATATAAAAATGTCGTGAAATTATGTAAATTACGACAGGTATGTAACCACACAATTGTAATATAAGTAGTTTCTTGGCAATCATGTATATAGATCAATTGTTAAACTTTGTGTAATAGGTCTGAAGATGGCGTCGAGTACGCCGAAACCGGTCACATAATAAATGAAAATTGCGATCTTGGCTGCGTAATCATTATTAAACAATTTTAGATCGCCCCACTTAACAACGAGTTCCTTTTTTTATTTTTTTTTTATTTATTTATTTATTTATTTTTTTTTTTTTTACTTCAACGTTGATTAAAAATGTTTGTTTCTAAAGAAGGTATTGTATTTCATTTAATCATTCGAAACCAGTCTCATAACACACTACTGAAAGATAGCTTATCTATCATAATCAACCAACACGCGGGCGGAGCCGCGGGCTTTAGTCTTCTATATAGACTTTGGCCAGCTGACCCCTCCTAAGTTCGGGGCCCGCCTTTCATTCCTGCCATGGCGGTGGCCTACGTAGCAGGCGCTCGGGCTGGCCACACTACTTGTTGTGGACGCTGGTTAGGAGTGTACCCGCTGTGACGGACCGCCTTGATGTTCCAGCAACGGCAGCGTGGTGGCCCCTCAGTGCCCTCCGCCGCCGCCGCCGGCGCCGGCCACGCACCCGCACTGGCTGCAGTTCCCCGGCCTGCCGCCCGCCGCCCACTACGCGCTCGGCTCCGTCCTGCTGGCCATCGGCACGGCCGGGCTGCTAGGCAATGCGCTCGTCCTCTTCGTCTTCACCAGGTAACAGCAGTGTGTGTAAGAGATGCTATTATATTGTAACGTACAAAAATTGTTTCAAAGAAAGTTTATTACTAGCAAAATATGAACACACACACACGAACACATGAAATTACCTATTTCATCAAAAAATAATACAATTCCTTGAGTCAACATTGTCTCGTTACACCAAACGTATTAAACATAAAGAGAGGCACTGAATTAAAATTTATGTTGTGGCCAGGATTCGAACCTGGGACCTTCTACTTACTAGGTAGGTGCTCTAGACCACTCAGCTAACACAGCGTTTTTTTCTTCTTTTTTACGCTACTTTTTATTATTATTACTAACCCTTTATCATTATTATACAAAATATGTAAAAACAAATTATCTACTATTGCTCCTGCAATCTATTTTATATTTTCAAATGTTCTAATGTTTGTATTGCTTATGGAACTTAACTACGGGGTCATCAGTCCCTAAACTTACAAACTACTTATGAACTACCTCATAGTAAGGACGCCACAAATATCCATGCACGAGGGGGGATTCGAACCCTCGACCGTAGTGGCCGTGGAGACCGCGACTGGAGCGCCTCAGTCCCCTCGGCCACTGCGGCTGGCACAGAGAGAATATCAGACTGTAACGTACAAATATTGTTTCAAAAAATGTGTATTACTAGCAAATAAAAACATGCACACCCACACACAAACACATGAACTTACCTATTTTATCAACAAATAATACAGTTTCTTGAGCCAACATTGTCTCGTTATACCAACATTGTCTCGCGAAAGGTATTAAACATAAAGATGGGCATTCAATTCAAATTTATGCTGTAGGCAGAATTGAACCCGGGATCTCGAGATGTCCTACTTACTAGGTAGGTGCATTAGGCCATTTTTTTTTTTTTTTTTTTTTTTTTTTTGCCTACAACCTCCCCTCGCAGCCCCTCTTTTCGCTCTCCAAATATCTCCTTCGTCTGCGTGTTTGTATTTATTTATTAATCTTTTTTACTCTTTATTTCTTCTTTGGTTTTGTAAAATAAGGAACTCATAGTTCGATGGGGCGATCTATAATTGTTTAATAATGATTTTGCAGCCAAGATCACATTTTTCAATTATTATGTTACCGGTTTCGGCGTACTCGACGCCATCTTCAGACCTGTCGTAATTTACATAACTTCACGACATTTTTTTTATATACTAAAAGAGTACATCCAGGATGACTAGTAATTTTATGTTTGGTGATGCCTCAACCTGGATGTACGCTTTTAGTATATAAAAAATGTCGTGAAGTTATGTAAATTACGACAGGTCTGAAGATGGCGTCGAGCACCGGTTTCGGTAACATATGAAATGAAAAATGCGAGCTTGGCTGCAAAATCATTATTAAAAAGTTTGGTAAAAATAAATGATCCCTTCCTGGATCTTAAACCGAAAATTTTTCTTCCGAGTGCTTTATTCCACAGCTTAATTTTTTATTTATTTATTTATTTATTTTTAATTTTTAATTTTATATTAATTAATTAATTTATTTATTTTGCGTTTAAAAATGTAATACATGAAACGTAAGAGTACCTTCACCGGTTGGAAACATAGATACATATATTTTTCATACCAGAAGAAATAAATGAATTTTTCTTTTCATTCTTTTCGATCTCTGCTCACTATTGATTTTAGAGTTCGTCTTCCTGAGAGTTACAAATTTCCATGCACTGTTTTGTCCGTTCATGTGTTCTTTTTCTGTTTTGTTATAACTAGTCTTAGTTTATCTTCTCTAACTCTGTACTCGTTTGTTTTCGAGAGATCAGTAAGAAAAAAGAGGATAACAATGAAATGTCTCTTTTACAAAAAACTAAGACTGTTTCCAAAGAAAAAAAAAATAAATAAATAAATAAAAAATGTGTACTTGTTCATTTTTTGATCGTGATCTTACTTGTTCAGTACATGTTTATTGATTTATTTATTTTCAAATAAATTTCAGTGGCAGTTTCAAAATATCAATGTCAATATGGTGATGGGAAGAAGGTTTCACATGGTGGTCCTAATGAGGAAATTTCCGTAATTTTTATGGTAATTGTTCATTCGGAGTAATATTTGATGTTGGGTCGCGATATAGGTCTAAAAGTCACCTTCGCTCTTCTCCTTGTTTGATAATATGTAAAATACCGTTTGTCCCTTTAACCAGTTCACGGCTTTGTTCTTCGTGTTAGGGTATAGTGCTTCATCCGGGTGTAAGAGGTTTGTTGCAGTTACTGTGTGCGGCGATGTTTCTTTTGATAATTGCTAATATTTTTCTTACTGGCTGCCATATATCGTTAGCATTTACGTAGACAAATTGGTGTTCATCAGTATCATTTATGTTACAGGCAGTACGCAAAGCGGAATTTGCCAGATGGATCGCGTGGAGTTTTGAGTTTGTCGGGATTTTTCTATTAACTGCAAAATACCACTGTGCCTTCACGTGAGTTGGTAACTGCGGATGATGGATACCCCTCAGCTAACATAGCGTTGTAGCCAAAGCAACTACACGGACTGTCTTAAAGCACGTCTCCCTCAACACCACATACTTTAATTCAATGCCTCTCTTTATGTTTAATACCTTTGGTATAACGAGACAATGTTGTCTCAAGTAAATGTATTATTTGTTGATATTTATATCACCTCGACCTGAGGAACAAGGCGGGATAGCTCCTATTCGAGTTCTTTGCTGGGGTGCTATTCCAATGTAGAAGAGCCCTGTCAATTTGATACGCATATACAGGGAACATGAGGCAGAATTAAAGTGTGTTGTGGAGGGAGACGTGCCTTAAGACAGTCCATGTAGTTTCTTAGGTACAACGCTGTGTAAGCTGAGTGGTCCAAAGCACCTACCTAGTACGTAGGAGGTCCCTGGTTCGAATCCTGGGCACAGCATAAATATTAATTTAATGCCTCCCATTATGTTTATTACCTATTTTACTTCACAGTCCACATGTTTTTAAAAAAAAATTATTCCCGTTTCAGTATTTCCTCTTCGGCGTTGTCTGGCGGGTTTCAGTATACATTTAAGCAACCAAATTGTAGCTAATTCAGCCTGAGTTTCCGGAAACTGAATCATCGAGTATAGAGATCACATGATCTCAGAAAACAAACTAAAATTTCTATCTATAAAACTATAATATTACCAAGTTTAAGCCGCCGAAACCAGGTGTTGTTATAAAGGTGACATAAGGAGGCTAGACACCTTTCATCTTCGCTGTCTGAGACTAATTATACGCATAAAATGGGAAGACCGTGTTCCAAACACGGAGATTTTGCGTCGCGTGAAACTGCATGGCATAGAAGCTCTCTTAATGAAACACCAACTGAGATGGAATGGCCATATCATACGCTTGGACGACAGTAGACTTCCCAAAGCAGTGTTCTACTCATAGCTCACTTGTGGAAAGTGGCGGCAAGATGGCCAACATCTGCGATATAAAGACACCGTCAAACGGCACCATACATCCTTTGGCATTCAGTGTGGAGATCAAATGTACACAAGAGTGTGGGACAGTTCGAGCATATCCGCCTAAACAACCTGGACGATAGAGCTCCGCAAATCAAAGCCGAAGCCTAATTACAACTATACGTATAAGTACACTGGGAAACTGTATTGAACTTGGTGCGACCGGATCTTCTAAGCAAAGCTCGGTTTTGCAAGACATCCGACCCCCACCACAATACGGACTAAATGATTGACCGAGTCGCTGTTACCGGACACGGCGAGGAGGACATCATCACATTCAACTATTTCCATATCTTTCACAAAGCATTAGGAAAATAAAACATTAAAGCTCCGAACTGCGAGAGTTGGAACTTAAATAGTGGCAACACTGCTGTAGAGACACCATGCAATGTAGTGTTGTCGCTGATAGCACACGTTGTTGACGTACCTACTTAACTTCCGAGCAAACGGACTCGCATGTCCCACGACACCTTCGTGTGCACAATAGAGGGAAATAGTCACTTGTGAATGAACGGTCTAACGTAACGATGTCACTATGTTTTAGAATCAGGAATAAAGGAGTTGGATCAAGAAATGTGCCAGAGGTCGTACAGCATGACAGTGTCATCAAGGTCTTCAAGTGCATCAGAGCCCCGGTATGGTGAAAGTTATGGTGATTCTCCTGTACGAATGTGATGCTGTTACCGTAACGCATTATGTTCCTCCACGGTAGAACGTCAATGCACAGTATTACTGTTCGGTTTTGGATCATCACCTGCGGACAGCTTTGGGAATGAAGCGGCAACACTTTCTGCGCAACCCACCCATCATTTTGCACTACAATGCCGGGACGCATGCAGCGAAACCTGTGGCTGCTTTGTTCGGTCGATGAGACTGGGAAGTACTGTACCATCCACAATACTCCTCGGAATTAAGTTCCTGTGAGTTTGATTTGATTTCGAAGATGAAGGACCCACTTCGTGGCATTCGCTTCAGAACAGTTCCGGAGATTAGACAGGCAGTAGACCGCTCTATTCGCACTATCAACAGAATGGCCTCTGCTAACGATATACTACACCTTCCACATCGCTGCCAACGGGTTCTACACAACACTAGTGGCTACTTTGAAGGACAGGCGCAAACATGTAACCCTTTTTATCGGTTGTGAATAATTAGTTGCCACTATATAAGTTCCAAACCTCGTATATGGTATTCACAGAATATATGACATCAACTGCGATTGGGCAAAGCTGAAAATGTGTACCCAGCCGGGATTCGAACCTGGGTCTCCTGCTTTCTAGGCAGTTGCGCTGACCCCTACACCACTGGGGACACAGTGATCACCGCACCTGCAAGGACTACCTAAGCACGCCTCCCGTCAGATACAAATTCCCAGCTTCGCCCTGCCCACAGTACTCAAACTCGTAGTTATGAAACTAATTCCCGTAAGAGTAAGGGCTTCAAACTTGCCCACCCCTCCCGACTAACGATAAGATCATTGCCCGTCACCGGCATATTATATATATACTAGTGGCGTCTGTTCCGAAAGAACAGACGTCACTTCTGATCCTGCAGTTGTTATTATTTAATATTCACAGAATATATGACATCAACTGCGATTGGGTACACATTTTCAGCTTTGCCCAATCGCAGTTGATGTCATATATTCTGTGAATATCAAATAATAACAACTGCAGGATCAGAAGTGACGTCTGTTCTTTCGGAACAGACGCCACATGTATATATCTCGTATATGGTGTACGCTGATCCACCTTTCACCCAAATTCGGCGTATTCACACAATATATCAGCGAGCATTGTCATTCAAAATTAAACAACCTGCTTACGACAAGCCTCGAGAGGCCCACTGAGTACTGACAGACCGCCGTGTCGTCCTCTGCCCGAGGACGTCACTGGATGTGGTATGGAGGGGGGCGTAGTCAGCGCCCCGCACTTCCGGCCGTTATGTCAGTTTTCGTGACCAGAGCCGCTACTTCTCCATCAAGTAGCTCCCCAGTTGGCCTCACAAGGGCTGAGAGCACCCCGCTTGCCAACAGAACTCGGCAGACCCGGGCGGTAACCCATCCAAATGCTAGCCAAGCCCGACAGTTCTTGACTCCTGTGATTTAACCGGAACCGGTGTATCCATTACGTCACGGCCGTTGGCAAAAGTCTAACACCGTCGGCATTTATTGTTGTAGAATTTGTCACGGCGGCCTAAGTAAAGTTTTAATGCAGACTGTAACATTCACAGTCATCCCATATTAAGCATAGTTCACTGTTAACACGCTCTGCATTATCTAGATCACATGTACATTTACATAGATAGTTTGCAAGTCACATTGAAGTACACGGCAGAGGGTTCATCGAACCGATTTTATGATTTTTCTCAACAGTTCCAGTCTCTAATAACTCGCGGGAAAAAGAAGCACCTAAATGTTTCAGTTTTCATAAAACACATTTACTTCAGCCAAGATCGCCAATTTATTTGTTGTTTTCTTTTTCTTGCCGGTTTTGATGAACTATGTCATCATCTTCATTTTTTTTATAACAATTTCCTTCTATTTTCACTTTGGGACTAACATAAAATAAAAAGTTACTTGTGAAAATGAACATTGTCAAAATATTGAAATTTGCATCACCAAAATGGTTCGTCATCTGTATTGCACATTTCAGTTTTTGATCGGATTTCTCTTACTTTTTTTTATGATCAAAACTCCCTACGTAGATCGGTGTTAACAAAATATTTTCGCATTCGGAAGAGATATTTGGTGAATGAAATTTCGCAAATAGATTTCACTGCAACGAAAGATTTCCACCCTAAATCTTGCATCATTTCCGTCACACTCTCTCTCCCCTATATACTGCGATATTACGAAACGAGCTGCCCTTCCTTGATCTTTTTCTAAATCGTCCGTCAGTTCCACATGGTGGGAATCCCACAATGTGCAGCAATACTCCAAAATAGGACGGCCAAGTGTAGTGTAGGCAGTTCCTTTCGGTAGAACTGTTACGTTTTCTTATCTGCTAATGAAACGTAGCCTTTTGTTCGGCTTTCCTACAATGTTTTAGTGTTCTATGGAATTTAAGTCATTCCTAATTGTTATTCCCATGTACTTAGTGGAATTGACAGCCTGTAGATTTGACTGATTTATCACTGTGAACACTGTCTCCGACATGGACAGTTTTTTTTTTTTTTTTTTTTTTTTTTTTTTTTCCATACTGCGGAGTCTGCATATTTCAATCCCATACATTCCCACTTGGATTTTGGCGTGAGTGGCATCCCCACGACTCATCACCAGTGATGATTCCCTTCTAATGCTAAGAAACCTAAGCTGGTCATCATTCGCATGTCCTTGTGTTTTGATGGTTATTTGTCAGATTCTTAGGCATCCAATAAGCACACAAACTTTACGAACTTGTGACGAACTATATCGTACACCGCATCATAGGAAATGTTGAAACACTGCAATATGGTTTTAGTGGCACATGTCAGAGTTAGAAATTACTGTCTCAATTGCTTTTCCATTCTATCGTGTTCCAAGCTGTTACCAGCAGCCTGGAGTGACGTAGAAGCATTAAAGTTCACACGGCATAAGAATGCACACCATTCGGCAAAGCCTTAGATTATTTATTCCTCTTGAGCATCATAAATCGCACAATGAAGATTATTCCCGAATAAAGGTCTCGTTTGTATTTATGAGCAGTTTCGGCGGAGCACCAATACTCAGCGTTGAACTGTGGATTCGAAAATGGATATCATAAATAAAATTGACAAAAGTAATGTCCAATCCTTTAGTCCTTGAGCTGCCTTGTCAGTCAGTCCAGCTGTGGCATTAAATAACGATTTATGGTTTATAACCAAATAAATTTTTCATATTGAGAATGCACAGCTGTACCGGAAATATTTATCAACGACTATCGATTTCGGCCAAAATTAGGTCATCAACGGGTGTCCTGTGCAGACGTAGAATAAATACATAACTTGTGAACAGTACACCAAGCTTTTTTAACATCAGTAGATTTTATACGTGAATACATTTGTCATACACATTTACGATAGAGTTTTACTTTGAACTAAAAAAAGGAAATTACAAATGAAACACACACAAACATCCTCTGGAAATAGTTTCAGACTAGGAAGTAAGAATAAGAAATTCTGAAATTAATGTACTACTTGAGCACGAGAAATGTCGACAGAATCTGCTGCAAGCCGTACACAATTCCATACTACTGGGCTACTAACGCGAGTAACATCGAGTCTTCACTGTATGTGTGAAAAGAGAGAGAGAGAGAGAGAGAGAGAGAGAGAGAGAGAGAGAGAGAGAGAGAGAGAGAGAGAGAGAGAGAGACTACTCGTTAGCCACAGTGGAGGGGTCGAGCCCATTAATGCGCCTTGCTGTGCAGTGCGTGTGCGAGTCCTCGCTCGGGCATGGGTGTTTGTCTTGTCCTTTACTTAAACCTTTCAGGCACTGCACGCAGAATTGTGCGGTTCTCGTGTTGGTTGCTTTATTTCTTTGTGATTCACGCTAAGAAGTTCAGGCCTGCATCACACGATCGTGGATGGACTGTGGTAACGTTGCGCATCGTGTTTTAGTTCCATGTTTTTACACTGGGTGGCACCAGCAGTCGGCAAACGACTGTGATGGCGAAAAAGACTTGTTGACAAGGTGTTGATATCCTTGTTTTGACATGTGAAGCTATCACATCTGACAGTCAGTTGATTTTATATAATCCTGTGATGTTACTGTAAGATTGTACAGATCATAAAAGTTTGTAGTGAAGGCCCAAATCACACAATTGTGAGGCTACAAAATTTTTGAAAATAATTTAGTTTCTTTGTTAAAAATGAATTACTGTATGTATTTTGTATGTTAAACGTCCCTCTCTATATTAATGTCACGTCCCCTACAAACTTGGGTCTGAAAGGGTTAAGTATTTTTTTTACAATTTTTATATCAGCCAAACGGTTGTGTAAGTTTTAGGTGCTTGACCTAGGTTTCGTTGCCACTAGGGACAACTTCAACAGAAGAATGAAAACAGTTACATGAAACACATGACGTCAAAAATATTACGAACAGGATTGCTCAATTCGATTACAGTAAAAAACAGCATTCTTACTATACAAATAAAACCAGTATGGTGTGAAGAGCGTGAGTTCTTTCATGCCCTTCACACCATACTTGTTTTATTTGTATAGTAAGAATGCTATTTTTTATTGTAATCGCCTTCAGCAATCTTGCTCGTAATATTTTTGACGTCATGTGTTTCATGTAACTGTTTTTATTCTTCTGATAAAGTTGTCCCTAACGGCCAGGAAACCTAGGTCAAGCACCCAAAAATTACGCAACCGGTTGTCTAATATTAAAAATTGTTTAAAAAATTAGATTATTGTTGCTGCTAATCAGCCATGTTCAAAGTTGTCAGTTTAAGTAGCTTGTAAGTTTAGGAACTGATAACGGGAGCAGTTAATTTCAAATGTTTGTTAAGCTTATGGGACTTAACTGCAGCGTCGTCAGTCCATGAACTTACAAACTAATTACGAACTAAGTTATGCTAAAGACAACACAAACATCCATGCTTGAGGGAGGATTCGAACGACCTCACGCATCGGACCATAGCGCCTCAATGCTCTTGGCTACACCGTCGCGGCAGCATTTAAGTTCCGTTGATTTACAAACATTTCATTAATGTCATTAGTAAAGTACCAAGCCGCCGGTACCTTGTAAGAAATTCTAGATTTGAACGAACAATAACTCTATAGAGCGGTTAAGGCACTGAAACAAACCTCATAAGCAATTATAGTAGAATTACAACCGCTATAAATCATAATAAGTGTAAAATACGATGTTGTCTCACTGCACTGAATATCACGAACAATCAATAGCTCCTCCGCAATCTAATCTGTGATTATTGTATTGACATGTGTAAGATGGTTTCGGTATTGTCGCTATGTATTTTTTCTTTTTTTTTAATTTTTATTGTAAGTTATTTATAATACTCGCTCCGCTCCGCTATTTTACGCTCGCTTAACAACCAGTGTCACGGTAACGCGCGCCTACCACATTCAGCGTAGCAAACGGAGACAGAACACCGGTTCCTCACATGTCCCTTGTGTCTTTAGGGAAAAGTGTTATACCATCGAGTCTCAAAGTACAAAATGAGCCAGGAAAGGGAGTGTTGTTGTTATGGTCTTCAGTCCGGAGACTGGTTTGATGCAGCTCTCCACCCTACTCTATCCTGAGCAAGCCTTTTCATCTCCTCATAAGAACGGCAACCCACATCCACTTGAATCTGCTTACTATACGCGTCTCTTGGTCTCCCTCTGCGATTTTTACCCCACACACTTCCCTCCAATGCTAAATTTACGATTCCTCGATGTCTAAGAATGTGTCCTACCAAGCGATCCCTTCTTTTAGTCAGGGTATGCCAAAAATTCCTTTTCTCTCCAATTCTGTTCAGTACCTCTTCATTAGTTATGCAATCTACCCATCTAATCTTCAGCATTCTTCTGTAGCACCACATTTCAAAAGCCTCTATTCTCTTCCTGTCCGCACTGCTTATCGTCCATGTTTCACTCCCGTACAAGGCAACACTCCACACAAATGCCTTCAGAAAAGACTTCTTTACCCTTAAATTAATATTCGATGTTAGCAAATTTCTCTTTTTCAAAAATGCTTTTCTTCCCATTGCCATTCTGCATTTTATATCCGTTGTACTGCGACCATCGCTTGTTATTTTGCTACCCAAGTAACAAAACTCATCTACCACCTTCATTGTTTCGTTATCTAATCTAATTCCTTCAGCATCGCCCGATTTTCTAAGACCGCATTCCATTATTTTTGTTTTGCTCTTGTTAATGTTCATTTTATACGCTCTCTTCAACACACTGTCCATTCCATTCAACTGCTCTTCCAGGTCCTTTGCTGTCTCTGACAGAATTACAATGTCATCAGCAAAACGCAATGTTTTTATTTCTTCACCCTGAACTTTAATCCCTATTCCAAATTTTTCCTTGCTTTCCTTCACCGCCTGCTCGATGTACAAATTGAATAACATCGGAGAAAGGCTACAACCCTGTCTTACTCCCTTCCCAACTGATGCTTCCCTTTCATGCCCTTTGAGTCTAATAACTGCGGTCTGGCTTTTGTACAAGTTGTAAATAACTCTCCTTTCCCTGAATTTTACCCCTGCTGACTGCAGAATTTGATTTTAATTCTTCCCCGTGAACTTTAATTCCTTCAGCAAATTTCCCCTTGCTTTCCTTTATAGCTTGCTCAATGTACAAATTGAATAACATTGGAGAAAGGCTACAAACCTGTCTTACTCCCTTTCCAACCGCTGCATCCCTTTCATGCCCTTCAACTCTGACAACCGCTGTCTGGTTTTTGTACAAGTTGTAAATAACCTTACATTCCCTATATTTTACTCCTGCTTGCTTCAGAACTTGAAAGAGTTTATTCCAGTCAACATTGTCAAATGCTTTATCCAAATCTACAAAAGCTAAAAATGTAGGTTTGCCTTTCCTTAATCTTTCTTCTAAGATAAGACGTAAAGTGAGGATTGCCTCCCGGGTTCCAACATTCCTCCTGAATCCAAACTGATCTTCCCCGAGGTCAGCTTCTACCAACTTTTCCATTCTCCTGTAGATAATTCGTGTTAAAATTTTGCAACCATGACTTATCAAACTGATTGTTCTGTAATTTTCACACCTGTCTGCGCCTGATTTCTTTGGAATGGGGATTATTACATTTTTCTTAAAGTCTGAGGGCATTTCGCCTGTCTCATACATCCTACACACCAGTTCAAATAGTCTTGTCATGGCTGGCTCTCCCAGAGACTTTAGTAGCTCTGAGGGTATGTCATCTACTCCTGGGACCTTGTTCTGACCTAGGTCTTTCAAGGCTCTGTCAAATTCATCTCTCAGTATAGTATCTCCTATTTCATCTTGATCCACTTCCTCTTCCCTTCCTACAACATCGTCTCTAAGTTCATTTCCTTTGTGGAGCTGCTCTATATACTCTTTCCACCTTTCAGCTTTCCCATCTTTGCTGAGAACTGGTTTCCCATCTGAGTTCTTGATATTCATAGAGCTGCTTTTCCTGTCCCCAAATGTCTCTTTTATTTTCCTGTAGGCGGTATCTACTTTGCCCCTTGTTATACATTCTTCTACAGATATGCATTTGGCTTCTAGCCACTCCTGCTTAGCCATTTTGCACTTCCTGTCAATCTCATTTTTTAGTCGTCTGTACTCCATTTTGCCTGTTTCATTTGCTGCATTTTTATATTTTCTCCTTTCATCAATTAAATTTAGTATTTCCTGTGATATCCAAGGATTTTTTGTAGGTCTTGCCTTTCTACCTATTTTTTCCTCTGCTGCCTTCACTATTTCATCTCTCAATGCTTCCCATTCCTCTTCTACTGTTTTATTTCCCCTTGTTTCTGTCAATTGTTGCCTAAATCTCCCTCTGAAATTCTCCAGAACTTCACTTTCCTTCAATTTATCTAAGTCCCATCTCCTTATTTTCCTACCTTTCTGCAGTTTTTTCAGCTTCAGCCTACAGTTCATAACTAACAAGTTATGGTCAGAGTCTATATCTGCCCCTGGGTATGTCTTGCAGTTTATAACCTGGTTCCGGAATCTATGTCTTACCATTATAAAATCTATCTGATACCTTCCGGTGTCTCCTGGTCTCTTCCACGTATACAACCTTCTTTTGTGATTCTTAAACCACGTGTTTGTTACGATTAAATAATGTTCCGTGCAAAATTCTACCAGGCGACTTCCTCTTTCATTCCTCCTGCCCAGTCCATATTCACCTACTATTTTTCCTTCTCTTCCTTTTCCTACTACCGAATTCCAGTCTCCCATCACAATTAAATTTTCCTCTCCCTTAACTGTCTGAATAATTTCCTTTAGCTCCTCATATATTACTTCGATCTCCTCATCATCGGCAGAGCTAGTTGGCATATAAACCTGTACTACTGTTGTCGGTGTTGGCTTCGTATCTATCTTGACTATGATAATGCGATCACTGTGCTGCTCATAGTAGTTTACCCGCAGTCCTATTTTCTTATTCATTATCAGTCCTACTCCTGTGAAAGGGAGTAAGTAAATTAAACCGTTATTAGAAACATGTTCCGCACAGAAAATATATACCAGTATTGTGGTAAATCAAACCCCTCCCTGAATAACCCCTACTCTGCAGTAACATAAAATAAAAATATAATGAGTAATTATGGAATTAGGCTGGTAGGAAAATTTGATTCAAGGGATTGATTTGAGAAGTGAACGGATTGCACAGAGGTTTACCACAACAAATTTAGTTTTATTTGTAACAAGACTTGCAAAACAATAATTTATCAGGGCCGATTTGACTCCGACGACTCATATATGAAAGGGTAAGGACAAGGTAATTTCCTATCTCACCAACGTCAACTTGATGTGGGCGTCAGGCGATGGGTCGGCACGGTGCGGTGGCCTGCTCTGTGCTCTGCGGCTGCGTGGCGCGGCGCGACCCCCGAGCGAAGGCGTCCAAGTCCCGCGTCTACCCAGGCGGGAGCTGTCGGCATTTCTTCTCGCCTCTCCAGCAGCGGATCAAAAGTCCACGTCGGTAGTTCCTCACCATCAACCCTCCAGCTACAGCTTTTCCTCGAATTTTGCTACACTTTGGATCTTTGATTCTTGGGTTGGTTTTGCAATGTCATCCAATAGCTGTTCGTCGTTTTCACGACCACGTCTCTTAGTCCCCAGTGAAAAAATTCTGGTGAGCTGAGATGAGACATGCGAATTGGCGTCTTTACCACGTTTCAAGAATGTTGTCTTCATCTTCTGAAATCCTCTTATTTCGGAAAAAAAGAAAGAGAGAGAGAGAGAGAGAGAGAAAACATATCTTTGTGGCAGCTGTCTGTGTTAGGCGTGTATGGTATGCCAATTTTTGGGTCTTTCTCCCTGGCCAAAAACACTGTTTTCGTGGAACCCCTGTATCTATCCTGCAGGCCACTCTCTTTCCCATTCACGCACGTGTGCACTGCAGTGGTTTGGTTGTCTTCATCCCGTCTGCTGGGGCCCACGGTTTATCTGCGATGCCGTCACTGTTTCTAGGAAACGACTCCTCTGGTATCTGCATACGCGCTATTGTGTCCATTTCGTTGTAAGGGCATATGTTTCCTCCATCTGCTGTCGCCAGGTATCAGCACGCTCCTGAAGTCATGCCGGTTTCGCTCTGTAGATTCTTACGAGCAAGTATAAAGCTCTTGGCGGCTACCTGGCGCCGTTTAAAATAGATTTTTTTTTTTAGTCCTACGTTACGACCTGGTAACAAAGTTTATTTAGTGAGGCATGCCAGCTATGCATGTTTTACATAGCACTTGATTAATTGATTAATTACCCAAGCGAGCTTTACACTCAGACACACTCTTGGAAATGCTACTATCATTGACAGTTCCTATCATTCTGTGATGTCCTCAACTACTTGCATACTCCACTTTACCTGATAAAATGTTCACTCCCATCAGATGTCTCCTCTCCTCAGGTCGCAGATTCTAACGTAGTGCAGCTCTAGATGTGTGATGCTAGAAATTGGTAGCAAGGAAATTGTCTCTGCCTACTTGAAATAAGAACGGCCTTTTGGAAATATTTTTTCATTAATTACGATCAGCGTGGCATGTAACCTTGGAGCCATATGCACAGATATCATCAATAATCTCGCGCTATCTAAATGTTAATCTAATGAGCACTTTCCAATTTGAGTATTTGAAGCAACTCTGCCACAAAACCTTGTCGTACCCTTTATCTTCAGAGTAACAGCTCGCTTAATTTACAAAATAATGACGCAAGGCCTGCACACGCAAAAGCATTTCCTCAGAGCTCTTAAGGCTCACCAACGAAAACAACACCAGGCGAATAACACTTCAGCTATATGACTTAGAAACCGCACCTCGACATACATAGCGCCCATCCAGAGGCCCGCCACCGACTACCACTCGAAACTGAACTCATACTTTGCGCCTTAGTTCTAGAAGCCTCTACACGATTCGCTGGTTCATAGCAGCCAATAAGACATCGAATATGGTCGTAAACTGTCATAGTGCTGGAGTTACGAAAACTAAACTGGACATAATAAATAAATGAAATTAAACGGTTGCCATTCCCGCCATACTGACGACCGAAAAGCACCGGGCTGCCTGCGCGCACTGTGGCAGTCTTCTCACGGTCTTGTGACCATCTCTCGCGGCTGCTTACGCTGTTAGCTTACGTGTACCGGGCTGCACTTCAAGAAAACTGTATCGACTGCCAACGGCAGACCATACGAAAAAAAAATGAAAATTTATAAAAACGGTGCGAAGTTGAATAATGTGGGGGTAGCACCACAAAAGCCACGGCAAATCGCCAGATGACACCCCCTCCCCCACGGAGCGAGAGGCGAGAGAATGCGACGCAGTGGCTGGTGACGAAGGTGGAAGTTGGGGTCGCTTTTCGCTGGCTCCCTCTCCACAAGCCCCCCCCCCCCCCCGGGCTGGCGGGACGTTGGGGTGCCGTGCATGAATGCATCCATCGGCAAAATCACTGAAAAAACGCGTCCCTGGCCGAAATATTATAGTATGAAGAGACAGCCAGAAATCTACTGCAATACATCTATGTAAAGAGCGCTAAAACTTCAAGATATATTCAAATTTTGTAAAGCTATGGGGTGAAACTGCAGTGATCATCCGTCGCTCGACTTACAATCTACTTAAACGATGTTAAAGCCAATGCACACCCATGCTAGAGAGAGGGCTGGAACCTCAAGTGGGAAGCGACGGTACACTCCACAGCAAAGCGCCTTAGAACGCTCAGCCACTCCCGCGCAGCCACTCCACTTGTTCTCCACGTATATGTAAAGATATCTTGTTACAATCTCCCGAGCAACAGCCTGAAGTTCCGTACGCTCAACGCTCAGTTTTCCGCTCCTCAGCATGTGCAAATGATTGTTGGTGTCTAGCTGTAGCAATAATTCAGGCGTGTTTTTATTTATTTATTTATTTATTTATTTATTTTTTAATCTCTCTGAAAGCTTCGACATAGTTTTGCCTGGCATTGAAAGTTTAAGGAGTTATACCTAAACTGAGGAACTGATGTAACATATCCGACGTAAAGAATCTAATCTAATAACTACATCGACATCTACATAAATATTCCGCTACTCACATTTATGTGCATGTCGGAGGGTCGATCGAACCGCTACAATGACAACAATACAGTAATCCAAAAGTAATACCAAGTAAAGGAACGAAATAAACCACAAACCTAAGGGGAGAAAGAGACTGTTGAGAGCGAAAGAAACAATAAAACTAACGGGAAAAAAGTGTTGGCATCTCACAAAGTAAAATAAATAAATAAAATGAAGTAAACAAACAAATAATTAAAACCAAATAATTGCCATAAAAGCAATTTTTTAAATGTTACAAACTAGCGAAATCACCAAGGAATCTATGATTGAAATTCAAGAGGAACACGACATTTAACAGTTCTGGTAATAGTTTAATGAAGAAGTTATTCTCAAGTAAAATTTATGACTTTGTAAATTTCTGTAAGTTCCTCCTTCATTTATTAACGCAGATCAACATAATCGATGCGTAAATGATGATTATCAAATTTATTAAATTTAAAGACCAATTTAATTAATATTGCTATTAATTGCTGTTAATAACCTCCATTATGCAGCGGAGATGAGGGTGATATGAAACTTCCCGGCAGATTAAAATTGTTACCAGAATCATGATTCAAACCTGAGACCATTGCCGATTGCCGGCAAGAGCTCTACCGTCTGAGATATCCCGGCAGGCTTCATGGTCTGTCCTCACAACTTTCACTACTTTCACAGACTCTTATAAACAAGAAGAAGACAATTAAAATATTTGAAAAATGGACAGCAGGAAGACACGAACCAGGTTGATACACAGTTAAATTTGATAACATGACGCCTGTAACCATGCAGTTATACGGAACATTTGCTACTCTCTATTGCATCTGATGCATTAGTAGCTCATTAAGGCTGTTATAGATGTCATGTGATATCCTTCAGATAATTAAAGATCTCGTACCACTCAATTTTGAAAGTAGACCATCTGTTAATCCAAGATGTAAGCTATCTTCATGTCATCTTCCTTTCAAATCCGTCCAGTCGTTTTAACGTGATACAATAACAAATATACTACTTTTTGAATTTATAATTTGTACATATTCATAAAATTGAAGCCTTCAAAAGAAATATATCACACTTTCCTTGTGATACTATTTTTGAAATAATTCTAATTATTTCTACCAAACTGTGTTCATAAAAAATTGTAAAAATAGAAGTTGGGTTCATGGAAATTTTGCAACATAATCGGCCAAGAAATTGAGTAATTTTACCGTGATGGGATAGAGTATAAAATTTGTGCTTCACAATTCTGACCTAATATTAATGGCACAAGACGAAGCAGTAAAGGTTAAAAACTATGGGGAGACCGGAATACATGCATATAATAAATAAGCACTTAGGACGATGGTGCTACCCTGAGGTAAAGAGAATGGGGATGGATTCGTCGAAGCTCCATGCTACGTGTAAAAGCAGCATATATGCACATAAAAACGTATGGTGTAGTTACCAATTTCCTTTTAACACGTTCTTAAGCCTTTTTGACATCGAAAACTGACAGTACCGAAGCGCCCATCAAGGTCAGACTTGTGCATTGAAACAGATCAAATATTGGACAGGTCCTCAGAGCACTTATTGCTGTCATTTAGGTTGGTTCATCCGTAAGTTGTAGGTGCTTTTATTCAGTTCAGCGAATATCCCCCTATCTTACTCCACCATTTGGCTTATTTCCTCTTTGTTACGAAAGGTAAGTTAATGATTTAATTTATTTCAAGAAACCGTTATCTGTGGGACATATCTAACAAGGAAAGTACATGGGCGCGAACAAACATATCTGTATGAACGTTTGCTTACAGGATCTCTACGTACACCTCAATGTGCTGGTGTGTGTCGTTTTTCTGCAAAACTCTGCAGTGATGCTCTAGATAGCACTGTAGATGTAATTGTAGACGCCATACGTAATGCAGATATCTTAACTATAACTTATACAATAATCATCGTACATGTTCTCTAGTGTATTGTCATCAGAAGCCGTGATGAAAGTTGCAACTTTAACCTTCTTTGCCGCGGTGGAGTAGCCGATCGGTCTAAAGCGTCTCGCTGCGGAGCGCGCGGTTGCTCGCCGTGGAGGTTCGAGTCCTCCCTGGGACATGGGTGTGTGTGTTGTCCTTAGGTTAGTTTAGTTTAAGTAGTTTGTAAGCTACGGACTGATGACCACGCAGTTTGGTCCGATAGAATTACAAACATTTGAACATTTTGAACCTTCTTCTCGGAAGACTGTTGGTATTCACTGCCACTGCTTCCATCGCCTCTTCCCGCAATTACCGTAGCACTTACAATGAGTTGTTCGTCATTACCATCCCTATTACCATCACTACGTGTTAGTGTTACAACAGTATCCAACTTATGCTCATATTTCTGTACCATAACAGATACGAGAAAACATGCGAATGATTCATCTTCTACACTAATACCATCTTCACGAAGAAGGGTTCTTCGTAACTTCATCTCAACTAATCGTAATACATTAGCAGGATTGATTACCAATCGCCGCCCCACCTGACACTTCACCACACAAATAACGTCACAAAACGTAACTTCGGAGGCACACTGCACCGTCCATACTGACGAACCGACAGGTCAAAGTGCAATGCAGCATCGCACACGCAGAGGCCTCTAACGGACGACTGCAGAGTTTTGCAGATGCGGTAGTATCACTAGTACAATAAGGGATATTTCCATTATTTCTCGTATGATTTTGGTGTATATGTGTTTGTTCGAGCCCAAGTACTTTCCTTGTAAGACGTTTTTTTTTTTTTCACAGGTATTTCGAATAAAATTCTCGAGCTTTCGACGGCAAGCTCCGTCATCCTCATCAGGAATGCAAATCATTCTGTTTATATTTTTCTCTGTAAGTAGTATGTAAATCAATTGAAGATTAGAGATTGCCGGCCGCGGTGGCCGAGGGGACTGAGGCGCTCCAGTCACGGTCTGCACGGCCACTACGGTCGGTGGTTCGAATCTCCCCCCGGGCATGGATATTTGTGCCGTCCCTAGGATTAGCTAGTTCATAAGTAGTTTGTAAGTTTAGACTATACAAACATTTGAACATTTTTTTTGATTAGAGCTTAATGGTCGAGAAAAAGAAATACACAAAGAAATATTCATTATTAATATCGTGCGAGTCTAAATATAGCTTCAAGAAAAAGGAAACAGCGAAACCTACAAGGTTACAGTTATTAAAATATACGGCAAAAGTTTGGCATTACTTCTGAACTGTTGGCGCCAAAACTTTGTCAGTATTGAAAAATTAAATTTCTTTTTATAATATAGGCCTACGTTACTTTGTTGCGTTGTTCAGGTTCAGTTTCTGTTTAAAAAAGAAGTTAGACCAAGTGAAAATATGAAGCAAGCAGGCTCTCACGAACGTGTTGTGAACACACTTGCGGTGCTGTAGGAAATCGCGCCCTTGTATGTGGTGTGGAACGCTTAGCTGCTCGCGGCTGCTGTTGGGTGGTGTAGCTTGGCGGACGAGAAGCCTGGGCGAGCGCTGCACTAGACGCGCATATTGTCTCCGCTGTCTGTACGCCTGACTTCCCTTTCTTCTCGCCAGCGTAATCATCCGCTTCTCTACTTCAATGGCGCTGCAGCTAATGAGAATGCAGGCTCACTGTTCCGGTTTCATCTCCCGCACAGTAAAACGTCTACGAATGTTACATCAACGAAAGCTTGAAGAATTTAATGACCGTCTAACTATAGTTTATAAACTTTTTAATAGACCGTGATTGTACTGAGAGTGAACAATATACTTAGGGATGCCACGTAATTTAGCAAATATCTGCGTCGTAATATGGAAAGGTAATTTAGATCATTACAGCCGTCTCACTACGAAATGCTATGCACCCCAATTCATTGGTTTTCCTTCTATGCCACTGCTTCCTCGTTGTATTCGTTGAATGTTAACTAGTAGAGACGATGTTGTTATTGCTGTAGCCTCCAATCTAACGACTGATTTGATGCTATGTAACACTGCGAACTGGTGAATCAACAATCATTTGAAGCCACTTACTATTTATCTATTTATCGTGCCATTCCATACGCCCCTCCACTCCCCTCCCCCTGTCTCTCTCTCTCTCTCTCTCTCTCTCTCTCTCTCTCTCTCACGGACGCACGCACTCACGCACACGCACACACACACATACACACACACACACACACACACACACACACACACACACTCACACACAATTCCCTTACTAATTTCACAATTTGTTGATGCCTCAGAATTCCTACTTTTAGTTCTGCTATACACTTTTTTCTCAAGTAAATCCAGTAACTCCGCATTTATTATTTTTACTGTTCATCTAGTTTCCAATATTATATGGATCACCGCATTAAAAAAGCTTCTATTGTATTCTTCTCTGTTATTTTGTGTATCGACCAAATTACATTTCGCTGCTAGTTTACCGTATGGTAAAAAAAACTGACGATAAATAAAACGCCTTTATAATCGAATTGTACCGAATTTTTCTGCTTCAGATGCTTCCATTTCATCGGATCAAGCTACTTTCTAGTTACGTATGTTCATCATATCAAAGTACGCTCAGCAGTGTGTATACTACAGATTTCCGCTAACTACAATGTGTGTAATACAGTTACCCAACAACGCCTTCAGTAGAAATATTACATATCATGCTTGTTTCAGACATTTAGAGAATCAATAATTTGTATGAAAAAGTGCATCTTTTCTTAAATCACTTATCATCCAGGTTTGGAAACGTTCTCCATCGATTACTATGGTGTAATAAGTACTACATCTTTCCTGTCTGGTGTACCCAAAATTTTCAACAATATTCAACTCTTTATCTGACTTCGGAATTTTTTGTCACTCAGATGTTGTTACAAACCTCAGTTAACGAGTTCAAAAATGTTCAAATGTTTGTAGAGTCTATGGGACTTAACTACGAGGTCATCAGTCCCTAAACTTAAAAACTACTTATGAACTACTTACAACTAAGGACGGCACAAATATCCATGCCCGAGGGGGATTCGAACCCCCGACCGTAGTGGCCGTGCTGACCGTGACTGGAGCTCCTCAGTCCCCGCGGCCACCGCGGCCGGCAGTTAACGAGTCTTAGCTGTCCTTCTGTATATCTCATTTCCCACTTCTCACACTATTCCTTACTTTTAGCATTAAATAATCCCCCATTGTCTCGTTTCGTCATCTAACATTCTCATGGCATAGGACAACGCAAGGTAAAGTTTGAAAATTTTAAATACATGAGTTTTATGACTTTACTAATATATAACTTTGATGCATTATCCAAATGAACTACATTAACAATTTTATTTAATTTCCCTGCAACATGCAATACATATTCAGTAGACTCCTGATGTGAAGTAACGGCGCACAGCACCAAATCACAAAGGGAATACAACTAAATAGCCTCTTGGCTAATATAAATTATTTAGTATGGATTTCATTACAGCGTGTAATCAATCCAGAGAGTGAGAAGGTTCTAAAGGAATGCAGAAGAGAAAGAGCTTCGTCCTATTCATCTAGCAGAAGGAATCGTGCTATATTAAACATTTTCATAAATATACTTTCCAAAAATATTACCATTAAAGCTCATAATCATTAAACAATAGAACATCGTTCGGTGTTCAGGATGGCTACAAATACAATGTTTGAGGCGTAAGTTTTAATATCTATACATTTATGTTTATGGCTTTTCTTTCAAACTCCTCTGGTACGAAAAGAATATGTTGTTGAAAAAGATGATACGTCTATAGATTTTCTTGATCGTTTCAAATGGCAAGACATAAATGGAAACTGAATTCCGTTCTCATGAAACGTACCCAGCTGTCTAAGGTACAATGGTACTTTCAAGTCTGATAGTCCGGGATTGCATTGGGACATTTCGCTGCGATGGTAATCTGAAGTTCGTCTCTGGAGCCCTGAAGTCATATAGAATGTTGACTTCATGCATTCAGAGGAGTTTGCGATACTCGAAACTCAATAGGAATTCTTGCGCAGTAAAGGGAGCAGTACAATACAACCATCCACTGTGACAGAACATATAAATTGTTTTTCTACTTGCCTAATTCCGTGTTGCTGCAGTACTATCCAGTGATCTACTCTGTTTGTATTTACATCCTCCCCTGTTAATCTAACTGCTTTTATTTGACTTGAACTACACATCATGAATCTCTTTCATATTCACCTTCTTTTTGAAGTAGTGGGGAAAGAAAAGGCTGCCCATTAGCGGCTGTATTTCTTAGAATCTACAGGGTGACAAGTATTAAACTGTATGAAACAATACGCAGATTAATTAGAAACTACGGCGTGAAGACACTTTATTCATGATTTCAGCATCACTGCAGGTATTCGGGTGGGTTACAACATGTCCCATACAGCTGTCTTCCATGGCGATGAAGTAAGTGGTGGAGACGCTAAGATTCAGCATGACCCACTGAGGTGTCAGAACATCGATGTTGTCGTTGGCACCTTGTCTTTAATATAGTCCCACGAAAAGGAGTCGTTATGTATTTACATCCAGAGAATATGAACGACAACAGAGGCCCATGCAAGTGCTATCAAGGAACATCGCACCGATGTTCAAAAGCGCATACTAATTCCTACCATGCCACGCGGCAAACAGTGAACGTCGAACTCCCTAACGCAAACAATTCAGAAGTTATGAAACATTTATGCCGTATATTTTAATAATTGTAACCGTGTACGTTTCGCTGTTTTCTTCTTCTTGGAGCTATATTTAGATCCGCACAGTATTTAATAATGAATTGTTTTCTTGTGTATCTCTTTTTTCCTGATCATTAATCTCTAATCTGTAATTGATTTACATACTTCTTACAGAGAAAAAAAAACATAATGATTTATGTTCATGCTGAATTTAAAAACGTGTAGTTGAGGTTAAATTCAAATATCATTTTCAGGAACTAATGCAACTGAAGCGATAATCATCTTTGGGAAATATCGTGGAAAGAGATTAAGGAATAATACACGTCTCTGTTCCATTAATTAAAATTTATGTAGCAATAACGCGATTCACGGTTGTGAGGCATCTTCAGATTGATATTCATTAAACTGCGGAGGATGAAGTATTCAAGATTAAAATCAACTAAAATGCTACATTTCATCGGTTGATCGCTTGTGACAATTTGTGAATGCGTTTTACCTAACTCATATCATTTTCGAATATGTTATTCATTAGAATACGGTTTTCGCTGTTTAAGGTATTTATCAAATTGACAAAAGCGTTAACAGCCTTAATGTAACTTTTAGATTATTTTATTACAAAGTCCTTATTTTAAAGATGCGCCCCGACTATGAATCGCGTTATTGCTCTATAAATTTTAATAATTGCAACAAGGACTTTTTTAATTCCTGAAACTACTGTAGTTTTACCGGGCCATAGAATGAAGGAACGTGCGTCAAAACAGATGTCGCTGTGGAAACTCGAACCATTTGTAAAATTGTTGTTGTTGAGGTTTTCAATCCGCAGAGTGGTTTCATGCAGCTCTCTATGCTACCCTGTCCTATGCAAGCCTCTTCATCTCTGAATAAGAACAGCAACTTTCATCCTCTTGTATCTGCTTACTGTATTCTCCGTCGGTCTCCCACTAGAAGTTTTACCCGACACACTTCTTTCTAATCCTAAGTTGACGACTCATTAGAATGTGTCCCACCACCCTATCCCTTCTCTTAGTCAGGGTATGCCAGACTCCTTTTCTCCCTATTTCTGTTGAGCACTTCTTCATTAGTTACGTGATCTAACCAAATAATCTTCATCCTTCGTCAGTAGGACCACATTTCATCTTTTTGTTCAAATGTTCAAATGTTTCTTAAGTTTATGGGACTTCACTGCGGGATCATCAGTCCCTTAACTTACAAACTACTTATGAACTAACTTATACTAAAGATAACACAAACATCCGTACCCGATGAGGGATTCGAGCCCCCCGACGGTGAACGACCTCGCGCATCGTAGCACAGCGCCTCAATACGCTCAGCCGCTCCGCCACGGCTCATCTTTTTGCCTGAACTCTTCATCGTCTACGTTTCACTCCCATACAATGGTACACTCCAGAAAAATGCTTTCAGAAAGGACATCCTATTTTACCTCTGCTGCCGCCAGAATTTTAAGGCGTTTATTCTAGTCAACATTGTCAAAAACGTATTTGTAACGGTAAAGGCATCTAACTGATCACATGAATTACGGTTATATATATACATGGTGCAAATAGATTCTCACACAAAAGTAATTTATTTATTAATTTAATCAACACCAAGAAATTTTCCCGAAAGGGATAGGCAGAGGTAGAAGTGATGTACTGAACAAAGAATTGATTTCGATTTCAAGAAAATTGGATTATTTAGTCAAAGAGTTCCACAAACTGAGACAGTCAATAATGCACTGGTCCACGTCTGACCTTCACATAGATAGGTATTCGGCTTGGCATTGATTGACAGATGGGGTGCGATATTCCTTGATGGCACGGTGACTATGAACGGTACACCAATATGTTGGAAGATGATTTCAATCCCATCATCGAAAGGACCCTGATCTGGACAAGAGGTGGTGCATTATGAAACTGGAACCCATCGAAGCAGAACCGTGTTTAATGTCATGATGGAGCACTTTGTGGACTGCATTTAGCGCTTGGGGCACCCAGAGCCCATTGGCATGGGCCTTTTTTACCTGCCATATTCTCTGGGTCTAAACACATACGATTCCTTTTCGTGGCACTATATTAAAGACAAGGTGTCAACGACAACATCGATGATCTGAGACCTCAGTGGGTCATGCTGAATCTTACCGTCACCACCACTTCATCGCCATGGAAGACAGCTGTATGGGACATGTTGTAACCCACCCGAATACCTGCAGTGATGCTAATATCATGAATAAACTGTGTGCAGGCCGTTGTTTATAACTAATTTACGTATTGTTTTATATAGTTTAATACTTTTTGTGAAACTGCGCACAATTGTCATGTTAGATCATCAAACATGCGAACTTGTTAGAGGGCCTGTACATAATGAACAAAATGTGGTCCTTTGGAGTGAAATCCAGCGTCGTTTCTCCTGAAGGTCTGGTTAAGATAGTTCAAACATAAATATGAGAACTTTCGGCTGGTGCTGCTGGGCATTCACTTGCTGTCCTGACATCAATGGCAAAGGAACGTGTGGGAAGTAGGTAGACCAGCGTAACTCTGTTTAGAGAGCTGTGAATGACAACTACAAAAGTCATACCGTAGAGATAAACCCCAAACTCTCATGCCCAGCGCATACACCGGATGCCGAGTGACAGTTGGAGTGCTACCAGTGCCGACTGTGTCTCTAGACATGTGCTTGCTGGTCATCGGGACTCATTTCGATGTGAAAATAATGCTCTGCGGAACGAGTTATGAGAAGACCACGAGAGCAACGTTATATTAGAGCCCACACGGTAGTTCACTGGTAACATTTCATCCTACGTACCACACGCGACCGGAACAGGAGAACCGAGTTTGTGTTAGTGTTCAAATTTTTGTATAGTCTATGGGACTTAACTACTGGGTCATCAGTCCCTAAACTTACAAACTACTTAGGAACTAACTAAGACTAAGGACGGTACAAATATCCATGCCCGAGGGGGGATTCGAACCCCCGACCGTATTGGCCGTGCAGACCGTGACTCGTGTTAGTGCTTCACGAAGTACCGTCCACCACACATCTTGAGGTGGCTTGCGGACTAGAGATGTGGATGTAGTTTTTAAACCTATTGGATAAAATTACTATGGTTATCAGTCAATAGACTTACAAACTACTTAAACTAAGGACAACACACACAAATATCAAAGCACCAAAGAGGACACCGACCTCCGACGGCGAGCAACCACGCGTTCCGCAGCAGGGCGCCTTAGAAAGCTCGACCGCTCCACCGCGGCAGATGCTCAAAATGTTCAAATGTTTGTAGATCTATCGGACCAAACTGCGTGGTCATCAGTCCGTAGCTTACAAACTACTTAAACCTATCTAAAATAACCTAGGGACAAACACACACACACACCCATGCCCCAGGGAGGACTCGAACCTCCACAGCGAGCAACCGCGCGGTCCGCAGCGAGACGCTTTAGACCGCTCGGCTACTTCACCGCGGCACGGCGGATGCAGATATAGACCTGGGTGCTATAATTTGCCAGCAACCAATGCTAATGCTTCGCGCTCTTTTAAAAAGCTACGAGGTGTTTACATGTTCATGTGCAGGATCTCAAGGAGACGTTGAAGTTCCGGGCGTCCAGGATGCTTTGAGTAAAAAAAATGACACGTATGATTTGAACCAATAACTCAACAAGTATCGGGGTTTACATTGTCATAGGTCACTATCAGGATGTGGATATCGCAGGTGTCCAAGGAGAAGGGAAAGGGCGCGACGTTGAGGACGAAGGTTGACCAGAAAAAGAGCGTTGGGTTGTGGTGAGCATCCACCGCTATTCAGCGCTGTGCCTGTCAAGTGTCCACTCGTCACTTCCGGACTGGTTGAGCGGCTGGAACTTTTCCAAGTAATCAAGGGGAGGAATAGCGTACCCTTGTCAGTGGGATTTACTGTGCGTGGGCGACGAGTGGGTGGTGCTGACAGGTGGGTTCTTGTACGAATCTGCAAAGCCTTGGCTCTGTGGCTGCCTTACATGCCCTACGCTAAATGGAAAAATTAAAACTTTTATTCCTAAAAATAATGTCATTTGCAACCAGTTTGCCCAATATGCACATTAAAATATCTCCGATTCTTTGCCAGTGTTTTACATTTTTATTTTCTCAGGTTTTAAGATTCTTGAATAGTTTATGTGATGATGAGGGCTTGACCATTGAAACGCGTCATATTTTATTGTTTTTACAAGATCTCTGTGGTTGAGCCTACTTGACAAAATAATTAAGTATACAAACGCGACCTCACATCCATTGTGGATATAATTAAGTAACAGTAACTACTGTTTCACAGCGTTGTGCACTGTTCATTATTGTGTAATCTTTGTTGTTGTGAACATCAACTCTAGCTCTTCATGGATAATAAACTGGAACTATCCAAATCTGAATACGGCGGATTAAGCTATGAAGTGAAAGAAGAGTATATTAGAATGTTATTGACTATTGATACAGAAGAGGATCTTGCTTCAGGTTTCAGTGACGAAGTGACGAAGATTCTACAGATGAATGGATTCCGAGTAAGGTGGATATTGTTGCTTCAGACATTGAAGATGCTTTTGGTGCTTGTAGTGATATTAAAGTTGAAATAGAGAAGTGATACTAGAAGTGACGAAATACTTATCCAGTCACTGGCCAAATTTATACATGTAAATCTGCTTCTGGAAGAGAAAGTAATAAAGGAGAGAGGGTAATAGAAGATTTATGTTGCCACTTCAAGGGTACTACCAGAAATATAATAACTGGCGAATTTTTTACATCTCTACCATCAGCAAGACTGTTAATAACTTGGGATTTGTCTATAGTTGATGCAGTGGGAAAAAAGTCCTATATTACCGTTGGAAATGCAGTCTTCCTCTTCATGTCAAGGTCCTCTGTCGTCTATATTTGACCGGCCGCGGTGGCCGCGGGGACTGAGGCGCTTCAGTCACGGTCTGCACGGTCACTACGGTCGGGGGTTCGAATCCCCCCTCGGGCATGGATAATTGTGCCGTCCTTTGTTGTAGGTAGTCCATAAGTTACCCAGATGAAGGCCACTGTAACGTTGGCCGAAACGTTGGTTATTTAAGTAATAGCCTTACATCATGACGCGGTACCATACCCAGAAAACTTTTATGTCATCTGACTCTGGCCGCGGAAGCCTACGTAATTATAGTCCATAAGTAGTTTGTAAGTTTAGGGACTGATGACCCCGTAGTTAAGTCCCTTAAGCTTAACAAACTTTTTTTCTATATTTGGATTCAGTGAAGATAACGTTTCTCTTTGTCCTTATATTCCAAAGAAGAAGAAAGCAGTTCTGGTGTTATCAACATTGCATTACGATGCATCCACCTCTGGCCCTCTTTCAAAGCCAGATGTTATATATTATTATAACAGCACAAAAGGGGGCGTTGATAGTATGGACAAGTTGTGTTCTCATTACAGTGTAAAAAGGAGGCCGTTAGCTTTCTTTTCCTTACAACATTCTGGATATTGCTTGCTTATCGGCTTACATTATTTACAAAGAAAAGAATCCTCAAGCAAAAATTTTAATCATAGTCTCAGACTGTGGAAAGAATTGTCATTGCCTTCCATTATCTTTAGATCATCAAATCATAATTGCTTGAGAACAGTTTCCATGAAATCTCATGTTGAGGACCTTTAATTCTGGTTTCGGAACAAGTGGATGCTAAGCCTAAACTAGATGCTTCTGAAAATCGTTGGTGACTGTTTTGTATGCAACGAAAAAAAGGAAGAGGAAAACAAGAAAAGTTGCAAGACATGTAAAAAAATAATAAATAAATAAATAAACAATAAAAAACAATGTGTGATGTGCACTGAATTACAATAACGGTGTTTGGACATTGTGAGTAAATAATAATTCCACGTGTATCTCCATTGTTATGAGGAGAAAAATTTAGTAGCTTATAATTTTATGTAATTTGTTACATGACGTAAAAAACTGATATTTTTCGCTTATGTATTTCTATATCTGTTGTACTATTACAAGGTTGTCTAACAAATAATAGAACAATTAATATATAAATGACAATATTACATTTATGAACTTCACACCTGTTATAATGGAGATATATGGTTACCTGGGTAACCCAAGTATGCGTTAGAGGGTGTGTTCTGTTGCTTTCCAGTTAAATGCTTTTCTATGAAAGTATTTACATTTTTCCTGTTATTATCATGTTTATAAAGATGCAAATGAGGAATAACCTGAGGCATGTGAGCACTGGTTTCAATACACCTGGAAAATGAAACATTATCTGGGTAACGTAATGTGGACACAAGGGTAGTTTTTATTATCCACTGTTATTTCTTTTTTTTTTTTAATTAATGTTGTTTTCTATTTTTTCTGTTTTTGGTAAGGTGCCAATTTTTTACTGCATCTTTGACTTCCTAAGGCTCATTTTGAGGGTCCTATTTCTCGCAGAATTATTCTTGCGGATATTTCATTGAAATTAGGAGAATATGGTATTTTTGTATTATAAGGGGTATTTCTTACTTGGGTTTAACGTTTAATTTTTTTTTTCTGTGCCAATACCAATTGCTTGTTGGGGGCGTATTTTACAATTATTTATGTGGACATATCCGGAAAGAACAGACGCCGTATCAGTAACTGTAAAATAAGACCCCCAAAAGACAATTGACAATTTCAGTGCCGACGCATTTATACCCATGACACGTCAGCAAAGAACGGGCAACATATCGATAATTGTAAAATGCGCCCCCCCCCCCACAGGCAACTAACATTTTCAATGCGAAGGCATACAAGCGCTCCATCCCTTTCAGGAATTCAGTATAGGATGCGAGCAACGGAAACGGAAAATATGGGTTCGAATCCAGGTCCAACACAATTTTTCAACTTCGTCGTTGACTTTACTTCAATTCCCTGAAACGGTCGAAATGTATCAATATTTCGACTTCGAAAAATTTCAGCTGTCAATGTCATCTCTGAGAAGTACAGACACTATATCAATAATGTTAAATATGCAATCGTAGCGGCCATGGAATCATGGCATATTAGCAGTGAAAAATGTTTCCACCAGTAGCAATATTAGTTTCACAGTTAGCGTGTGATTAGTTTGTCAGGGAAAAACTGGAGTTGTTATAACTTTAATGCATCTCGTACATGGAGAGAAATCCGCAAAGATAATACTATTTATGTCGCCTTTGGTACCTTGCGCCGAAATTTTCTTTTGTCGCTGACCGTTATACGCGATTGCTTCAGGAAAGGGGGGGGGGAGGAGGAAAAAGGGGAACCTGTCCCCCACCCTGAAGTAAGGAGTATAGAGAAAATAAAACTTCAGTATCGGAAATATTTTAATGAATGGTGCGCGAAGACATCGCCGTAGTGGACAGTCTTACGTCCCTGTACTGGTGACGGGAGTGGGGGGTCAGTAGTGTGAATTTTTTTAATAGCTATACTTATGTTTCAGTCGGTAGAGCGCTTGCCCGCGAAAGGTTAAGGTCCCAGTTTCGAGTCCCGGTACCGGCACACAATTTTAATCTGCCAGGAAGTGTCATGAAATCAAATGCTTGTAAATATATCGGACCAAACTGCGTGGTTATCAGTCCGTAGCGCACACACACACACACACACACACACACATGTCCCAGGGAGGACTCGAACGGCGAGCAATCGCGCGCTCCGCAGCGAGGTGCCTTAGACCGCTCGGGCACTCCACCGCGGCTCCATGTAGAGTACAAGGGACTTTAACGGAAATTATCATCTGAATGTGAGCAGCAAAACTGATACATAAAACCTGGAGTGTCTACTTAAAATTAGTTACTTTTAAATTAGCCCCCCCCCCCAAACTACGAAAAAAAAAGGATATATTCGCCACTGACTTCCGGCAATATTAAATTTTAAGAGTCACATATATCGAACAACTCTTTAACTTTAATTATGACGTAATAACATTATTAGTGACATAAACGCATTTCCGCCGGACGTATTGCTGCGGGTGCTCGTAGCTACTGAGCGTTATAGTGCTCTGACGGTGCAAGCAGAGACGCCGAACTGCAGTTCGGTGCCACATGCCGGCTGCCTGTCACGCGGCGACTGCATCGCCCGGCCTGTTAGGTGCGCCACTGCACCTTTAACGAATTAGGGGTGTTCGCTCGGTACGCTCCCGGCGCCACGCCGTCCGTTCGGCTGTTAAGCTCGGCGCCTCGGCGTCCTGTCGCGACTGCATTCCGCGTAATTCGCACTTGATTAA
Source organism: Locusta migratoria (assembly GCA_026315105.1). Classification (NCBI taxonomy): domain Eukaryota; kingdom Metazoa; phylum Arthropoda; class Insecta; order Orthoptera; family Acrididae; genus Locusta; species Locusta migratoria. Next base: position 196,743,739 of record CM048744.1, on the reverse strand, counting down.
CGCCACCCACTTAGCGGGGTCTGCTCTGGCTGGTCCGGCACACCTGCGGCAGGCTCCGCTCCAAATACCTCCAGCCAAGTTCTCGGACAACCTTGACGAATTCCAGCCAGGGGGAAGCTAATGAACTAACGGCGACACGTGCAACGCCGCGGTAAATGTGGAATCTAGTTTCTGTGTCTACACGTAATCAGCTGCATACCACACTTCTGACAATATTCAGCACAAAAAGGTACGCCCACTGTTTTCACCCACCCCCTGCGTATGTACGCTCCTTTTAAGGATGGTTAGGACATGCTTGGCAACTTAACTTCCCGTTCTTAATTCTTAGCTGCGGTGGAGTGGCCGAGCGTTCTAAGGCGCTTCGCTCCGGAGGGCGCGGTTGTTCGCCGTCGGAGATTTGAGACCTCCCTCGGGCTTGGGTGTATGTGTTGTCTTTAGGATAAGTTATTTTTAGTTTAAGTACTTTGTAAGCCTAGGGTCTGAGGAACTTGAACAGTGATTTGCCTAATTTATCTGATCCTAAAGAAACCACATTAGAACTGAATCAGAAAGGGTAGGCCCATCTACATATCTTTCCTAGCTACACTTGTTGACATACTAAACTAACTTTAATTTTGAATTACCGATTATTACATTCCAAACAGTCTCTTCAAATCCAAAGAGAAGAACCATAGAATTTTGCTCAGAGTAGCACAGATCCACTTTAATTAACTGAATTGACTTGCCAACAAACACAGGAACAATTTATAGTAAAATAAGTTTAAAATTACAGCACTTTGATTAATAAACAAGGTATTAACAAATAGATAACAGATTAACAAACAGATAAGCTTAGCTTTCTCAAGGTATACCCAAATTTTCAAATAATCATCCAAAACAAGATCAATAATTGACCACTATAATTTACCCATTTAAAATTTACACAGTATAGTTAGGTCAACACCATTTTCATTAACTACATTAATCGGGTTAATAAACTTGTGGTGTCGCACAAGTCCAAAGTGCGCGCCACCTACTTTCGCCGCGCGCCGCCATGCACGCACGGCGCGGCGTTCTTACGACGACAGCCACGAGCGCCCTCTGCGGCAACTCCGCTCGTGGCCACCAGTGAACGACATCGTGCACTTGGGACTGAGTTAGGAACCAGTAAAGACTTCGGAATCCGATAGGCACCAGTGAAGACTTGGCTCTCAGTTAGGCACTAGGCAGGACTCTAGCTCAACTATGTATCAACATTCTGCAGTACTATGTAAAAGTTAAGTATTGTATAAATTCTGTTCAATATATATCTCGTTCTAATTTACCCTAGTGTTTCTAGTTTCTGGCTGCTCCCCTCCGTACCTGCACCAGCGTGCTATCTATATTCCTGTGTCGGTCTCATTCCACTCGGCCACCGACACCTACGATGGAACGGGACACAAAAGCGGCGACGAGGCTGGGACACAAAAAAACTTGGCAAAAATTTTCTTGTTTGGAGGAATACAAGAACAATCTTCACTAAAATAAGTTTTCTAATTATAGCACATTGTTTAATAAGCCATACAGTTAAGTATCAACAACAGAAGGGTTTACGTTGCTCAAGATATACCTAAAATTCAAACGTTTATCCAAAACAAGAGCAATGATTCCCAACTGTAATTTGCCCTCTTAAAATTTACGCTGTATAGTTCAGAGCAAACGATTATCCAAAACAAGAGCAATGCTTCTCAACTGTAATTTGCCATTTTAAAATTTTTCACTGTATAGTTCAGAGCAACCCAACCTTAAGTGAATTAATAAAGTTAAACAACTTGGGATAATATTCTCGTTTGGAGAAATAGAACAACAATTTTACATTAAAACCAAGTTTTAAGGCAACAAACTTGAAACTAGCTTAAGGAGGCTGAGGAAAACCAAATAGGGAAGCACTCAGTTAGGAAATTTGACGCAAGGGACGGTATGTCCCTCACTCGACGACCGCTTAACTGGAAGGAGAAGGCAGTCCCACGGCGGACAGGTAGACATTGGGCTACGACGGAAACACCGCCCGCCGCGTCCGGCTCTCCGGGGCTGAGTCGCTCCAAAACCAGGTGTTACCTGCGATCACACTCCAGTGTCCCAGCTCACTCGGGTAAACAACCTCTAAGGAACACTACATCACACAGGCCAATAACTGCTTCTGCAACACAGTAATTTAGCACGAACATTCATTACTCTTTCAACACAAGAACTCCACTAACTGTGCCTTTGCACACCAAAATATAGACTTAAACAGAGACTCCACTGGAGTGCACTTCCTGAATTGGTGGTTGAGCAGACATAATTCACGGGTTCAAATGTCCAGGGTTTCTTCAAACTACGTAAGGAGGTAGAAGAACACTAGGCCCCTTTCTTTGACAATTACTGTCCACACCATGGGCTCTAGCAGCTCCATGCAAGTCGTCACGCAGAAAAAAAAGACCATCGAGCACACGGGCCGTTACTAACCGCCGCTGGCAGCCACACCCCCTTTCTTGCGGCCTCGCTCGATCGCCAGTCCTCTCACTATCAACCGCCAGGGAGCATCATATCAGAGGCCAAGGAATTTACAAAACCACAGATAATCTACTCCTGGTAAGCGGAGATATCGAACCTCACGGTTCAAATGTCTGGAAAGCTTATGTGATTAACTTCAATGTCATCAGTCCCTAAACTTACAAACTACTTCTGTACTCCCTTATACTAAAGACAGCACAAATATCCATGCCCGAGAGGGGATTCGAATCCCCGACTGTAATGGTCTCGCGCATTGTAGCATAGCACCTCATTGCGCTCGGGCACGCCACCGCGGTGTAGTTATGTCCCTTAGATTTACAAATATTTGAATATGTTAATCCTAATACGCTTTTGACCCACATTAGGTTACGGTAGTAACACTAAAAGTGGGCCTCTGCGATCGCCTTTTGAGAGTTCAAAATTTAAATAGAAATAACCTTTCATCTGACTCGAAAAAGGAGTAAACTAATCTGTAGCGGAGTAAATCCTCTACAACTTTGCTGTCCTATTTTTTTCATTTCGCACATCGTTTTTGAGATACTTGCAAAAATATCGGCGTTTTGACACTGTCTGTCTTTAACGTGTTCCCACTTTTTTAGGTCGCGCCGTTCAACCTATCGGCACCAAATTTTACAGACGTAATTATTGGCCGCCAGTGACCAGAACCTCCCTTTCTCAAATATTTCGGACAAAAGTAGATTAGTAACATTAAAAGTAGACCTTTTGTGATAGCCTTTTGACAGCAGTAAATCTAATTGCAAATAACGTTTCAATCGTTCATCTGAGACGAAAATTAAATAAACGTATTTGTAATGGACCATTTTCTCAGCATCTCTGATCTGTTATTTTATTTCCATAACTCGCACCGTTACAGAGATATTTCCAAAAACAACGGCGATGTGACATTGTCACTTGATTTTAAGTAAACCAGTACACGCAATGAAAATAAACTAGAAAAAGGGAAGAAACTACAACGGCAAGACGGATAATAAATTTCAAGGAAAAAGATGAAGAGATATCAAAATAATCATTTAATAGGTGAGATATATATATATATATATATATATATATATATATATATATATATATATATATATATATATATATAAAGTTGGAGACAGTATAACGTATTGAGTGCATAGATGTCATCACAATAGTAGATTCGTAATAGTATCGTCCGTAATTTTCATTAGGCTATTCATATTCATATCAATCGTGTCCGAAAAGTTTGCAAAACCCATGCCCCAGGGAGGATTCGAACCTCCACGGCGAGGAATCGCGCGCTCCGCAGCGAGACGCTTTAGACCGCTCAGCTACTCCACCGCGGCACAGTGAAATTTTTTACGTGCGTGGCTGTATCAAGTGTCATTTTTAATAAAACCTTGCACAATCGGCAAAATATTTTACTAGCGTTACAGTCGAGGCCAGCGAGACAGGCTCCGGCGCATACGTCACGTCATGTCACGTGATCGGAGAAGGCTTGAGATAACGCCACCGCCAGCTGACTTGCTGGCCGCTATGTCACAGTGGGCTTTGTCCCATTAGCCAGCCAGTCCGTTGGCGGTCACGTTGCCTCAAGCTATGTTTGATCACGTGACGTACACGCAGGAGCCTGTCTTTCTCGTTGGCCTCGCTTAAGGTGGTCATTCGTTACCACGGAAAACACGCACAGTCGTCTTGGTTTATCGCGATTTTTGAGAGCGGAGCTCACCGCAAGCTGTCCACAGTTTTAGCCGCTGTAATGACAGGTTCCTTAATAGGACACAACATGATCCTTAAACACCTTCCTCTGACCTGCTACACATTGCCCACTTAAAAACGTTCAAATTTTGTAAATCTATTGGGCTCAACTGCTTTTTCATTAGTCTGTTGCTTACAAACTACTTAAACTGAGGTAAACTAACCTAAGGACAACACAAACACCCATGTCGTCGGAGGAGGGGACTCGAACCCCCCGACGGCGAACGGACGCGGCGCCCCTTGTGGGTACAGCTAATCTGCCGCGGCTGTCTGCCCACTGCTGACACAAACACTTTTTTGGGGACGATGGACAATATGCTTTCCTGAAAGTTCCTGTCGGATTACAACAGTGTGCTGGAACTGGGACTCGAACCTGCCTTTCGCGGGCAAGCGCTCTACCGACCGGGCCATCTCGGCACGCTTCTCGGTCCGTGCTCACAGCTTTACCTCCGCCATTATCTCGCCACCTACTATCCAAACGCCACAGAACTTCTCATGCGAACCCAGCACGACTAGCTCTTCTTTAAGTTATGGTGGAGGCATGGCTTAGCCTCAGACTAGGGATGTTTCCAGAATGATATAGTGACTCTTAAGCGTGATATAGTGTGCGCTGATATGAAACTTCCTGGAGGATTTTAAAACTATATATACATGTGGCGTCTGTTCGGAAAGAACAGACGTCACATTCTGATCCTGCAGCTGTTATTATTAATATTCATAGAATATATGACTTCAACTGCTATTGGGCAAAGCTGAAAATGTGTACCCAGCCGGGATTCGAACCCGGGTCTCCTGCTTTCTAGGCAGTTGCGCTGACCCCTACACCACTGGGGACACAGTGATCACCGCACCTGCAAGGACTACCCATGCACGCCTCTCGTCAGATACAAATTCCCAGCTTCGCCCTGCCCATAGTACTCAAACTCGTAGTTTAACTAATTCCCGTAAGAGTAAGGGCTTCAAACTTGCCCACCCCTCCCCACTAACGATAGGATCATTGCCCGTCACCGGCATATTATATATATACATGTGGCGTCTGTTCTGAAAGAACAGACGTCACATTCTGATCCTGCAGCTGTTATTATTAATATTCATAGAATATATGACTTCAACTGCTATTGGGCAAAGCTGAAAATGTGTACCCAGCCGGGATTCGAACCCGGGTCTCCTGCTTTCTAGGCAGTTGCGCTGACCCCTACACCACTGGGGACACAGTGATCACCGCACCTGCAAGGACTACCCATGCACGCCTCCCGTCAGATACAAATTCCCAGCTTCGCCCTGCCCTTAGTAATCAAACTCGTAGTTTAACTAATTCCCGTAAGAGTAAGGGCTTCAAACTTGCCCACCCCTCCCCACTAACGATAGGATCATTGCCCGTCACCGGCATATTATATATATACATGTGGCGTCTGTTCGGAAAGAACAGACGTCACATTCTGATCCTGCAGCTGTTATTATTAATATTCATAGAATGTATGACTTCAACTGCTATTGGGCAAAATCTCAATTCATTGAACGCTGCAACGTCGTCAAAAATATATAAACATAGTTTTAATCCGAGTGAAAATATTATTTTGGATACATGCTTCTTCCTTCTCAACTGGCATGAATCTCCAAAAATTATTTATAGCATTGTGGGCTTGGTTCTGATGCAGGGAGATACTGGCGAAGACCTTTATTTATTTGGCCTATGCGAAGACGCGGAGGATCCAGTGACCCCACTGCGTCAGACGTCCGCAGAATGTGCCATTCAGCGCAGGCTGACTAGCACCCATCGGCGCCGCACATTACGTGCCCTAATTCCACGCTGCAAGCGGCACGCCCATATTCTGCCTCCTGAAACCCATGTGGCGCCTAGTCACGTCAACGGCGGGCGGTCGTCACCCAATGCATTAGTGCGGCTTCTGCGGCGAACATGCAGACCGGTCCTTGCGGGCCTCAAAGTTGGCGGTACAGTATGTTCGGCTGCCGAGCGTTGTATGGGGTTTCCGTTCGAGGATCCAGTCGTGGCGCGGGCACCAAGATGACGAGGGCGAACATATCAGCCCAAGGTACCCGATGGTAGCTAGTAGGTGACGAGTGGCGCAGAATGAGCGCACCTACACTGCCTAACAGTGCTCTCCCCTAAATCGCCCTGCTCCTGTGTTTTGCAGTTTCTGTTGGTTCTATAGGGGGATATCGCAGTCCTTATGCGTCGGATGATTGCCGCTATGCGTCTCTGTTTCCTCGTACGACCATGCCTCCAGTCATGAATATGAGCGGCAACATCCTACTTACGTAGGTGTGTGTCCACTTAGTCAGGTACCTGGTTGCGCCAAGCGTCGTGGATACTGTAATAAACTTTACGATGCTTCTTCTATTCTTTTAAATCCTATTTTCACTGTCTATCCTGTTAATTTTGCACTTATTCATACTTTTGACGATTTAATATTCCCTCAAAACCGTCTCTACAACTACAATCACCACTTTTCAGCTGGGTGTAAATCCCTCTTTAAGAAGATTAACGCCGCGGCGTAGCGGCCGAGCACATTGAGGCACTATGCTGCGATGCGCGAGGTCGCTATCCGTCGGGAGTTCGAATCCCCCCATCGGGCAAGGATGTTTGTGATGTCTTTATTATAAGGTCATAAGCAGTTTTAAGTTTAGGGACTGATGACCCCTCAGTTAAGTCCCACAAGCCTCACAAACATTTGAACATTTTTGAACGATGTTAACATTTTTGTCTTCTCTGGCATCTTTGGCAGTAGTGTTACTATAGACTTCTAGGCAGATACACTAATTAATTAATTCCTTAACTAAAAAGCTTTCCTTTCATAGACTTTAATTTTGATCATGTGTGTTGACCTTAAAACTGGACCCAAATTTCTCCTTTAGATAGATGTAGAATTGAAAGGAATACTATCTAATAAATAGCAATAATACCTGCGGTGCTCAAGTTTTAGGAATCTAATGATGAATAAATTAATTAAGCGTGAAAGGTGTTTCAAAATTCCCGTTACAAACGACGAGTACTTTTGAGAGAAATGATTAAACGAAATTTTAATAACATCTCATAAACACAGACAATTAGCCCGGCTTCATCTTTTTTACTGTGAACTCGTCTCCTCTACTGGTCAAGTTCGCAGCTTTTAAACTATGCAGTTTTAACACCGAGAGTACTAGGAATTACTCAAAAATATTCACATGTTTGTTAAGTTTAAGGGACATAAAGCGCGGAGTCACCAGTCCCTAAACTTACAAACTAATTATGAACTACCTTATACTAAAGATGACACAAACATCCATGCCCGAGGGAGGATTAGAGCCCCCGACCGTAGCGGCCGTGCAGACTGTGACTGGCGCGCCGTAGACCGCTCGGCCACTGCGGCCGCCTAGGAATTCTTCTTTTGAGCCATACTACCCAGTTCCATTGTAGGCAAAGGAAAGTGATTGCAATTAACATTTCTTTCACATTCTCGTGTTTGCGCCGACACTGGATAACATGTCTTGAGAGGGTTCCTATTGCAAATGTTCTGCACATACTTAAGTGCGTGGTACATAAGACAGGAAGTAACACAAAAATAAGCGAAAATACTAAAGCAGTGTTAACGAGATTGGCAAGAAGTTTGTCACAGGGTTTGAGAACATGTTGTAGACGAAATATACTACTATAACGTAGACCGTGATATGAGGAAGAATTTTCTGTACTGCACCTTTGGTGCACAGGTTTGTACGGTATTGTATCTTTAACTGGTGGAATTTAGGAAAGGAGGAGTTGGGAAACGTACAGCACATTACTGAATTCTTGTCAATTATTCGTAATCATAGTCACCACTGATGGTTGCACTGCCACCAGTCAGATATAACCGATGGGTGAAAAATCAATACATTGTCAAGTCTCGACGTATTTGTGCGCTAAGGCCGATTAACAGTAGATTATCTCAAAGACTGTAACGAGTTCGGTTCCTTCAGTATTCTCCAGCAACAGCTGCGTGAAAAATAGTGCCAGGCCCGAGGATAGGTAGGTCTGCATTAGAGCGCGCTATTCGAGAATGGAATGGGAGATAAATAGTATAAAGGTGGTTCGATGAACCCTCTGCCAGGCACTTAAATGTGATTTGCAGAGTATCCCATGTAGATGTAGAGCTCGCAGGGCTAGCCAGTGCGTATCGAATGCGTCTTCTCTCTATTGTCATAGCAGTCAGAAATTGGGACTTTAACCTGGTGGTAACTATCAGGCTTGTATCAGGCTTGATACCATTATGGCTCTTGAGCTCAGGCCGCGGCAGAATAGACGTGGGCAATAACGCGCCCAGTTGCGGTTCGCGCGGCCGTTCGAGTCCTCCCCCTCGGGCATGGGTGTTGGTGTTGTCCTTAGCATACGTTACGTTAAGTTAGCGTAAGTAATTTGTAAGCTTAGGGACCAATGGCCACTGTAGTTAAGTCCCTTTGATGTATAAGCATTTGATCTTGTGGTCATCTACTGTTTGTCGATTTGTAGAAAATTATCAGCGAGCAGTCGTAGTAGTAAATATTTTGTTTATTTACCACATCTAGATTTCAGTCACGGTGTGACCATTATCAATGCTTATCAAAAAACAGATAAAACATATAAAACTTTACCGTCTCCATGTTGGAGTATGAACGTAATCTCCAACTCGTACGTTGAAAACTTTTATATGTTTTAACTGTTTGTTTTAAGTACTGAAAATGGTCACACAGTGATCTAAATTCAGATATGATGAATAAATAAAATATTTATGACTGATTGCTAATAATTTTCTAAATGTAACTAATTGATTTCACTTACATTACAAGAATAGCCCTTTCAGGCCCTGCATACACAATTGTGCGCATCTGGTTTTGCTCGCTTTATTTCCTTGTGATTCACGTTAGGAAGCTGGGGCCTGCATGCACACAATCGTGTGAATGGACTGTGGTAACGTGTGCAACGTGCTTTACTTCCATGTTTCTACACTATGTGACACCAGTAGTCGGCAAAGTCGCCAACGACCAGTACAGTTACAATGGCGGGGCAAGGAAGACTTGTTGACAAGCTGTTGATGTCCTTGTTGTGACATGTGAAGGTGTCATATCTAACAGCCAGTTGAAGGTGTCATATCTGACAGCCAGTTGATTTTTATATGATCCTGTGACGTTATTATGTCATTCTTGTCAGAGGCATGTTACTGTAAGACGGTGCAGATCATAAAAAATTGTAATGAAAGTCCAAAACAGACAATTGAGTGGGTACCAAATTTTTGAAAATCAACTTATTTTCTTTATTGTAATGATGATGATGATCGTGTGGCATTTATGGCCGTTAGACCCCAACTGGGCTCGTGTTCAGCCTGCCTGGTGCAAGTCTTTTTATCTGACGCCACTTCGGCGACTTGCGTGTCATTGATGATGAGGATGATGATGGCGACATAACACCCACTCCCTTAGCGGAGAAAATCTCCAACCCGGCTGGGAAACGAACCCTGGCCCCCTTCGTGGCAACCCACAATGTTGACCGCTAGACTACGGAGGCGGACTTTTTTGTGATGAATTGCTGTATGTATTTTGTACCGTAAACGTCCCTCTCTGTATTAAATGTCATATCACCCACAACCTTGGGTCTGAAAGGGATAAGCAGATTTATGACTCATTAGCATTGGAATAGATTTTTCAATATTACTTCAAACCCAGCTACATTTAGGAGGACTTTTTTATTTGAAGCTACAAGCTCTACGGCCAATAATATATAGCGCCTATATACTGAGAAAAATGATTTTAAACATAGCTTGTCGACTGCAGCAACTGTAGGTTTACAAATATTTAACAAAATTCAGTCAAACCAGTTGCAAAATTTTATAAAATACCTTGATCTAGATATCGGCACCATCTAAAGGTGCCTTTATCAGAAGAATAAAAATTAAAACATGAGACGTGCAATTACGAGCAGTGTGCTCAAGTCCAAAGTTATAAAATTATGCAACATTCTAGCAAAAGGCTAGCTGCCTTTATTTTATTTTTGACTTGCTAGCCTTTTGCTTGCATGTTGCATAATTTTATAAGTTTGGACTTGAGCACGCTGCTCGTAATTGCACGTCTTATGTTTTAATTTTTATTCTTCTGATGAAGGCACCCTTAGATGGTGCCGAAATCTAGTTCAATGTATTTTATCAAATTTTGCAACTGGTTGGGCTGAATTTTGTTAAATAACTGGAAAAAATCCTTAAAATTATTATGCACTACTAGCAAGAAAATGTTCATATCTGGTCCAGCTATATAGTGATTCCATGATGTACCCGATGAAGCAAATGTCACTATTATGCCTCTAATCTTTCCAGAAAGTAACTCATAATGCAACAGTTGTATGTGATTGACTAGTTTTACACAGAAAAGGAGGAATACTTAAGTAAACATACGCACATATTAGGAGTAACTCACTCCAGATAACTGTCGAACTGATTCAGTAGCACTCTGCAATTTATAATTTCTAGGACGAACTACTAGCATATGTAACACTATGTACAAATGAATTTGTGATAAAGTTTTGATCAGTTTGAGAGATAAAAAAAGGTACCGCCAAACTTACAGAAAACAATCCTCACACACAAAGAAAGAAAATATGTGGACATGTGTCCGGAAACGCTTAATTTCCATGTTCGAGCTCATTTTATTACTACTCTTCAAATCACATGCAATGGAAACACACTGCAAAAGAACGTACCAACGTGACTTCAAACACTTTGTTACAGGAAATGTTCAAAATGTCCTCCATTAGCGAGGATACATGCATCCACCCTCCGTCGCATGGAATCCCTGAGGCGCTGTTGCAGCCGTGGAGAATGGCGTAGTGTATCACAGCCGACCACAATACGAGCACGAAGAGTCTCTACATTTGTTACCGGGGTTTCGTAGACAAGAGCTTTGAAATGCCCCCAGAAATGAAAGTCAAGAGGGTTGAGGCCAGGAGAGCATGGAGGCCATGGAATTGGTCCGCCTCTACCAATCCATCGGTCCACCGGTCAACACAAGCACGGAAGTCAACATTACCTTCCTTCAATTGGGCCAGCAGGCGGTGAATCGAAGAAGTACAGTACATACTAACGAAACAATTAGGTATTTTTACAATAGTCTGCAGGAATTATTACATTTAAAGAGAAATACTAAAATGAGCTCTAACTTGGAAATTGAGCGTTTCCGGACACATGTCCACATAACATATTTTCTTTCTTTGTGTGTGAGGATTGTTTCCGTACCTTTTTGTAACACCCAGTATAGCTGATCAGCTACACTACTTATTGCAGGGTTAACAAGTTCCTACCTGAAACAGTTCAAAATGTTCAAATGTTTGTTAAGCTTATGGGACTTAACTACGGGGTCATCAGTCCCTAAACTTACAAACTACTTATGAACTACTTACAAACTAGGACGGCACAAATATCCATGCCCGAGGGGGGATTCGAACCCCCGACCGTAGTGGCCGTGCTGACCGTGACTGGAGCGCCTCAGTCACCTCGGCCACCGCGGCCGGCCCTGAAACAGTGCGAGTGACGGAAGAACCAGTGTAGATGCCCTCCTGTGCCTTTACTTGTGTATTTTGTGTCCCAGCCTCGTCGCCGCTTTTGTGTCTCGTTCCGTTGTAGGTGTCGGTGGCCGAGTGGAATGAGACCGACACAGAAATAAAGATAGCACGCTGGTGCAGGTACGGAGGGGAGCAGCCAGAACTAGAAAACTAGAGTAAATTAGAATGAGATATATATTGCACAGAATTTATACAATACTTAACTTTTACATAGTACTGCAGAATATTGATACATAGTTGAGCTAGAGTCCTGCCTAGTGCCTAACTGATAGCCAAGTCTTCACTGGTGCCTATCTGATTACGAAGGTCCTAACTGGTTGCTATCTCAGTCCCAAGTGACGATGTCTTTCCGTGGTGGCCACGAGCGGGGTTGCAGCAGAGGCGCTCGTGGCTGTCGTCGTAAGAACGCCGCGCCGTGCGTGCATGGCGGCGCGCGGCGAAAGTAGGTGGCGCGCACTTTGTACTTGTGCGACACCACAGTGTATGATGACGAACGTTTGCAGACCTCCTGGCCCCGCTACACTGCCGCACAGCTCGTGTCCAGAGCGCAGCGCCTGACCAGTGGTCGTGTTGCAGGTTCCGGCGGCTGCGCGGGCCGTTCAGCGCGTTCATCGTGAACCTGGCGGTGGCCGACCTGTGCACGTCGCTGCTGCACGCCGCCGCCGCAGCCTCCTCCTTCAGCGGCCACTGGGTCTTCGGCGTCGCAGGTGAGTCGCTCACTAACTGTGCACTTAATCCTCCACTGTGTGCAAGTAGTGTGGAAAATGCACTCGAGATCATGTGATATTCCTGGCCTGTGGCCACTTCATATTTCTGGCCGCTGGCCGTTTCTTAGCTAACGTACGTGTCTTAAACGCGGAAGAAAGACAGCAGTGCAGCATATGTTGAAATGTGGGGTGGGGAGCCGTAGCATATGGCACAGTAGGTGCTGGTTCCCGTGGGAAAGCCCGCCTATGTTACTGGTGCTCTCCTCGCATTGACTGCTGCATTTCACGTTTCTTTTGAAATTACTTTTGTTTATTATAAACTAAATATTAATTATTCAGAACTGAGAATTTGTAATAAATATCTCTCAAGGACAGGCTAGATTTTGACAGTTTAAAAAGTTTAAGGTGCCTTCTCTTATTGTAACAAAAGAAGAGCGATTTTGCAGAAGGCGCGCGACGACCCTGTTTTGGCGCGAAATAGAGCGTCAGGTGCCCTCTCGCAACGCGCCGCAGTTTCAGTCTCGAGCTGACCACTATACGCGCCGGACCGCGCCGGTCATGAGTAAAATCGAGGTCTCAACATGAACTATGGGCAGCATAGGCCGTACCATATTAACAATAGTTGCCCATATTTTATTATTTATTAAATAAATGGCATCCCTGACAATTAAAAGTCTCGCGAGTCGCTTAATATGCTTCCATCATACAGAACTTATTTTAGCCTCACTTGTATGCTGTAGAAGAACCTACGACCTGTGTGCTGACTTCTGCGCCGGGGGCACAACTATAGAACACAACAGGTTAGTCAGAACTCTATGCTTTCCATAACGTTTTGGACAGCAACTACGGCACCTCGTGCGTACTGTAGGGCGGTAAAAACGCACACTGCTACGCAACAGCATCCGCAAGGATGTGGAGGTTTTAGGGGACTTGTGGGAGGAAGCAGTACTAACTTCTTCGTCCGCAAATAAAACCCTAGGAAGCTTGTAATCATTATGGCGACATATAGGCAGTAGATAGAAGAAAAAGATTCGCACTGACGTGTTTTACTGCCCACTTTAGATTGGTAGTTTTATAAGTTTTTGCTACCATTTTGGACCAAAATAATAATCTAAATAATAAAAAATTAATTAATAAGAGTGTACGAAACCCTTTTAGGAAATAAATTAGGTACTGGCGGGTTCCGAACCACTGACCATCAGCGTCACAGTCCAACACATTGTTCACTACGCTACAGCTAAGAATTAGAAGTTTCATTCTTTAATCTGATACTATTGATGGCCGTTGTTAACTGATGCTAATATGGCATTTGTAGATACTAGATTATTATTTATCGTACGAAGAACGTCGTCTTTTTGTTTATTCTTCATTGCGCCATTACTTTGAAATGACAACGTGTAAGTTACAATAAGGATATCATAAAATACGTAACGCAAGACAGTTCTAGGCGAAGAATATCACGTGACATCTGCGAAACGTTAATTTAATGGAGGTGTCAAATCTCCGTTATTTTTGCAAATATGTCTCAAACGATACGAGATATGAAAAAAGACAAAGGAGCTATGTTGTAGAGAATTTTCTTCTCTACCAATTACGTTATTCAATTTTTGTGTCAGATGAACGGTTCATTTGCAATTACAATTATATTACAAAGGGCTTTTTTTGGTATTACTACCGTAGTTTTTGTGCGAAAAATTTGAAAAAGAGAGGTTCTAGTCTCTGGCGGCCTACAGTTATGTGTGCAAAATTTGATGCTGATCGGTTGAACGGTTCGTCTTAAAACAGGGAACACGTTACGGACAGACAGACAGACATACATCCCTAAATCGTGGTTATTTTTGCAAATATCTCTGAAACAATACGAGATATGAAAAAAAAAAAAAAAAAAAAAAAAGAAAAAAAAAAACATAAGAGAGCAAAGTTGTAGAGAATTTTCTCCTCTACAAATTCGGTTATTCAATTTTCGTGTCAGATGCATGGTTAAGCCGTTATTTTCATTTAAATTTCAAGCTGTCAAAAAACGATCGCAAACGCCCACTTTTAGTGTTACTACCGTAACCTAAAGTGGGCCAAAAGGACAGGATAGGATGGGATAGGATATTACGAGCACACGACATCTAGGTCTTTAGCGCCCTTACAAATGCAATTGGCAACGAGTAAACTAAAGGCAATAGCTAAATGAGTTGGTATCAAATTCTCTTTGCAGACCTTGATTATGCAGTAAAGGAGGAATGACATCGCGGACACTAGAGACGGAGCACACATTCGGATAGTTTTTGTCACGGATTTGGGAAGGCAATCAGGTGTGTCCTTTTGAAGGAACCATTCTCTCATTTGTCTGGAGTGATATTTGTCTTACGTGAAATTGTGTATTTGTGCTCTGGTATTATTTCACTACGTGGAGGACTCACACTAGGCAATGAAACAGATTGATAATTAAAATGTGAAATAATAAATTCAATTCGACAGACATATTTTGTCTCGATATTTCGAAGATACTGAATAGTAGGGATTCGAACCCGAAACCTCCGGCTTTTAAGGCAGACACTTTATCACTTTTTGTCTTATTTCCGCATTTATCCAATTTTTATTTTAACAAGATAGTTTATCATGTATTACAACATTACAATAGAAAACTAGCTCTTCAAACTTTGAATGCCAGTTTTTCAAAATCCTTTTTCAGTAAAAAAAATCACAAGGTGAGCTTTGGTGGTTATAATGAATCATACTACAGTGTTGCTCATCAAGATACGGGCCAGCTACTCACAAGGACATGAACTGAGGATGATCTTTATTGATCTAAGCCGGTCATCATAATAAAATATAACAAAGATCAATTATATAATTTTTATAAGTTATTGCCGGTCGCTGTGGCCGAGGGGACTGAGGCGCTCCAGTCACGGTCTGAACGGTCACTACGGTCGGGGGTTCGAATCCCCCCTCGGGCATGGATATTTGTGTCGTCCTTAGTATTAGTTAGCCCATAAGTAGTTCGTAAGTTTATGGACTAATGACCCCGTAGTTAAGTCCCATAAGCTATACAAACATTTGAATTTGAATTTATAAGTTATTGTTTACAAATTGTTTGGTCGCTGATTATTTTCCAATTGGAACAATGTTCCATGAAATATACTAATATATGACCCTAGGAACAGCAACACATTAAATCTGAAAGAAAAATTACTACTTCCACTAAAATATACAGGGTGAATCGCCTAACACTTGCACCGCAAATATTGCGGAAACGGAATGTGCGATTGATGTGCGGTTTTCACAGAATGGATTGATAGTCAATAGCCACTCGGCCAGTTAGCTACGCTATCGCAGCCTCTGCCCCCGAAACTTTGAACGGTTGTAGCTGCCAAACTAAATGCGATAAAAATGCCATTTAAATTCTTTATGCACAGCTTGTGTCAAAAATTCCAGTACACGATAGAAACAACCATTGTTATATTTAAAAAACTGTATGTTTGCATAAAAAATACACTTTCTAAGTAGTATTATAATCTGTTTTTATTTTTATTTATCTATTTTTTTATTTTTTTTTTTTTATTTATTTATTTATTTTTTTTGCTACAAATACGAGCCCCTGACTACCAAGCTATTCTGTGAAAACCGCACATCAATCTCACTTTTCGTTTCCGCAATATTTGCGGTGCTAGTTGATTCACCCTGTATATATCTGTAGCTTCACACATAAAAGCCTACCTATCTGACAAACAGTATATTCGCTGAATGTCAATAAAATACTGAGCGTGCAGAATGTATGGCATTATGGGACAAGAGACAAGAGAAGATGTCAGAAACAGGGCAACTCAACCCTCTGCTATAAGGTTCCCTTCACTCTCTTTAAAGTGACAGCTTTTGTCTGCGCGAGCACGTGGCAACGAATGGAAGCTGAAGGATACCGTCGATACACGAGATGTTTTGCCCCTTTTGTTCGTCAAGTCGCTGCTACATCCTTTCTCTTGTCGCTGAGTCTATTGTTTGCAGCTATGGCTCCGAAGCTAATACATCTTTTGTAACGTGTTTGAGCAACCTAATAACGGAAGATAGAGAGCATTGTAGTTGAAAATCATTTATCCAAAAGATTAGCAAGTGTACAGAAAAAAATGGTTATAGTTATTGGTTAGCTGTACGCCATTTGTTATACACTAATTGGTAACTAGTATGTACTTAACAAGGGTAGGAAGCGGGAAGTAGTAAGATCTTGTTGCACAAATTTTAAAATGTGAAACTGCCTATTTCCCAGAATCATTCTATTAATCACAAAGAGAAGTTACCACAATACCATAATTACTATCAAAGTACCTTTTAATAGTGATAATATTTAAGAAATTGTTCATTAATTTTATAAAAAAGGTATTTACAAGAACAATCTTTTCTGTAAAATGGGGCGTACAAAACTCAAAATCTGACGTTTTTAACGGAGCAGATACATTTGAAATTTTGTTTCTTACGTTGCATATTCCAAAAAATCATATAACATGCTTTGATCGCGCAATGTTGCATATATTCAAGGTTGTGTCTATTATCCTGACTGCTAGCAGTGAATCGCGGGAACCACCGGATAACTTTTTACGTATAATTAATTCTTTTGTTCGAGGTTCAAATACACTTATAAAAGCTAAAGATATATGTGCTCTTCCATATAGAAACAGGTTCTCCTAATTTCGCCGAGTGGATTATGGTCAGAAAGGGGTGGCTCGAAAAATTTTAGTTCAACACTTTTTAGATTTTCCAAAATAACTCAAACTAGCATAGCCTTAAAAGCAAATTAGTTGATGTAAATCAAAATATAATGGTTGAAAGTATTTTAGGCAAGTGATATTTCAGTCTCTTATTCTGTAAGGCAGGAGTACGATATGTTTAAAAAAACTGACGTCAGGGTACACGTTAACAACACTGCTATTTGCACCTAAGATACATTCAGAGCGATAGCCAGAAACACCATAATACACTAAAAACTACGACGCAAGGAGTCCAGTAACCTAAAACGTACACTCGATGAAAACCAAATTTCGTAAAACGTTTTTTCCTGTCGCGTTAACATGTTAAAGGGCGTCAGCAGACTGACAAGTCCTGTCAAATACGGTGACAGGAACACAAAGGATTTAATTCTTGGGGATGTTTGTTTCAGTTGAGTTAATTTTTTTATTAATTTTTTCTTCCGGTTTAACAGCTTCTTAATCTTTTCGATTATTTTATTGTTTCAGTTAGTGATGTAGTCATCATAATCGGTCAATTACTTAACTAGAGCGATTCATTCTCAGCCTAATAATTACCAGGGTCACTCTGTCGATGTTAGTCGAAACTTCTTAACAACATTCCAAACATGTTTGAAATATGGTTGCGTTTTACCTGGACACGGAAATGTACTGTGCAGTGTGCAAGTGGAATTGAAGTATCATAAACATCAGTTTTAGAGTGTCTACATAATCAACCAAAAAAGAAACCTGGAGTGGAATTCTGAAATCGGTTGGCGAAACCCCATTTAGGAAGTCCGATGTAAACGGGGTAACACAGAGAATAATGTTACTAAATTGTCAATGACAGCTCACATAAACATACAACATTCCAATAGTCAATTTGAAGCTGTTTCTATCATTAATTTTATTGGAGCTATTCTGTACGACACTCGGAAAATTGTTATTCATTGTTTAAAGAGTAGTTACGAAACACGGTTTATACAAGGAATCGCAAACTCCGTGGTTAAAAGATTGTACTAACAAGTCAAGAATTGAAGGATTGTCAGGAGGACAGTGGGAACGCAGCGGTCCATGAAAAATTTTTTCTTGAGGAAAAAGACATTCAACACATTGAATAGGTATTAATAGAACTTGCTAACTTTTCAAAGTCATACTTTTTTGTTACTAAATTCACAACTGAATACTCTTGATAACAGAGAAGATATTTCCCAAAGATACATACAGCAATAGTGTGTAACATAACAATAGACGATAAATTGATACCTGTAACATTCCCCATCGATTGACAGTTCATCAATACATTGTAAATCAAAATAAAACACATCACACATTATATAAAATTGAAACTATCAGTCGAATTCTTAATACAAATGTTCAGACTTCCATAAACGTAATAAAAGAAAACAGTAATAAAATTCAACTCTTATAGTAAGTATTGCGTAGAACTGTCTTTCGATTTTGTCGAACTTTTCTTTACTCAGAGGTTTAGTCAAAATATTAGCTGCATTGCGGTGAGACTCAATATACTCAACATCAAGGATGTCTTTAGCAAACAAGCTCTTAATAAAATGCATTTTCATATCAATGTGTTTTGCTCACTTTGAATTTTCTAATGTCTTAATTAATGATATAGCATTACAATTATTAATTTTAATTATGAATTTCTCACTGTAAGATTTGTCAAATTGACATAGTATAAGCTTTCAAATGTGCCGCCGCTGATGCTGCACAATATTCTGCTTCCATACTTCAGATAGCAACACAGCCTTGTCTTTTTAAAGAACCAAGTCATTGGATTAGAACCATCAAAAGCTAAAAACCCACTAACACTTTTCCTTGACACTTTATCACCTGCACAACCTGCATCTGAATAGCTAAATACTTTTCCTTTACTGTTTTAAAATTTCAACCCTATTTCTTTAGTAGTGTTTAAATATCTGAGAACTCTCTTATTGGCCTGCTACATTTGACTGGTCGGATTATCCAAAACTCTACTCAACTTTGTAAGTGCATATAAGTCCTCAGGGAGGACTCGAACCTCCACGGCGAGCAACCGCGCGCTCCGCAGCGAGACACCTTAGACCGCTCGGCTACTCCACCGCGGCGTTTAGGGACTGATTATCACGTAGATAAGTCCCATAAGCTCTACAAACATTTAACATTTTTACCTGTAATTCAAATGTTCAAATGTTTGTACAGTCTATGGGACTTAACTACGGGGTCATCAGTCCCTAAACTTACAAATTACTTATGAACTACTTACGAACTAGGACGGCACAAATATCCATGACCGAGGGGGGATTCGAACCCCCGACCGTAGTGGCGGTGCAGACCGTGACTGGAGCGCCTTAGTCCCCTCGGCCACCGCAGCCGGCTACCTGTAATTACCTCACGACTTCAATAAATGCCAAAGTGATGTCCTTCAATGCATTTGGCAATATGCATGACGAAATTCCTCTCAACAGCGAGTAGTTCGCCTTCAGTAATGTTGTCACATGCATTGACAATGCGCTGACGCATATTTTCAGGCTTTGTCGATGAATCACGATAACAAATATCCTTCAATTTTCCCCACAGAAAGAAATTCGGGGATGTAAGATCCGGTGAACGTGTGGGCCATGATATGGTGCTTCCATTACCAATCCACCAATATTGCATTTAAGATCGCTTCAACTGCACGTGAGCAAAGACTTCGACATGCAAATCCTGGTACACAGAAATATGGCACGAGTGAAATTTATGTTGATGTAGAATTCTCAACGCCGACTTTTTGAGATTCCCGATTCACACTCAATTTGTCTGCCACTGATGTGGGGATTAACGGAAACTGCAGCTAAAACACCTACTTGGGTATCATAATTTGTTGCAGGTCGTGGTTACGTTTCACTTGTGGCTGAATTCTTCCTGTCTCTTTAAGTATCCGACGAAAGGTCCGAACACTTTGATGATGTCTTCCAGGATAACGAACAACGTACATACCACATGCCCGTTGGACATTTTGATCACAATAGCCATACATAACTACCATATCGACCTTTTCTGCAATTGGTAAACGGTCCATTTTAACACGAGTAATGTATCACGAACAAATACTGTCCGCACTGGCGAAATGTTCAAATGTTTGTTAAGCTTATGGGACTTAACTACGGGGTCATCAGTCCCTAAATTTACAAACTACTTATCTACTACCTTGTACTAAGGACGGCACAAATATCCATGCCAGAGGGGGGATTCGAACCCCCGACCGTAGTGGCCGTGCAGACCGTGACTGGAGCGCCTCAGTCCTCTCGACCACCGCGGCCGGCGGCGAAATGTTACGCGATACCACGTACTTATACGTTTGTGACTACTACAGTGACATCTATCAAAAAGCAAAAAAGGGTTCCAAATAATTCATATTTATTTACTTACTAGACGAATATGTAATAAAATGGGGGTACTTATTATTTTAAAAATTCAGTGTATATCCGTTTGACCGATGGCAGCACCATCTGGTGGGCGAACCATAGAGCCATCTGTTTTCCCCCTTCAAGCTAGAAAGTTTTGTTCTTTTAAGTTTTTTTCGTTTGATGCTTATTTGGTGAGATGTTTGGCCCGGTCACTATCAATGGACCACCCTCTATAACTACAGACCTGGACACATTCTATTCGTGACACTGAGGAGAGGAAATATTTCCATGGCTGTTGTTCTTCCGTGTAACAGAGCATTACAGACGGTGCAATCATACCGGCGTGTTTCAGGCTGCCAGCTGCACGCATGCGCGGTGGGCCACTTCGGGCTGCTGTCCATCGTGACACTGGCGGCATCGCGGTGGAGCGCTACATGCTCATCATGGCCAAGCCAGACGTGTTTATGCTGGATGATAGTGAGAGTCTCGCTGTGTGTTTCAGGCTGCCAGCTGTACGCATGCGCGGTGGGCCACTTCGGGCTGCTGTCCATCGTGACGCTGGCGGCCATCGCGGTGGAGCGCTACATGGTCATCACGGCCAAGCCTCTCTCCGCCTCCTGGAAGATGACCCAGTACACCGCCAGGAAGGTAGGCCGCTGCTGAGCGACGTCAACTGGAATGCGCGCTGATTGCCAACAGAAATCTTATCAACATCAGAGAAACTAACATCGTCTAGCGTTTAGCTGAGTTCTGGAATATGTGAGTAATGTTGCTCAGCGAATTTCAGAATGTTTTTATTGTTTTGTATGTATTACTCAAAAAAAAATTAAAAAAAAATCTGTTGGTATTAGATAGACTACTGGCCATTAAAATTCCTACATCAAAATGAAATGCAGATGATAAACGGGTATTAATTGGACAAATATATTATACTAGAACTGACATGTGATTACATTTTCATGCAATTTGGGTGCTTAGATCCTGAGGATCAAGCACCTCTGGCCCCAATAACGGCCTTGATACGCCTAGTCATTGAGTCAAACAGAGCGTGGATGGCGTGTACAGGTACAAATGGACATTCAGCTTGAACACGACACCACAGTTCATCAAGAGTAGTGACTAGCATATTGTGACGAGCCAGTTGCTCGGCCACCATTGACCAGACGTTTTCAGTTGGTGAGAGATCTGGAGAAAATGTTTCCCAGTGCAGCAGGCGAACATTTTCCGTATCTAGAAAGACCCGCAAGACCTGCAACTTGCGGTCGTGCATTATCATGCTGAAATGTAGGGTTACGCTGGGATCGAATGAAGGATAGAGCCACGGATCGTAACGCATCTGAAATGTAAAGCATCTGAAATGTAACGGCCACTGTTCAAACTGGCGTCGATGCGAACAAGAAGCGACCGAGACGTGTAACCAATAGAAACCCATACCATCACGCCATGTGATACGCCAGTATGGCGATGATGAATACACGCTTCCAATATGCGTTCACCGCGATGTCGTCAAACACGGATGCGACCATCGCGATGCTGTAAACAGAACCTGGATTCATATGAAAAAATGGCGTTTTGCCATTCCTGCACCCAGGTTCGACGTTGTGTACACCACCGCAGGCGCTCCTCTGTGTGATGCGTCGTCAAGCTGAAAGCCCATGCTCCTGCAAACATCGTTGAACTGTTGGTGCTGATGGTTGTTATCTTGGAAACGTCCCCATCTGTTGTCCAAGGATCGAGACGTGGCTTCACAATCCATTACAGCCATGCGGATAAGATGCCTGTCATCTCGACTGCTAGTGATACGAGGCCGTTGGGATCCAGCATGGCGTTCCTTATTGCCCTCCTGAACCCACCGATTCCACATTCTACTAATAGTCATTTGATCGCGACCAACACGAGCGGCAATTTCGCGATACGATAAACAGCAATCGTGATAGGGTACAATCCGACCTTTATCAAAGTCGGAAACGTGATGGTACGCATTTCTCCTCCTTACACCAGGCATCACTACAACGCTTCACCAGACAACGCCGGTCAACTGCTGTTTGTGTATGAGAAATCGCATGGAAACTTTCCTAATGTCAGCAAGTTGTAGTTGTCGCCAACGGCGCCATATTTGTGTGAATGCTGTGAAAATCTAATCATTTACATATCGCAGATTCTTCTTCCTGTCGGTTATATTTCGCGTCTGTAGCACATTATCTTTGTGATGTAGCAATTTTAATGACCAGGGGCGCAAGAGGGTATTAATATTCTATTGAAGAAGTAACCCTACTGCTCTGCTAAATATTGAACTCTTTAACAACAACAGTAAATGTATTGATCTATTGTCAGGATGGCAAGCTTTAACTACAAGGTAACATTTTATTGTCAGGATAGCATTTTTGCAAGGAATCATTGCAAGGATCTTTTTGTTGGATCAGATATAAGGCGAAATGAAACAAGATTTACACAAAATACATTTATTAAACCATAAAACCATACATTATTATTACTGTGAACTAGATAGCTTGGTGAGTGTTGGCGGTAGCGGTAAGGCGCGTGGTGGTGTTTTGCAGCGTCTGACAACGCTGTTGGCATATGTGCTTCTTGGCCCGTTAGTTGAACAGCGCTCGTCGTCGAAGCTAGTACTGTGCGTTAACAGGCCATAAACCCTGCGGAATTACCTCATGGCGGTGCTGGCTGTACGATTTACCCATCATCTAAGTCCAAAAGTGTTCTGTTGTGCTACGACCAGAGGTAACAGCGCGTGTTGGAGATGGTGCGTCCTTTCCTTGGGGTCGAATTGACAGCCTTCGGGCTGCCAGTCTTCGAGTGACAGAACCTTTGATGGAGATCACACGTGACCGCATCCTATCGTTCCGGACAATCGTCTGGGTGAATATGTCTGTTATTCTTGATATCCTTCCTAAACGCAGTTACTGGCGACCAGATCTTCAACTCCAGCTGTTACAAACGGAGGCTGATCATGAGTAAACTCCTGCTACTGTTCCTGCTGCCAACGCCGCTACTGCCACTATTAACTATCTCCCTCTCTATCACTCTGGCGGCGTCTTCTTAGGCGTGGTATTTAATTGATGGACCTGGCTGGAGGTAAACGCCTTCAGGGTCGTTGTCACGTTGTATATTTTCTAAGAAGATCGATCGTCACGTTGCTCTGAAGGTCAATACACTAGGTTATTGTAGTATGGTCATGTTGCTTCGAGAAGTAAGTGCTGGTCACGCTTGACAGTGCTTCCGCATGAGGTGGTCCCCTTCCGCTTGTCGCGTTCCGCCACAAGTGAATAGACGCTGAGACAATGGCCCAACTGAAACTGCAACGTCAGCTGGTCGGCGCACTGTCGGAATGCATCCCAGGTTTTTACTCCCCTTTGCCTCTGAACTGAAGCTACCTTTTTTTACTTTTATTCACTTTTCATTTACTACTGCATTTCATTTCACTAATTTATTTCCACACTCTGCTGCACTCAGCAATATACACAGGGTGAATCACCTAACACTTGCACCGCAGTTATTGCGGAAACGGAAAGTGCTATTGAAGTACGGTTTTCACAGAATGGATTGGTATTCCAGAACTCGTATTGTTAGCCAATAAACACATTTTAAAAATACCTAGAAAGTGTATTTTTTATGCGAACATACAATTTTTTAAATGGAACAATGGTTGTTTCTATCATGCACTGGAATTTTTGACACAGGCTGTGTACAAAGAATTGTGAATGACATTTTGATCACGATTAGTTTGGCAGCTACAACCATTAAAATTTTGGGAGGTGGAGGCTACGACAGTGTCGCTGAATTGCGGGTGGTCGTGACACAGTGGGCCGTGCCCAAAGGGCTAGCCGCTCGGCCAGTCAGCTACGCTATCGCAGCCTCCGCCCCCAAAACTTTGAATAGTTGTAGCTGCCAAGCTAAACGTGATAAAATGTCATTCAAAATTTTTTGCACACAGCTTGTGTCAAAAATTCCAGTGCATGATAGAAACAACCATTGTTCCATTTGAAAAAAACTGTATGTTTGCGCGAACTCTGCTGCCGCGAGGCGTACTACCTGCGGTTTGTGCGAAACGGGAGTCGGACTTCGGTCTGTCCTCGAAAATTCTCTCGTCCCGACCCTGGGAGATGAGCTCGCACTACGGAGACAATGTTCGAAACGCTCCCGACGACACCGCGGTTCCACAAACACTTCGCGTTTTGAAACTATTGGGACCGCAGGTGGTTCACTTTCTGACTCGGCAGACACGGAAGCCACGAAGTTGACGTGTTGTGATTCCAACTCCGGGACTGGCTCGGGAGCTGCTTCGGGTTCCGCCGTTAGCACTGCCTCGCACGCGGGTTTGGATACTACCACCGGTTCCACACCTACTTCGCAAGATTCTGGCACCACGTCCGCAGCCGGCATAGACTGGCGCAGAGCCGGCGGTTACTGAATTCTCAACCGGTGGGATCGTGTCAGAGACAAATATATACAGACGGGAAACCTCTGTAAGGGCCTGGTCACACGCTCAGGGGTGTGGGGCGGGGGTGCTGAAGCAGGTTCATAAGATGTCCCAGCAGCCCTTTAAACTGCCCAAAGCAGACGGCAGGTAGTGGCTGTCCCCATCACTACCTCCCCTCAAACGCCGGTACACCGGACACAGCCATGGCCTCGTGGCAGGTGGCACGAGCTCTCCCCTCAGCCTCCATTTCACGCTACCCTCAGAAGCGCCTCTAGTGTGGTCTACCGGTACTAAGCCGGGGAACCGCCTGACACCTGCTAGCATCTTAGGAGGGTGGTTTATGGGGGCTTCCTCTCTGTAAATGTTACTCTGTGGTCATGTCCATGGTCGCCAAGGCGGCCTCAGCCTCGTCACAGAGTAACATATACAGAGGAGAAGCCCCCCCCCCCCCCCTCTAAACCACTGTCCTGCGCTCCCCTCGTAGTTCCGTAAGATGCTATTAGGTGTCAGGGGGTTCCCCGGCTTAGTACCGCTAGAGCACACTAGAGGCGCTTCTGAGGGTAGCGTGGAAGGGTGGGGGGGGGGGGGGGGGGTGACGGAAGCGAACGCGGTGGCGGCAGCGGACGCAAAACTGGCCACGATGGCGCCTTCAATGATCGGAAGCTGAACGAATTTTTTACGCTTAGGACACTTCTGCCTATAATTGCCCTACGCCATTACAGTAGCTACAAGTCTGCGGCTGGCCGCCATACGTCACAAAGGCAGGGTGGCTGTTAACGAAAATAAAAGACGGTATGTGGTGTTATATCAGCATTTTGACGTTGCGAACACCGTTCTCTACTTGAAATATGTACGCTAACGGCCACTTTTCTTTTACAACAACGGAAACAGTGCCGTATGGTGACAGATACCGGGTTGTGGTGACGTTACGGATCTCAAACGGTAAATTAAATACACGTACGTGGTGTAAACGAAAGCCGGCATGAGATTTTTTGACGGTACTAATTTAACCGTTGAAATGTCAAAATTTACGATTCCCTTCATTCGTATCTACGGCTCATCTGTAGACGGGGATACCGACCGTAAGGTTTGACCTAGAGCTCCTAAATACCCAGGCTGAATCGTCCGTCATGTTTTCTCCAACATGGTTGGAATCGCTCTGCACTAACAGCGTAGAGGCGCATGCCCCACAAACGATTTCGCAAAAACTAATTGGTAGAAATATTTACTGTTTCCGCTACTTAAATCTTTATATGTCAGCATTGTGACGAAATGCTCGTCATTTCGTTAACAGTCATCTTCTAACATATAAAGCAGAGTGTCTGTATATTTGTATGTGTTGCATACAAATCTAGTTTTCTTCCAATCTTTATGAAATTTTGTACACGTAAGCTTCAATCCATGCGGACGGTCGCCGTAAGTATAAGAATCACAAACGATATATAGTACACGAGGTATGACGTCATAAACAATGAGATGCGCGAAAAACTGCTGCATTTTGCGACAATGTTGCACATTTTCTGCTAAATCATTGGACCGATTTCAACCAAATTTGGTACACATCTTCCTTACCGTGAGGTAACAATTGCTGCATGGTTAAGAATCACATACGGCACATGGTTCAAAAGATATTACGTCATAACCAACAGAAATCGCAAAAAATGCCATATATGCGGCGAGACTTTTGAAATACACTGTATGAGAATGACAGTACTTAGCGACTTGCAACAAACTTTAAACATACTTTCAAACCTTTATTAAACTTTTTCTCGCTGGCAACCATAGTAAAATGATGAAAAGAAAACAGTTTCTCGCTTACTACTTTTCCGCTGTTTATGGAGTACTAGCTGAAAACCCGGCGTTGCCCGGGTATTTATTTATTTATTCCCGCCATTTTTAGGTAGCCTATATATTCATTCGTATAAGGGACGATCGTCTGTAATATCTCTTGAGAATACATTTACCAATAAAGAAGTAATAGATTTAAACTTGGTGTGTGATGGGTGAACGTTACAGCTTATGTGCTCATACCTCATGAACTTCGTGTCAAATTGTGTTACAATTTAGAAGGTACACTCAACTATATGCGTGTATACCGTCTGTAATTCACTACAATTTGTAGTGTACAATCTATAAATTTTAATGTCATACCGAATGCCATAGCTTTAGTCCTTGAACAGCGGAACGTTACTGTTTATGTGCTCATATCTCATTTACTACGTATCGTACTGTAATACAGTTTAGAAGGTACATTCAACTAATTCAACTATATGTGTGTATACTATCTTTAAAATTTCCTGTCACTACAATTTGTAGTGTCCAAATTATAAATTGTAACGTCATACCGAGAGCCGTAGTTTTACTCCATAACCAGCGGAAAAGTTGTAAGCGAGTAACCTTTTTCCTTTCATCATTTTACTATGGTTGCCAGCGAGAAAAAGTTTAATAAAGGTTTGAAATTATGTTTAAAGTTTGTCACAAGTTGCTAAGTACTGTCATTCTCATACAGTGTATGTCGAAAGTCTCGCCGTATTATATGGCCTTTTTATGCGGTTTCTATTGGTTATGACGTAATATCTTTTGAACTATGTGCCGTATGTGATTCTTAACCATGCAGCAATTGTTACCTCACGGTAAGGAAGGTGTGCCAAATTTGGTTGAAATCGGTCCAATGGTTTAGGAGAAAATGAGCAGCATTTTCTTTGAATGTAGCGGTTATCGCGCATCATGTCATATCTCGTGAAGTATGTATCGTATGTGATTCTAACACTTACGGCGACCGTTCTCATGGACTGAAGCTTACGTGTACAAAATTTCATAAAGATTGGAACAAAATTGTAGATTTTTATGCAACACGTACATACGGACACACTGTTTTATATATTAGAAAACTACGGCTCTCGGTATGACGCTACAATTTATAATTTCTACATTACAAATTGTAGCCACAGGAAATTTTATAGACAGTAAACACACATATCTTTGAATGTACCTTCTAAATTGTATCACAGCACGACACGTAGTTCATGAGATATGAGGACGTAAATAGTAAAGTTAATGGAAAATCGTCCCATCACGCTCCAAATTCCCTGGAGATTTTATAGAAATACAGCACTTATACAACTGAATACGTCTCTGAAAAATTATACGATTGTACAACATATAACCCAATAAATATGAGATCGTAAACATTTTATATGCCATTTGTATTTTGATTACTATCTTTCTGTGTTTGTATTCTGCACATATAATTTTGTATAGTATGCGAGACAGCCGTTTTTCTTATTTATTCTTCGATGAATATAGCATGTTTTTAGAAAAAAAAGGTGATTGACGTTAGGAAAAAGGTTAGGAGAAGTACTAACTGAAGGCAGGAATAAATAAATAAATAACCGGGCAACGCCGGGTTTTCAGCTAGTAGTTAATAAGATATTGGCTTCGAAATAAGACTGCGCTACATTAGGAAAAGTTTCCAGTAAAAAATAGAGGCTGCTACGATATTCCGTTTGGTGCTTGTTGCACCATATGTTGCTGCAGAAGAAACTTTCCTAATGGATTGAATTTTATTTTCGACTTAGGAGATCTTTACCTTTCACTCATACCGCTAAACTTTATCTTATTTAGAGCACTCATTTCCGATGGCTATAAGGACAGAATGAATCATTGTGTATCACATACACGGTTAGAGGTATCAAAATGATATTTTGACAAATGATAACATGCAAAGAGGGGAGTATTTTGACACATGGTTACTACGCAAAACTTCATTAACTGTCACGTTATTGTAGGAAGTACATAGTTGTAGAATGAAAAAAGTAAAGTTAGCGATTTATTATTCGATTTGCAGATACTTCTTCGTCATTCACAAATGTTTATTTTCTATTCTTTTCCATTGTGTTTCAGAGCTACTACTCAGTTTCCAAAACTTAATAGGAGTAGCAGTTCCTTCAGTTTAAAGCCTAGCAGTAAAAGAATGAAAGTTACTAGATCTAATAAGGATTTTATGCGAGAAAACTTGAAAATGACAGATAGCAAGGATCTCTTCACTAGCTAACGAACTGACATGTTCTCATTTCCTCACATAATAAAGCACTCTTATTGAGATAATTAGTATATCCTTTTCATATATCTGAAAAACTGAAATTGCATATTACATAGAGACACAGTACTTTTGTAGTGTGCATCTATTAAATTTAATGGGTTAAAAGAAGTCAGTACCAGCATCTTTAAATATGGGTGTTAAGCAGTAACAACATGTGCCTAATTATTAGGAGCTCTAATATGGATGACGTGTTACTACTAGACGGGCGGGCGGATCCCAGTGCGTCATATTTAACTGACATTATCTAAAGTTATACATTTCTCACAGAGTTGCTGTTTGGTGAGGATGGAAATTTGATGTATTTTGAACATTTCATTCCCTCGTTGTGTTCACCTAACTTCAAAAGAAATAAAAATCCTCGCGTGTCGAAAATTCCGTAAGTCGTCAGAAAGTGCATGTTCGTAAACTATCAATATATGCTGTTTACAAATTATTGCCATAAATAACACTAAAATGAAAATGTAGTGAACTTCTTAGCGAAGACATTGATGAAAATTCCACGTTCATACAGTGAGTAGTGTGCGAGTGTGAGCGAGTTTAATCAAAGGCGAGGTAACGCGTGAGCTTCGTCCGGAACGTGGCAACGCCTGCAGCTTGGGGAAAAAATGGCGGATAGTTCAGCTCGGGTTTATAGGAGCCTTAGTTTGACCCGTGACGTCATCGCAGCGCCGTAGTTTTTAGCTGCGTGCGTGTTTGTAGAAGGCGTGAGTATGTGGTGGTTGAGTTCAAGACGATAGTTTGTTTACTAACAAAACAGATTAATATTTTGTGTTTAACAAGTGATCTGTAGCTTCTCTCTGATGGTTAGGTGTAGGTTAACCAAGATATTCTTTTCGTACGTGAGCGCCGAAGGCACGAATTTTTGCGCTAAGAAAATTCAAATGTTCAATTGTTTGTAGCAATTATGGGACTTAACTACGGGGTCATCAGTCCCTAAGCTTAGAAACTACTTATGAACTAGCTAAGACTAAGGACGGCACAAATATCCATGCCCGAGGGGGGATTCGAACCCCCGACCGTAGTGGCCGTGCAGACCGTGACTGAAGCGCCTCAGTCCCCGCGGCCACCTCGGCCGGCTTGCGCTAACACCTGTGATCGATGGTACATTCTGTTGTAAGAGCTGTTTGATTGGAGGAGATCAATTTGTGTATAAATATTGTCGAAATGAAAAGAATGTGTAACAGGGCGTAGTAGTGATAATTTTGTTACTGAAAGTTGCTGCTAATCTTACTTGTCAAAAGTGACAACACTTTGCCAGCGGGAGGTAGAAATCCTGAATAAATAATATTGATGTTATTTAATTATTGGTGATCAGTGTTGTAATTAATTAAGCTTGGCTCTATCTGATTTAGCATTGACTAAATCCTCCAACCAGCACCTCTTACGATTCACAAACAGCACAACTTCACTAATAAATGTGTCAGAATTAATGTAGTGGTGATGGCGTGTTCGTGTTATAATCAAAATCGTAGTAGTTGATAGACTCTGATTGCAATGATAATAGCTCAGTACTGTAATACTGCGTGGTGCAATGAGCTTCACAAATAATACAGTCAAAGTTCCCAATAATTTTGATAATATTGATAATTCAACTTCCTTATAAAACTTTACGTGAACTATTTTTTGATTAATTGGTTCCAGGGCCTGGCTGAGCAGAGAGTGGCATTTAACGTATTTCAAAAAAATTACTTTCGTCAAGTCTGGTTAATCAAGTATAATAATTTGACTACTATTAGCCTGGTTGCTTTCTATATAAATGAATCCAACTTTACGTGCAAACTCTCTTGCAAGTTAAAAGCTTTTGCACAATAATTGATTGCAAAACTTAGAACAGCACTGCACTTTAATTACTAGTCTCTGTGGTTGTAACACATTTAGCAATTCTTTAACTCGTCTAGCAATTTCTTTAAAACTGATCGTAATTACTTGAAAAATGATTGAACTTGTTACTCAATGTACAGGCTTGCATAATCAACATAATCTAATAATGGTGATAATGGGGTGATCACAACTACTTACAAAATTAAGATTGGTTTCAAAATAAGTCATATATGATTGAACCAAAATTCTGATTGGGTTGACACTACAATTACATGCATACAAAATAAAATGTTACAAAAGTACTCATCTGTTTTCGTCGTCTTCGTCGTGAAGTCCATACAAGACAGATATGATTACAATAGGTACTCTTACTGCTGGTTCAAAAATATTTTTATCGACAACTCTTTGTTCAGCTCATCTGGCTGAAATCTTCATGCATTGATATCACCTCGATACACCTTCTAATCTCCGTAATTACAGCAACGATCACTCTCGGCGACAATAGACTTGATAACCAAACAATTACGTTTCTTGCACACATGAGAAAACATTACACTGATCACTTTCGAGTATAAATAAACTTGTTTCGCACTTCCTTCAATACATTAAACAGTACGCCTCTCAGGCTTATTGCAACTTTGCTATTTCATTAAACTCGCGCCACACTGCGCCTACCGTGCCTCTGCACCATCAACAAAACATTTATGTGTTGACTATAGCGAGTCCGCTCCGCGACTGCTTCAGCAGCGCGACACTCACAGCTACTACGTCTGTACCACAGACAGTCTTTACAACAGGTTCAACATTTTCTCTGGCGCATTACCAACTTACAGCATAGGAATGTCCGTGCATTCATGCGGGTTTACACATACAGTACATGTTTACACTAAATGATTCAATATAGGAAATGACGTTACATAAGAAATATATCTATCATACAAGAAATGAAAATACGTGAAATGAACAAATTTAAGACAATATATACATTACGATAAATCAAACTGTGAGATACAGCGACAGGTGTTCTCTTACACTGTTATCTATAATAACTACAGATTATTTGTATCTACAATACAGAAGTATTAAGATATCCCGTATACTGGTTTTCCGACATCTTGATGACGTCACGGGTCAAAGCAGACGTGTGGTATCCCAGTCTACTGTTATTCCCGTATCTGCAAATGGTTCGTTGAGTTCCGGGTGATGGACGTTAAATATCAAATAATAAATCATAGTCCAGGCGGAATTGAAGTGTGTGTTGTGGAGGGAGACGTGCCACAATACAGCCCGTGCAGCCGCTGCATCCATTATTTCGTGGTGCGCTTAGTGATTATAGCTTCTGCGTAGTAAGCAAGAGGTCGCGGGTTCGAAACCCGGCCATGCCACAAGTTGTAATTCAATGCCTCTCCTTCGGGTCAATAACTCCCAAATTTCTATTCAACCTGTAATGTTCTGTGTCTGCAATATGAAAAGAACCGACGAACTGTGACACTGGATGTGGCGTATACAACAGAGCGTAGCATGTCATTCTCAATGGAGAGAAGTTTTCAGACAGTAAATAAAATAGGGCCGTTGCTTTCCACAATATATGTAAATCACTTCTTAGATAACATAGAAAGTGTCTGTAGGTTTCTTATAACACACAGTTACACGTCCCACGCATGAAACTGCTACTGTAATTTTCTCGAAATCGTTTAGATATTGCGCCATATACCTTGCACTTTATGTTGTCCTAATAGTCTGCGAAAAGGGTAGAAAATTTGAAGAAAATGTGTGAGCCGTACGTCGTGGCCTCCCTTTGCATGCAGTATACATATGATTGACGATCTTCCTCCTTGAATTTTATTTTATTTATTTTTTTGGCAGAGATGGTAACTGTTTTTTGTTACTCGCTAATTTAATTATTTTTCACTGACAATCGATTCATAAGTAATATAAAACGAAATTACTTTTTAAAAATTATTAATCAAATTATCTGTTCATATTTTGTATACACGTTTAAAACAATATCATATTCCTGTCATAAAATTTTTTTCGCAATATGAGACGAAGCGCTATATGTCACTCCATGGCACGAAACACAGTACTCTCTAAATACGGCTGGTTTACTTATTTCTGCGCGTTGAGTAAAACGTAGTGCCACATGACTATTGCATTCATAGACAAGTACGTAGAGGAAATATTAAAACGAGCTGGCCTTTGACTAGTAGTTCAGACACACAAATGATAATACCATTAAATCCAATCCATCACTCCGATGAATTATCATGTGCAAAGAGCTCCATTTCTTTATTTGTGTACTAAGAAAGAAGTTAAAAACGCTGATTGGCTGCTGACAATAAAACCATGCAGTGAACGATAGAAAATATATTCCTTTTTCACTGACGCGTTTCGGGCATAGCCCATCTTCAGAGTACCTGGTAAGCGTAAAAACTAAGATAATACATGTACAGTCATACAGTTAAAAGTAAACCTGATACAAAAAGATAAATGACTCCAGAGTTGCCGGGACCTATTAATTAATGATCAGTTGGTGGGGTCTCTTTGAGTTTTTTCATGAATATTTGATGACTGGCAATGTACAAAGTTGTCGGGCGTGTGGATGGACTGGCGCCCCGTTTCCCTTGTCTCACTGAATCCCTGAACCTGTTTGCCTTTTCAAGTTTTAATACCATGTTTGAAAACTTCTTTCCGCCACGCAGCAGCTTGCGCCTGTGACATTTATGTTATGACTTGATTCAAATAAATTCTTTATTTTGTCCATGTTTATATTCTGCAAATGTCTGTAAAAGACTAAATATTTTATTTTGTTTGTATATACATGGTCTGTTACATTCATATATCTTTATGACGTCTTAGGTGAGGTGCTGCCGTCACGTGGTTTGTTGTATTCGCCCTAGCGGCACTAGAAAAAAAATTGTTTCAGTTTACTTTTAGTTTTCGATCAATCTACTAAGTTTTGTACACTCATATTAATGTTACCAGTGTTTGATGAATGGCCAGCCTCTACTGGCATTGCGTTTTGTCTATACTTAAATGGTTAGTGTTATGGTATGTATAAACTCTATCTTGTGTCATTTCTCTTTTTGTATCACGTTTAATTTTAACCGTTTGACTGGACATGTGTTATCTTAGGTTTTACGCTTACCAGGTACTCTAAAAATGGGCTACGCCCGAAACGGTACAAAAGGAATAAAGATTTTATCGTTACCTGCATGGTTTTATTGTCAGCAGCCAATCAGCTTTTTTAACTTCTTTCTTATTACATTGATAATTATGGCTACAAACCTCCATCAAGACTTCAAGTCTGACCTGCAATTATTTTTGTACGGTGAGTTCGCAATTACGGTACTCAGCATGTATTCTAGCAGTAATTTTAGTTTGTATAAATATCAGCAGTCCATGATCATAAGAATATTCTGACCAAGTATACCTTGCATATATTTAAATTTTCGAAAAGAGCATTATAAGCATTTAATTTCAAGGTTGTCAACGTGTCACTGTCTTGCGTGGGGCGGAAAATTCATATACGATTGTACGCCCAACACATAAAATGGAACTGAAAATGTATCAAGCTCACTTGTACGACTGCTACAGTGTTAGGTGATTCACCCTTTATAATGCCCATAGGAGTACTACAGCCTTCTCCAAATTTCGTGGTTATCATTCAAACACTAATGAACTCTGTTTGTCGGTCGAATAATGTCGAAATGTATGCAAGAAACCAACACTTGCAGAGTTTAAAATCACTAACAATAAAGAAATACAGGAATCTGACAAATTCCATGGCGATCAGTCATAGGATGTCGAAATCTTATTAACCTCCAACACGCTAACCTCGATCTTTCTTATGTAGATTATAAATTAATTTAATAGGTTCGAAGATCGGCTCGAAGACTGCTTAAGTAATAGACCTAGTTATGTCCCACTCTCAAGTTTAAATTAATCACGGCAAGAACAGGAGAAGTGTTAAGCTCCAAGTAAGTATTCCTTCCTCTTTAAAAACTAATTGACAAAGTACAAGAAAATAGACCTACAGCAATAGCTTAATTTAATTGGCAACATACGACAATAAAGTGTCAATAACAAAGAAAAGTGTAACTAGGTTTCGAGAAAAGTTAGTTGTTCCATAATATCTCGTTAATTTAAACAACGGAGCACAACACGCTCTTGAATTTAAGTGATTGAGTGGAACCATGCTAGCCGCAAGGGTTTGGTCACGTAGTCAGAGTTTCGAGTCCTCCCTCGGGCATGTATGTGTTATGCTTAGGATACATTTGTAAGTCTAGGGAGCAAAGACCTTTGCAATTTCGTCCCTTAGGAGCACAAAAAATTGAACTTCTTATTTGGAACCAAGCACACCTAATTTTAACACACATCGCCATTAAATTTTGACATTATAATAAAAGGTTCATTAGATCAAACCAGCACGAATTCTGCGATAAAATAGCAGTAATTATATTTACAATTACACGAAATAATTCACGGAAAATTCCAACCAGAGAGTACACACAGTGTAAAAGCCTTAGGTGGTGCAACAAAATAATTTCACAACTACTGCGGTAACAAATGACTTTAAAATCACATTTCGTTCAGGAAATCTGGGTGGATTTATGCTACAGAAAACAAGGAATAAAACCAAAACAGAGTAATTCGCTACAGCAAAGAGAAACCAATAATCTGTTGGAAGGGAAGTGAACTGAAAACGGTAGACGTGAACTGCAAGCTATGTTAATTATGGCAAAACGGTTAATGCACAATAAAAGAATCACAGACACCGCTGCAATTCAAGGCCATTAAATACATTCCGTTAATCATCCGAAACTGATTTGGACACTCCCACCCAGGAGTCTACGCATAGATCAACCAGAAACGGTCAAGCGAAAGCTTCGAAGGCGTACACCAGAATAAGCCTTGCAAGAGGAGGAGTTAGCCAGAACAGTGGAACGTGTACATTAAAAACTTTTTGGAGTTTTGTTCCAACCTTTAGAGCAATCAATTAAAAGCGATTTCAGCTTAAAATCTCTGCGTGGCAATACAACAAATACTGAGGTCTGGCGATAGACGCCAACAAATACACTCAAGCTAATTAATGGCTACTCAGAGCTTTGGTTCAAATAATACGCAAAAAATTACGCACCATTTGGTAAAACACTTGTAGCCCCCTTAATTCCAATGTTATAATACATTTGTAGGCAAATGTAATAAGAAGGGAGCTCTACATAAACATTGGCACACGAAAGAGCAAAAGATAAACACTTTAATTTCAACAAAACGTTTAAATACACTTGAATTCAAGGCATGGCTACAGAAAGTAGTGGTAGGTTGGCTCTCAGAGAGAAAATTTCGGTTTATATCCGGTGCAAAAAAAAAAAAAAAAAAAAAAAAAAACACCATTCAGATCAGTTGGCCAAAATGCAGTGCAGTAATAGCCCAGTTATTGAAAGAACGCTAGCTCTGAAATTCTCGGCCAAGGAGTATATAAGACGTGTGTGTACAGTTGCCCAGTTCATTTGTTACCTCATCAGGAGTGGTATTATGTCATGGAAGGCAAATCGTACTTCGGATACACGCCTTGAAACAACACGGTAACAGCCACAATCTGTTCACCACTCAGAGCTAATCGACAAACACACAGCAATTCCTAATGAATATTTCAAACCAATTTCATTCTCGGCGGCAAACAGAAAAGTGAATATAGCGGAAATTCCATACGCCTCGCATAAAAGGCTTTGCACTGAGGTAGATGAAAAACCCAGAACCACCTACGAATTGAATATTTATAACAAGATGACCCGGAGAACTTCGTATCACTCACCTCTTACTGTAAACCATATTGATTTAAATCGAATCCATTTTAGACCCAGTAGCTTTATAAAGCCATCATTAGATAGTCTAAGTATCGGCTCGATAGTGGGCGGAAAGAGTGGGCAAATCACGCACACATGTCCAGGATAATGTTGGTGTAACATTCGTGGAAATTCAGGGAAGGTTTAAACGGTGATAAAATATGGAAAAATTGCGAGGAAAATTTAGATTTTAAACATGTAAAATAATGACTTGGTTATTTTGTTGGGTGCGTTCAGAAATATACTTTGAAACAGTAAACTTTTCTTTATACGATCTGAACCCATATATGAACTGTCAAATATAAAAATGAATTGCTGTCCGTTAATCTCGCTGAACTCGAGAACCGCTGAACCGATTTGGCTATATATCATTACGTAAACCACTTAATTTATTGTAATGAAATCTGGTGTGGAGACAGCATGAGCGCTGAAGTACTGGATAAGATACTTTAGAAAGTGTGTAATTCAATATATTTTTTGATTTGAAGTATATAAAGCGAAATATCGAATAATAATTACTCTCTGGAAAAGCAATTTACTCTTTGACTACTTAACTATTTTTCGGAAGTTATAATTAACTTTTAAAAATGCATCGTCGTTTTTGTAAAAAGTGTATACAACTGCAAAATAACAGAAGTACCTGTCCTAGTTGCACAAAAAGTTTGTTAAGATGCGACGAGTGTTTAACCGCTGATAGCTTCAAGTTTTTCAGCAAATTGAGCCGAATAATACGAGTTAATAGGGCTAAGGAACAAAAAAATCGAATGAAACGAAACCAAAGTACATCTCAACAATGTCACCATCGTCGTCATGATAAAGTTTCCTATTTCCTATCCAAAAATTCCAAACCTCTACTTCTCTCAAACCTTCCTTTCGCTTTGAACGTCGAATGTGCAAAATTTTATCGCAATCAGGCGAATGATTTTGATATCCCATTGGAAAAAGCTCTGTCAGTTTCTCGGGAATTTTCAAATTTTCCGGGCAACTTTCCTATTGTTTTAGTACGTAAGAACGTTCATCTTCCGTTGAACGTCAAATGATCAAAATTTTGGATGCGAACGTTCCTCTTGCTTTCAACAAGAAACGTACTAAATTTTATCTCAATTGGGCGAACGGTATTGATAGCTCATCTCTTTTCCGGGCAAATTTTCCATATTTTATCACCGTATAAACTTTCCCTGGACTTACACGAATATTTCAAGACTAAAATTACCCAAATCGGTTCAGCCGTTCTCGAGTTCTAGCGAGACTAACGAACAGCAATTCATTTATATATACATAGATTCAGTTTATGTAAATGATAAGATTCTCAGAGCACAAATATATTCAGTTCAGTGAAGATTACTTAATTAACCGCGATAAACCTCGCCTCGTGAGAGAACATTACCTTTTTTTGACGTTTCTATTCAGCAAAGACCCCTGCAAAATTACCAAATGCTTCTTCGTAATGATTGCTTCCAGCTGCGATGTGAAAGTACACATGTCACACAAAAATGTATGTATCGTTTACCACAGGTGTTGTTTATGTTTTCAAAACTGGCTCTGATTAGTCGGCTAATAATAAGTTTACATAGACAGCTTTCTCATTGGCAGCTCCTACGTTAAAATCGTATATCGTGTTGCCAATGCCCTTTTCTTTTGTGGAGTGTTGCACGGTGGTACCGAATTCGAGTACTGACACGTACACTGTCAGGCACATCCACAATCAGGTCTTTCGTAATTGCTCGACAATCCAATAGCACTTCAAATATACACATATGACCAGTCAAAGGATGTCGAAGTCTTATTAACCTCAAACAAGATAGATAATTACCGAAGCGCTCCTAGTGTACTAGTCCGGAACTATAAACTCACGCAAAATCTTGCGGCATCTTGTTTACACGACACACGTAAACAGAGAGTATACGCGAACGTGTCGCGAGTCTCGTTTTTTGATGTTTTGCAGGGTTTTATACCAATAGTACATTTTCTGGAAATGAATTCAATACCTATGAACGTCGCCAAAGCTAAGGACTGCGTTTACATTAGCTTTCGTTGCTACAAGGCGGACTCATCGCTTGAAGAAATAGAAACTGGATGCGACCGTGGTTTCGGAAAAGAGAAGAAGAAAACAGGACGCATACAGCCTGGGAATAAGAAAGTAAATGCCGGAGGATCCAACTGAATTCCTGAATTCAGGGATTATAAATTGCTTTTATTGTACTGTTCGTAGACAGACCTAACCAGAAAAGTATATTACCGGCAACTGAGAACGACCGGAAAACAAAACTTAATGACGTTCGTAAGTAACTATCTAGCAAACCTGGCAACGCTTCACAGTAGCTAATGTATATGGGACATAATCCTAATCTCTTCTCTTCTTCTCCCTATTATATATGTCTTCCTCCCACCTCTATTTTCTTCTTCCTTGGTCCATTTCCTCCTCTCTCTGTCTTCGCACCACTCCCTCTTAGGCTATCCCACACCATATCCATCTCCTCCCCATTTTAAATCTATTTCATTCCCCCATTGTCTATCTCCTCGTCCCCCTGTCTCTGATCTTTTTTATTGGGATTGCAATTGGGACCTTGATTGGGAATCGAAGTCAAAATGGATGGGTAAATCAAATGGAAACAGGTTATTACAGAGACGCTGTCAGTTTAGTAGCTTTAATGGCTGTACTTTTAATAGTTGTATTCTACGAACAGGTATGATTATAAATTTAGGCATAAAACACTTTCCTGTTTTACGTTAAAGATGACTGGGAAGAGGAAAACAAAACCGCACATGTTTACAGCACAGCTTAGCATTTTTGTCTCGCAGCGAGCATAATAGAACTGTTTTTTATAATACGTTTGTATCTTTATCTTCTATGACCTTCGGGATCATATCAATTGCACAGCTAAAATACTATCTTAATATGTTTATATCTTCATTCCTTTCCGGACCTTCCATTGTTTTCTGTATATCCTCTTCAGCGTTTGTGATGGTGGTATCCCCTACACCAGGTAAGTATTTAATTGAAAACTAAGTAATTGTAGCATGATCATACTTTAATTCCGTAAGAAATAAAATAAATAATTGAAATAAAATAAGAGGAATGGAGATACAACGTTTCGAATGTGTTTGTGTTTTGTCTTAACGTACGGAAAGAAAACGTACAGTGCAGACTGTGTAATAACTGGCAAACACGCCACGGGAAAAACACGGCGATTCAAGATTTATTCCACATACTTCCAACGAATGGCATTGTGCTTTATTAGACGTCAGTGCGAATATGGGCTGAATTGGTTTGTAACACTCAAAAATACTAAGAACTGACATAAATTCTATCTTTGCAACGCTCCAAAGATTTGATCACCACCGACAACAGCATGGAGGTAAGAATAATACGAAGGGGCTTCTAAAGAAAGAGCGTTTCATGTCCACTGTTATAAAATTGTGTGCATAAAACTGTCTCTCTTTATTCTAACCTAATTGGCGTATTTGTTCGTTCCGTTACAGCGTATTTGGTCGCTTGGCGAGTAGCGAATTAATAACGATCTGAGCTGGAAGCATACTTCCAGATTTTTTCAAATTCTGATATTTTACGGAAGATTTTCCAAAACATTTCTGTCACACAAACCTTGTCCTGAGAATTACGAACAGAACAAAGAAAAGATCAGGCAAATCGGTCAAGCCATTCTCAAATGATGTGTTTTCGTACACGTGGCATTTCATTCTTATTAATATAGATTTGTAATTTCTGGAATGCTGTAACAACGTAAAGAAGCCTGATGGTGCTGTAACTTCAAACTTTATTAACGTATATTTTCGAGTTTCTGTGACTAAGAGCGAAGTAACATAAAAAAGAAACGGCTTTTCGCCATACTCATCATTCCGTAACTACAACAGCAGTATTCGTGATTTCACACTGGCACATCATTAAATAATTATGACGGGTACAAAGGCTTTAAAACGTTCATGAAAATATTTATGACAAATACAATACAGTCACTTGCTCTCAAAAGTTAATTGAAACAGTGAATCCACCACAAACTTTGATAAAAATACACATAACTAGGAAGCAAAATGCAGGCTGATTAGAGCTGTGACTGCAGCAAATAGATACTAGCTCGCGCACTGAACCGACTGCCCCTATTTATTTATCACTACGATTATCATGCTTCGATTCTAGCTCGACCATACTAGCGACCCCATTCAAACGGCAGACAGCCGCCATTTAAGTAACTTTTTATGTCTATTGCAAGTTAATCCTGACTGTAGCCTTTTCAGGTGTATTGTACCTTCACACAACATATGGATTTCGTATGTGAGTATAGCGTTGCGTTGCTTACTATCCAATGCTAGTTCCTTCACGGTGTTGTAATGTTTAGATTCTTGCAAGACAGCGACTCACGAAACCGTATTCTTATGTCTGTAGTTGTAGGGCTGTAACCACGAAAACAGTATCTAAGCTACAACTCTATTGGGAATTCGCGCTCTAGAGAGTTGGGTTAGCGGCGAAGTAGCTGTAATAGCCCTCTTCGTACGCCTGGGAGCCGTTACGCAGTTCTATCCCAGATTAAGGCGATGGAACAGTGAAACTGGGATGAAGAGCAGTTTGCTGCATGGTGGAGTGCTTCCAGTCTGCTATTCAGTCTAAATATCCTCCAAGAGGATTTTGCGTTTTCGAAAATAGTGGAGAATTGCGCGTATCGCTCAGTCAATAGCTATGTTCAATGCGGTTACAAAGCTTCTGCGTATGGTAAAAATTTGTATACATTACAGGAATATTTTAATTTCCTTGCGGAGTGTACTGATGGTCTGAAACAGACAGTAAGTATTCCGTATCTTATACAAGATACGTAACGAAAAGTACTATTAGAACATTTGGGGAGCACTTGAGAGAATGATACCTCTATAATTTCGTACTGAGGTAATTTCAATTTGCATTGACAGAGAATGTGGCTCATACTATAAAATGGCTAATCACTTACATCTACACTGCTTAAAGTCCTATAAGCACACCGTAACTAGTCCAGCCACCCTTACTCTCCGTATGACAGTGAAGGACTATCGATTGCACTTTAGCGTATCAGTACATTCCTCACTTGTTCCGATGATAATTTTGAGACCGCTAACCGTCTATGTGCAACTAAACTGTCCTCTTACTAACGGTAGAGCTCCAGTGAACATTCTGAAGAATGGAAGTAGAACGACTTTCAAATCCGAAAAAAAAGGCAGCATCAACTAAACCTGTACGCCTTTAAAAGCGAAAGGCGTATGGGATTATAAATTGCTTTTATTGTACTGTTCGTAGACAGACCTAACCAGAAAAGTATATTACCGGCAACTGAGAACGACAGAAAAACAAAACTTAATGACGTTCGTAAGTAAGCTTTTGCGTCAGATTTCGTTTATACGTGTTCCAATGCATGTCCTTTTTTCTAAACATTTCATTTTCCTTCGTAGTTTCAAAAATTCTTAAAAGCAGGTATTTCTGTCACCGGATATTCTTTTCGCAATTGACGTATACAGTGAGGCATATAGTTTTACATTTACGTACATTTCAAGCAACTTGCGAATATATGTAACACTTACGAAAGTTATGAAAATCTGACTAGACTATTATCACAACTTATTTTTTCACCTTGCAGTACTTAATGAGTTTGAGATTGTGACAAATCATAATAAG
The DNA here is from genome assembly GCA_026315105.1 of Locusta migratoria. Classification (NCBI taxonomy): domain Eukaryota; kingdom Metazoa; phylum Arthropoda; class Insecta; order Orthoptera; family Acrididae; genus Locusta; species Locusta migratoria. The sequence continues at coordinate 196,701,256 of CM048744.1, read as the reverse complement.
ATGTAGCATCATTTTTAAGTGAGTTATTTAGTTCAAAAAGAGTGAAACTGCTGATTTTAGATATAACATTAACCGTATAATATTTTAACCCCTACAGAAATCTGGTAACGGTAGTGTGATAATGTCACATCCCCATTGCGACCTCGAATAGCCCTGATGGAACTAAATACTTGTTATGAAATGCGTTTTGCTAGGCAGAACATGGAAATCAAGTGAGATGAAAAATTTACAAAGGGTTAGCTTCTAGAAAGATAGTGATGTAGAGATGTACATAAAAATCTGGTGTAAAGACACGTGCGCAGCTAAACATCCATCTATTTTGTACTCTGTCTTCTAGTCATAAATGGTTATATCAATGAAAATAGAACTAGAATACGAATACCTCCCGGTGTGCAAAGTTAATATGGCAGAGATGTAGGGTGTAAGAACCTTGCGCCATAGACGGGTAATACAGGGAAACACGAAGAACTAAGCAGCAAGAAGGAGACCTAACTTCACATTTTTATTGCTTCTAATTTTCATATTATTATTTTTACAAGACTAAATTATGCTTGTCTTGAGTTACTATTTATTATAAATGCTCAGTCGCATTTACTAGACAAACTACAATATTCTGAATAATCAGTTAACAGTGTTCGTATCAAGAGACACCAGCATAAGAAATCTGTTCTGGAATAGGAGAAGGAGCTAACAGTCTTCGTGAACAATTGCATTGAAAATGTGCGAGAATTTATAGCGTACTGACTCTACGAATCGGTTTATACATGAACGCTACCGAAATGTAGTTAAGATCACGAAACAGGTTTCTAATGTGTCTAATCGGTCGTTTCTCACACCTAAATACTAGTTATTTAATGAAATGATTGTCGCGTTTACAACGGAACACGTACGAGTAGAGCTTATAGCATCAAACACTGAAGGAGACTAAAATGAATTGCTAGCTATTAATGCAAGATATGGTATCGGATACTCGTGTGAAATTTTCGCTCGGTGACGTCCGATTGCAGAAGAGAATCATCTAATTGTGGTAGTACATACGTTATGTCATAGAAATAATTAACTCTTTGCCGTCTGTCTTTTTTTCTGGTAGAGAAACTTCAGTGTTCCTAAATACCTGTACGTCGATCATGACACATTAAATATTGTACTTCAACGACTATAGAGTTTTTTTCTGATTCGTGGTATCAACCTCACCAAATCTCCTTCCTTCAATTTCTTCCTTTATCCCTACAGGTTACATTGCATGAATCCACGCAAGCAGGTGTTCGAAATTGAATTTCTGGCGCTTAAAATCCCATATTATAGTGAAGTGGCGTGGAGGTTTTACATTCTACGTCTACACAAATGTTCCGCTAATCGCATTTACTGCATCGTGGAAAGCCCCTTGATCGGCTTTTATGATATTTCTCTTTTATAACATTCTTCAATACAGAGCGGGAAAACGAAACACAGCTTTCCGTTTCGATCTGTTTATTTGATTACGACAATAAAATTTTCAATTGTTTGTGAGGCTTAAGGGACTTAACAGCGTGGTCATCAGTCCCTAAACTTACAAACTACTTATTAACTATCTTATACTAAATACGACACAAACATCCATGTCCGAGTGAGGATTCGAACTTCCGACGCGGGAGGCCGCGCGATCCGCTACGTGGCGGTCCAGAACGCTCGTCTATTGCTGCGTGGCTGACGACAATCCACTCTACCTATGTAGGTGAGTACTAACAAAATGTTCGCATTCGGAAGGGTAGGTTGGTAACAGGAATTTTGCAAATTCGGAACTCGTGCATCATTTCTGTGACATTGTCTCCCTTAAATCGTCAGTCCTATTATGTGGGCAGTGGCGGAACAGCCGAGCGCATTGAGGCGCTATTGCGCGATGCGCGATGCGCGAGGCCGTTTCCCGTCGAGGGTTCGAATCCCCCCTCGGGCATGGATGTTTGTGCCGTCTTTAGTATAAGCTAGTTCATAAGTAGTTTAGGGACTGATGACCCCGCAGTTAAGTCCCTTAAGCTCTACAAACATTTAAACTTTTTCTGGCCACTACGTGGGGGTTCCAAAATCGGCAGCAATACACCTAAATAGGAAGCTCAAGTGTAGTGTAGACAGTTTCTTTAGTACAGCTGTTGCACCTTCTCAATATTCTGCCAATAAAAAAAAAGTCTTTCTTTCGCCTTCCCTACAATATTTTCTATGTGGTATTTCCAATTTAAGTTGTTCGTAATTGTTACTCCTTAGTATTTACTAGAATTTACCAGCTGTAGGTTTGAGTCATTCATCGTGTAACTGAAGCTTAACGGATTTCTGTTGGTGGTCATATGGATAACCTCACACTTCGCTTTATTAAGGGTCAATAGCCAATTTTTACACCCTGCAGATGTCTCATCCAAATCAGTTTGCAGTTGCTTTTGATCTTCTGGTGACTGTACTAACCGATAAATGACAGCATCATCCACGAACAGATTGTCCCCTAAATCGTTTATAAAAGTAAGGAAAAATAGGGGCTCTATAACGCATTTCTGGGAAAAGCCAAGATGTCACTTCCGTTTTACTCGACGACTCTCTGTCAATTACGACGTACTGTATCCTGTCTGACAGGAAATCACGAATCCAATCGTAAAACTGTGTCGATATTTGATACGCGCGCAATTTGATTAGAAGGCGCTTGTTAGGTACAGTCTCAAAAACCTTCCGTAAATCTACAAATATTAAATCGATTTCAGATCCCTTGTCGACAGGAGTCATCACTTCATGTGAGTAAAGAGCTAATTGTGTTTCACAAGAACGATACTTTCTGAATCTGTGTTGACTATTGGTCATAGTTCGTTCTCTTCAAAGTAGTTCAAATTGTTTCAGAGATGTTCTAAAATCCTGCTGCACACCAACGTCAATGATACAGCCCTGTCATTTTGTGGGCCACTCCTAATGCCTTTCTTGGATATTCGTCTGACCTGTGCAACTTTTCAGTCTTTGTCTTTCGCTGAGAGAGCGGTTGTATATGATAACTAGGTATGGAGGTATTTCCTCAGCATCCTCTGAAAGGTACCTAACTGCCATACAAACTAGACCGAAAAACTTGCATTCCTTATCGAAGTTGTTTTCATACTCCAGGGATATCTACTTCTAAATTACGCATGTTCTTCATTTGAATTCAGTTGTATTTGCTTCGACTTCTATTGTGAAAGACTTGAAAAGCTCTTTTTAAGCATTGTGCTTTAACAAAGCTGTCAAACGAATCAACACCAATGACTTCACGTAATGAAGGTATTTACTTTGTTTTGCCTGCAGTATGATTTTCATGAGCGGCGGCCAGAATTTGCTCGGATTTTCTACCAAGTTAGGTGATAGGGTTTCGTTGTAGAAACTATTGAGCTTCTCGTATTGGAGTTCGATCTAAGCTTTGCGTTTCGGTGATAGTTGCCAGTGGTAGGGTCACTGTGACTGTTTAAATTAGGCATGCTTTTTTCTTCGCTTTTTAAGTGTGATCTGACCTGTTTTAAGTACCACTGTGGGTCAACCCCTCTGTTTTGTTGATTTATTTGGTTCAAATCTCTCAGTACCTGTCGATATACTATCTTTTAATGTCAGCCACGTCTGATCCAAGTTCACATTGTTAGATTTGAAAGACTGTAGATTCTCACTCAAGAAAGAGTTAATCGAATTTTTATCAGCTTAGACAAATAAATTTGGTTTTCTTATAATATTGGTGTATTTAGTTATTTCGATATTCAGCCTGACTACAAAAACTACGTGTTCACTAATTCCTGTGTCGGTTTTGATGATCTTTATTAATTCAAAATCAAATGTTTGTACAACTTATGGGACTTAACTACGGGGTCATCAGTCCCTAAACTTACAAACTACTTATGAACTAGCTAAGACTAAAGACGGCACAAATATCCATGCCCGAGGGGGGATTCGAACCCCCGACCGTAGTGGCCGTGCTGACCGTGACTGGAGCGCCTCAGTCACCTCGGCCACCGCGGCCGGCTTTATTAATTCCAGATTATTTGTTTCCAGCAGTTCAAGTGTGTTTTCACAGCCATTTACTATTCATGAACTAATAGCTAGAGATAATTTTTGGAGAATCCGTTCAGTACGATTTCGGATGATGTTTCATGCTTGCCTCCGGTCTTCAACATGCAGTTTTGCTATCATGTCGAGGACCAGTTAAAGGCACCACCAATTACGGTTGTACGATTTGGTTTCGTTTTTTAAATATGATCCAAGCTTTCTCTGAACATTTCTTCAATCTAATCGTCTAATCGTCCGAGTCAAGGGGCCAGATTGTCAGGTGTAACCTCGACCCATACCAACCAACGGGAACTATTTTCCATAGGGTAAACCGCTTGTGATAGCAGTGAATACGCCACCACATATTTTATTGAATGTATCCTTTCCGAACACGATTTGTCACTTTGTAAAAATTTCAGCTGAACGTATTTCCGGCTTTAGCCTGCTTTCTCTACCAATAATGATTTCAGCTTCAGTACTTTCTGTTAAAGGTTTTAAGCTAAAGTGATCGGTGAAACAGTGAAATGATTCCATCTTCTATTTTAATTTAGGTTTATTTTATTTCATTTGTCTAGAGCATTAGGCACTACCATGCATGAATATTTGTGTATTAAACATCTGTTATGATTTTAGTACCATCAGGTGGTGGGAATGCAGTGTATCAGAGGAAACTACAAGCCTTGGGACACGCAGAGCTGTTCTGTTGACCACATCAGCGCAGTTGAGAGGGTGTCAGACCGGGCAGTCTGAGTTGTTCATGCGTGGATCGAGCATAGACCGCCCGCTTCGAGCGTTCACACTCGAAAAAGTCAAGCCTGGGCGCAGCGCACTAGAGCGAGTACAAGAGGGCTTAATCCGCAATATGCAGACCTCTGCAAGTCTGTTTTGTTTGAAAACAAACCATTGACCCCTGACCCATGTCTCGATAAAGCACACCCGTTTCACGTTGTGAATGTGAACCGATGAAGTTGCGTGAGGTTATCGCAGTTCTTTTTCTTGATTACGCAAATTAGTTTCGAGTAGTTAGTCTTAAAAAAAATAGTAACTACTACCTGAAAACCCGGCGTTGCCCAGGTATTTATTTATTCTTGCCATTTTTGAGGTATATTTTCACCTACATGTGTTTATACTGTCTGTAAAATTTCCTGCGGCTACAATTTCTAGTGTACAAATTATAAATTGTAGCGTCATTCCGAATGCCGTAGTTTTATTCCATAAACAGCGGAAAAGTAGTAGGCGAGAAACTTTTTTCCTTTCATAATTTTGCTATGGCTGTCAGCGAGAAAAAGTTTAATAAAGGTTTGAAATTAAAGTTTGTTGTAAGTCGATAAGTACTCTCAAAAATGTTCAAATTTTTGTAAATCTATGGGACCAAACTGCGTGGTCATCAATCCGTAGCTTACAAACTACTTAAACCTAGGTAAACTAACCTAAGGACAAACACACACACCCACGCCCCAGGGAGGACTCGAACCTCCACGGCGAGCATCCGTACGCCCCGCAGCGAGACGCTTTAGACCGCTCGTAAGTACTGTCATTCTCATATAGCGTATTTTTAAAGTCTCGCAGCTTTATATGGCAGTTTTTTACGATTCCAATTGTTTATGACATCATATCTTTTGAACCATATGTCGTATGTGATTCGTAACCCTGCAGCGATTGTTACCGCACGGTAAGGAAGATGTGTACAAATTTGGTTGCAGTCGGTCCAGTGGTTTAGGAGAAAATGAGCAGCATTGTCGCTAAATGCAGCAGTTATTCGCGCATCTCATTCTTTATAACGTCATATCTTGTGAACTATGTGTCATGTGATTCTTACACTTACGGCGACCGTCCTCATGGATTCAAGCTTACGTGTACAAAATTTCATAAATATTGGAACAAAGCTGTAGATTATTAGTTTCTCCATCACTTGATGGTCGCTGTTGCCGCAACTGTGGTTCAAATTTAATGAAAGTCCAGCTCCAGTTGCATTTAGTTGTGCTTTATTTAAGCCCACACTACCGGTTTCGGCCTCTATGTTAGGCCATTTTCAAGTGTGACAGACGTTATGCCATAGAGAAAGCAACGTCAAGTCAACTTGACGTTGCTTTCTCTATGGCATAACGTCTGTCACACTTGAAAATGGCCTAACATAGAGGCCGAAACCGGTAGTGTGGGCTTAAATAAAGCACAACTAATTGCAACTGGAGCTGGACATTCATTAAAACTGTAGATTTGTATGCAACATGTACACACAAACCCATAAACACACAACCATACGGACCCTCTGTTTTATATATTAGACACTTCCCGCTGGTCAGTGTGATGCTGTATTTCGGAATGAATATTAGATGTTCGGTTTCGCTTCGTTCAAATATTTCAGCAAATATAGACGAATTTTGACTAAACGACAAACATGGAGAACCACGTTTCAGAGAATCTGGCGTTGAATCTGCGACTAAACTGCCTCCATTCATCGATATTTAGGTTTAATGGGTGTCCGTAATCCGCACCTAGGGAATACCTGTATCGTTCGAACGAGGTGACACCGTTTGTACGTACATTTTCCCGGGTAATGTGCTGATTGAAGATCTCTCGGGAATATAGCAGGATTGATTGATCGTTGAGTAAAGAATTTTCGACAGCGTGAAGTGGCTGGGTAGGAGCTGTAGAAAATCACTCTGTACAAAATTCGTTGCATAACGATCAGTCTATCCGCATGTATACCCAAGAGACCTTCGAACGAGGTGACACAGGATTTTGAAGTAAAATTCGATTTGGCCTCATTAACTTCTAAGACAGAAACATGTCTAATGTTATGTACAATTTTCATGTTCCATCAAAACTAGCTGAGTTACTGAAGCATTCGAAGCTTAACATTTGTACTTGAAATATGAGTAGCTTGTACACTGGTCATAAAATTTAGAGAATCAGTTGAGATATCTGGATTTTCAAGTATTGTGATCACCAGAATGAACTAAATTGGTTCGACATCTTTCTTGCCGTTCAGCGGAGCGGAGACAACAACATTACGGCATCCGAGACACTGCCAGCAACATAGAGTTGCTGCAGATGGTGTTGAGTTGTGTTTACTCTACTAAACGAACTACACAAGCAGTTGGATTCAGATAGTGTGGTAAGCAGGTAGCGCAATGGAACAACAACATGACTTATCCTTACTATGGCATTGACTACGGTAGGAAGATTGGGAGCACGACAGACTCAGAGGGAGGTGGCTGCACCTATTGGATTGTCTCGAAGTGTAACTTCCAGGACCTGGACGCGGTTCTAGAAGTTTTAAAAGAAGGAAAGCCAGGGCCGTCCTCTGGTAACATAGCCAAGAGATGTCCGTTATCTTCAGTTAATAGAGACAGGACGCTGAATGCAACTCAGCTGCAGCGTAGTCACCAAACAGAACTGGACGCACATCATCAACAACAAACAGTGCGAGATCGCCTTCGCGAATGTGACCTCTATGCATGAAGGCCAATGCCGTGTATCCAATTACAATCACGACACCGTTTAGCGCGCAGAAACTGGGCGGAGAAATATTAAGATTGGAGTCGTAAATGATGGCACCGCGTTCTGTCCACGGATGAGTCTAGATTTTGTGCTCACCCGTACAATCGTCGTTTCCTCATCTGGAGAGAACGTGGATCACGGAACAATTCTGCGTCTGTACAGGAAACGTCACCATATCATGGTGGTGGACGAATGGTGTGGACAGGAGTCAGTTGCTCCCAACGGCGCTTTGACTGCTCAGAGGTATAGAAACGAGATGTGCTTTACACTGGTCCTATTGGAGGTGGGTTCCTTCTTGTGGACAATAATAGTCGTCCCAAAGATCTGTGCTGGTGGACAACACGCTTAAAGCAGTGGGAACTGAACGAATGGAGTGGCCAGCTTGTTCGCCGGATTTAAACCCCACTGAGCATGTCTGGCATACACTGGGCAGACGCTTTGCAGCCAGACCAGCACCTTCCACAACGGTTGCAGAGCTCGATATTGCACTCATGGAAGAATGACCAAATTACCTCCCATGAGCTGATTAAGAACCTCATACTTCCCATGACACACATGTGTGCAACTGTATTTGCCGTCGGAGGAGTTCGTACACCATATTAAAAGGCAAATATAATGACTTTTCCCTTTTATGGTAGCCTTAAGATGCCTCGCTGTATGTAACCGCGGTGTAAACCTGAAGTAAATAGCCAGCAAAATACCGTACTCTGCCACACATGAGCTACAATTTGAACTAATATGTGAATAAATTACTTTCCCATATGTATATTGTGTGCGATATCTCACCTGATCACCTGCTTGTTTTGAGCAGTCTATTTGTTTCGGTAAGTATGAGTGCACAACTGTATCCTTTCCCTTCCAGAAGGAGGAGAAAACTTTCACTTGCAGGCCGTTATCTACTAAATTTTAAATCTCACTGTCGTACAGTCCGACTTGAATTCTTAAAACCATTGTTCATTAACGCACGTCTATAAAAATCATACATAATTGAGCATTAATTTAGGCAGGAAATGTACAACATTTGAGCTCCAATATTTCTCAAGTATTTTTTGCTACATCTTTTGGCAGTGTCTTAACGTATACTTCTTCAAAGTCTTGTAATTTTTTATTTTGAAATTTTTCGTCAACGAAGCTGTAAATTCATGCATACGCATTCGTTGCAAATTTTGTGATGATGACTTCTTTCGACCATCAGTCTCTTCAACATTCAAAGTTGTGCTTGATGTCAACATATACTGTTTAAGCGGGGAGGAGCGGTAAATATTCAGGGACAATAAGAGGTGGAACACATTTAATGTGTGTGTGTGTGTGTGTGTGTGTGTGTGTGTAATTGGTGAGTTTAGGTTGTCAGCTACGTTTCTAAATTGATTGTACCGATTGTCAGCAGCATTTTAAGGACCCCACGGACAATTATTTATCTAAATGTCGCTTAGTTTTGTACATTTAAAACATCTGTCCAGTGAGATTTATATTTCTCATGTTGTAGCAACAAACGAACCTAACAATTTATTCCCAGCAGTCAGCAGTGTCTTGGAAAAGCGTGGGGAAACTCAACCATCAGCATACAAAACAGGTCATGGCTTCTTGGTAGCCGCAGAGCAAACGGTATTCGGCGGACAGGAACTCCTGAAGTTAACGCATCTCGAGGAATGCCGACAATTTGCTTTCAAACTTTTTTACTTTCTCGTTCACGTTTCCTTCCGCTGACTGAGCAGCTCTGCCGCCACATTCTACTTGGAGAAGACGATCTGCAAGTTAAGAGAGAGCTGGAAATCTGGAATTCTATTTCCCATCTACTTTAAGAGAACAACTGCTGGGTGCTCACTCCTGCGAAAATCGTGACACAACCTGCGGTGTACGTCTTATGTAAATTATTTTCTTTCAAGGAATTTATGACAAACTAGCTGTAAACCCGAATATTTGGTTATTCTACACTCTCGTAGTCCACCTTACCTTCCCTCCTCTCTCTGCATCCATCTCTCTCTCTCTCTCTCTCTCTCTCTCTCTGCCGGCCGCGGTGGCCGAGGCGCTCCAGTCACGGTCAGCACGACCACTACGGTCGGGGGTTCGAATCCCCCCTCGGGCATGAATATTTGTGCCGACCTTGTTCGTAAGTAGTTCATAAGTAGTTTGTAAGTTTAGGGACTGATGACCCCGTAGTTAAGTCCCATAAGCTTAACAAACATATGAACATTTCTCTCTCTCTCTCTCTCTCTCTCTCTCTCTCTCTCTCTCTCTCTCTCTCTCTCTCTCTCTCTCTCTCTCTCTCTCTCCCAGCTCTCTGTTCGAATCAACCTTTCCCTCGCTCGACAAAGTTTCTTGCAAGGTACTCTCTGCCGTGTACCATATAAACATCTATGTACCCACTGACCTTCCTCTTGGTTTAAAGGCCATGTGTGTAAAAGTTCATCAGGATCGGAGCAAAAGAATGAATTTTGTCAGAGTCCGATATACTTCTATTGTTTTATAGTCTATGTCAGTATACGGGACACGTTATTTTCTTACGTGACCATGCGATCGTTGATGTGATATACCCGGCCGAATAAAAGGTGGTTGTTATCTTTCTGAGCACATTGGTTGAAATAGTAGGAGATATAAATGCTGAAACGTAATTTACATATAAAACAGTTTGATACACTCCTGGCCATTATAATTGCTACACCACGATGATGACGTGCTACAGACGCGAAAGTTAACCGACAGGAAGAAGATGCTGTGGTATTCAAATGATTAGCTTTTCAGAGCATTCACACAAGTTTGGCGCCAGTGGCAACACCTATAACATGAGGATAGTTCCAACCGATTTCTTATACACAAACAGCAGTTGACCGGCGTTCCCTACTTGTGTAAGGAGGAGAAATGCGTACCATCACGTTTCCGGCTTTGATAAAGGTGGGATTGTAGCCTATCGCGATTGCGGTTTATCGTTTCGCGACATTGCTTCTCGCGTTAGTCGGAATCCAATGACATTTAGCAGAATATGGAATCGGTGGGTTCAGGAGAGCAATACGGAACGCCATGCGGGATCCCGACGGCCTCGTATCACTAGCAGATGAGTAAACAGGCATCTAGGCATCTTATCCGCATGGCTGTAACGGATCGTGCAGCCACGTCTCGATCCCTCAGTCAAGAGATGGGGACGTTTGGAAGACAACAAACATCTGCACGAACAGTTCAACGACGTTTGCAGCAGCATATACTATCAGCTCGGAGACCATGGCTGCGGTTACCCTTGACGCTGCATCACATACAGGGGCGCCTGCGATGGTGTACGCAACGAAAAAAATGTTTCAAATGTTTGTATAGTTTATGGGACATAACTACGGGGTCATCAGTCCCTAAACTTAAAAACTACTTATGAACTAACTAAGACGAAGGACGGCATAAATATCAATGCCCGAGGGGGGATTCGAACCCCCGACCGTAGTGTCCGTGCAGATCGTGACTGGAGCACCTCAGTCCCCTCGGCCACCGCGGCCGGCTACGCAACGACGAACCTGGGTGCACGAATGGCAAAACGTCATGTTTGCTGATGAACGCAGGTTCTGTTTAGTGCAACATAATGGTCGCATCCGTATTTGGCGTCATCGCGGTGAACGCACATTGAAAGCGTGTATTTGTCATCGCCATGCTGACGTATCACGCGGCGTGATGGTATGGGGTGTCATTGGTTACATGTCTGTGTTACCTCTCCATTTGATCCCTGCGGAACCCTATATTTCAGGAGGATAATGCATGATCGTATGTTGCATGACCTGTACGGCCGACCGCAGATGCCGAGCGATCTGCGGCGCGCCAATCAAAGTCTGCACGGTCGCTACGGTCGGGGGTTCGTATCCCCTCTCGGGCATGGCTGTTTGTGTCGTATTTAGTATAAGATAGTTCATAGGTATTTTGTAAGTTTAGGGATTGATGACCCCGCAGTTAAGTCCCTTAAGCTTAACAAAATTGAACATTTTTTTAATCCTGTACGTGCTTTTCTGGATACGGGAAATGTTCGACTGCTGCCCCGGCCAGCACATTCTCCTAATCTCTCGCCAACTTAATACGTTTGGTCAATGGTGGCCGCCGGCCGCGGTGGCCTAGGGGACTGAGGCGCTCCAGTCACTGTCTGCACGGCCACTACGGTTGGAGGTTCGAATCCCCCCTCGGGCATGGATATTTGTGCCGTCCTTAGTATAAGGTAGTTGATTAGTAGTTTGAAAGTTTAGGGACTTATGACCCCGTAGTTGAGTCCCATAAGCTTAACAAACATTTGAATATTTCATTGGTGGCCGAGCAATTGGCTCGTCACTACTCTTAATGAACTGTGGTATCGTGTCGAAGCTGCATGGGCATTTGTACCTGTACACGCCATCCAAGCTCTGTTTGACTCAATGCTCAGGAGTATCAAGGCCATTATTACGGCCATAGGTGGTTGATCTGGGTACTGATTCCTCAGGATCTATGCACCCAAATTGCGTGAACTTGTAATCACATGTCAGTTCTAGTATATTTGTCCAATGAATACCCGTTTATCATCCTCTTGGTGTAGCAATGTTGATGGTCTGTAGTGTACATATCGAAATCATCCCTTTAGCTCACAATCTGTGACAAACAAAAATGTTCAAATGTTTGTACTTCTGTGGGACCAAACTACCTCGGTCATCAGTATTTAGACTTACAGACTACTTAAACTTTTTTAACCTAACGTAAGGATAACACTCACATCCATGCTCGAGGGAAGATGCGAACCTCCGACGCTGGAATTTTTGACATGGTAAAAAATTTACATGTATCGATGTAACAGTTTATTTAACAACAAATTCAACCATAAATGATAAAATAACATCTTGAAATAGCAGCAGTTGGCTATCACTATACGCTAGCTCTGTCCGCCGTAAACATGGTGACAAGTGTTGTTTCGCAATTTCATCTCCACGTATCATATTCCAGGAGTCGATAGAGTGCGTGATGTTACTGTTTCATTAATATCCTTCAGGAGTCCATCCTTTACTTGTGAAAGGCAAACAAAACTATCGCAGTGCACAAGGTGCGCCTGAAAAGTTCGGTGAATGGTCCCATATTTTACAAACCGCGTGCGCGAGGATGACGTGCCCGCGCATACACATTAAGGGACATGTCAACAAACGCCTCCTCTCTCGTGCAAAGAACTGCAGTGGTACACGTTGCGACCCGGATAATGGTGTCAGAGGGAGAACTCGTGTAATTACAACAAGGAGCGAAAGCTAAGCAATGCGTTGACATCAAGTATGAGTTCAAATTAGGCAAAACGGCAACGAGGCCAGTGAGATTTTACATCAACAAATAATAAAATTCCTTGAGACAACATTGCCTCGTTATACCAAAGGTATTAAACATTAGGAGAGACGTGGTAATTATTCAGCAATTAGTCGTCATAAATATAAATTCTTTATTTGTTAGTAAATCCGGATTTCGACCACTGTGTGGTCATCATCAATGCTTAAAATAAATTAAAATACTTAAAATATCTCGACCTCCATGTAGGAGGTTTAAGTATTTTAATTTATTTTAAGCATTGATAATGACCACACAATGGTCGAAATCCGGATTTGCTAACAAATAAAGAATTTATATTGATGACGACTGATTGCTGAATAATTACCACAAATCAAATATAGTCGTGGAGCACCCATTCCAATATGGATTCAAGCCTGATAAGGAGAGACATTGATTTAAAATGTATGCAGTGGCCTGGAATCGAACCCGGGACCTCCTACTAACTAGAGCACTTTTTTTCAGGTTGATCTATGGTTTGCAGTCGTTCGTTCAATTCGTTCGTGGTTGTTCGTTGAATGGTTGAACTAACATAGCGTTGTACCCAAAGCAACTACACGGACTGTCTTAAAGCACGTCTCCTTCCACACTATATACTTTAATTCGGTCTCAAGTTCCCTGTGAAATGCGTATCAAATTGCCAGGGCTCTCCTACATTGGAATAGCACCCCAGCAAAGAACGCGAATCCCAGCCACAGCAATCAGTGCCTCTCCTTAATCCTTATGTTTAATACCATGAGATTTTAATGCAAGAGAATGGTGTTGACGCAGTGAGTGGTTGCGAAGAACCAACAATGCCTGACCTCAGTGCTTCGATCGATTCCACAATTAACGTATGCTGAGAGTTTTCAATGTCAGAAGGGTATTGTAGCTAATGGCGATTACTTATAAGGTCAGTAAAGGGGTTTGTAAGTCTTATTTCCTATAATTCCTGAGACCTTTCAATGACCTTTTCAGATGCACCTCGTATGCCAAGCGTTATACGGCCGATACAGTGTTTGGCGGTATACAGGGTGAATCTAAATTAGCGCACTTGGGCTTCGCAGCGCGATTCCTCACACGTTAGCAATAGAAAAATGTCTGACACAAAATTTCGTACTTTTCCGGCAGTAAATGGACGTCGAAGATCGAGATGGTTTTGTGTCCCATATGTCAGTGTGTTTCAAAATTACACTACAACACCAACAAACTTCTAGCGAATGTGGGAGGTGTCTTGAGGAGCAAAGTGAGCATAGAAACCCATGCCCGAAAGTCATACAATGACGCTACAGAGCGTCGAAGTTGCTAGAGGGGATGTCTAGCGGCAGGAGCTGGTGCCAGTAACTTGGACTCTTCGTAGCGTCGTTGAATGGTGTTTCCGGGCATGGGTTTCCATGCTCATTTTGTTCCTCAGGACGACTAATAAATCCCTTACAAGTTTGTCAGTGTCATTATGACGTATGGAACACACAGCCATCTCACTCTTTGTCGTCCATTTACTGGCGGAAATATGCGCAGGATGAAAGATTGTGGGCGGGATTTTTCGTTGTGGGCAGGAGATGAATCGCGTTGCGAAGCCCGAGTGCGGGAATTTAGATTCACTCTTATAGTACTTTCAAGTTATTTATAATTACTGCATCTTCAGGACGTAACTGTATCACGTTAGATTAAATTTTATTGAAAAAGTCTACTAGATTTCGACACAGAGAAAAAAAATTCTTTTTCAAAAATTGTGAGATGAGTGGAGGATTCTGAAATGTATCAAAATGTTTAAAGATGGGATTGCACAGTTGTAAAGTATCATAGATATTTTGTTTCAACATTCGGGTAATATCTCCTATTGTTTCGACAAATGTGGTCAGAAACATAACAAACATGTTTTATTCGGCACGGTTGGCAAAACTTCAGTGGTCATATGAGTAAACATTTAAAAAGATATTGTTTTCAGAATGAAATGCCAGGATCGCACATTAGTAATTTATTCAGCGACTACCGGATTCGGTGAACTGTGTCACCATCATCTGGTCTCATATATATAATACAAGCTGGTCATCTTGATAAGAAAAAATGGGTATAAAATAACAGGTGCAACGTTGCACTTAATCACTTTATAAAAAATACACAAGTTAAAAATATGACAGCATGTTTTTAACGTGTGTATTTTTATATAGTAATTAAGTGCAATGTTGCACATGTTTTTTATACCCAATTTTTTTAACAAGATGACCAGCTTGTAATATAAATGTGACGAGATGATGATGACACAGTTCACCGAAACCGGTCGTCATTAAATAAATTATTTAAGTGCGATCCTGGCATTTCATTTTGAAAACTATAAAACGATCTGATCATCTCCAAACCCGACTATATTCGATAATCTTAATAAAAAACATTTGTCAAATATTGTGAGACTTTAACTTTTCCCGGTTGTTGTCGACGACGTCACCCGGCAGCATACCCATAAGTTGTTTGAACATGCGTCAAATATTCTAACATAGATAAGAACATATCTAAAGGGAATCGCATTCTCCTCTAAGGAGACTCGCGTCAAATTTGAAGAATTGCCAATCGAAACTGCTTTTTTTTATGGTTTTTTACTGTTCGATAAATCCGTATATGCAGACTAGTATTCAACCATATGTATGATTTCAAGGTGTGGTGTCGCACAAGTCCAAAGTGCGCGCCACCTACTTTCGCCGCGCGCCGCCATGCACGCACGGCGCGGCGTTCTTACGACGACAGCCACGAGCGCCCTCTGCGGCAACTCCGCTCGTGGCCACCAGTGAACGACTTCGTTCACTTGGGACTGAGATAGCAACCAGTTAGGACCTTCGGAATCAGATAGGCACCAGTGAAGACTTGGCTATCGTACAGGCACTAGGCAGGCCTCTAACAACTATGTATCAGCATTCTGCAGTACTGATCTCTGTAAAAGTTAAGTATTGTATAAATTCTGTTCAATATATATCTCTTCTAATTTACTCTAGTGTTTCTAGTTTCTGGCTGCTCCCCTCCGTACCTGCACCAGCATGCTATCTTTATTCCTGTGTCGGTCTCATTCCACTCGGCCACCGACACCTACGACGGAAACGAGACACAAAAGCGGCGACGAGGCTGGGACACAAAACAAGGTCTCACGCGAATGGAACTATACATATTGTTGTCTCTAAGCGTGTTAGATCGTTCTGTCACGTCACGTTCGAACACGTTAGTGGGCTGGTTACCTAGACATGAACACGCAAGGGCTGTTCGATGATATCTGGAGAGCTACGAAGTGGCAGCACATCAATACACTGTGATAGCAGGTCTCCACCCGACACCACCTACGTCCAGCGCTCGGCGAGATCACCGGCCTTTCGCCGAACAGCAGCCCGTCATTCTGTGTGGAAATGCAGGCTGCCACTCCGCTGCTGGTGTCAGCGAACTCGGGCGCCGCTGCCAGAGGGAGATTCCACAGAACTCAGACAACGTGAGTTCCCGCGATTTCCATCTCTTTGCCAAATGAGGGATACACCACAGCACAAGTGAGGACATTATCCGTGTCCTACGG
Source organism: Locusta migratoria (assembly GCA_026315105.1). Classification (NCBI taxonomy): domain Eukaryota; kingdom Metazoa; phylum Arthropoda; class Insecta; order Orthoptera; family Acrididae; genus Locusta; species Locusta migratoria. The sequence goes on along the minus strand of CM048744.1, from coordinate 196,684,911 downwards.
CGGTCACTACATCTACATGTACATGGGGTACTCTGCAAATCACATTTAAGTGCCTGGTAGAGGGTTCATCGAACCACCGTTATACTATTTATCTCCCGTTCCATTCTCGAATAGCGTGCGGGAAGAAATAACATCTGCATGCCCGGGGGAAGGGGGGGTAGTGGTTCGAATCCCCGATGGGGAACGGCGTCGCCCATCGTAGCATAGCGCCTCAATGCGATCGACCGCTCCACCACGGCGTCAAATTTGAAGAATTATGAATCTAAACTGCTGTTTTTGGTGGTTTTCCTGTTCAAAGAATCCGTATATGCAGAGCAGTATTCAACCATATGTATGATTTCAAGGTCTCACGCGAATGGAACTATACATATTGTTCCCTCTGAGTGTGTTAGATCGTTCTGTCACGTCACGTACGAACAAGTCGGTGTGCTGGTTATATAGACAAGAACACGCAAGGATTGTGCGATATTATCTACAGAGCTACGAAGTGTCAGCACATCAATCGTAGCCGCTGCTTCAGGCGCGCGTGCTGACAGCTGAGCGCCCGGCAACAGCTCAGAACAGCGGACCGGCGTCACCGAGCGTTTTCTGGGAGTCCTGCTTCTGGGAAGAGCAGCACTGCAGAGTAACACGTACGGCCACGACACTGATATACATTGCTGTAATACACTGTGATAGCAGGTCTCCAGCCGACACCTCCCTTCGTCCAGCGCTCGGAGAGATCGACGGCCTTTCGCCGAACAGCAGTCCGTCATTCTGTGTGACAAGGCAGGCTGCCAATCCGCTGATAGTGTCAGCGAACTCGTGCGCCGCTGCCAGTGGGGGATTCCGCAGTACTCAGACAACATGAGTTCCCGTGATTACGATCTCTAAGCCAAATTAGGGATACACCACAGCACGTGATGACATTATCCATGCCCTACGGCGGTCACTAAATCTACATCTATATAGGATACTCTGCCAATCACATTTAAGTGCCTGGCAAAGGGTTCATCGAACCTGGTAGTTGGTAGCCCTGCACAAGGCCAAACGTGCGGTGTCAGAGCGATCGGAAAAGATAAGTAATTTAAGTAGAAATAAAGCGTAGTTTAACACTATAAGTAGCTAAAAACATTTATTACAGTGCTCTTAAAGCTTACCATTAAAGGTTTTTCTTTTACTCACGTATTTATCCAGTAATCACTAAAAGTACGGTTTGTTTACATACGTCCTTGTTAGGCCTAAATTCCGAGTGTTCATATTTAGCGTTTCTCCGTAATTTTAAGTGCATTTAACACAGTTAACTAACTAAATACGTTTATTAGTGTCGTCTTCAAGCTCACCATTAAAGGTTCTTTTCTTTTTTCGCGCATTGGCTCATTAATCGCGAAAAGTTGTTTTGTGTACATTCATAGGCCAAATTCGCGAGTGTGAAAATTTAGTGTTATACCGCAATTTTAAGTGCATTTACTAACAGCTTACACGTATTTTAGTGTCCTAAGCAAATCTAGTAACCCTTGTATCTTTAGTTAATATATATTGTCAATATCACGTAGTAACAATCATGAATGCAATGTGTTTGAGCTGCAGTAGGTTTGTTCGTTTTGGGTTTCAATGCAGCTGTTGTAACAAGTGGTTTCATTGGGGGGGATGTAGCGGTGTGGGAAAGAGGGAAGCAAATGAGTCTCTTCCTTTGTTTTGCAAAGTGTGTTCAAGGGACAGAAAAATAGCTGAACAGGAAGGGAAGATTAGGGCCCTTCAGGCTGAACTGGATAGTGCTAGGGAGGAACTTACGAGGTTAAGGGGGGAGAAGGGTGAGCATGGGTGGGAAGTGGTAGCAGGGAACAGGGGCCACAGAGAGAGTATAGTTCCTGACAGCTTCACAATTGGCACAACCAATAGATTTGCCTTGCTACCACAGTCAAGTGAGGAAGAGGCTCCTTTAGAAGTAGGTGCAGTTAGGGAGCAACAGACTTTCACAAGGAAACCAACGGTTTCAAAAAAAGTAGATAGTAGGAGGAAAGTTCTGTTGTTAGGAAGTAGTCATGGAAGAGGTGTGGGCCAGATTTTACAGGAAAAACTAGGTGACAGGTACCAGGTCACAAACATTTTCAAGCCCAGTGCAGGTCTAAGCCGGGTGGTAGAGGATATAGGTTCCTTGTGTAAGGGTTTCACAAAACAGGATCATGTTGTTATAGTGGGTGGGGTGGGAAACAGCATTGATAGGGATCAGGGCTACAATATTGAGTGTGACCTGGTTAAAATAGCTTCTGCAACGACTCAGACAAATGTTGGACTGTTGCCTGCTTTCATGCGGTACGATCAACCCCAATTGAACCGCTCCGTCAGGAGAGTCAATATGGAGATTGATCAACTGCTTAGGGCGGACACTCTGTCGGACATCGGTTTGGTTCCTGTGGATGCTATTGATAGGTGGGATTTCACTAGACATGGCCTACATCTCAATAGGAAAGGGAAGGGGAAACTAGCTGGGTTGATAGCAAAGTCCTTAAGGGGGGACACTGCAATTCATGAAGTTACTTCTTTTTTAGGCTAAGATCAGTGTCCAGTGAGAAGCTCAGGCAGGCAGGTGCTAAAAATGTTGAAAAATCAAATATTTCTCAGAGAAGTAAAGTAAAAAATAATGTTAGCATTTTTCACCAGAATATTGGGGGACTAAAGAATAAAATAGATGAGCTTTTAGTTTGTTTAGATGCTATAGAAACTGATAATGTAATAGATATACTATGCCTGTCTGAGCATCACATTGTCACCGGTATGGAAAATGTGAATGTCAGTGGATATAAATTAGTCTCAAATGTAAGTAGAGATAATAAGATAAGAGGAGGAGTTGCCATATATGTCAAAAGCTATCACAGTGTAAAAAATTTAGAAACAAAAAAGTTTTGTGTAGAGCAGCATATTGAAGCATGTGCCTGCCAGCTTAAACTTAACGATGATTATCTTATAATTGTAACAGTATATAGGTCCCCTTCAGGGAACTTTCAGTTATTTCTGGAAAACTTGGATGCCTTGTTGTGCTATCTGTCAGATAGGGGGAAGCAAATTATTATTTGTGGTGATTTCAATGTAGATTCACTGAAAGAGTGTAATAGGAAGAAAGACCTGGAAGTCTTACTTGGCTCATTCAATCTGACATCCGTTATTGATTTTCCTACTCGGGTAGTAAAGGACAGCAGTACATTTATAGATAACTTTTTTATAGACCAAGATAAGTTTAACAACATAAATGCTTGTCCCATTGAGAATGGTCTTTCGGATCATGGTGCACAGCTAGTAACAGTATATGAAATAGCTCCGTTCAGTAATTCGAAACTGTCCACCAGAATAGTGCGCTCGATTAATGACTTAACAACTAAAAATTTCAAAGAAAGTCTACAGCAGTTAGACTGGGATGAGGTTTACAAGGAACCTGATGTTAATTTAAAATATAATTTATTTCACGATACATTTGTAAGGGTATTTGATAACTGTTTCCCCAAGAAATTAGTAAAATTTAATTCTAAGAAACCATGCAAAAAACCATGGCTTACTAAAGGTATAAAAATATCGTGTAACCGAAAAAGGGAACTATATCTGTCCGCAAGAAGGAGTAATAACCCAGAAACAATAAAATATTATAAAAGCTACTGTGCTACATTAAGAAAAGTTATTAAAAAATCAAGAAGCATGTGCATCATGTCTGAGATTAGCTCCTCTGATAATAAAATTAAAACAATTTGGAATATTATTAAAAGGGAGACAGGGCAACCAAGAGCAGAGGAAGAGGGTATTACCATCAAAACAAATGAAAACTTTATTAACAAAAAGTCAGAAGTTGAAAACATTTTTAATGATTACTTTTTAAATGTTGTGGAGAAAATAGGATCTAAATGTTCATTAGAAGGAGCAAGGCAATTAATGGAAGAGGCCATATCCACACAATTTGATACAATTGAAATTCCACCCACCTCACCTTCAGAAATTAGGAAAATAATAAACTCTCTCAAGAGTAAACGGTCATATGGAATTGATGGCATTTCCAGCAGGGTATTAAAAACTTGTTCCCAGGAGATAAGTAGGATTCTCAGTCATATTTGTAATAGCTCATTAAAGCAGGGTATTTTCCCAGATAGACTGAAATATGCTATCGTTAAACCTTTGCATAAAAAAGGGGATACATACGATGTCAACAACTACCGGCCCATCTCACTTCTGACAGCTTTATCAAAGATTTTTGAAAAAGTTATGTATTCTCGAATTGCTTCACATATTAGTATAAATAAAGTTCTAACAAAATGTCAGTTTGGTTTTCAAAAAAGCTTTTCAACTGAAAATGCTATATACACCTTCACTGATGAAATATTAAATGCTTTGAATAACCGGACATCACCAGTAGGGATTTTTTGTGATCTTTCAAAGGCGTTTGATTGTGTAAATCATGGGATTCTTCTAGATAAGCTTAAGTATTGTGGTATGAGTGGGACAGTGCACAAATGGTTTAAATCATACTTAACTGGAAGAGTACAGAAAGTTAAAATAAGCAGTTCACATGATGTAGATGACACAATTAATTCTTCTAACTGGGGAGTTATTAAAAATGGGGTCCCACAAGGTTCGGTCTTGGGTCCTTTGCTGTTCTTAATATATATTAATGACTTGCCATTCTACATACATGAAGATGCTAAGCTAGTACTTTTTGCTGATGATACAAGTATAGCTATCACACCTGACAAACAGGAATTAACTGATGAAATTGTAAATGATATCTTCCAGAAAGTCATTAAGTGGTTCTCTACAAATGGACTCTCATTAAACTTTGATAAAACCCAGTATATACAGTTTCATACAGTAAATGGCATGACACCATTAATAAATTTAGACTTTGAACATAAATCTGTAGCTAAGGTAGAATATTCAAAAATTTTAGGTGTTTGCATTGACGAGGGACTGAATTGGAAGAAACATATTGAAGATCTCCTGAAACGTCTGAGTTCAGCTACTTATGCTATCAGAGTCATTGCAAAATTTGGTGATATAAATCTCAGTAAATTAGCTTACTACGCCTATTTTCATTCACTGCTTTCATATGGGATCATATTCTGGGGCAATTCAACATTGAGTAAAAAAGTATTCATTGCACAAAAGCGTGTAATCAGAATAATTGCTGGAGCCCACCCAAGAGCATCCTGCAGAAATTTATTTAGGGATCTAGGGATACTCACTGTAGCTTCACAATATATATATTCACTCATGAAATTTGTTATTAACAATCCGACTCAATTCAAAAGTAATAGCAGTGTGCATAGCTACGACACTAGGAGAAAGGATGATATTCACTATTCAAGGTTAAATCTAACTTTGGCTCAAAAAGGGGTGAATTATGCTGCCACAAAAGTCTTTGGTCACTTACCAAGTAGCATCAAAAGTCTGACAGATAGCCAACTAGTATTTAAAAAGAAATTAAAGGAATTTCTGAATGGCAACTCCTTCTACAATGTAGATGAATTTTTAGATAAAACATAAAAAAATATATATAAAAAAATAAAAAAAAATAAAAAAATAAAAAAATTAAAAAAAAATTACAAAAAAAATTCTTAAAATATAGATTGTCAAGTATAGACATAATTTACTAAACTGACACGTTCCACATCATTACGAAGTGTCGTATACATGATCTAAGGAACAAGTATTAATCTAATCTAATCTAATCTAATCCACCTTTGTACTATTCATCTCCCATTCCATTCTCGAATAGCGCGCAGGAAGAAAGAACACCTTAATCTCTCCGCTCGAGCTCTGATTTCCCATATTTTACTCTGATGATCATGTCTACCTTAGGAAGTGGGAGTCAACAATATATTTTCGAATTCAGAGGAGAATGTTCGTGATTGGAGTTTCGTATGTAGATCACGCCGTAGCGATAAATGCCGCTGTTGAAATGATTCCCTTCCCATGTCCTGTATCATTTCCGTGACGCTGTATCGTGACAATACAAACTAGCTGCCTTTGTTTGGACTCTTTCGATGTCCTCCGTCAAAAACACCTGATAAACATCCCACACTGGGCAGTAATACTCCAAATGAAGACGGACAAGCGTAGTGTATAGAGTCTCCTTTGTAGTTCTGTTGCATCTTTTAAGAGTTCTGCCAATAAAACGCAGTCTCTGGTTCGCCTTTCCTACGATATTATCTACGTGTTCTTTGCATGAAATAGTAATTCCTAGGTATTTAGCGGAGTTTACGGTCTTCACATTCGATTGATTTATCATGTAAACAAAGTTTAAGGTATTTCTTTTTGTACTCATGTGGACGACTTCACACCCCTCATTATTTAGAGTCAGTTGTCAATTTTACACCATAATGACATTTTATTTAAATCATTCTGCAGTTGGATTTGATCTTCAGATGACTTTACTAGACGATAAAAAACTAAGAGAGCTACTCAGATTTTCTCCCAAATCGTTCGTGTAGATAAGGGACAGCAGAGGACCACTAACACTACCCTGTGGAACGCCCTGTATCACCTCTGTTTTAATTGATGCCATCTACTACTACGAACTGTGCCTCAGAAAATCCGCTATCCAGTCGCAAATTTGGGGCTATATATCATAACCAACAAATTTGATTATAAGCAGTTTGTGAGGTGTCAAAAGCCTTCAGGAAATTAAGAAACACGGAATCGATTTGCGAACCCTTGTCGACAGCACCCATCAATTCATGTGAGTAAAGAGCTAGTTGTCTTTCGCATGAACGATATTTTCTAAAACCGTGTTGACCTTGGGTCAATAGATCATTCTGTTCGAGATAATTCATAATATTTTAATATAGGATATGTTCCAAATCCCTGCTGCAAATTGACGTCAATGAAATAGGTCTGTATTTTAGTGGGTTACTCCTACTGCCTCTCTTGAATATTGGTAGAGATCCTTCTTTGAGCTAGCGGTTGTATATGGCTGTTAAGTAAGGAGCTATCGCGTCAGCATAATCACATATAAATCTAGTGGGTATACACGTCGTACCAGAAGAGTTGAACTTGTTAAGTGATTTCAGTTGCTTCACTACTCTGATGATATCTACTTCTACGTCACTTATTCTGGCCTCTGTTCGTAATTCGAAATCTTGAATATTGGTTTCGTCTTCTTTGGTGAATGAATTTCGAAAAGCTATGATTGGTAACTCTGCGTTAGTAGCACTATCATCGGCGGGAGCGCCATTTGTATCACGTAATGAGGGTATTGTTTGTGTTTTGCCTCTAGTGTATTTGAGGTATGACCAAAATGTCTTTGGGTTCTCAGTCAGATTTCGAGAAATATCAGTCGAAAGTGACGGAAACCTGATGTACTAGAATCTCTAGACTTTTGGCAAAAGCTCATAATTAGTGGCACCAATTAAATTGAAGATGTGTACCTCTGTCAATAAAGTCATTTCACGGGAAAATATTCTGATTACTCTCTAACCGCCCCTTGTAAACTATGGCTTCAAAAGCAACACGAACACGGAGCTAAGCATGTGGCGCTCTGGGATTCAATGTGGTGTTGGCCCACTCTTAGCCTTGATGACACCTCCCACTCTCTCGATCATACGTTTAATGAGGTGCCGGAAGGTTTCTTGTGGAATGACAGCCCATTCATCACATAGTGCTGCACTAAGTAGAGGTATCACGACGGGCGGTGAGACGTGGCACGTCCATAATCAAAAATGTTCAAATGTTTGTTAAGCTTAATGGACTTAACTACGGGGTCATCAGTCCCTGAACTTACAAACTAATTATGAACTACCTTATACTAAACACGACACAAACATCCATGCCCGACGGGGATTCGAACCCCGACCGTAGCGGCCGTGCAAACTGTGACTGGCGCGCCGCAGACCATTCGGCCACTGCGGCCGGCGCGCATTATCAACAGGTGCTCTCTTGTGTTGAAAGATGCAACCGCCGTCCCCGATTTGTTCTTAAATACGTACTTAAAACATCAATGTAGAGCTGCGATGTGATAGTGCCAAGCAAAACAACAAGGGGTGCAAGCCCCCTCCATGAAATGCACGACCTCACCATAACACAGCCGCCCCAAATTTTACTGCTGGCGTTAGACTGCCATATGACGTTCACCGGGCATTCACCCTACCCACTGCATCGCCACATTGTGTGCCGCGATTCGTCACTCCACACGACGCGACGTTTCTCCACTGTTCAATCGTCGACTGTTTACGCTGCTAACTACAAGCGAGGCGTCGTTTGGCATTCACATGCCAAGACGTGTGGTTATTGGCAGCCGCTCGATCATGAATTCCGATTTTCCTCACTTCCCGCCTAGCTGTCTGCATCTACATCTACATTGATACTCTGCAAATCACATTAAAGTGCCTGGCAGAGGCTTCATTAACCACTTTCATAACTTTTCTCTACCGTTCCATTCTCTAATAGCGCGCGGGAAGAAAGAACACCTAAATCGTTCCGTTTTCGATCTGATTTCTCTTATTTTATTGGGATGGTCATGTCTCCCTAAGTAGGTGGGTGCTAGCAAAATATTTTCACATTCAGAACTAGAAGTCGGTAATTGAAACTTCGCAAAAAGATCACACCGCAATGAATAACGTCTTTCTTTTAATGATTTGCACCCCGATTCTTGCAACATTTCCGTGACGCTTTCCCCCCCGTAACGTGATAAAACAAAACGAGCTGCCCTTCTCTGAACCTTCTCAATGTCTTCCGTCAGTCCCACCTGGTGAAGGTCTCACAAGGGGAACAGTACTCCAGGAGAGGACGCACAAATGTGATGTAGCCAGTCTCTTTGGTGGAGCTGGTGCATCTTCGAAGCGTTCTGCCGATGAAACGTAACCTTTGGTTCGCCTTCCCCGCAATAATTTCTATGTGTTCTCTCCAGTCAAAGTTGTTCGTAATTGTAACTCCTAGGTATTTGGTAGAATTTACGTCCTTAAGGTTTGACTGATTTATCGTGTAATTGATGTTCAGCGGATTTCTTTTAGTGGTCATGTGTATTACTTCACACTTTTCTTTATTTAGTGTCAATTGCCAATTTTCGCACCATGCAGAAATTTTGTCTAAATCGCTTTGCAGTCGCTTTTGATCCTCAATTGACTTCACTAACCGATAAACGACAGCATCATCCGCGAACAGTCTAAGGGAGCTATTCAGATTGTCTCCTAAATCGTTTATAAACACGAGGAAGAGTAATGGACCTATAACGCTTCCCTGTGGAACGCCAGATATCACTTCTGTTTTACTCGATGACTTACCGTCAATTACAACGAATTGTGTTCTTCCTGATAGGAAATCGTGAATCCAATCGCATAATTGGGGAGATATTCCATAAGCACGCAATTTCATAAGAAGCCGCTTGTGGGGTACAGTGTCCAAAGCCTTCCTGACATCCAGAAATATGGAATCGATTTGAGATCCCTTGTCGATGGCACTTAACACTTCATGTGAATAAAGGGCAAGCTGTGTTTTGCAAGAGCGATACTTTCTGAATCCATGTTGACTACTGGTTAATAGGTAGTTCTTTTCGAGGTAGTTTATAATATTCGAACAAAGTATATGTTCCAAAATCCTACTGCAAACCGACGTCAGTGAGATAGGCCTGTAATTTTGGGGATCACTCCTATTGCCTTTCTTGAATATTGGAGTAACTTGGGCAACTTTCCAGTCTTTGGGTACGGATCTTTCGCTGAGTGATCGGTTGTAAATTATAGCTAAGTACGGAGGTATTGCATCAGCATACTCTGAGAGGAATCTAGTTGGTATACAATCTGATCCGGAAGATTTATTTTTGTTTAGTGACGTAAGTTGTTTTATTACTCCAGGAACATCTACTTCTAAGTTTCGCATGCTGGCAGCTGTTCTTGGACTGAATACTGGAGTGTTCACTTCGTCTTCTTTGGTGAAAGTACTTGGAGTGGATCCTGAAACAGTTTGGAATTTATGTGTGATGGTCTGAATAGATGCCTGCCTATTACACAGTATGAACATCTTCAACTGTTGTCCGTCTCTCTGTCAACAGACGAGGTCGGCTTATACGCTTTCGTTCTGTATGTGACCTTTCATGTTCCCACTTTACTATCACATCAGAAACAGTGCACCTAGGGATGCTTATGAGTGTGGAAATCTCACATACACACTTCTCACACAAGTAACACCCAATCACATGACTGCGTTCAAAGTCCGTGAGTTGTGCGAAGCCCCCTCCCTTCTGCTCTCTCACGATGTCTACTGACTACTTAGGTCACTGATATTGAATACGTGACTGTAGGTGGCAGCAAACTTGCACCTAATAAGAAAAACGTTTGTATTTGGGGGTGTGCCGATACTTTCGATCACATAGTGTACGAGTATATTCCGAGGAACGTAATTTACATTTAAGGGCAAGAAATGGATTAATACCAAAAAATAGCTGATCTGTTGGAGAAACAGGGCATATATTTACTCAACAACCATATCCTTTTGCGTGCTGCCTGAACTCAACACCATGTGGCTCGACTACAGATGTGAAGGATGGATACGACTAGGCGCAGGCCTACAGTTAGTTCCAGATATTCCTCCGTGCAAGATCGGCGCTACGGAGGGAAGGAGGTAGGAACCGAGCTAGCGCTTAGGCTTTATCTGGTAGCTGTATTTTAAAGTTCCGAGAGCATAGATCAACAAGATAATGAAAGCCTCGCAGAAAGTGTGACAATTAACGGGAAATAAAAAGAAATATCTAACTGGAAATTATGTACAATATTTTCGATCCCCAAGTGCCAGTTAAAAATAGCTGAAGTTGATAGTGCCGATATTGCCATAGTAGTTTGTACCCCACCCCAACACTCCTAAGAATCTACAAAATAACTGGAGTATTTACCATAGGCGTCCTATATAACTATTTTGTTCTCATACATAGCATAACTCTACAAATTGCACTTAAGTGTAAAGTACATGTGAGCGTGTGGTCGTGTGTTGATAAGTACATCAGTTCTGTTAAGTCGACAATATGGCTGAATCTGCAATTTTTCCCCACAAATAAAACGAGCTATTTCACATCCTAAGACTGTCATGCAAATCTGCTAACTCCACCTAACACAATTACCTGTGACAGGCCTACTGATATCACAAGGTTCATGTTGCAGAGCGTTCACACTTAGACTGACTGTCATGCATACCTGCTCACTGCATCTAACACATTTATCTGAGGCCCGACTGTTGACGTACTAGGTGTATGCTGTGCTGTGGCCGAGCGGTAGTTTCCCAGCTTTACGGTGGAGCGCCATAGGACGCTAGTAAAACGGTGTTAGAGTTTACGAGTTTATTCAAGTGAATACAGTATTCCTTGTTGTAGGCGCTAACTTGGCAGGAGCTATATAAGCAGGTGACGTCACCTTCGGCTGCGTTAGCTCGCCGTCTCGCCGCGTCTTCTATGGGCCGGCTGCTATAATGTTCGGACGGAGGTGCTGCGCCGCGATGTCTGGGTGCTGAAGTAAAGACTGCCAGGTGGAGTCCTCTATCTCTCCTCCGGTCTATGCAGCTGCTTGTGGGTCCAGGCTTGCAGTCGGATGCCGTGGTGACAATTGACCTCTTAATACCACTGGCAGGGTTAGCACCAGAGTGCTAGCACGTCGCAGGATCATTGTCCTTTAGGAAACCAACCAATGAAGATTGAGTTGACCTAGAGCAGCAACCATATTCAGCGTTGTGAAGACGGTAGAGAGCGATTCACCATCTCTCTCGATGATGGTCAGTTCGAAGCGCAGTACTTGTCTCTGGATTCCATCTTCTAGTTGTGGCTGCTAGTCTGTACTGTTTTATCTGAGACAGAAGCTGACTAGATAAATTATATAACTGGATCGACGACTACTCTCCTGAGCAACTTTGATTCCAAAGATCAAGTGACCACTTCTTGTAGTGGGAGAATCATCTGAAGCTGTGAAGTATGGCACAGTTCGTAATGACCGAATGTGTCCTACTTGTGAGTGCAAAGTTCACTCAATGACCCCCATAACTGCTGACGTAACCTCAGTTCATGCTGCCACCTCGCAGCTGGCAGCTATCTGCTGGTATCTGGCAGCTCACTCTGCTCGCCGACAGCCTTGTTGCAAGCAGCTCGCTGCTCGCCATATATATTCTCCTCCAGCTGTTACATTACAACTAAGTGCACAATTGCAGTTGCGTGAAGTGTGAAACATGTTCTCCACATCGTCTGTCGACAGTGACAGTGATTTGCTCGCTACAAAAATGTTATTGGAAAGTAGAAGGCAGAGGAGGTATGGAGAGCATCCTTTGAATGCTGAACGTCCACACAACAGATATTTTCACAAGTACTAACAAAGGCTCAAAAAACTATCCAGATAGCTTTTTCAGACACAATAATTATCTGGTTCAGATCTTCACTCATTGTTGCCTTTACTGAAACTACCTCTAGCAAACAATGTTGTGCGCGATGGGCACGAAGGTTCCACGGGCGCAATAGCCAAACGCCGCTCTACTAGAGTGACCTTGAAGCAACCAATCATAGTGCAAGTTTCAGGCCAGGCGGCGATGGTCGTAGCGCGAAACACAAACCAGTTTTGTATCATCGCCTGGCGAGGATCGTAGCGAGCAGCGAGCAGGGAGTTGGGGAGCTGCGATGGTGCCGCTAAATGGGTCGGTAAGACTCTGTGGGTTTGATTCATCATCGCCGTACCATGTCGGCGAGCAGCGAGCAGACAGCAAACACGCACCCTAATTCTCTCTTGTGACAGATATAGTTATGCAATGATTACAAGCTGACGAATATACCCTCTTACTTTGCCGGTCGGCTGTCGCAGTGAACAGTCTGCTGAATGTAGGCTTTCAACTCGCCAACGCAGAGTCTGCTGTCGTGACGAACGACTCACGTCGCATCTTACGACAGAGCCGATGACCTGTTTCCCCTAGCTTGGCTGGCGACTGCTTGAGAATTCTAAGTTTCAACAAGTTTCTCTGTCACAATTTTGCGCTGTAACAGTGGCTTGCTCCTGTCAAAGTCGGCGCTGTTGGTCTATAGCCTATCCATCAGAGAGAGCTTTCTCAGTTTTTTTTCCTCAAACTACCTGTCATGCATGACTGCTAACTTCTACAACTTATATGAGAGAAACCTGTTGTAATACTTCCAAAGTGTGTGCTGTGGCGTTGGTAGTTTCGCTCTGGGCTGGAATGGTTACATACTAGACAACTCTGGCATGCACACCTGACAAATATGCCTAATATATTTACCTCACATAGATATGTTGTTCCTTACTGCGTGTTACAGCGTGACTGTAATACACAGCTGGGTTGGAGCCCCAGTATGCCAGAAAGTCCAGTGCCTACTTGAGATGCCCCAGTATTCCAGAAAGTCCAGAGCCTACCTGAGATGCCATCTGCCATCAGCACGTAGCATATTTACTTGAGACAGGCCTGTTGTTTTTCTTGGCAAGTGTGTGCCGTGGCGTGGGTGTACTGCCTGTTCCTGTCGGTGTCACCACTCCTGGGCTGGAGCCGCTACATCCCAGAGAGCTTCCTCACCTCCTGCTCCTGGGACTACCTGACGCGCACGCCTGTCAACTACATCTGAGACAGGCCTGTTGTGGTTGTTGCTAGGTGTGTGCAGCGGCGTGGGTGTACTGCCTGTTCCTGTCGGTGCCGCCGCTGCTGGGCTGGAGCCGCTACATCCCAGAGAGCTTCCTCACCTCCTGCTCCTGGGACTACCTGACGCGCACACCTGTCAACTACATCTGAGACTGGCCTGTTGTGGTTGTTGCTAGGTGTGTGCAGCGGCGTGGGTGTACTGCCTGTTCCTGTCGGTGCCACCGCTGCTGGGCTGGAGCCGCTACATCCCGTAGGGCTTCCTCACCTCCTGCTCCTGGGACTACCTGACGCGCACGCCTGCCAACTGCGACTAATACATCTGAGACAGGCCTGTTGTGGTTGTTGCTAGGTGTGTGCTGCGGCGTGGGTGTACTGCCTGTTCCTGTCGGTGCCACCGCTGCTGGGCTGGAGCCGCTACATCCCGGAGGGCTTCCTCACCTCCTGCTCCTGGGACTACCTGACGCGCACGCCTGCCAACTGCGACTACTACATCTTAGAGAGGCCTGTTGTGGTTGTTGCTAGGTGTGTGCTGCGGCGTGGGTGTACTGCCTGTTCCTGTCGGTGCCGCCGCTGCTGGGCTGGAGCCGCTACATCCCGGAGGGCTTCCTCACCTCCTGCTCCTGGGACTACCTGACGCGCACGCCTGCCAACCGCGCCTACTACATCTACCTGCTCGCCTTCGGGTTCGTCCTGCCGGTCTCCGTCATAGGCTACTGTTACACCTTCATCCTGGCAGCCATTCACGCCCACGGGCGCGAGATGAAGGGTGTCGAATCTGCCGGTTAGTATTAATCAGTTTCGTTCTTCATTTCCATTCATCACAGAGTACATACAATGGTCGCTGCTACAATCTAACAAGCGGTATGATTAATATTAAAAAAAGTAGTACTGATCGCAAAAAGTCAACAGTTTTTATTGATCAGTTTCGACCTGATGTAGGTCATCTTCGGAACAAAATGTAGCGCATGTGGCCAGTGCTGGACTCGGCTAGGCTGAGCTGGCCGGGCTATTCTCATGCCGGCTTGTAACTGTTACCAGCCGCAGGAGAATAGCCAGGACAGCCCAGGCCAGCCGAGTCCAGCACTGGCCACATGCGCTACATTTTGTTCCGAATATGACCTACATCAGGTCGAAACTGGTCAATAAAAACTATTTTTTGCGATCAAGACTGCTTTTGTAATATTAATCATACCAAATAGATGTATGTGATTTTTTACCTTTTACGATGTTTTCTAAATTAATAACAAGAGGTACATTGTGAAGGATGTGTTTCAATGGACTCGAACACCGTTTAATAGATCAATACGAAATTGGCATACATATGTAATTATTCATAGAAGAGGGAGAGAGGAGCAGAGGAGAAAAGATATTGAGTGGGAGGGAGCGATAGATGGGCGAAAATAAATGAATATTAGTTACTCTCAGCATTTTAAATAGTAAATGTTTGTATAGATTATGGGACTTAACTACGGGGTCATCAGTCCCTAAACTTACAAACTGCTTATCAACTAGCTTATCCTAAGTATGGCACAAATATCCAAGCACCGAGGGGGGATTAGAACCCCAGACCATAGGGGCCGTGCAGACCGTGACAGAAGCGCCTCAGTCCCCTCGGCCACCGCGGCCGGGTTTTAAATAGTACTTTGTACTTAATTACAGACAGACATATGGAGCTCCTTACACAGCACTATTAATGTGACGAAAGTTGCTTGACTATTTTCCTTGATTGGTACAATCTGACTTCTAGGTAATTTTAAAATTTTTACTCTTATCCAGTTTTATAAATATAAAGGGGAGGTATTTGTTTTAAATATAACTGTGCATTACCAGTTAAATAATAGAAAGAAAGATAGTACACAATTTATTTTATTTTTAGGTTGAACTGGATTCACCATCTCTCTCAAGCACAGGCTTCTGAACAACTTGGTCCTAAAACAGCTGCTGGCCATATTGATACATATAAGATCATATGTTGTAACACTCTTTTGACCATTTCCAAAATTGTAATTATTTTACTTTTTGTCTTTGTACTTTTATAAAACATTTCTTTACTGTGGAGAACTTGAAAATGATGCCATAGTGCATCGAAACTGGTTGCGCATTACACATGAAGTTCTAAAAAATTCCCCTTTTTTAACAAGCAACTGTGGCTTAGAATACACTTAGACTATTCTTTATTATATGAAATGAAGAAGGGTTATGAAAAGTGGGATGGGGGAGAGGAGATAGGAGAGAAGGCTAATAAAACGTCGTGTTCTCAGCTAGTATTAGATCGTATGAAGACCAGTGGGAACGTGTATTTTGGTCTGATGAAGTGGTCTGACAGCCATATCTGTTCATTGCTTCAGACTGCTAGGTTACTGGGCAAGAGAACTGACGTTCGTTAGGAATTCAGAATAACCTGATGTTCCTGTTACTTCTCTTATTTCACTATGTTGTACCACTGCTAAAATATAATCTCTCTAAATTTCAGTTAATAGGGTGGGATGCGTACAGGACCAGGATTAAATGTAACTTATATCTGTTATCGCTTATGAAAAAAAGGTTGTTGTTGTGTTGCAGGTGGCAGACGTAGCTTCCACCGTGCCTCGACGCACCGGCCGCCCTACTCGTCCACTGTGCGCTCGCTGGAGATCATCGTGACGCTGGTGCTGCTGTTCCTCATCTCCTGGACGCCCTACACAGTGGTCACGCTCATCGGCCAGTTTGGGGACCAGTCGTTCATCACCCCCTGGGTGGCCTCATTGCCCGCCTTCTTCGCTAAGGTGCGTATCGTCACCCATCTAATCACAAAATTAGGCAACACTCCTAATCTTTTTTTTATTCTTTTAATTTTTTTTACCTAAAGTACTAACTTTTATCTAGAAATTCATCTAATGTGTAGAAGGAATTGCCATTCAGAAATTCTCTTAATTTATTTTTAAATGCTAGTTGGCTATCTGTCAGAATTTTGATACTACTTGGTAAGTGACCAAAGACTTTTGTGGCAGAATAATTAACCCCTTTCTGTGACAGAGCTAAATTTAACCTTGAATAGTGTAGGTCACCCTTTCTCCTAGTGTTGTAGTTATGCAGACTGCTGTTACATTTGAATTCAGTTGGTTTGTTAATAACAAATTTCATAAGTGAATATATATATATATATATATATATATATATATATATATATATATATATATATATATAGTGAAGCTACTGTGAAGATTCCTAGATCCTTAAATAAATGTCTGCAGGATGATCTTGGGTGGGCTCCAGCAATTATTCTGATGACCCGCTTTTGGGCAATGAATACTTTCTTACTAAATGATGAATTACCCCCAGAATATGATGCCATAAGAAAGCAGAGAATGAAAATAGGCGTAGTATGCCAGTTTACTGAGTTGTACATCACCAAAGTTTGCAATCACCGTAATAGCATAAGTAGCTGAGCTCAAACGTTACAGCAGATCTTCAATGTGTTTCTTCCAATTCAGCCCCTCATCAATGCATAAACCTAAAAATTTTGAATATTCTACCTTAGCTATAGATTTCCGGTTGAAGTCAATATTAATTAATGGTGTGATGCCATTTATTGTGTGAAACTGAATATACTGTGTTTTTTACAAAATTTAAAGAGAGTCCATTTACAGAGAACCACCTAATAATTCTCTGAAATACTTCATTGACAATTTCATCAGTTAATTCCTGTGATTCGGGTGTGATAGCGATTCTTGTATCATCAGCAAAGAGAACTAGCTTGGCATCTTTATGAATATAGAAAGGCAAATCATTAATATGCATGCACACCAGTACTACTAACAAATTAGTTCATATCCTGTATCGAAAAGTTACACAACTGATGATTTAAGTAACATGTATTTCGAAGTAAGATAGGTAACGTTAATAAAATATAAAAAATAATGAAATGTTAATAACTCCAAGTTAAGTATGTAGCAAAAGGTATTTTTGATGGTATGGTTAGGTAAGGAAGAGAGATAGAATTCTGGTAGGTATTGGAAGGCTTCAGTGTACAGCAGCACCCTCTGGCGCTGGTCACTTCCCCCCAACGGTCCGAAACTACCCCCACCACTACCGATCTCCCCACACATGCCCAGCTGCCTGCACATTTACCGGCCAATTTATCCTGCGTGCACTCTAACAAGCAATGGGAATAAGTGATGAGGTGATTAGATCTTCTTAGCGGGCTGTGGATGAGGCAATCTTTGGTATCTGAGATACAGTTGGCACCAGACTGCATGGAAGAGTTCAATGTGTTTTTTTTAAATTGTGGCAATGGTTCATCCAGTGCTGCCACTGCCTCCTGAGCAAACGTCCATTGGCTCATGAAAATAGAGATGCTGTTCAATCGTAATCCAAAGTTATTGCAGTGTCTACCTTTGTAGTAGAAAGTGGCCAACTGCTACCTCCAATATCTCCCTCCCCCCTATTAACGACGCCATCGACACACCCTGGTTTCGGTCAAACGTGCGGACTCATACCTGACCGACGATGCAGTTATACTGTTGGATATTAGGGATGCTGTCTCACCTTACATGTAATTATTCAAGCCATACTACGTCATCCACAGGAATGCGCCGATTGGAAGCCAGGAAACTGGTTAGGGTATCCCTTGGGTCAACCAACGTCAACATTTTCCGCATCCGTGTTTTGATCGTTCTGACCTATCTATGCTACCTCATTGAATGGCTGATGAAATGGAGTAGTGATTCTGTGCTCAGTTCCTTTGTCTATAAAAATCCTGAAGCACTGAAATAGTTTCATGACTATTGTCTGACCCCCTACGGTGATAATCAAAATGTGTGGCGGCCACGTCAGCCCACTATACGAATAAATGATACCGCGTGATCTGGCACATTCCACAGCGTGCACTATGGAGCAGATGCGATAGTAGGGTGTGGGGAGTATTGAGGGAGGGACCAGGTTCCTGTATTCTGCACCATCCGTGACTAACAAGCCAACTCCGTGGGTAATAGTTATCTCTCATTCATTAATAACTGCGCCACGCTATGTCTGCTTTCGTGCACAACTGTTGTGAGGCAGCTCCCCCGCAGCGCGGATAATACCTCATGAAGGAGCGTCTCTTAATCTGTCTCTGCCACGTCACCTGCTGTAATTGGGAATTCGTCCTATGTGTACCGCTGCTTCATGTCCAGGGCAAAACACACCTTATTATATCTGTCAAACACTTCATCTTTCCTAGGTGACAAATGAGCCATGGCTCCGACATTCGATTACTATTTCTTGGACCTGTAACGAATTTCATTGGTGCACATTCTAAGGAATAGTTCCCAGCGCTGCAGCCGTTGTCCAGAAAAATTGCCGTGGAATAAAACCACAATATAACACAGACAGTCAGGAAAAATCTCTATAGGAAAAGTGTAGCTGTAGAGCTATTCTAGCGCTCCAAGCGGTTATGAACCGTATTAACCGCATTAATTGAGTTCTGGGACGCTGAGCATCGGAATGGAGCGAGTGCAGTACTGACAATCAAAACTCGACCGAGTTACTGTCGTATAGTGTCAGAGGTCAGCTCGACTAAATTGCAATGGACGTGTCATTCGCCGGTGGACCCGCCCTCATGAGCACAGTATCATCTGTGTTGAACAGGAAAAACAACACTCATCTGTATTAGCCCATGGCAGGCTGAATTACACGGCGAGAAACGAAAACACGTGTACAAGAGTTGGGGACGGAAGAGGACCGAGTCAAGTGTAACTGTTTCCAATCAGTAATCAACCCGATACCTGGAGTCAATCCAATCAGCTTAATTGTGCAGTGGCGCGATACGAACAGCTTCAACAAATAGCGAGCGATGAATGCGCTGTGAGTCGGGCAGTGCGCTCAGAGACAGAAATTCGCTACAGTATAGCGCCAGGCATTGATCTCTGTACTACCGGCACGTTAAACTTCAGCTGTGCAAAGCATAGATGTTCGTGATTCGTTTTTTGACAAAGTACAGCGTGGTTTCTAAGATATGATACTAACACTAAATAAGATATTACGTTTACATTTTGCTCCCTTATCGACCTATATGCGATCGCACATTGACGTAACGATCGAATGAAAAACACAGCCAATATTTGTCAAGTACACCCTCATGGAAATTTGTTTGCTAATTTAAAACGTATCGGAGAATGCAGAATCATGTGCAAAGCATATGAATGTGCAGGTACAAATCCACGTAGTATGGATGTTACTGGCACCAGTTTATACACTCCTGGACATTAAAATTGCTACAGCACGAAGATAACGTGCTACAGACTCGAAATTCAACCGACAGGAAGAAGATGCTGTGATATGCAAATGATTAGCTTTTCAGAGAATTCACACAAGGTTGGCGCCGGTGGCGCCACCTACAGCGTGCTGACACGTGGAAAGTTTCCAACCGATTTCTCATACACAAACAGCAGTTGACCGGCGTTGCCTGAAAACTTTGTTGTGATGCCTCGTATAAGGAGGAGAAATGAGTACCATCACGTTTCCTACTTTGATAAAGGTCGGGTTTGTAGCCTATCGCGATTGCGTTTCACCGTATCGTGACACTGTTGCAAGCGTTGGTCGCAATCCAATGACTGTTAGCACGATAAGGAATCGGTGGGTTCAGGAGGGCAATACGGAACACCGTGCTGGATCCCAACGGCCTCGTATCACTAGCAGCAGAGTGACAGGCATCTTATCCGCATGGATGTAACGGATCGTGCAGCCAAGTCTCGATCCCTGAGTCAACAGACGGGGACGTTTGCAAGACAACAACTATCTCCACGAACAGTTCGACGACGTTTGCAGCAGCATGGAATATCAGCTAGGAGACAATGGCTCCAGTAACCCTTTACGCTGCATCACAGACAGGAGCCCCTGCGGTGGAGTACGCAACGACGAACCTGGGTGCGCGAATGGCAAAACGTCATTTTTTCGGATAAATCCAGTTTCTGATTACAGCTTCATGATGGTTGTATCCGTGTTTCGCGACATGGCAGTGAACGCACATTGAAAGCGTGTATTCGTCATCGCCGTACTGTCGTATCACCCGGCGTGATGGTGTGGGGTGCCGTTGGTTACACGTATCGGTCACCTCTTGTCCGCATCCACGGCAATTTGAACAGTGTCAGTTACATTTCAGATGTGTTTCAGTAGGATAATACACGACCATATGTTGAAGGTCCTGTGCGGGCCTTTCTGGATACGGAAAATATTCGACTGCTGCCCTGTCCAGCACATTCTCCAGATCTCTCACCAATTGAAAAGGTCTTGTCAATGGTGGCCGAGCAACTGGCTCTACTCTTGATGAACTGTGGTATCTTGTTGAAGCTGCATGAACATCTGTACCTGTACACGACATCCAACCTCTGTTTGATTCAATGCCCAGTCGTATCAAGGCCGTTATTACAGTCAGAGGTGGTTGTTCTGGGTACTGATTTCTCAGGATCTATGCACCCAAAATGTGTGAATATGTAGTCACATGTCAATTCAAAATGTTCAAATGTTTGTATAGTTTTTGGGACTTAACTACGGGGTCATCAGTCCCTAAACTTACAAACTACTTATGAACAACTTACGAACTAGGACGGCACAAATATCCATGCCCGAGGTGGGATTCGAACCCCCGACCGTAGTGGCCGTGCTGACCGTGACTGAAGCGCCTCAGTCCCCTCGGCCACCGCGGCCGGCTACATGTCAATTCTAGGGTAATATATTTGTCCAATAAATACCCGTATATCATCTGCATTTAATCTTGGTGTAGCAATTGTAATGGCCAGTAGTGTATGATGCCCTCTGAGGTGGTGCCAGTTACGCAGCAGCCTTATGAAATCTTCGTGTCTGCGCTAGACGGTGGGATACAAAAATATTATGAATCTTACTAGTATCTAAAGGACTTTAACTGCATTCCACCTGTTTTGCATGCAGCGAACATAACCTAATGGAAGGTGCCACTAATCTCTTTCCTTAATCATTTTGGAGTACAAAATGATTACCACAGCTGGCCACAGCGAATCGAGAAATAAGAGAGTACCTCCAAATTATGAGAAAATATAAGAAGTGAAAACTTTGCATATTTCGATGAGATTTCAATTCTGGCAGATACATCGAAAATTTTGAAAACTTGTTTGGAAACAATGTATAGACTGTACAAAGTAGTGCGTAATATAAGGATTAACCATAGTAGAACAAAACATAATGAAGAGTGGTCGAATAAAACAGGATGGTTTTTGACTTCTTGAGGAGTCACAATCATTCCTTTTTCTTATGATTTTCCTGCCACTTGATTGTTATATTGCTTTTATTTATTTATTTTATTTCTTAAGATTTTCGTCCACCCCCATGAACCACAGACATTGCCGAGGTGGGGTGGCTTGCGTGCCTCAATGATACAGATAGCCGTACCGTAGGTGCAACCACAGCGGAGGGGTATCTGTGGAGAGGCCAGACAAACGTGTGGTTCCTGAAGAGGGGCAGCAGCCTTTTCAGTAGTTACAGGGGCAACAGTCTGGATGATTGACTGAGCTGGCCTTGTAACATCAGCTAATGTGGCTTTGCCACACAGCTACTGCGAACGGCTGAAAGCAAGGGGAAACTACAGCCGTTACTTTTCCCGAGGACATGCAGCTCTACTGTATGAACATATGATGATGGCATCCTCTCGGGTAAAATATTCCGGAGGTAAAATAGTCCCCCATTCGGATCTCCGGGCGGGGACTACTCAGGAGGATGTTGTCATCAGGAAAGACAATACTGGCATTCTACGGATCGGAGCGTGGAATGTTAGATCCCTTAATCGGGTAGGAAAATTAGAAAATTTAAAAAGGGAAATGGATAGGTTGAGGTTAGATATAGTGGGGATTAGTGAAGTTCGGTGGCAGGATGAACAGGATTTCTGGTCAGGTGAGTACAGGATTATAAATACAAAATCAGTTGGGGGTATCACAGGAGTAGG
Source organism: Locusta migratoria (assembly GCA_026315105.1). Taxonomy (NCBI): domain Eukaryota; kingdom Metazoa; phylum Arthropoda; class Insecta; order Orthoptera; family Acrididae; genus Locusta; species Locusta migratoria. The sequence goes on along the minus strand of CM048744.1, from coordinate 196,662,419 downwards.
ACTGATAATGAATAAGAAAATAGGAATGCGGGTAAACTACTATGAGCAGCACAGTGATCGCATTATCATTGTCAAGATAGATACGAAGCCAACACCGACGACAGTAGTGCAGGTTTATATGCCAACTAGCTCTGCCGATGAGGAGGAGATCGAAGAAATATATGAGGAGCTAAAGGAAATTATTCAGACAGTTAAGGGAGAGGAAAACTTAATTGTGATGGGAGACTGGAATTCGGTTGTAGGAAAAGGAAGAGAAGGAAAAATAGTAGGTGAATATGGACTGGGCAGGAGGAATGAAAGAGGAAGTCGCCTGGTAGAATTTTGCACGGAACATGATTTAATCGTAACAAACACCTGGTTTAAGAATCACAAAAGAAGGTTGTATACATGGAAGAGACCAGGAGACACCGGAAGGTATCAGATAGATTTTATAATGGTAAGACATAGATTCCGGAACCAGGTTATAAACTGCAAGACGTACCCAGGGGCAGATATAGACTCTGACCATAACTTGTTAGTCATGAACTGTAGGCTGAAACTGAAAAAATTGCAGAAACGTAGAAAAATACAGAGATGGGACTTAGATAAATTGAAGGAAAGTGAAGTTCTGGAGAATTTCAGAGGGAGATTTAGGCAACAATTGACAGAAACATGGGGAAATAAAACAGTAGAAGAGGAATGGGTAGCACTGAGAGATGAAATAGTGAAGGCAGCAGAGGACAAAATAGGTAGGAAGGCAAGACCAACAAAAAATCCTTGGATATCACAGGAAATACTAAATTTAATAGATGAAAGGAGAAAATATAAAAATGCAGTAAATGAAACAGGCAAAATGGAGTACAGACGACTAAGAAATGAGATTGACAGGAAGTGCAAAATGGCTAAGCAGGAGTGGCTAGAAGCCAAATGCAAATCTGTAGAAGAATGTATAAGAAGGGGAAAAGTAGATACCGCCTACAGGAAAATAAAAGAGACATTTGGGGACAAGAAAAGCAACTCAACGAATATCAAGAACTCAGATGGGAAGCCGGTTCTCAGCAAAGAAGGGAAAGCTGAAAGGTGGAAAGAGTACATAGAGCAGCTCTACAAAGGAAATGAACTTACAGACAATGTGGTAGGAAGGGAAGAGGACATAGATCAAGATGAAATAGGAGATGCTATACTGAGAGATGAATTTGACAGAGCCTTGAAAGACCTAGGTCGGAACAAGGCCCCAGGAGTAGATGACATACCCTCAGAGCTACTAAAGTCTCTGGGGGAGCCAGCCACGACAAGACTATTTGAACTGGTGTGTAGGATTTATGAGACAGGCGAAATACCCTCAGACTTTAAGAAAAATGTAATAATCCCCATTCCAAAGAAATCAGGCGCAGACAGGTGTGAAAATTACAGAACCATTAGTTTGATAAGTCATAGTTGCAAAATTTTAACACGAATTATCTACAGGAGAATGGAAAAGCTGGTAGATGCTGACCTTGGGGAAGATCAGTTTGGATTCAGGAGGAACGTAGGAACCAGGGAGGCAATACTCACTTTACGTCTTATCTTAGAAGATAGATTAAGGAAAGGCAAATCTACATTTTTAGCTTTTGTAGATTTGGAGAAAGCATTTGACAATGTTGACTGGAATACACTCTTTCAAATTCTGAAGTCAGCAGGGGTAAAATATAGGGAAAGGAGAGTTATTTATAACTTGTACAAAAGCCAGACCGCAGTTATTAGACTCGAAGGGCATGAAAGGGAAGCATCAGTTGGGAAGGGAGTAAGACAGGGTTGTAGCCTTTCTCCGATGTTATTCAATTTGTACATCGAGCAGGCGGTGAAGGAAAGCAAGGAAAAATTTGGAATAGGGATTAAAGTTCAGGGGGAAGAAATAAAAACATTGCGTTTTGCTGATGACATTGTAATTCTATCAGAGACAGCAAAGGACCTGGAAGAGCAGTTGAATGGAATGGACAGTGTGTTGAAGAGAGCGTATAAAATGAACATTAACAAGAGCAAAACAAAAATAATGGAATGCGGTCTTAGAAAATCGGGCGATGCTGAAGGAATTAGATTAGGTAACGAAACAATGAAGGTGGTAGATGAGTTTTGTTACTTGGGTAGTAAAATAACATGTGATGGTCGCAGTACAGAGGATATAAAATGCAGAATGGCAATGGGAAGAAAAGCATTTTTGAAAAAGAGAAATTTGCTAACATCGAACATTAATTTAAGTGTAAGGACGTCTTTTCTGAAGGCATTTGTGTGGAGTGTTGCCTTGTACGGGAGTGAAACATGGACGATAAGCAGTGCGGACATGAAGAGAATAGAGGCTTTTGAAATGTGGTGCTACAGAAGAATGCTGAAGATTAGGTGGGTAGATCGCATAACCAATGAAGAAGTACTGAACAGAATTGGTGAGAAAAGGAATTTTTGGCATACCCTGGCTAAAAGGAGGGATCGCTTGGTAGGACACATTCTTAGACATCGAGGAATCGTAAATTTAGCATTGGAGGGAAGTGTGTGGGGTAAAAATCGCAGAGGGAGACCAAGAGACGCGTATAGTAAGCAGATTCAAGTGGATGTGGGTTGCCGTTCTTATGAGGAGATGAAAAGGCTTGCTCAGGATAGAGTAGGGTGGAGAGCTGCATCAAACCAGTCTCCGGACTGAAGACCATAACAACAACAAGATTTTCGTTCCATTTTATATTGTTATTTTTTTTCTAAACTTCGGCTTAGTTCATTTTAAAATGTGAAAAATATGATAAAAGTCGTCAGACTTGGGTGTAACTGAAGTCATAAAAATATAAGATTCCTTCAACTAGATGCGAGAACACACTCCATGTATACAGGCAGACCCTAATCTTGCTTACTTCGGTTCTGATTAAGTTAACTATTAAAATTATACTCTAGTATTCTTTTCCATTTGTCTAAATACCAATTACTCAATTAGCTAACGCTAGCCATTGCGTTGTCCGCTTTGAAGCCGCGAGTGTGTCCAAAAGATTGCTGCCTACAGGTTTTCGCCGGTAATTGGAACATACCGAGTCGCAGTTCGTTGCCTCTTGAAGTTCTCGTTGATCGCCGGACTCAGTAGCGGCTGGCTGAAATTTCATGGGGCAAAAATAATCCACTACAAATAATGTAGGCGACACGCAGAATTGCGGTTCATTGACACACTAATGATTCATTAGTGGCCAATTGTCCGCATTTATGGCCAGCGTACAACTCTCTTCAATTACAATCATTACAAACCAGTACGCATATCCCACACGTCAGTATTACAACTTTACACACTTCGTGTGTGGAATACACAAGTCCGAGATGTACCTATGAGTGTGGCACTAATATGAAGGATTAATAAATGTATATACATTTTCTACATGCCTAACATATAAGAACCTTTACATAATTGTTCAATATTAATATTAAAAGTGACGTGGATTGTGCCTCAGATACACACGTTACACGTCTCGAAAGAATACTCATTACTGGCGTGGATTGTGCTTCCGTGGATTGTGATACAATACTCATTTAAATGTCGCGAAATTGTCCTATTTATATCATCTAAACAATGATACTGAAAATTGCGTACTGTTAATTATGTACATTAAAATAATTATAATTGAAAAGTTAGCTATTACATTCCACTGGCTATAGTAAAAGATAGCGTAAATAATATTGAATAAATTGATATATAAATCTCGATTAAATTAATATTAATATTAATAGGTTTTGAAACAATTATTTCCGAATAAACTGTAATTATACAGAAACTAATGAGGGCAAAACTTCCACACCATTCATTGTGAAATATAATAATACATACTTTAATATTATGAGAGAAGATTTTACTTAGTTTTATCAGAGATACTGATTAGCATAATATATAATCTACACCAATAAGCCCTTTGCATGATACAATATTTGCTAATTGAACAAATTTCTGCGACATCAAATAATAGAAAATAGCTTCAGGTAGTCACGTTTGAAAAAAGAATAACAGAAGTTTCTGAAAAGAAAATGATAATACATCAATTACACTCGTACCTATTATTATGCAACACTGGTAACGGGAGGTTCTGTAAATCCCAACATGCTTCGTTACATAAAGAGAATCAATCTGGACACGAATATGTAAAAACATTGACTTTCCCAATGTCGAATATAGTTTACATAGCTTCCTCCTCGCGTTTCGGGCAGGCGTATTTGCTGCATATGCCATCTGTTGCAAACTTCCACCACCACGTTTTTGCCAATACTAAACCGACGCCACAGGGAGCAGCACCATCGGGCAAAACGTTGGGACATGATGGAGAAAACGGTGTAGTGGATTGTGCTCGGCACAGCGGACGCTTCAGAGTTGAGAAGCCAACCCACGGGCTGCATACTCATGTGCTGAACGCAATTGTTGAGCAACTGGTACAGTGGATGCATAATATGGGGTGTTTCAGGGAGTTATATCATTGTACAAATACGCGATCACGAAAATCGAAATGCCAATTTTTAATATTAATTATACAAGGAGGGCAATAAAAGATATATATTTCTGAAGGGGCTTTTCCATAGAGGTACCCAAAATAATCATCATGTGCGGAAGGAGCTTTTCAGAGTGGTTACTCTAAGCAGATACTTAGACGACGATGCATCACGAAAGTTACAGGTGTAGCGCGACAGCCATCTCGCGGCAGAAGGGTGGAACTACTAGGTCGAACATGTTGTCAACACTGGAAATAAATTTTACGCGGTACCAGAATAACATTGTTTCTTGGCGTCGCTATTTCGCGTATTATGCTGACAGAATAACTTTGTGGTCATCTGGTGCTGTTCCCAAAGAATTCAAGCAAGTTTCTAATTTTTAGTTACTTCAGCTTGAATAGCTACGACTTCCTACTTCCCTTGTTATATGGAAATGCTGGATTCAGGTAGGAACTAAGAATCTGCATACCAGTTCCCAAAAAAATTCGGTTTTCATTACTTTGTAAACACAGTTCGTCGAATTTCAAAAACAAGCAATACTAATAATTATATTAACTTCTTCCATAAAGTGTTCCAGTTCCTGTAAGTCTTAGGAGAAGGGACCGGGGCGGGGGGGGGGGGGGGAACTGTCAGTAGCCGAATCGTTTCAGTCATCGGGCTGTATTCGCTCTGTATATAGCAACTGTCAATGTGTATTGGAAAGGGAAATTGTCGACGGATCATTCGTTTAGGCAGTTACGAATTTGGATCTTAAATTCATCCCTGATAGCTCCAGTCTGCAACAGACTGCCTTAAGTACTGAGTTAACCGTTCGTGATCATAATCTGTCACTTAAATTTACACGGTCAAATTCTATCATAAGTACTCTCTATCTTCTTGACCGATACCGTTAGAGTACAAGCCGAATAATTTATCACTGAACTTTCCAATTTGATACAGTTCCTCATAAAGATTCCCGTACGCTGAATCTCCACGAAAAGTTTCATTCAATCCAAAAGAGATCCTCAAACTTTGTCAAAATCCTTTTCTTTGTTTCAGCACTATCTGACACGCTAGCAATTTGCGCACCTTCTCATTATGAGAACTGTCAAAAACTATACTTCAGAATTCACAACCTATATAACTCGTAAAAATCGTCTCTTGGTTTGAAGTCTTTCAAAAACTATTTCTTGGAATAATTACTTCCAAACTTTAAATTATTCTTCAGGACACAATATCTTAACCTTCACATTTGCTTTTCATTTCGATTCCTGATACATCGTATGTAAATATATGACTTGATCTTATGCGAGCTGACAAGTGATTAACAACTAATGCAACATATGCATCGTAGCTGGCTGTGGCGACAGTCAATTTCATTTCTCGTTCCAAAAAAATGTCATATGTCTGTAAATCTATCGGACCAAACTGCGTGATCATCAGTCCGTAGCTTACAAACTACTTTAACCTAGGTAAACTAACCTAAGGACAAACACACACACCCATGCCCTAGGGAGAACTCCAACCTCCACGGCGAGCAACCGCGCGCTCCGCAGCGAGGTGTTTCTCGTTCCGGCGGTATGCTTTCTCAGTGTGCCACTTCGTTTTATCCGAACATTAAACAAAGACACAAGCAAAAATTTTAAAAACCTTACGTTATAAACACGTAAGAAATATATTAAATTATATCGTTATTTACCTGCTAACTGAACTGAGGAACGCCGAGAAGTCGCCTTTAAATTCAGCGCACCGCTGCACTAGGTATTCTGCTGAAGGATGATGGTCTGTCTCGGCCTCTAGAAATAGGTTCCCAATCTTCTTTTATGTTGTTGAATGTCGGAAACGCTGGTGGGAGACTTTACATCCATAAGTGACTACATTCGCACGGGTTGCGAACCCCGAACCTCTAATACATCAGACAAAAGCCCCGAACAATTCCAAATTTTTCACTTTTTAAAACTAACCGCCAAACCCGTAAAATTTACGGGCCTAGGATCGCGCGAAAATCACCAGACCCGTGAAATTTACCGGCCGCTACGTTTAATTTAATGTGAAACACTGCGAAGTTAATTCTACAAGTTTGGCTAGCGTTATATGTTCTACAGATGTTTAGTAACAGACATGCGTCCATAAATGGCACAAATGTGAACAGTACGGCGTTGCACTCTGTCTGGACCCCTTGATTGACAATTTGCCACAGAGAAAACCAATGTGATTGTGTGTGAAACTTGTATGCAGCGTTATCCCTGGCCTAGCGTTATTAATTCTCTTTAGGTGTGAATGGAATCATTCATGTCCTCATGGTAATAAGGTGGTATGCACACGCTCATGTAGGAACAGCCACACGGCAACGAGGTGAAAGAGACAGACGTGAAATCGTCGTTTAAAAGAAATGTGATCTTCTGTCAGCAGCAAACTTCTACCTGTCAGTTTTTGTCAAATGGCAGCAGGATGGTGTATCTCGACTGTTAGGACAGTGTGGCGGAATTTGATGTACCTATGGCTGCAGACGTCCAACTGAGAGAATTCTACGTAAACAGAAGGCATGCCCCGCTTTCATGTCATGTAAAATATTGTAGGCTGCTATCGTGTAGCCGACTGGCTGCTTGCTGGGGCACAGACCACTGTTCTATAGCGGCCAGCCTGTCAGCTATGTGATCACAGCGCACTTTGTATGTCGTGACCCAACAAGGTGGATGCTTTCTCTTTATGCAGTGTTGCTCGAGTTCCTCTAGTAAGAACTTGATATAGACCAACGAATCTCCTAGGCAGCAGTCCCATCGATTGGGCCCTAGAGAACGGGAAGACAATGGCTTGATCAAATGAGTCGCGACGTGAGGTGGTCATAAATGTTAGGAATCGAATGAATTGCGAACCCTATAAAGTCATGGAGCCATGAAAGTTGTCAACATGATACTATGTAAATGGACAGTTTTTAACACTGACTGCATCCTGCAGTTTCCATAACCGATCACTAACTGGAAATTGTGTTCGCCTACTATTTGCAACCACTGATGGACTTTATGGTCTCAGATAATGGTTGAAATTTTATGAATACATCTACATCTGTATACAAACTCCGCAATACACCGAAAGGTGCAAGGCAAGGGTACCTATTACCACTACCAGTTATTTGATTTCCTGTTCCACTCCCATATAAGTCGAGGGAAAAACGTATACTTGTATGCATAGGTACAAGCCATACTCTCTCTGTTATTATCTTTGTGTTCTTTATACGAAATGTACGTTGGCGGCAGAAGAACCTTTCTGCAGTCCTCTTCAAATTCTATACCTTTAAATTTTTATCCATTTATGTTCCTGAAGTGCCTCTGTAACAATCGCGCATTGATCGAACCTGCCAGTAACTAACCAGCCGCCAGTCCCTGAACTGCGTATATACTCAAGACGGGGTCGCACAAGTGTTTGATATGCAGTCTCCTTTACAGACGAATCACATCTTCCCAAACTGAAGTCGACCATCTGCCATTTCGATTGTCCGTATATGCTCGTTCCATTTGTCAATCAGCACACTTCTAAAACTGTATTCGAACATTACGGGATTGTTCTTTCCCTCATTTGCATCATCTAACATTTTTCTACATTTAGTTTCACAAACTGTTAGTAGTTGTGTCAAACCAAGTGGGCCATCCCTGCATTTCTCACAACTGCCATTCCTCACACTAACTAGAAATTTATCCGAGTCATCTTGCATGCTACTACCGTATTTAAATGACGATACCTCTCTGTACAACATCATCAGCAAACAGCTGTAGATTATAACATTGTCCCCAGATTATTTATATAGATAGAAAATAGGAACTGTCCTTTCACACCTCCCTGAGACACTCGTGATGGTACGACAGGCTCTGATGAACACTCACCATCGAGGACCACATACTGCGTTCTATTACTTAAGTATCCTTGGAGCAACTCACATATTTGGTTGATTGGTTTGGGATTCAAGGTACCAAACTACACTGGTAATCGGTTCCCACATATTTGGGTACGGCACCTATTCTCCATGTGACTTGGCTACAGTTTTATTCACGATTAGTTTGTAGAATATTGTAGATTGTAGACATTTACAGCGAAGGAATTGGCCACGAAGTTCGTTCCACATGCAGTGACGGACTAAGGCTGTTGGAGGCCAGGGGCGGTGGCGAAAGAAAATCAGGCAAAAAGGAAGGAAGGAAGGTTAGGGTTTTACGTCTCGTCGACAGCGTGGTATTAGAGATGGAGCTAACACTCTGATGTGTAGGAAAGGAATTCGGCCGTGCCCTTTCAAAGGAACCATCCCGGCATTTGCCTGGAGTGATTTAGGGATAACACGGAAAACGTAAACCTGGATGGCCGGAGGTGGGTTTGAACCACCATCCTCCCGAATGCGAGTCCACTTGGAGGTACATTTATTACGATAAAAAAGAATTGTAGCCCCCCCCCCCCGCCCCCAGGACAAGATTCACAGGACTGTATAAAAAATATCTTTCGAGATTTGAAGGCCCCAGCAGAACGAGATACCAAGCGCCCCCCTCCCACCCCCTCTACGCCAAAAAAAAAAAAAAAAAAACATTGCTTTACAAGTATCTGGAGGCCCCCCAAGACTAGAGGCCCGGGACGGTCCACCCCTCCACCCCCCCCCCTTAGTCCACCACTGTCAACATGAATCCCATCCGAAACATACGGGACATAATGAAGAGGTCAGACTGCGCACAAAATCCTCTGCGGCTCTAAAGGTAAAATAGCATAATATTGTTTCAGAGAACTTCGATATTAAGAGGTGCTCCATAACATTTACGCCTCCTCTGTAGAACATTCTGACGCTGACGCTATTCCAGTGTCGAGCACCGTGTTATTCGTGTCGTCGTTTGGCAGGCGTCGGTGGTGTACAACCCGATCGTGTACGGGCTGTCGCACCCGCACTTCCGGGCCTCCATCAAGCAGTACCTGTCGGGCTACCACGGGCCATGCTCGGCGTCTGGCTTGCTGCCGACAGCGCCGCCGCCGACCACGTGGGGCAGCCTGGTGCTGCGGCGTAGGCCTCGCGCCGCCTCCAGCCCCGGACACGTGCAGCACGTGCGCTGCTTCCTGCCGCCGCAGCACCGGCACCTGCACCACTACCACAGCGAGCCGCCAGATCCGCCATCTCTCGACGGCAGCAGGTCACTGGTACGTCTTCTTAAGTTTCAACGACTGTGTACTATCTGTTAGTAGTGTTATCGAAGCCAAGTGGGTCATCCCTGTACTAGTCACAACTAAGCTCAGTGATGTGGTACTACCAATGTCTAGTTTCCTCATGAATTAGTGCAGTACAGCATCTGCTGCTATTAACATAACACAGCAAGACAGTACATGCTTCCTGACAATGGTATAACTCCAAACTAAATGCTCTGAACTGCTGAGAGCCCTCTCGCCGTAATGTATCACAGACCGTTAGTAGTGGTGTCGAAGCCAAGTGGGTCATCCCTGTACTTGTCACAACTTCACTCAGTGATTTAATTTGGTACTACCAGTCTCAAGTTTCCTCATAAATTATCATGCTTTACTAAGCATCTGCTGATTTTAAGATAACACAGCATGATGCCATTCATTAACAGCACATACTTCCTGGCAATGGTACAACTCCAATCTAAAAGCTTTGAACTGCTGACAGCCCTATCGCCGTAATGTATCACAGACCGTTAGTAGTGGTGTCGAAGCCAAGTGGATCGTCCCTGTACTTGTCACAACCTGGCTCAGTGATTTAAATTGGCAGTACCAATGTCTAGTTTCCTCATGAATTGGTGCAGTAAAGCATCTGCTGATTTTAAGATAACACAGCATAATGCCCTTCGTTAACAGTACATGCTTCCTGGCAATGGTACAACAAACTGAAAGCTCTGAACTGCTGATAGCCCTCTCGCGGTAATGTATCACAGACAGTTAGTAGTGGTGTCGAAGCCAAGTTGGTCATCCCTGTACTTGTCATAACTTGGCTCAGTGATTTAATTTGACACTACCAATGTCTTGTTTCCTCATGAATTAGTGCAAAAGCTGGCCGCGGTGGCCGAGGACACTAAGGCGCTCCAGTCACGGTCTGCACGGCCACTACGGTCGGGGGTTCGAATCCCCCCTCGGGCATGGATATTTGTGCCATCCTAGTTCGTAAGTAGTTCATAAGTAGTTTGTAAGTTTAGGGACTGATGACCCCGTAGTTAAGTCCCATAGACTTTACAAACATTTGAACATTTTGTGCAAAAAAGCATCCGCTGACTTTAAGATAACACACCATAATGCCATTCATTAACAGTACATGCTTCCTGACCATGGCACAAGTCCAAACGAAAAGCACTATACTGCTGACAGACCTCTCTGAATTACTACAATAGGAGTAAACTGAGGAGATGTGAAATGTGGTCAGTTACTGTGCTCTTTGGCACCATAAGGAGTTTGTCTCTCTCTCCTATAATCGCGACCAAAATAGTGTCGCTTCTGAATATCATTATGACTAAAACTTGAATCAACAAACATCCAGACGTAAAAAATTAGTCACCACTGTTATCGTTGACGCTGCTGTCTCATTTTGTATACCATGTTTTCTTATGAGCGTCGTTTCTACTTCTGCAGGTCGTTGACAGAACGTCTTCGAAGTTCCTCTTATACCCTACATCTACAGCTGCATTTCGGACACATTCTCCGAAAACTGTCTCGAGCAGTTAAACCGGCAACCCACGCGCAATGGAAATTTTCTAGACCTTATAGCAACAAACAGGCCTGACCTTAATAACGACGTCTGTGTAGAGACAGGAATTAGTGATCATGATATCGTCATAGCGTCGATGGTTACCAAAGTTCATAAGCCAATCATGAAGGCTAGGAGCGTGTTTTTGTTGGGAAGAGCCGATAAGCAAATGTTACGATCGCACTTAGAAAATGAATGGGCTTCGTTTAATTCCGGGGCTATGTATATAGAGGAATTGTGGACTAAATTTAAGTAAAGTCGATTAAAGATGGAAAAGATCCACCGTGGTATAATAATAATGTTAGAAAGCTGCTGAGAAAGCAAAGGCTGTTGCACGCTCGATTCAAAAACGAACACGCAAATGATGACAGGCAAAAGTTAGTAGACATTCGTGCGTCAATAAAAAGATCTATACGCGAAGCATACAATAATTATCACAGCCATACCTTAGCTAAAGATCTTTCCGAGAACCCGAAAAAATTCCTGGTCCTCTGTAAAATCGATAAGCGGGTCAAAGCCCACTGTCCAGTCGCTCGTTGATCATTTCGGGGCAGTAATAGAAGAAAGCAAACGGAAACCTGAAGTTCTAAATTTAACCTTTAAGACATCTTTCACGCAGGAGGACCGCATAAATGTACCATCATTTGATCAACGTACTAATTCCGAAATGGGGGACATAGCAATAGGTATTTCCGGTGTAGAGAAGCAGCTGAGAGAGCTAAATACGAAAAAGTCTGCTGGGCTGGATGGAATACCAGTTCGGTTTTACTAAGACTATTCTGCGGCATTGGCCCCCTACTTAGCTTGCATTTATCGCGAATCTTTAATCCAGCGCAAAGTTCCTAGTGATTGGAAAAAAAGTGCAGGTGACTCCCGTTCATAAGAAAGGAAAGAGAACTGACCCACACAATTACAGGCCAATATCGTTGACATCAGTTTCATTTAGAATTTTAGAGCATATTCTCAGTTTGAATATAGTAAATTTCCTTGAAACGGAAAAGCTTCTTTCCATGAATCAGTACGGGTTTAGGAAACATCGTTCATGTGAAACTCAGCTTGCCCTTTTCTCACATGACATCTTGCAAGCCATGGATGAAGGGCAACAGGCGGATTGTGTTTTTCTCGACTTCAAAAAGGCGTTCGACGTGGTGCCACACTGCAGACTGCTAACGAAGATACGAGCTTATGGAATAGGTTCACAGATTTGTGACTGGCTGGAAGAATTCCTGAGCAATACAACGCAGTACGTTGTTCTCGTCGGCGAGTGTTCATCAGAGACGAGTGTATCGTCAGGCGTGCCCCAGGGGAGTGTGATAGGGCCACTATTATTTTCTATCTATATAAATGATCTGATGGACAGAGTAAGTTGTAATTTGCGGCTGTTTGCTGATGATGCTGTGGTGTATGGGAGGGTGTCGTCTTTAACCGACTGTAATAGCATACAGGATGACTTAGACAAAATTTATAGTTGGTGCGAAGATTGGCAGCTAGCTCTCAATGTAGAAAAATGTAAGGTGATGCGCATGAGTAGAAAAATCAATCCCATAATGTTCGAATACAGCATTAGTAGTGAGCTTCTTGATGCTGTCGAGTCGTTCAAATATCTTGGCATAACATTGCAGAGCGATATGAAATGGAACGATCATGTAAGGACAGTTGTGAGTAAGGCGGACAGCCGACTTCAGTTTATTGGGAGAATTTTGGGAAGATGTACTTCACCTGTAAAGGAGACCGCGTATAAAACACTTGTACGACCACGTCTTAAGTATTGCTCGAGTGTTTGGGACCCGCAGCAGATCAGTTTAAAGGAAGGCATAGAGGCGGTTCAGAGACGAGCAGCTAGATTTGTTACCGGTAGGTTCGACCAATGCGCGAGTGTCACGGAAATGCTCCGGCAACTCAATAGGGGATCGCTGGAAGAAAGACGAATTTCTGTTAAGTAAATTTAGAGGGCCGGAATTTGAAGCTGAATGTAGTACTATCTTGCTGCCGCCTACTTACATTTCGCGTAAAGATCACAAAGACAAGAGAAATTAGGGCTCGTATGGAGGTATATAGGCATTCTTTTTTTCCTCGTTCAATTTGGGAGTGGAATAGGAAAGGAAATGCCTAGTAGTGGTACAGTGTACCCTCCGCCATGCACCTTACGGTGAATTGAGTATGTATGTAGATGTAGATGTAGAGATACGTCTACATATACATAAACATCACTTTTGCGACATTTCTCTGTAGTTCCATTCTCTAATTTCTCATGGGATAAAGGTGGCAAAATGAACACTTACATCTTTCTATTTTCGATCTGATTTCTCTTATTTTATTATGATGATGTCTCCCTGTGTAGTTGGGCGGTAACAATATATGTTCACATTCGTAAGTGAAAAAATTTCGCAAATAGAAATCGCCGAACGAATTATGCCTTTCTTTTATGATTTCCACCCCAACTCATAATTTCAGTGACACTCTCCCATATACTGCGATAATACTAAGCGAGCTGTCCTTCTTTGAACTTCCTTTACACCGTCTGTCAATCCCACCTGGTGTAGATCCCGCATGGCGCAGCAATACTCCAAAGTAGGACGCACAAGAGTAGTGTAGACGGTTTCTTTAGTAGCACTGTTGCATCTTCTACGTGTTTTGCCAATGAAACGTAGCCTTTAGTTTGACCTTGGTACAGTATTTTCTATATGTTCTTTTGAAAGTACGTGCGTTGTTTGCAATTCAGTAGAATTGAGGCGGCCTGTAGATCTGACTGAACAGATTTATCGTGTAACCTTTCGGCGGATTTCTTTTAGTGGTCATAAGGCCTATTGTCTTGTGCTTCTTCCCACTGCAGATCTCTCGGGGTTGCATCAGGCTTCAATTGGTCTCGCCATCTTGTTCCTGGCCTTCCAAATGGTCTCCATCCTGATTCTGTCTATTCTAGGGCTCTTCTACGAAGTCTTTTTGGTTTCATTCTTTTAATGTGCCCAAACCATCTCTTAGCTTGGCACTGCTTTATGTCTAGTTTTCTTACGAATCACTGTTATAACGCTGCTGAAAATTGTAGCACACCACGTTTCCATTCATGAAAAGTACTTGCTTTCTGACCATGGTACAATTCCAAACAACAGTTTCTGAATTTCGAATGTTCAAATGTTTGTAATGTTATGGGACCTAACTGCAGAGGTCATCGGTCCATAAACTTACATACTACTTTATCTTATCCTAAGTGTAAGACACAGACATCCATGCATGGTGGAGGACTCGAACCACCGACGGGGAACGACCGCGCGCACCGCAACAAGATGCCATTGCGCGCACGGCTATTCCGCCACGGCTCTGATTTAGGACAGGCCGCTCTTAATTATGTGATCTTCCGACAGGAGTAAACTGGGAACGTAGAAATGGCGGACAGAGGATTAGTCATATAGTTAGCGTTACCTACGTGACTCTATGGGGATGGTGTCTGATTGTTCCCAATATTCGACGCCAGAAACGGTGTCTCCTCAGAGTAACATTACGACTAAAACTATAATCGACAAACATCTTCACGTCAAATATAAGACATTCTTGGCCATCGTCGACGTCGTCGCTAATTAATTCTCCATGTCGTCGTACAGTTCCTTTTCTTCTACCCCCACCTCCAATGACCACATTGTCTATAGGTTATTAAACCCAAAATCGCATTGTTTTTCCTTCAGTCTTTAGGAAACAACTAGAATGAAACTAACTAAACCGAACCGATCGATGACTGCTGTCCACAAGTCTACTACCTGATCCTATAATTTTTTTTTTCTTTCTAAAGAACTTTTCATTGTGCTCTTCATAATCATTAAATACTGTCCGTCACATCTTCAGGGTGAGGAGCGCAATACTGTCGTACGTTTCTTGTTCTGAAGGAATTTGAGAGCTACTGAAGCTCATGGCGGATGTATGTTCTACCGATTGCGGCTTTCGTCTTCTTGTGCAGGTTTTCGATATGACCGTTTTTCGTCAACTCCTAAGGTATGAACTTATTCAACCTCTGCCAGTTCTTGTCTTTAAAATTTGTCAAACAACTTTCATCAGTTCAATTAATGGTTTCTCGGTTTATCGTTGTTAACACTGACTCTGCTGGCGATATCTTTATTCGAAAAAAAAGGCCGGTGTTCGATGAATTAAATCAACGAGAAAATTTTTTGCTGGACGGGGATTCGAACCCAGGCCACCCGCTTACTACTCAGCAGCGTTAACCACAACGCCATAATCACTTCTTTATGGACTAACCTAGTAACCAGGAGTAAATTTTCAACTTATCCATAAACTTGTGACGTAGTTTCCCAGCCCATTGCACGTGAGAATTGGAGGATAGGCTGCATCCTCAGTAGTAAAGGAATTACTGCCCTTCGAAAGAACAACGCCGCGGTGGAGCGGCCGAGCGCATTGAGGCGCTATCCTAAGATGCGCGAGGTCGTTCCCTGTCGGGGGGTCGAATCCCCCACCTCGGGCATGGATGTTTGTGCTGTCTTTAGTATTAGTTCATTAATAGTTCATAACTCTAGTGACTGATGACCCCGCAGTTAAGTTCAAATGTTTGTATAGTGTATGGGACTTATCTACGGGTTCATCAGTCCTTAAACTTACAAAATACTTATGAACTACTTACGATTTAGGACGGCACAAATATCCATGCCCGAGGGGGGATTCGAACCCCCGACCGTAGTGGCCGTGCAGACCGTGACTGGAGCGCCTCAGTCTCCTCGGCCACCGCGGCCGGCCGCAGTTAAGTCCCTTAAGCTCTACAAACATTCATACACTCGAAAGAAGAACAATTATGAACTAAGACTCACCAAGCTCGAAATCTTAAGTGAATTGGAGACATGCCGCAAGTAATAAATAAAATGGGCAGTGGAAATACGTTAGCAGTGTGTGGAAAGGTTGGAAATTTTCATCTCACAGCATGATTAATAGGGTGGTGTGTTCATATGTGTTGACTATTGTGTCGGTGTAGCATAACGGGAAGCACAAGTGCCTTATAAGCAGGAGAATCAGGTTCGAATCCTAGCACAGCTCATGTCTTCAGCTTTCTCCATTGAGTTAATTAAATGCCTGATGGCATTTATTATCTAATAAAAGATGCAAGATCAAAAATTGTGTTACAAGCACCTGAAAATCTCTAGAATAAATTACCTAGTACAAACACGTCTCAACGTACCAATCTTCAATTCCTTTTAAAGCCCATACTTAAATCGGTCCACTGTACTCAATGGATGCGATTCTTCACTGCCCACGAAATCTTTCCATGACTATGTGGATAGTATAAAACGTGAACACCTAAACGAATATTTGATTTATAATTTATTATAATTTAATTATTTCTTGGTACATCTGGTCACTTGTATACTATGTTATCGTTTTATGAAAGCGTATTGCATTAAAATGGTATGTTAATCATAAAATATTTAACTTTGACCAATGGTACATAATACATAAAACAGTTAAAGCACTTAAAACAAGTAGTTTAACCGTTTTAGATGTGTGGTACCATTGGTCAAAGCAAAATATTTTATGATTGACTCACCATTTTAATGTCATACGCCTTCACAAAACGGTAACATAAGACACAAGTGACCAGATGAATGATACCCTAAGTGTATCGAAGACGGTCGTCAGGAAAAATTAATCAGTATTTGTGAGCTTGGCATTTTAATACTTCATAGTTATTATTAGTTGTTTCTTAATATACTTCATTAAGGTTGTTTAGATATCATTAGTTAGATGCAGTCTTAATGACGAGGTTCGCAATTGTATTTTGAATTACCTCATGTATGAAAGTACATAAAACCTTAGTGAGCCAAAGTGGAAAGCTTATGAGCAGAACGACGTGTTCTCAAATGTGATTAATGACTGTTTCGTGTTAACGAGTTTCGACAACGAGCGCTGAGGGGCGATTATGGGATGAGTCGATAAGCCGATAAGCCGGTTCCGCGCGCAGTCAGATGTCAACATAATGAGATGGATCCCGGCGCTCACTGTTCAAACGCATCCGCCCATACACGAGGGACGCCCACTGCGCATGTCCGACTACTGTCGCTGTCATATCATTGGTATATGATGACGCAAAATGTTGCTGGGAGTGCATTACTTATTGTCGAACAGCACGACCTTACGTCCAACGTTCTGTACATGCCAGCAAGACACCAACCGCAAGCTTCTCGACTCTCGTGAATGACTACGTTTCAGGCTACGTCGCTTGCAGTAAGAACAAGCCTTAGATGGAGAAATATTGTTACGCGCTCCGCACGATGTCAGTAAACATTCAAATCTACCTACCGACTTGTAGTCCGAGGAGTCTTCGACATCCGCCGCAAAGGAAACCAAGTCCGCTACGAAAACAATGCTTCTTCGACTACGGCGCTTTGATGGCAAGTATTCGGGAGTTCTGTAATTAATGCAACACATTTTTGTCGGCCAACTTTGGTTGAAAAATCTGACATTTGTGGTGAAGCAATATCAAATATTTACACTTCGTCTGGTATAATTTCATTGACTTATGATAGGTAGCAACTGTATACGTATCGATTACATTGGCGTCTGTAACGAAGGTGCATTCCAAACACCGGGCAGTGACATATTTCCGCCGCGGCGGATTAGCCGTCGGGGATTGAGTTCCCCCTCGGGAATAGGTATTTTAAATAATTATAAGTTCGCTGGTATTTTTTTTTTTTTTCTAAATAAAGAAACCATGTTTTCCAAACTGATTTATTATGGGTAATTGGTCGAGTGCACTGTGCTGGAAGCCGGCTATATCGACAGCCAACGAATTACCGCCCTAGCAATGACGTACAATTGGACTCTTCACCCTACTGCAGCATGTCTTACTTTCGTATGGCCTCGGGCACTTTTATTTCATAACTGAAGTCGCCGACACTGTCGTAATCTCTATTTATGTAGTACTGCAACTTTTAGTGCTGCGATTTACTATAATTACTGTAGTTACCACCACGGTTCAAGTCAAAGAAAGTACACTCTGGGTTCGTTAACCAGTGAAACGAAACTAAATTCGTCTATAGAGACAGAAATCCCAAACCAAACACAGGTTATAGTCTGGTAGATCAAAGGCACAGTCACTAGCATAGTTCAGTTCGTCACTCGCAATCCACCAGGTAAACGTTACAGCCGCTTCCGTCCGGATGACCGTCGGCGAAGACGATAGGAGTTGGCGGTCTTGCCTAGTGGAGACGGTCCTAGGCGGCGAGAGCGAAAACACCAACACGGGCTCATTGGCTGGTGAGCCGGGCTTAAGTAGATACCTGGAGCCAGTCAGGAGGCAGGCGGAAGGACACTCATTCGGTTCACAGAGCCACCTGTAAGAAATAGTCCCTATTACTTCTGTTTGTTTTGAAGACATTGTTTGTGAATGTTCTGGTCTTGAGTTGGCATCTGGCAGGCTGGTTTGTCTCGCGCCGCCTGTCCAGTTGCGTTGCCCGCTTGACAGTCCTCATGTGAGGTATGCCGGCTGGCAGGCGTTGGGCCGGCGGTATCAGAGCAATTACAAACGTAATTGTTTCCAAATGTTTGTATAGCTTATGGGACTTAACTACGGGGTCATCAGTCCCTAAACTTACAAACTACTTATGAACTAGCTAATACTAAGGACGGCACAAATATCTATGCCCGAGGGGAGGTTCGAACCCCCGACCGAAGTGGCCGTGCAGACCGTGACTGGAGCGCCTCAGTCCCCTCGGCCACCGCAGCCGGCCAAACGTAATTAACAACCTACATAATATGAAGTTAGGCAGTGGATGATGATTTTAAATTTAGAAGTTACTTATGATGCAATATCCATATTTAAGCCTTTCAAGCTGGGTCAATATATATTTTCGGTAACATCCATAGATAAACATGTGACGTCGAAAAGATGAGACAAAACAAGAATATATTTCAAAGGCAACTTAAACGACCATGGAACATTTAGTACTGGATACTTACGTTCAAATCTTTCGAATGTTATATCTTCTTGAAGAGTTCAAATTTTGGACATCTCACATACTCTCCCTCAATTTTCAAGTATTGTACTCTGGAAATAATGAATTATTGATCAACATAACCACTGGTTTTGATGTTTACAAACAATTGCACCAGTTATTCGATTCTGTGACTACGATTTGAAGACGCTTGAGATAATCACGTATTATGTACTGCGTATTGCGGTGCATTGATTAGAGCACTAGACTAACCTTCGAAGATTCAAGCACTGTCGGGCGTTCAGATTTAGGTCTTCCGTTGTTTC
Organism: Locusta migratoria; assembly: GCA_026315105.1. Lineage (NCBI taxonomy): Eukaryota > Metazoa > Arthropoda > Insecta > Orthoptera > Acrididae > Locusta > Locusta migratoria. The sequence continues at coordinate 196,643,010 of CM048744.1, read as the reverse complement.
CCAAGATTTCTGCAGGAAAAACGGCGATATGCCTTTCAAATGAAACGATCGATTCCCTCCCTATCTTTCACTACTAAAAGCTTGTGCTTTTTGTCTCTAAATTATATCGATGTCCACGACACATTGTACTCTAATATTCCTTCCTTCCTTCACATTCAACGACATTTATGGGTTCTATAATCGAAATGAAAGTGTAATCAGCAATTCCATTTGAAATTGGCGATTCCTAATACATTTTAGCTTCCCCTGGAAACGTTCCTTTTACTATGCAATATGCGTTTTACTCTTCCAGTTGGCAGTTTAGGTCATTCAATTTCCAAGTAATATCTGTCAGATTGTTGACAATATTGCTCAGAAGATTAATCAGTAAATCTGTCTCATCCAGATGTGAGTAGATTTGTTCCAGAGTTTTAAACTACTAAACAATCGTACGTCTGCTTGAACAGCTATGTCACAATATAAAGAATCTAGTATATTCAACAGATTTATGAACACAGCGTCGGGTGTAGTAGATGATCGGTTGTAATTTACTACAGAACTTAGAACATTTATAACATGGCTAAAGCATTGCATTTCAACTTCCGTGGTTAGCCTAGAAAGCAACACAGTAGGATCCGCATCTGCTTTTATAGTTTAATGAAAATAGTTTAGAGTGTACGTTTCGCAGATTTATGAAATGCATTAAATACATTTTTCCCGTAGTAAGTGTATGAAGTGGTACACTTTTACGAATGTCTCCTTAACCGTAAAAATATAAGACTATCTTAATTAAAAAACACAGTTCTTCCTCTCCTGATGTATCACAGCCTTCATGAAACTAAAGCAGAATGTGTTCATATGATCACAAATCTGATATATTTAATATTCCGAATATATAGAAATTTGATGAGAAAACACAAGAAATGAAACAGATTTATGAAATGCATTAAATACATTTTTCCCGTAGTAAGTGTATGAAGTGGTACACTTTTACGAATGTCTCCTTAACCGTAAAAATATAAGACTATCTTAATTAAAAAACACAGTTCTTCCTCTCCTGATGTATCACAGCCTTCATGAAACTAAAGCAGAATGTGTTCATATGATCACAAATCTGATATATTTAATATTCCGAATATATAGAAATTTGATGAGAAAACACAAGAACTTCCATAAGACACTTAAACAGAGACTCCGTGGCACTGATCACTGTTTTTTTTAATTCGTCGCTCCCATGATTTTCTTCTTATTTCTAGTTTTAAAATTTTCATTTAATTTCATTTCATTAATTTTTTACTAGCTAACCCGGCCACGCTTCGCTATGGCTCACTCTCATATGAAATAAATAGAAAAGGAAATACTTTAACTCATGTGAACATAGAATCACCGACAGAATGCTACAATCATATCAATATTGTTCGTTCGTTAGGCTCGAGTGGCTATGTAAAACGAAAATATAGTATGTAAAACGAAAGGTTAGCTTCACAGATTCACATTATTTTAAACCCTTAAGATAGATTACTTTCTTTGTTGCTCGTTATCTCCACAAACATACAGATCAGTTTAACGAATCTGGACCACCTTACTAAACAGCTATTGTTTTCTACATTATTTCCATCTATTTCCCATCCGCTATGTCTGTTTCCTGCTTCCACACTATCTACCTCTTCATACTCCCACTATCTAATCCCCCGCCTCTGTTCATCACTCCCTTTCCTTCCACCCATCTTCAATCTCCTCCTCCAGCTATCTCTATGCTCCTCTTTCTCTCGCCGAATCTACATATAATGAAGAAATTAAAAATTACGGAATTGCTTCAAATTATGTGTTATCTGCTGGAAACTATCACAACGTTACTGTTACATAAAATAAAATAAAATAACGATGCCCATCAGCAACGTTCTGTTGAGAATCGTTTCTATGGTGTTTCGATTTACACTGCTAATATCATGATCGATATAACCGAAAATTAACGATTAAACATAGACGAACCTAAAATGCATTCCCACGAAAAGTTGTTACTTTAGTGTCGCATATTTACCATAGAACTTGACCGGTACGCAAGGCAAAAGTTGTTACCACTTCAATTTTCGACGCTGACTGATTTGGCAGCTGGAGAATTTAAAGCGTGATCAGAGATGTAGATATAAAAATATCTTACTCCTTTTTCTTCTCTTAAAGGCTACTTATACACAAGATTTTCGTCTTGCACGCATTTATGGCAAAGCGCCTTTTGAATTGTGTAAGTTTCATTGGCCTTGCTTGTAAAATTATAATCGAAAATTGATACGTCATTTTTCATGTTCATATATTTGTATAATTTCGGTAAAATTTCACTTGCTGCAGCGGCTGATGTTGCCACGATCTCTTGACTGCTCTTTGAAAACTCACTTACATACAATGAGACTAATAATGTTCCGCGTTTACCATTGAATATTACATTAACAAGGAATGCCACAGCTGCCGTAAGTAAAATAACCCCTGCATATACAATTAGTTCTATGATGGTCAATGTCAATTTTTGTGTCGGCAGGGATTTAGAAGCGCACAATCGATATATATCTTTAGAGCCACGCATATCTATAAATAAAAGGCAATGTTCCAAGTGAGTGATTCACTGACAGATTAAATGAATGACTGACCATCGCCCAGTCAAAACCACTGATGATAAAAACTTGAAATTTGCAGAGGGTGTTCATCTTACACTTTTGGTGACGTTTTAGAAGCGATTTATCGATATTCCGTCCGTAATGGGGTGAAATAGGGGATGAAAATATGTTTGAAAAATGCTGTTATTGAGCTAGTTTTGCGGTCTGAACTACAAAAATTGGTATTTGGAGTCTTGGTTGCAATTAAAAATACGTGTATATCTCCCCTCCCCTCTTCGTAATTTCCTACCCTTCCTGTCTCTCGTCTTAGAAATCTACATTAGAATTATGTTTAGTCTTATATTCAAAATCTTATATTTCCGACAGTTCTTGACCGAATGCTTTGAAATATTGATACAACGTAATACTTTATTACGCGGATCTATTATTTAAATATATATCACATACGAATTTAAATAAATTTTACGATGTGGAAGCGTTGAGGGCAAAAATCGCAAAAGTGCCATATATATATATATATATATATATATATATATATATATATATATATATATATATATAGTAATATATTAAACAAATAGGTGTCTAAGATCCTTCCCGTGTTACAGTGTAACGTTGTGGCAAATGTGGAGCTCAATCGGTGAAGTCGGTGAAGTTTTGAGTTTTTCAACTCACACACAAACCAACACAACATTTTTATATATAGCGACTGTGCTAAATGTTACAGTTCTTTGACCATGCTTTCTAAACTCACCTTGCTGAATGTAAATTTAGATTTTAATTCTATATCACATAAATAACAAGAAAATAAGAGAAGTTGCGCAAACTACGTTACGAATAGAAAATAAGAAAGGAAGTTAGGATATTTTGAGCATGTATAAAGAATGGAAGAAGTTAGATGGACCAAAGGGAGCAATTAGAATGTCATGCAGTGGGAACGGCCGTCGGACGTAAGAGTCTTCTGTGAGGCTTGGGTGTGTGTGTTGTTCGAATCATAATATAGTTGAAGTACTTTGTAATTCTAGGGACCGATGATCTCAACAGTTTGTTCCTTTAGGTTCACACACATTTGAAACTTTTTACTGTGTCTTGCATACCCAAACGTTGAGACGTATTATTGGTCGATAAAAATAATGAATACAACATTTGGTGTGCAAAACTCAGATTTGTTCCGGATATTGATTTCATAATATAAAACCTCAGAACTAAAATTTGCTTATTAATCACACCGGGATAATATATTAACAGTTCTTAAGATGTCATCTCCACGACTCTGCTATCTTTTAACTTCTCAAGGTAAAGCACCTACAACTAACTCAAATCTCCATCCCTGCCTGTAAGTTAAAATCACCTAATACCTTATCCTTAAATGTTAATTGGAATCCGCAGTATCATTGTGTCCTATTACCTTTGAGTATGTTAGCAATTCATTTTTTGCTTGTATACTCGTGTGCAGATTTACACTGATACTGTTAATGTGATTCCTCGGTCATGTTAATGGAATATTTCATATCGTCCATTTTAACAATTTTGAATATCCTAGTATCTATTTGGAAGTCAAAGCGTTCTGCTGTTAATATGAGTTTATATTTATGTTCTTATTGTTATCTGTCGCTAAGGTTATAACTAAGTTATCAAGCTTAACGTCTGACACCAATCCTGCAAAATTGATTTTGTGGAATAACGTAAATGGTTTCATCGTTATAAACAATATTACGCTCGCATGAAAGAGGCAGCAAACAAGGAAAGTAGTTTCGCTGTTTATGTAGGTATTTTATACCGGCCATAATACGGTATATATCGCACTCACATAGGGAAGTTAACAGGTAATTTCAAAGGATATTTGATCACAAGCCGTTTATGGTCTTGCTACATCGTAACTTAACTACGCGGCAACAGGTGAACCGTGTCGAGTTTCTCTTCTACATGCTGCTTCCTGGGCTGTAAATTTTGCTAACTGCTCGATCGTTCAAAAATATTTTTCTTTGCGTAACGTTTCAACACTATGACTTGTAAATCGTCCCTAATCTACAAAAATATTAAATAAAACTAGTTTCACATTTACTGCTTCAACAGATACTATTTACTCAGAACCGGTTTTGGTCGAGGACGTTAATATGGTGGCTGTATCATATTTAAACAATCAAACAGTAACAATAAATCTCACAAACTATTAAAGTTAAGTGGACTATATAACATATAATACCACATTAAAACTATTTGGTGTACATACTGTTATGTCAAGTGAATAATACACTGTTATAAATAACAGGTTGACAATATGGAGACTACTTTGCAAACTTATCTCAACAATTACTCATCAAGGTATTCGCTATGTGTAAACTACATATAGATGTGAGAATTAAGAGAATGATTCAGAAGCTGGACTATGAACGCAAAAACAATAAAACCGTTCTATCTAAAATGGTGTACGCCATTAAGAATTAAAAAAATATAAAAAAGTTAATATAAAATTTTTAAATTATGTTACCTTTTGAGAACTGAGGCAACATATAATCCGAAGTTTTCTTAAATATAAGTAGTCCACAAACGTAGAAAAATAAAATGCAGTAAAATACAAACAATGTGATCAAAAGTTAAATCATTGTCTTGATAAAGGACATGTCTGTGTATAATCTGACATTCAGTTTCATCCCAGAATCAGATACTACTGAGGACCTACACTGTCACTTTATTACTATGACATAAACAAAATTATTTAACTAATTCCTATTTTCCTAATCAGTTATCTGGGTGTATGACCATGTTAAAAAGATTTTTCGTCTAACTAATTCATACCCATACCGCTGATTGATTTGTTTTAGCATTCTAGAACACATATTACCTAGTGAGTGACTGAGAGATTTTGGCTGTACCCAAAAGCTGATTTATTGTTTGGGTAATATTGCTTTTCAAAGAATTTTCTTAGTTTTCTACCTGCCTGACCTATGTAAAGTTTGTCACAAAGGAAACATTTGATAATATGTACTTCCCATTGGTCATATTTCTATTCCATCTCTATATTCTGCAGCAGTTTCATACCAATTTTATTCCTTGCCTGGGAAGAATAGATGATAAAACAGCATTGTAGAAAAGAGCCACATGCCTTAATTCCTCTTTGCTATTTATTGAAAGCAAAGTGATTTCTTGCCCTTATTTCTTTTCTTTAACAGCCAATTTTTTGATGTACAACTTGTCTAAATTGAAGGTAAACAGCTGATCTACAATGCCACAAATCGTGTTCGCTGAGTTCAACATTAATATTATCACGTGACAAAGGTAACGTCACTATTTTACACTACTGGCCATTAAAATTTCTACACCAAATTTCTACACCAAGTATTCATTGGACAAATATACTAGAACTGACATTCGATTACATTTTCACCCAAATTGGATGCCTAGATCGTGAAAATCAGTACCAACTCTGGCCGTAATAACTGCCTCGATACGCCTGGGCATTGAGTCAAACAGAGCTTGGATGGCGTGTAACACGACACCACAGTTCATCACGAGTAGTGAGTGGCGTATTGTAACGAGACAGTTGCTCGGCCACTATTGACCGGAGGTTTGCTATTAGTGAGAGATCTGGAGAATGTGCTGGTCAGTGCAGCAGTCGAACATTTTCCGTATCCAGAAAGGCCCGTACAGGACCTGCAACATACGGTCGTGCATTATCCTGCTGAAATGTAGGGTTTCGTCGGGGTCGAATGAAGGGTAGAGCAACGGGTCTAACACAACTGAAATGTAATGGCCACGGTTCAAGGTACCATCGATACGAACAAGAAGTGACCGAGACGTGTAACCAATGGCACCCCATACCATCACGCCGGGTGATATGCCAGTATGGCGATGACGAATACACGTTCAATGTGCGTTCACCGCGATGTCGCGAACTGAACCTGGATTTATCCGAAAAAATGACGTTTCGCCATTCGTGCAACCAGTTTTGTCGTTGCGTACACCATCGCAGGCGCTCCTGTCTGTGATGCAGCGTCAAGGGTAACTGCTGCCATGGTTTCCGAGCTGATAGTCTAAGCTGCTGCAAACGTCTTCGTATTGTTCATGCAGATGGATGTTGTCTTGCAAACGTCCCCATCTGTTAACTCACGGATCGAGACATGGCTCCACGATCCGTTACAGCCATGCGGATAAGATACCTGTCATCTCGACTGCTACTGACACGAGGCCGTTGGGATCTAGCACGGCGTTCGGTATTGCCCTCCTGAACCCACCGATTTCATATTATGCTGTCATTGAATCGCGACCAACGCGAGCAGCAATGTCGCGATACGATAAACCGCAGTCGCGATAGGCTACAATCCGACCTTTACAAAGTCGGAAACATGATGGTACGTCTTTTTCCTCCTTATATGAGGCATCGCAACAACATTTCACCAGGCAACGCTGGTCAACTGCTGTTTGTGTATGAGAAATCGGTTGAAATTTTCCTCATGTCTACACGATGTAGGTGTCGCCACCGGCGCCAACCTTGTGTGAATGCTCTGAAAAGCTAGTCATTTGCATATCACAGCATCGTCTTCCTGTCGGTTAAATTTCGTCATCTTCATGGTGTAACAATGTTAAAGGCCGGGAGTGTATTAACCATTCAATAAAACGCTTGTTTGTACACAACTGTGTGGGATCTTCATCTGCATCTACATAAAAATTCCGCTAATCACATTTAAGTGCATGGCGGAGGGTTCAATGAACCGATTTTATGGTATTTTTCTACTGTTCTGTTTTCTAATAGTGCGTGGGAAACAGGAACATCTGAATCATTCCGTTTCGGTCTGATTTCACTCATTTTATTAAGGTGAGCAAGTCCCCCTGTGTACGTGGGTACTAACAAGTTACGTTCGCATTCGGAAAAGAAATTTTGAAGGATGAATCTTACCGTGCATTTAAATCGGTTGTTGCTGGATTTTAGAATATATTAACGTGGTGCCTATCGTCAATCTTAGAAATTCCTAGGGCCACATGATGGTCCTCGACTGAAACCGGTAGCGTGTAAATAAAATTTGCTGAAGCAAGATGTCTGAATTTTTTTTTAATTATCTAAATATTGCTGACAAATGCCTGGAAAAGAAATATAAGTATTATTCCTCCTTGATATTGAAAAAGAGTCAAGTTCTGCACTGTCCGTAATGTCCCACTCCAAATATTTCACATCAATTTACTGCTGGTAGATCGCACAGCTGTACAATCCTTGGCACAATCACCGGTAGCGTCTCAGAAGAGAGTCAGGAACCTGTAGACGAACTACACGCTGTGTTGATGAAAAGCTTTCGCGTTTTCATCGGAATGGAAGCGTAAAATATCGTTTCGTTTTGTACCTCCTGTACTGATATAGACTCGAGCCAAGAGAATTATCATAAAACATCATGAATATACTTCTTATATAGTTGTATATGCGGCTTAACGGATACGGAAAATAAACAACTGTTCCTTTATATGGAGCTGATATGGTATTGCCAGTCCTGCCTTGTGTGTCATTGTGAGCGCATATTATGTAACGCATCAGTCTGATTAACATCTTCCACAACACTAGATGTACCTAGTAAAAATTCTTTACTTCGATGACATTCCTACGGCAATGCTGTGCTGATGAGGGGAATTTACTATTTGCTTCTACTAACAAATTTGCATTTCCACGCTGGCAACAAATGTTGCCAATATTGTATATTATGGGCCCATCATTCGTTAGCTGTTAGAAGTTGGTGTGAAGGTAACTTAGTGTTTATTGGTTCCCTAATGTCATTATAGGCATGACAATTAAATACAACGTGGTCTGATGTTCTCGAAACACCCAATTCAGGGAAACAATAAGAGAACCAAAGAGTGAATGCTGAAGGCAGAGAAGTATGGGCTATGTAGTCAAAACTTGTCGCAAGGCAGAAAAGCGATACACTTAGTAGGATGCCCCCCCCCCCCCGACGTTTACGAATGACTGTTATTCACCTCCATATGATCAAATCCCGTAATCAACCTGGAGAAGGTGAAACTGGACGCTGTGTTCACGTGAAGGTAATGTGGCACTGATAGTTCTGCTATATGCGTCGTTGTGAACTTGGCTGCACACTCATGTTGTGTAACGCAACACTGGCATTCGTATCTTTCATGACCTCGTAGCGCCTCGAGACAAGAGGAATATACTACTAGGCATACTCCACCAATTTTGTCATTTTGGTGAGAAAATAAATGTTTTATAATTTTATTCTGATGAAGCATTACTACGTTGCAAAAAATTAAATAATGTTCAAGAAAATCAAATACAAATGTTTAGAATGTTTGAATAGCTTCTGGGACTTAACTACGGGGTCATCAGTCCCTAAACTTACAAACTACTTACGAACTAGCTAACACTAAGGACGGCACAAATAGCCATGCCCGAGGGGGGATTCGAACCCCCGACCGTAGTGGCCGTGCAGACCGTGACTGGAATGCCTCAGACCCTCGGCCACCGCGGCCGGAAAAACCAATACAACCCAGAGGAAGACTTCAATATCTTCTGCATGAACCTCAATTTCGAAGTCGAAACGAACCACTTTGCAATCAACAATGAAGCTAAAATTGATCTACAATGGGAGGAGGCTACTCAGAGAAATAAAATACGACACTGTGCACGAATTCTTAAATACAAGAATAAATAATTTTGCGTTCTCGTCCTTCTGGAAGGATGTCAGTCCTATCTGGGTAAGGTGTCTCTCTCCTCGACACCGTATGTCTCCTTTCCACTGCCCAGCTTGAGCAACACCTGGTGTTGGCTTGACACTCCGCATCCTGGTGCGCTGTTGTAGGTACAGTGTTTCTTATAATACTAAAGTGTAGGTATTTCACTTATCTGTCTATGCAATTGATTTAATAAAATATGCTATTGCCATATGCATTCGCCTTTATTTGGAAGGCATCATCAGTGGCCTGTAATATATACATGATTATTTTTTACAATATTTTATATTTACATTTCTCAGTATTTTTCGGTTATGAACAGTTCTGATGCGTTATTTTGGTATAGTATTGATATCTGGATGTTGTACTTACAATATTTCACGGATATAGCTTTACATCTGGTGCTCATTGGTTGCTTCCAGCTGTTCTGCTTCAATTCTGTGCATTTTGCTGCTTTTGTTGTTCCAGCACTTCACAGTTAGCACCACTAGGCACATGCCATTTTTGTTTGTGTTGTGCTTTTGTTTTTTTGCTTGTGTTGCCAACTGTTATGTGTTTGTCCTATCTTTGCTTTGTGTCAGTTTAATATTATAATATAGCAACTGTGGGAAAAACAGGACAAAAGGAACTAAAAATGTTACAGTGTTTCTTGTTTGGGGTGTTGCAGGTGTCGAGCAGCCCCCCGATGGTGCGCGGCCACCGGTCGCTGGGGGCGGCGCCCTCGACCTCTTGCGTGGTGCTGCAGGTGGAACGGCGCCGCGTCTGCTGCCTGCGCGAGGCCATGGCCGCCGCCGCCGCCGTCTGATGACGTCACCGCCGCTGGGCCTCCGTCTCCACCGGGCGGTCGTCAGGCTGCCTCCCGATACCCCGTGTAGGACCGCAGCCACAGGCGGTGTCAACGCTGCCGCTACACCTGTCTGACGCGGCTGCCGTCAGTCCATCCGGTAGCTGGCAGGAGCCACCTGGGCCACTTCACCCTTCCCACGGGTGAAACAATGTCTACTGTCCGATCAATGGTTTGGTCGCATTTCTTGAGCAGAAGCCACCGCTCCATTTCACTTGGTGCTACACAAATGACGAAGCACGTGTTTTGTGAGGAAACAGTAAACAACAATGAGCATGACACTAACTTACACCTGGGAAAAACAAACCAATTATAAACGACACCAGTTTTTCGGAGCTCAATAACAAGAGTTTGCTTGGCCTCCTTAATAACAGTCTGTTTCATATTTTGTTTTAATTTATATTTCTAATAACCGGATACAGAACATGCACTTACGAGGGAATATTGGAGAGTAAAGCAAAATAATTTTATTAGAAAATTTTTAATACGTAAAAACACAAAGACCCAAATCGGCATCTTTTCCCCATGTGTTGTACATAGTTCCAAAGGTTTTAGAGGCATTTCTCCACAATTTCAATATGCCCTCGTAGTAAAATTCTGTTCCCTCATTATTATTATTATTTTTATTTTTTTATTTTTTTTTTTTTTTTTATGTTGCAGCCATCTCGGGACTGCTGATTTCACTCCCGCACCATACGAAACCTTAAACTGCTGCACTTCATGATAAAGCCAAATGGCCCCTTCTCTGGCTCCGAGATTCAGCGAGGTAGCAGTTGTTATCAATCCGTCGGGAGCGCAACGAAACACAAAAGATTAACAGGGTCCTCTAGGAGTGATTCTCACCATCTTTAGACATTGCTACAGTCTAGAGTCGTCCCCATAAACGCCACACATGTCGATACTAATTGCAATCTGTGTGTGCCCTTTGCCTCACAAATGTCTAACTACCTTTGTCTCCTCTTCGTGTTGACGACAACAACTCGTCTGTCATTTTCGATTCGTAGTTTAGGCTTCTCTTGCTGCAACTGCACATCAAAATAAGATGCTCTCTGTATCATAAACTTAAAACTATATCGTCGTAGAAATTCAGCATTCCATCTGTAATGCCAGGGGAGAAAATAAATCTATTGTGCATAACATTGAGATTCTCTCTCGTAAATTACCCATGGTGGGCCAAGATAAAATGTTTAGTTTTTAAATAAAAGTAAAAAATCATTTATACCTTAATTTCCACTGCTTGGAATTTTTCGAATATTATAAAACATGGAATAGCGATTGCCACTATTTTAACAGCGACATACTTACAATGTAGCAACAAACACATGATGTATGGATGCATGCAGCATTGTTGAGATACCAATGTACCTATTGCAAAGAGTGCAGAAATCTGTGAAGTCTGTGAAGACTTGGAGGTAATAGCTGTTGAGTTTTCTTAACATCATAGGAGACGAGAAGCTGTGCTACCGGATTTTTAAAGTATTTTGGAGGGTGTGGTTCGAATGAAGTATAATTCTCCACTTCCTTCAACAGATTAAAAACGGTAGGAGGGACAGGTAACTTAGAAAGTCATAAAATGAGAAAACGTCCATTGTTTCTTGAGAGGAAAAGTAATTTTGATTACTGTACCTATTATTTTATTCAGGTACTGTTACATCCGTAAGTTATGATGCAGGAAAGTCTTCTGTCTCTCACACCGACATTACGTTCTAACGGGGATGTCTGTGGGATGTCGATTGAGATCTCTTCCTACATTAGATTTCTTCAACTACAGTGGGTCAATAGATTTTTTAATTTTCACGCTGAAACGGCTGGACGGAATTGAATGAAATGAGGAATGAAGACAGTTTATACCCCGAATTCATACATGGCCTACCTTTCGTAAGATTCCGTCGGTGCATGGCGGAGGGTACGTTACTACCAACATCCAAATTGTTTGGTCACAATGAAAGTCAGCACATAAATGTATGTTCACATGAAGGAGATTTTTTATAATCTGTAAGCCAGTGAATTTAGCATGGCGGAGGGTACCTGGCGACTTTGACAACGTTTGAACAGTCTCTATGAAACTCGTCACATATATGTAGGTTTATATATATAGGAGGGAGAGGAATAGATGGAGGAGGAGGCGGTTAGACAGATGGCAGAGGACGAGAATGAGAAAGGGTAGATGGTGAAAAGAGATGGACAGAGGGAGAAGGAGGAGGAAATGGACAGAGAAAGGGACAGGAGGTGACGGGGTAGGAGCAAGTGAACAGATAGAGAAGGAAAAGAAGGAGATGGACCAAATGAAGATTCGAAACATCACATATATTTGTTCGCTGCCATAACGTTCATCTGATTGCGATAAAACTTCAACTTACATCTTGCTCTTACACGATGGACATAGTACAGTTATCATGAAATAGGAGGTTTTATTCCGATGTTCATGAAAGTTGGCACACTCAAATATAGCATACTTAAGATTTCATATGGTGCATGGCGGAGGGTACTTGCAGTGGGCACCACTTCACTTATCACCACGAAACAGAGTTATATAATGTTTCACAGATGGAGGAGGCAATAGACTGACGTGGTGGAGGAAGAGTCTGACAGCGGGACGAGGAGGTCATTGTCAGAGAAATGGGAAAGTGAAGATGGGGAGAGAGGGAGGTAGAAGGAGATGAACAGAGAGAGGAGGAGATGAACAGAATAATGTGGAGGAGATGGATGGGGAGAGAAGAGAAGGTGTACAGGAAGACGAAAGGGAAGATGGACTTACAATGGAATAAATAAGTACCCGGGAAACGCCGGGTTTTTAGCTAGTAACACCAACAAATAACCTAAAATGCTTCGAACTCTTTCAGTTTGCAGGAGACGAAAGAAAACCTTAAAACTGAAAATCTATCCCGACACGACTCACGATGCCGCCTCACAACTTTACTTCCGCCAGTACTTCGCCTCCTACTTTCCAAACTTCGGTAGTGCGCTTGCCCGCGAAAGGCAAAGGTCCCAGGTTCGAGTCCCGGTTCCGGCACACAAATTTTAATCTGCCAGGAAGTATCATATCAGCGCACACTCCGCTGCAGAGTGAAAGTTTCATTCTGAAAATTGGTTGTTCCAGAGGTACCCACCATATCTGACTCGTTTCCTCCTTGCATAAAATTGAGAAAACGGTCGCCTTTGTATCTGTCCTAAGAGACACTATTACGCTGTTGGATAGAGAAGGGAGAAAGGATCAAGCAAGCCGAATATCGCATGGCGAGCTGCCACGTCTGAGGGCTAACTCTTAAGGTGAGATTCGCAGGGAGACGATTCCATTTCCTATAGAATACTGCACTCTTCAATTAAGGTCACGCGGTAATACACCTATTGGAGTAGCACTGGTGCCGTTTACAGAATGATAAGGGATGCAACGCCATAGGAAGCACGTCTTTTTAGTTTTGGTTGTAGCTATGTGCTTCAAGCGATATTTACTATCGCTGTTCATTGTTTCAAGTTCTAAACAAGAGAAAGGAAAGGTAAAGCCATGTTTCCGTCGTGGCCTTAGGTCTGATATTCTCCAAGCTACTCTATTCAGTTAATGCCCCTTTATCACCAAATAACTACAACAATGTACATCCATTTAAACCTGCATACTGCACTTCTCCACCCCCCCCCTCCCCCAGACATACCCAAAACAAAACAAAAAAAAAAAAAAAACCATCATGATAATACTAAACTGACTATATATTGAAGTCTCAGAATGCGTCCTATCAGTAGATCCCTTCTTTTAATCAACTTACGCCACTAACTCATTTTGTCACAATTTTTGTTCAGTAGTTAAGTAATCGATTTCTTCAGAAATACATTTCTTCCCATTGTGATTCTGCGTTTTATATCTTCTCTACTCCGACCATCAAAAATATTTTTTTTTATCTGGGTGATAAAACTAATGCACAACGTAGATCCTATTTAACATTAAACTAAAACTTTTTATCTTTGTTAGATGGCTACGTATGACACCGCACATGGTGCATTAGCTTTTATTATTATTATTATTTTTAATCAGTGCATTGTCCGTCAAATTTTAATACTTGCCTGAAAGACTTTATACTGTTTAAATTGTAATACTGCGGACACTGCGCATTGTATTTCAAGCAAAAGCAAGATCTGCCTCATAAATTCCTCGACCTGTACAGGAATCAGAAACACTGCGATAATGATAAACCATTATCTTTGGTCGCTAGGATCATGCGTGGGTAGCCCAATGTTTAGGCGAGAATTCGCAAAAAGCGGGAAATTCGAGTTCTCCTCTAGTGCGTTACTTATAACGAAATATCGCTACAACATGGTGCAGTTGCTGCTTAATATTATACTTACAGTAAACAATGCATTTTTCTTGTCTGTGGGAGTCTACCAGTCTTATCGTATAGTTGCTGCAGATAAGCTGTTATCGGTTATCTTCCTCGTTCTCAGCCTCAAATTCTTTCTTGGGCCCTCTTCGACTTGTTTGCGTGGCCCTTTCAGTCTTACGATCTGTGTTGTTGGTATTTAGAGGGGGCTAAACTGCTAGGTCATGAGTCCCAGTGATCTGATTTCCCAAATCTCCAATTTTTGTCAGCTAAAATCACAGATTGTTGCTAAAATGTTGATAAAACAATATAAGCGCTAGTGGAATTTGGGCTGCTAATATCATCTGCAGAAATGCAGATATCGATCCTGTTAATTAAATCGGAAGACTCTTCTCAATGATTTGGGCTGGATACGTAGCGTCGTTAAGGGTCCAAAAAACGCTAGCAGCAGTACCGTCACCACTATGTGGTCTTCCTAAGATACAAAACAATGGAATTTTTCTAAGACCCATGGTAATATTGCCATACCAACATACCAGCTGGTAAAATACCCGAAAATCTGCCGTATTTGTGGATGAATAAACAACAGATGCATGACACCGTAACGTTTGTACATCACCTCATTCAGCTTCGGCAGGCGGGTGAAGATATTACGGCCACTGTCGTCGATATAGGCTCCCTCTTCAGATGAAAAGAAGGGAGGATGATTAGGACTTAACGTGCCGCCGACACCTTGGTCAATGGAGGCGGAACTCACGATCAGAAGTATGAGGAAAGAAAGCGGCCGCGCCGTTTCAAAGAACCATTCTGGCGTGGTTTGGAAAATGACGGAAATCCAAAATGTGAATGACCTTAGGTGCACCACAAAAGCCGTCCTTCATATTGCGAGTTCAGTATGTTACTACTGCGTCACCGGACACGGTTTCTTTGTGTACAACTTTTGATCCACAAAACAACAAACCGTTGGCGTGGCCATGTGTAGCTCGCTGTCATCTGTCGTGGCGAAAATGTGGAACTCCTTTGAACCACTTCTAATTCAATTGAAACCATCGTGTGTATATCTTTACGTGAACGACACGTTTGTGGTGTGGCTTAACGGAACGGTAAAACTTCAACTGCCCTGTAACATTTAAACTCTGTCAATCGTAACAAAAAATTTGTGAGGGGAGCCAACTATCTTTCCTCTACCCTAGTTAAGGAAACTTGCGAATGCTTTCCCGAAGGAACGGTTTTTCAGTAAACATAGTGCAAAGAATGATGCAACCTCAACTAAGGAAAAAATTGTGATTGAAAGAAGCCAAAAATTCACATATCGAACTTGCCTATTATTCGGAAAGATTCTTAGAATCCTACAGAAACATTGATTGCAAGCTGTTTCGCTGCCTATCCATCTATCCCCTAAAACAGCATGTCTATCGTGTCCCATGCGAATGTGGCATGTCTTACATTGGGGCAGACTATAAAGAGAGATTAAAAGAACATCAGCGACACAAGCGACTAAAACAATAAAAAAAGTCAGCTGTTTCAACGCACTGGCTCGTATGTAATCATGAAACCAAATATTGTCAGGCCAGCAACCTGGTAAAATCACCATTATTCGGGGTAGCATAATTATAGACTCTATTGAAATGAAACCTAATAAACAGGCATGGAGGTTACGTTTTCACCGAGTATTGCAGCTCCAGAACACAGTTAATTAAAATCTCGCAGCCCATGACATTTACAGGAGTAGGGAAAAGCTGTGAGAATCTGTCACGGAAACTCGGCGTGAATAATAGAAAATAAAAGAGCACCAAAGGCGTGGCGGGCCTCGAGATTACATTTCGGCTCTAAATTGCGGAAGGAGTCTAGTTCATAGTTCACAGCTGAATCATATGCTAGATTTAGCTGAAGACTGGCATCTGTATGAAGAGGCAGTGTAAAACTCCAGGCAATGACAGCCGCGTGGTTTTACCACTCAACAGATAAAGTGCAAAACAGGTTTCATGGCCTTGCCGCGTGCTCTTTCCAATGAAATGCAACATTCATAATAGTTATTTAGTTAAGTTACTTTTAATGATTAGCATGTAAGAAAATCTGACTGAAATTATGCGTAAAGTTAGCTGGAAGCCGATGAGTCCTCTCAATATAAAACACTGTATGATCATAAGGGGTGTAAGTTGCGCTCCACGCTAAGCAAAATCAAGTATTGAACAGAGGTTATTTTTAGTATGTCATATTTCCTGACGATTCTACACAGAATTTTGCAGTTGTATTTCTGAGTTTCACAGTAATTTACCACCTCAGATGAGATTTTGCTTATCAAGCAAATTCATATTAATCAGGGTGTTTGACTAAGTGTGTTTGCCTCTGTAACTTATAAAATAATAGGTGACGGGAAATTTTCATGCGGTAGGTCAACACTAGAAATGTTACACTTTGCGGAGCTATGAACCTAGTTTATTGTATCATTTTCCAAAGAGATACAGCACAAAGATATAATTTTCTTAATGGAACAATAGTTTTTTTCTATCGTGTATTGGATTCGTTTAAACCAGGTGCGTCCAAATCAATTTAAACTACATTCCTATCACTGTCAGTTTGGGAGCTACAACCCTTGAAAATTCCGGGGGCGGAGGCTGCAATAGCGTAGCTGTCTGACCGAGTGGCTATCCCCTGGGGCACGGCCCACTGTCTCATGACCACCAGCCAGTTAGCTACGCTGTCGTAGCCTCCGCCCCCTAAACTTTGAAGGGTTCTAGCTCCCAAACTAACATTGATAGGAATGTAATTTAAATTGATTTGGACGCAGCTGGTTTCAACGAATCCAATACACGACAGAAAAAACTATTGTTCCATTCAAAAAATTATATATGTGTGGTGTAACTCTTTGAAAAATGATACAATAAACTATGTTCATAACTCCGCAGAAAGTGTAACATTTCTTGTGTTGACCTACCGCATTAAAATTTCCCGTCACCTATTATTTTATAAGTTACAGAGGCAAACACACTTAGTGAAACACCCTGTATGTAACGCGTCACATCTCTGAAGCAATTGACGTAATTTGCATATCGGTGAGCAATGTGCGACCATGTGGCTGGCATATAAACGATACCAACTAATTACTTTCCAATTTTTAGCCTCTTGGAGTAAATAACACATGAACGTATCAGCCATGTTTTACTGAAGATTACAGTCGAAGTGCTGGAAAATTTTACCCATATACATTAGTATAGTTAGTTCTTGTCAGAAATGTGTTTCCAGAGTACTTTAGTTAAGATTTACATATGAAAGGATCATAAATTACATTTTGTTACTTTTTTCGTATCAACTTCTTTTATTAAAATTGATAAAAAATTTCCTTAAGTATGAGAAACATCCTGAACCAATTGCTAAATTTACATTAGTAAAATATCTGAATACAGAGAACAATGCGATTGTACTAAAATTAAGATTCCTTCCTTATTTACACATTTTAGATACATTAAACCAGTTGTTCCTCTGAGATCTAACTGTACTCGAGTTCTGGATATCCCTCCCTGACAGGACCTGGGTTCAAATACTGAGATGATTCTTTCAGTAAGTTAAACATTTACTTAATTATGAAGTTATAGTACATGCATTAGTAGAAGAGAGTCAACAGAGTAAAAAGTCAAACATGATGTAAGCAGAAGGTACCTTTGATGTGTCTGTGTCACTATGTCTGAACTATGTGCCATAAACCGATATAATTTTGCAGGTAAATTCAGCGATATTATACCTGTTCGCAAAGTGCATTCCAAATAGAGTTAGTAGTTAAAAAGTAAAAAATTAATACGTGATGGGAGATACTTAAGTTTCACTACATGAACTGCGTGGATTTCATCATTTTGTACGAGTGTCCGTGGAAACATTTCGTGAACGTCTAAATTTATATGTGAGTTTTGTTGGAAGTCGCTAAGTGTTGTAATTTTTGATCAATGTAAGTGCAGCATTGGAATATTTTACTACTATCACCTTCACGAAAAACACACAGTTTTTGTTACACTTACCTTATCGTGTTAAACACAAGCTTTTACTTTTTAAAGAGTACCTCATGATAACATTTTAAATTAGTAAATTCCATCAATAATTTCGCCGGCCGCGGTGGCATAGGGGACTGAGGCGCTTCAGTCACGGTCTACACGGCCACTACGGTCGGGGGTTCGAATCCCCCCTCGGGCATGGATATTTGTGCCGTTTTAATTGTAGGTAGTTCATAAGTAGTTCGTAAGTTTAGGGACTGATGACCCCGTAGTTAAGTCCCTTAAGCTTAACAAACATTTGAACATCAATAATTTGAAGAAATACGGAAAACGAAATCTTTGTTTACTGTTTTGGTGTGGTGTCTGTTCTTTCGAACATGTCCGAAAGAACAGACACCACACCTGCTTCGCAGCCAATTGCATTTGCAAATTAATGATAAAGGAGAGGAAGGAAGGAGGATTAGGAAGGAAAGGATTGACAGTGGCCGCTTTAGGGCATTGAAATGAAACAATGGCGAAAAGTGAAAATGTGAGCCGGACCGGGAATCGAACCCGGGTCTCCCGCTTTGGGTCAGCGGTCGCCTTAACCACTTGGCCACCCGTGCTCGCCTCCCGGTCGAAAGAACAGACAGCACACCAAAATAATAAGTATTTAGACGCGACGACGGCGTCAGCTTCAATTACTTCACCGCAGATGCGGTCATACGTTCGATCTCGCACGGGAATCCGAAATGGCGAGTGTAAGAGGGCATGAACGGTAGGGGCGCTACAGCCATAGCGCGCGACATGTGGGAGTTTGAGACGGCCGGGAGACGAGCACGGGTGGCCAAGTGGTTAAGGCGTCCGCTGGCCCAAAGCGGGAGACCCGGGTTCGATTCCCGGTCCGGCTCACATTTTCACTTGTCCCCATTGTTTCATTTCAATGCCCTAAAACAGCCACTGTCAATCCATTCCTTCCTAATCCTTCTTCCTTTCTCTCCTTTATCATTAATTTGGAAATCTTTGTTGTCCCTGTAAACCGTTAGGTTCGCTACCGACCTCAAAACTTCTGAGATTCGAAATTTAGATTTATTTTTATTTTTATTTTTGGATGTTACTGGCGATTTAAACTGCACAGATCAAATCAATTAGGGGATCAGGTGATATACCACACACAATATGCAAATGGTTAGGTATTTAATTCAGGTACTGGTTACATTTGTAATTTGTGTGTGATACAGTATGTCATATTTTAAGTCTCAACTCTTCACTTTAGGTTGACTTGTCATTTCCATAGAACGAAGCACCATGGGGATATAATAATTCGTTGTTGCCCTCTAAACTGGTGTGTGACCACCCTGGACCACGAGTACCGTTGCAGACCTGCTTCGAAGGGACGGTATGAGGGATATTTGGTTATTCTTACATGAGTTCGATATGCAGCTCTGCAATCGGGTTCGGTGAACAAGCTGGCCACTCCCAATCAACTTGAAGCATGTTATCTACCAGTGCATCTCTGTGAGGACGAGGGTTATAGTCCACCAGGAGGAAAACTCCTACAGCGCCAGCATATGGCAAACAAAAGGTCGAAGGATGTCGTCCCTACACCTCTGAGAAGTCAAAGCGCCATTCTGAACGACGTAGAGGTCCGCACGTCCTCCAATACTGACTCCAGCCCATACCATCCGTCCACCGGTAGGATAAGTTGACGTTTCCTGCACATAAGCACGTTCTCTCCACATTAAGGATCGACAATTGTCCGGTTGAACACAAAATCTTATCTGTGAAAATAACTAGACGCCTTTCCTTACGATTCTAATCCTGATGTTCCTCTGCTCAATTTCTGCGGTTAAATGGTGTCATGCTTTTAATGCGACAACCACCATAGGCCTTCGTGCGTAGAGGCCACTTTCCGAAGGTGATTTCGTATTGTTTGTGTTGACATTGCGCGCCCTGTTGCTCCTTGGTGGGTGCGTTCAAGCTGAGTTACATGCAGCCTCCTGTCTCGACGGGCGTTAACCGAAGGCATAGGTCATGATGTTATCCGTGAACGACCTTGCCTTCTTTTAACGGTTCCTGTTGTCTGAAAATAGTCGAGGTCCTGGACACCTTGGGACACTCCAAATAACTGTAGACATCTCCCTCTATGTCTGTCTCGCTTTCAACCTTTCTATGGCCCTCCGTGCCAAAGTTTGTTGCATTGCTCTACCTACTCACTACACTATCTGAACCTAGCTGCTTGTGTAATTCGTTTGGTAAATCTTTCAGTAGCAACTTTTTGTTATCACCACTATCTCTGTTGCCGTAATGGTGTCTCCACTCCATAGAACCGACAGAAAGACATCTAATCATTTTAAGTCATTCTGCCAATGATGATACTTCAGATCCTAGATATCTCAACCGATCCCCTAAATGTTTTAACCGTATACATTCGCTCAGAAACCATTAGTACGAGCGATGACACAAGTTTGATCTCGTTACATGTTTGATTTACGATGACAGTCTAGTTACTGTGTCTTTTTCGTCTTCTTTCTTGTTCTTTTGTCGAGGTCGATTGAGTGGCTAAACAACTAATACTCCTTGGTACGTTTTGCTACCATGCAGACTGCTTCTACGACGCAAGTCTGGGCACACTGGCAAGGTGTCTTCCAGACCTCGGTATTCTAAGACTTGCCTCTTTGTGTAGCTGTTATCAAAACTGTTTTACGGCCAACATTAGTTTTTACTGTAGTTTTATGCTTTTTCCAAACATTTTGGACAAAAATAATAACAATACAAACAATAAAACAAATTATGGATGGTGCGATTACGACTGTAGTATTGTGATAAGATCTGTGCAGTCAACACCCAATATTCTCTATGACCATGTTTAAACGAACAGCCAAAATTATTTGATATTTAAATTTAGCTTTGACAAACATGCTTTTTTTAAATTTTACCGCTTTAAACTATTACTTTAATGCCTGCTCCCACATTTTCATTATCTTTTTCCGTCAAAATATTATCACCAATCTTGTGTTGGTAGTTTGGCCTATATCGCTTACGTAAAATCAATTAATAGTGTCAAATCATCATTTTAACAAATATCTGTGGAACTGTGAGAGTTATTGAAATAGTTTAACAGCACAAATCTGTAGAGAATTATGTACTCTACATATACGTTTTTCAATTTTCGTCTGAAATGAACGGTTAAGACTTTATTTTTGTATTTAAATTTCGTACTGTCAAAATGTCATTACACACGCCCAATGTTTAGTGTTACTACATTATTTTTTGCCCGAAACATTGGAAAATGGTGGTTTTGGTCGCTGGCGAACAACAATTGTCTGTAAAATTTGGTGCCAGTCGGTCGATCGGTGCGACCTAATAAGTGGGAAAACGTTATACACAACCATTGTCAAATCGCCGATATTTTTGTAAGTATCTCTGAAACGATGCGAGATACGATAGAAACATAACAGGCTAAAATTGTAGAGAATTTTCTCTTCTACAAATAAGTTTATTCATTTTTGTGTCAGATGAACGGTTAAGCCGTCGTTTTCATTTAAATTTCGTGCTATTAAAAGGCGATCATAAAGGCCCTTTTTCTAGTGTTACTACCGTAACCTACCCGAGCGAGTCGGCCGCGGTGGCCGAGGGGACTGAGGCGCTCCAGTCACGGTCTGCACGGCCACTACGGTCGGGGGTTCGAATCCCCCTCGGGCCTGGATATTTGTGCCGTCCTTAGTCTTAGCTAGTTCATAATTTGTAAGTTTAGAGACTGATGCCCCCGCAGTTAAGTCCCGTAAGCAATACAACAATCTCTCTCTACCGAGCGAGGTGGCGCAGTGGTAACACACTGGACTCGCATTCGGAAGGATGGTGGCTCAAATCCACCTCCCGCCATCGAGATTTAGGTTTTCCGTGATTTCCCTAAATCATTCCAAATTCCGGGATGGTTCCTTTGAAAGGGCACGGCCGATTTTCTTCCACATCCTTACCCAAACATTAAGCTCCGTCCTTAATGATCACGCTGTCGACGGGACGGTAAACTCCAAGCTTCCTTCCTTCTTACCGTAACCTAAAGGGACATTTGTCATAGGGCTGAAAATCGAGTTGATTCTGTTTATTTTCAGCGGGTGGCGTATTCTGCTAGGCGTGGAGCACAGAAGTGCGAATAAATTTCTTTACCTGCTTCTCGTTGGCGTTGTTATTCCGTTCCTTGCTAGAAACTGATTCATTTATCAGGCGAGCACTGTAGCCGTTGCAACTACGTGAATATTTTACCACAGTCTAACATGTATAATCGCGACACTCAATGCTGCGAATGGTGCAACCAACTGACAGTTGCCACGAAACTAGCGCTCCTAGCGGTGGGCATTTCGCCGAAAGAAATGTTCAAAAGTTTGTTAAGCGTAAGGGACTTAACTACGGAGTCATCAGTGCCTAAACTTACAATCTACTTATGAACTACGTAACACTAAGGACGGCACAAATGTCCATGCCCGAGGGGGGATTCGAACACCCGACCGTAGTGGCCGTGCAGACCGTGATTGTAGCGCCTCGGTGCAGACTGAATTGTGCACGTAATTGACGAAATATTATAATTTTTGCGTTACAAGCATTGGTAACATATCAACAGATATACATAAGTGGGAAATTAATGTAAAAACAGCTGAACTTAACAGATTCTGTGGTATAACGAAAAACTTCAACATGAACTAATACATACGAATATGTGTATATTTACAGCTTATTCCGCTGAAAATAAGTGGAGTATAAACGTAAGAGAAACATAAATTTTTATTGTGGTCTGTTCTTACTATGACAAAGAGTTTTTTGAGATGTATCAATTCGGTATGGAGACTAATGATTCGCACATTTTCAGGCTACATTCGTCTTTCTTACACGCGCATATTCTTTTGAGTGTGATTACTTTAGCTTCAGAAGTCGATCTCTTGAAGATTCTTGCCATTTGTGGTTCAGCTGCATCAACAATTGAGGAATTGGTTTCTTCTTAATTGAAAGTAGTTTTATTGCTTTTTCCGTTTTTTCGGCACGTCTGTAACGTTTTTCCTTCAGATACAGTTGTGGTGACTGATTTGGCATGTTAAATACTGTAATTATTGCATTCTATATTAGTTTCCTACGTTCCACCCACAACGTTTTTACTGGAATTGTAGTCAAGAAACGTTTAACGCTCTTGAGTAGAAAAGCGACATTTGTGTACCAAAAGGCAGGTTTTTCTGGTGTTTCCTTGGGAAACCTAAGTAAGACAATGGTAGAGCTATTTTTAAGTTATCACCTATTTTATGGCACTACAAACGTTCCCTAATGTAAAGAGCTGTGGCGGCTGGTGATAATGTGCTAATGTGCTGCAGAACACTGTAAATATATTACTAAAATTATGCCATTTCTCTTAGAAAGCAAGCGAGAAATAGCTTTAAAATTACATCCTTTCTCTTGGTATGCGATCCAGATAATTTATGCCAATTGCCTTCCAATACGTATTACAATGCTAGTAATAAGGATAAAACAGCATTTTGGAGCGCTCTCGCCGCGATAGCTGGAAACCAGCTCCGTGTGCTGGAGTGGGATTCAGCCGCACTGGTACGTGTGCAGAGAGGCGGCGCAGTCGTCTGTTCGCTAGTGCGCTTGCGCAGCCGTGACGTCAGGCCTGGCGGCTCGTGTGCTGAGACCGACTGCAGCACCAGATCAATATTTCTCTTCGCACTGCGTGTAACGGCTGCAGAAGAATAGTATATGACGAATATTGCGGCATACAGAGTCAAATAGCCCGCTGGCTCAGGCGTCTTGCGCGTTGTCTCTCAAACCTACTTGTGTGAGGCTCGTATTCAAATACCTATTAGTACAAATTTTTAATTTCTGTAAATAAAACTTCAATCACAAACAACAAACATTAGTAAGGCCAGTATTACACTATCAAATTATTGGACAAAGAATTGGACGAAACAATTGGATGAAATATTGGTCATATTTTTTGACAAAGAAATTGTATGAAACACAAAAGGGGGTATTACACTATCATCCCATATTTTGTCAAATTTGCTTCAAAATGGCGGTGCAAAGCTCAGCTGTTGTTTATACTATAGTTGCGTTGTGCTACATTTAGAAGGTAAGGAGGGAAAAAAGAAAAGGAAACGCACTTGGATGAAACCGTGGGAGTCAGAGGGAGATAAATAAAATTTGTTACGGGACCGGGAGGATTTCTTTCTTATGCCGTCGGCAGAACAGCCAGACCGTTCACTGCTAATTATTTTGTCGCTCTTCATCCTTCACAGTTTGCAATAGAATAACAAAAAGGCTGACTGAAACAGTGTATACAAATAAGATTGTTAAGTTGATAAAGCAAGTTTCATTAAATAACATTTTAAATGGAAAATGTGAGCACTGACAAAGAGGATAATCTAAATTGTTTATGACGTTATAAACAATGTAAGGGGGAAAACATTGCTGATAAAGTAAATAGGCTCCATTTATTTCCTTACAAAAATTGACTGACGTATTTATACGTACATAGATTCGCTTGCAAACAGATGTCGATGTTTTGAAAGATATTTAACTTCCCAGCACTTAGCACACCAAGTTACCAAAATGATACATTCTAAAATCTGTTTGGGCCGTAAATAAGATTTAGGGGTATTACTTCTTCAATTCCTATAGTATATTATGACTTTTTTACATCACGGATTGTAACTCAACCTCACTTTCGCCACAGGGTATTGGGCTATGCGAATTGACGTGACGGACAGTGTGAATGGTCCTGTCGCCTGTTATACAGCGCCACATCTGATTTATACATTCATTTAAATTTTGTTGTTGCTGGGAAACACTAAACAAACATTCTACTACTAGCCATGTTTACGAATACGAACGTTATGTCCAAGTAATGTCAGATATTTAACTTCGAAATAAAACAGCTGTAGTGGCAAGGAAGCTGTATACTACTAGCGATCCAAGCGGTCACATTTCTCACTGCAGGTAACAGAAGACGAGCGATTTCTTTGATCAAATCTAGGCCGAGGCCTTAGATTTGATGAAATATTGGACGACGTTCCCATAACACTACGTCCAATTTTTCTTTTTCCAATTATTTGACAAATAATTTGATAGTGTAATACTGGCCTAATGTATTGCCAACATGTGAGTGAAACTGCGCTTTTCAGCCAAGCAGTTTCATTGGTCACTTGTGCAGAACGCAGATGACGTGGTGGGGATATTGCCAAAGCTCCGTTATTTCCATTGTCAGTCACGCTTTTTATTTTAGTATATTTTGTTTCCTGTTTATTTTTGTAATATTGCAGCACACTGGTCAAATTTTGTACGAGCCGCCACTGGTAAAGAGTATGTTAAAATCAATATAAACGACACTATTCGAGCTAATCCAATATCGTATTCAGAAGTGTAGCTTGCCGGCCGCTTGGAGCACTCCTGTCGCAGTGTATAACCAAATTCTGCGGGAGTTTTGGGCGTGCAGCCGCATAAAGTTTACTTCTTCAAATATTTCGGCTGAGAAACGTTCAGCCATCTTCAGAGAGAGTCGAAGACTGACGCTCCAGCACGCGCTTCGTGCTTATGAACGCGCGGGCCGCGCTACTGCGCATGCGGCCACAGATACAACAAGGCGCCAAAGACGTTACTCGGCGGCAAGGAAGTACACGTATGTGTAAATTATGTCTGTGGCTGCATGGTCGATTACTGCGGAGAAATCGATGTATTATGATCTTTGCTGTGGCGGCGTCTTTGTAAATTTATTAAAGTCAGTGCCGGATTCCATGATTTATCTAAACTGAAGCCACTGTTTCTGTTAATTAAATTCGTCCCCAAGCGAATTTCTGTTGCTTCTTTCACCACTGAGTCCCTAAAAGATTACGTGGAAGCTGAAATTTTGACGTTTTCGTACGTCATGGAGTGTCCAGCATCAATACAGTGCTCTGCCACTGCCGATTTATTTGGTTGTAAAAGACGGGTATATCTCTGGTGTTCTGTGCATCTTTCCTGGACTGTACGTGTACGAAAGGCCACATTCACATGTGATCTTGTAAATCCCGGCCTTCAGGAGCTCCAAATCATCTCTGATAGAATCCAAAAGTGCTGCTGTCTTTGGTGGGGGTCGAATCATTACTTTAACATCGTGTTTGTTCATAATCCATCAATATAAACGACACTACTGGAGCTCATCCAATATCGTATTCAGAAGTGTAGCGTGCCGGCCGCTTGGAGCGCTGCTGTCGCAGTGTATAACAAAATTCTGCGCGAGTGTCGAGACTATAAGTGTTAGATTGTTATTTTACTCAAAAATTTTGGTTACTTGTGGTACTGTAGGTTTTGGAGACTCTCTGCGGGGGGTAATCCAGCAGTGCACAATAAGCTTCTGTTGGTAAGTCGACGGCGGTGGTGATGTAGCTTTCCATCGGCGGCCCTGCTAGCGAGGCATGTTCACTCTGCTCTGCAGGCGGCCACGGCAGTCTGACTCCTACAGCATCAGCGTATGGCGAACAAAAGGTCGAAGGATGTTGTCCCTACACCTCTCAGTAGTCAAAGCCCCATTCTGAACGACGTAGAGGTCCGCACGTCCGCCAATACTAACTCCAGCCCATACCATCCGTCCACCGGTAGGATAAGTTGACGTTTCCTGCACATAAGCAGGATGTTTCCCAGTTCGACGTTCTCTCCACATGAAGGATCGAGCATTTGTCCGGTTGAACACAAAATCTTATCTTTGAACAGAACTAGACGCCTTTCAAAATTACTAAAAATTTCCGGCTATTATGCCGTGGTCTAGCGGATTTATTGTCGAAACCCAACGTTTCGTCCCCGACTGCGGAGGACAATCTCAAGGGGAATCGTAGCACTTCCAATGTCCGATACACACCCTGGCTCGCTACTGACTGAAGCCAAACTCCGTTTACGAAGGCTCGCGCGCAGAGGTGTGACGGCAGATGTTTGACATGCGCGCGCAATTCGTCGTTGCCAATTGCCGTCCTCCGTTGATATCGTCCCATGGTGGAAGACTGTTAATTTCTTCTTCAAAACCGGAATCCAGATTTCATTTAATTTCACGCCCTCCTCCATCCTATTGAAATTATTGGTGTGTTTTACAATTTCTGTAGCCTCTCTGTACAGTCTATCGTGGTTTCCATTTGTGGCTGCTAAAACCTGAGTCTTATCAAATTGAATAAGGTGGTCCCCTGGTTGAAATCATGTTCAACAACAGCTGATCTGTCAATCTCTCCCCTTCTACAGTTCCCCTTGTGCTCACCTAGTCGTTTTTTGACTGTTCTTTTTGTGGTAAAGGGTATGTTAAAATCAATATAAACGACACTATTCGAGCTCATCCAATATCGTATTCACAAGTGTAGCTTGCCGGCCGCTTGGAGCGCTGCTGTCGCAGTGTATAACCAAGTCCTGCGGGAGTGTCGAGACTATATGTGTTAGATTGTTATTTTACTCAAAAATTTTGGTTACTCGTGATAATTTAGGCTTTGATCAGTTTCTACTGGGGGTAATCGAGCAGTGCACAATAAGCTGCTGTCGGCAAGTCGACGGCGGTGGTGACGGAGCTTTGCATCGGCGGCCCCACTAGCGTGGCGGGTGCACTCAGCTCTCCAGGCGGCCACGGCGGTCTGTTTGACGGCGCGTCGTCACTTATTCATCCCCTGCGGCCGGCTCTTCATTATCGCTGCCGGCTCCACCCCGATAACTCTCAGCAGTTTGCACCCCCTCCTCACCCCTTCCACTCCCTCCTACCCCTACCCCCCTCCCCTCAGCCTACTGACTCCGTAACGCCGCTCCAGTAATAACTGGGTCAGCCAAACCAAACGCCCGCTGGCTGCTGTATCCGCGTTAATGCTAATGTCTGCCTCCGGCCAGTTTGCCAACCAGTGCGTCACTTGTTAATGATCCGAATGTTATCCGGCACCTCATTGTGCGAAACAGCGGCACAGCCAAACAATTAGTTATTGTTCTCCGCTAGTTTACTAGCAGCATGACGTCCGTGCTGTGATATTAGTAAAACACTATTTTATTTTGCGTTCTGGGTAGAAAACAATTATCCTAAAACACTGGGGCAGCCATGGGGGATTTTTTTAATTTTATTATTATTATTCTCTTTCTTTATTTCTTCATTTCGGAAATCTAACAACCACGCACCAATTTCAATGTTTCCTCCTTTGTTCTTCTTTGTTTTTCCTCCACCATTCTTTCATCTTTTCACTGTGCATCCTTCTTCTCTCCTCAGACCACTTTACTCCTGTCTTCTTCTCCCTCCTGTCTTGGAATCCTACCATTTTTAACACTTTCTTCTTAAAAGTTGCTCTTTCTGGTGCATCTTTTTCACTTATATTGTTTCTTTCCAAATCTTTCCTAACTTCTTGAATCCATGCTATTGTTGACTTCTTGTCCCAGAGATATTTACAAATCTCAATTTAATAGAAATAAACAATCCCTGAGACGGATTTTCGTCTCGATTGTGTCAAAGAAATTATTGATAAATCTGAAGCATTGAACTAAAATATGTGGTGCGGCCGGGAATCGAACCCGAACCTCCAAGCTTACTAGGCAGACATCTTAACCGTTAGATTTGTCCATTGCCGAGGTGCTATTCCGCTGCACGGATGGCCTTGGCAGTAGTGGCAATTATCTTTGGAACACAGAAGCTGAAAGTTTGTGACATGGAGGGAAATCGTGCTTCCGATTCGATTCCCGGCCGCACCACAAATTTTAATTCAATGCGTCAGATTTATCAGTAATGTCTTTGATATAATCGAGACGAAATTCCGTCTCATGGATTGTTTATTTGTATTAAATTGATATATCACCTTACCAGGATTGTTCCAATATGTCCATTGCCGAGGTGCTATTCCGCTGCAAGGAGAGCCTTGGCAGTAGTGGCAATTATCTTTGGAACAAAGAAGCTGAAAGTTTGTGACGTGGAGGGGAATTGTCCTTCGGGTTTGATTCCCGGCCGCACCACAAATGCTCTCTCCACTTTATGTACTCTTTCTTCTAAAGCAAATTTTTCTAAACCATTTTCCTGAATCATTTCTTCCAAATATTTAAATTTATTTACCCTCTTTATTGGCCCAATATCTGTTAGTAGGATTTCTGGAGCATTTTTTATGTTTGTCATAATTTTTTTTTTTTCTCTACAGAAATTCTTAAACCTGCTTTCTTGGCTGTTTCTTCTAAGCGATTGATTTGGATTGCTGCATTTGTTAGGTTTTCAGAAATATTACAAAACCATCCGTAAATGGTGGACAGTGAATTTCAGTACCTTTGTGTTTAGTACCCAGTATGATTGGTGATAGCTTATGATGTTTTAGATTTTGTTTCAATTCTCTTACAATTTTCTCTAGGCACCGGAAATTGTATAGTACACATGTAATAAATCACACCATAACAATAATTTCCCAAGCACAATTGAACGTGACAGTGGGTAGCCAACGCGATGCCGTCACCAGTGAGGACATGAGCTGCTATTAACTGTGAACGGTTTTAATGCCGCTACGTCCAGATTTGATCTTGCCGCTGTTGTTACTACCATGTTGAAGTTAAGAGCCGACTGTTCATATGCGGCGACCCGATGCGTAGCAGGGCAGCGGCGCCACCGAGTGGAATCTTGCGAACAACAATAGTGCTTTCTTTCGTTCTTTGGGGCCCGCAGTGTAAAATATGTCTTGTGATGACATGATTATTATAATGATACACCAACAACACTGCTTCATAATTGCTGTTATTATTTATAAATCACAATGAGCTCATTTAGGCCTTTAGCTATCATGAGGTGCTCTTATATGGAATATCGAATGTGTTACAGCTGTCTTTATTTTTCACCTAGATGTCGATTGGTGCCTCGTGTTTGTGTCTATTCTGTCTTTATTTTTTACACCTGGATGTCAATTGGTGCCTGTTAGCTTCTTACGATATTTCAATCAAGCTGTCAAGATCGAAATAACGTAAGAAGCTAACAGGCACCAATTGACATTCAGGTGTAAAAAATAAAGACAGAATAGACACAAACACGAGGCACCAATCGACATCTAGGTGAAAAATAAAGACAGCTGTAACACATTCGATATTTCATGTAAGAGCACCTGATGATGGCTAAAGGCCGAAATGACCTCATTGTGATTTATAAATAATAACAGCAAATATAAAGCAGTGTTGTTCGTGTATCATTACAATAAATATAGTGCTATTTTAGTTAAATTTTTACACGTAGGCTCTCTTTGGTTAGTAACATAGAAGATGCTTAATTATTTTACGAGTTCATTATATACACTTCATTTCCACCATAATGTTCTTCTTCCACTTTCTAATTAATGTGAGCCTACTGATTTTATTTCTTGTGCAATAGTTTTCGGAGTATAATTGATTAAATTATAAAAAGTGTAAAAATAAAACGTACATTAATAAATTCAATAGGCTTTATTTTAAAATAATTTCCTCCCCCCCCTCCCCTCAGAAGCAAATACTGGCTGCACCACTGTCCTGAAATATAAAATTCTATTTTCTTAACGCTTCCTCCACAATGGAAACGCCATCTTTATCTGTTCCTTTAGGCACAACAATTTGTCCAGAAATTGTAAACAATACCGCAGGACTTTCCAAAATTCATTGTGACTAGTTTGTGTACCATTACGTCGGGGAAGAATGGAGCATTAGGGTACAATTCACTGACAAAGTATGTATTATAAGTTAATCTCTAATTTGGAGTACATGCAGCAAGACTTTCTAATTATTATCAAGGTAAAGAAAACAAAGCAATTTCAAAATTTCATTAATAAATCATTATCAAATGTCTAAATTAGTAGTAAACAGTTTGAAAATTATTTTACTTACGACGAAGGATACATATCCTACCCAATTATGCCATACGGATTCATCCCAAACATCCCTCAGAAAACTTAAATGAAAGTCATAAATCAGAAGTTCTAACAAATGTACATTATTCCTAACATTCTGTATAGAAATATCCAAATAAATATTGTTATGCTTCAATTTAAAAAAAGAAATGGATTGAAAGGATTAAATGTAACACGATAAGGGAATTTTCCAGTATTAGTATGTGTGTGTCTTGAAGCTGAGGGCACTCAAAAATTCGGATTCTTTTCATCCATTACTCGGAAATACGAACAATTAATGACTTCCAACAAACTTCTGAACCTCTCGGTCATCCGAGCCTGTTCCCCGGCGAGACCCAAACTTCCATATGTTACATTTGCTTCTTTCCCATAGTGAGATCAGAACATGAAAGTAATCGAGGATTAATGTAGATGAGGGTACATGGCGGCTCGTCGGTACCATTAGGCCTTTTAAGTCGTGTTCTGACCGAGTTTAGTAGTTTAGTAGAAGACGACTGAGTGAACATGAAAGTAACATTTACGAATTCCTCTCCAATCTCCACAATTATTTTCCGGATATTTTCTATCCATTGTCTTCCACTGAACGTTTTGTTGTGTATAGCACCATGGAGATTATTCTACAATCCCTCAGCACACGTCATGTGATCCCGTCCGTTTCTCCTACAGATATTTCAGTATATTTCTTTCCCTTCCGAATCTGTGAAGAACCGCATGGTTACTCGCATAACTTTCAGTACGCTGTAGCACCACACATCAAAACTTCGATTCCCTTCTTTCCCGTTTCTTCAACAATACATGATTCACTGACGAAATTACTATGCTTCAAACATAATTGTCACAACTGTCTTCTTCAAAATAATGTCTATTTTCGATACTATTTAATTTTTTCAGCCAGGAATAGCTTCATCGTCAACACTAGTTGGAACTTCACACAGGGATTCTAAATCTTTCGGGTCGAAATAAAACAGTTAATTCTATGTCCTTACGGGATTATACTGAATTTTCAACATCGTCTTGAAGTCACATCCTATAGTGGACAGGTAGGAGAACGGTTTTTATTACACTGGGAGCATATCCCACAGAAACACATTGTCACTTTGAACAGTCAGACGAGGTGGCACGAAAAAGAATCCTCTTAGTTGGCTTTGGACAATTTCGGAGCTCACATTGACAGAGAATCGTTTCTGGTACCCGCTGATGTTCGTGGGATGGGAATTATCCTCTCTCCAGACACACAATACAAGCATTTAGACCAACGGTCACCGGTTTAAAAAAAATTACTTTGTGCTTCGTTGATTTCAGTATATGGTTTACTCTGTGTGTGTGTCCATAGTAATAAGTATGCATTTCCGTATCTCAGAATAACCGATTGTGGACCCGATATAATTTCTTTTAGTTTCACCCGAAATGTATGAGACAGTTTGTAAGTTAGAAAGATAAGCAGCTGCAGATCAAATTCGACAAATACTTCCCGAAAGATACCATTGTAAAAATCGTGCTTATAACCTCTGAAGGCGACTGAACGAAATTTTTCGTCTCTGTGTAGGAAATTACTAACATAAATAAGGTCTCCGTTGCGAGTAGTTTCTTAGCCTATCTGCATGTACCGACTCCTCTGTTACTTTCTACAAATATCGAATATTTTATCAGTATACAGTATAATTGGAGAGTGTAGGTAGTGATGGAATTTCTTACGGATTCCAACAGGTGTCGTTTGTAAATGGTTACGACAGACGTATGAAGTAATAAGGAAAGGGGGACTCTGAAAGCAATTACTGCGCTCCTTCATTACTGGCGTACCGGTCTTGGCACTACAGGAGTCAAAATTACATGTACTACAGGAAGAGGAGACATCCTGCATCATAACTAGTTATTGTCTCTAACTGAAATTATTTGATGGTAGGATTTGAAACACGCCCGAAAATATTAGTAATTAAATATTGTGTAAATAAATAAATTTACTCTCATTCACTTACGTACCAACTGATTTAATTGTGGCAAAACACATATAAATTACTACTTACAGAGGTTCGCAGCAGAACAAAATATAATCAAAGACGAATATTAAAATGAATTTCGTAAATCCACTATAATAAAATGGGTAATTGAATCCACCATGTACAGGTCAATTTTAAAGCTAAGTATGTTATGATAAAAAGAAGCGACGATTATGTGAAAAAGAGTTGCACATAATTCACTTTTTCTGATAAGATTCCAAGGAACTGGACCAAAAGTTATGAGTGTGAGGATGATACACTAGGAACAGACTATTTTCGAAAGATCTGTCTTACAAGGTATACGATAGTATCAAGTAATTTGTCCTTTGATAAATGTATTCTCTGTGTTAAAACTGTTCTTGTGACGCCATATTATATGTCGCAGTACAACTTAATGAATATTTCTCATATACTATAACGTTTCCTGTGAACTGAATGTAACTCTCACGACTGAACATTTTATCTATACATGGTATACATTGTAATATTGGTCAATTTTCCTTACAAACCAGATGTCTATATTGTTAGCTCCAGCTTATAAGAAAAGGGGAAAAGGCATAATTAAAAAGAAGCTTTAAATTTTTAAAAAGAGTTTATCAATGCAGTTATTCCTCTTGTGTCCACATTATAGTTCTCCACAGAACCAGTATATATTTTATAATACATGTAACAATGGAAAATGTCAAATGTTTTTCCCTGGTTTTAGTGGATCGTCTGACGCTTGAAAATGTTAACTGTTGTTGTCGTATCTTGTTGTAAAACTTGTCCTGTTGATTTTATGATATATTATGAAATGTTAACTGTTCGATTATTTAAGCAAATAAAGATGTACAGAAGTAACGTTTCTTTTGTCACGTCTCTTCTCCTGTTTTATTGGTCCTCTCCTTTCCATAATTTGTAACATTGACAAACCTCAAGTTTTACTGCGGTGAAAGCTGAAACTGCAGTACGCCTTCTAAAGAGTGTTAAGATTAGAAGGTATTGTGTGAGTAGTATCTCATTTGTTTTGAATACAATGAGATGAGAAAAGTCATTGGATAGCTATGTGCAGACACGCCAGTATCAATGCTTACATAATGGAAAAACGGCAGTACAGTGGTAGTATAGTAATTTGTTATCATTAATATGAAAAGGTTTGAGACTTGATTATAACCACATGGCGGGAATTACCAGATGCAAAATGAGACATTCTATTTCGAAAATACAGGCGTCGTACGAAAGATCATTCTAAAATAGTATTGGAAGTTTGAGAATATCAGTGAAGTGCAGCGATATTAGGAGCAACAATGTGGAACGGAACAACCAACACGCTTAATCATTAGGGGATTCGGTATCTCATATCCCTGAAATATTAAAACTACTGAAGATAGATAAAAATTTTATTGTATGTGCACTGATATAACAATACTGAAACAACTGTTTATTGTCAAAGTGTTTTCTCACAGAGATATTTTACATATATATTTAAGTAAATTTTCCCATATTTTTTGAATCAAGTAATAAAAAAATAATTGTTTCAGTATGTAAACGAAACCCATATGACTATGAAATAATAAACTTCAGACTTCTAGGTTCAACAGTACCTGAGATAATGTTCCTAGGAGAAGTAGAAAGTAAACCTACAGGAAACGGAGAAAGAAGAGTAAAACATTACTGATCATTGGTGAATATCCCTCTTCACAGTCTTCATAATCATCTTTAAGTCTT
Organism: Locusta migratoria; assembly: GCA_026315105.1. Classification (NCBI taxonomy): domain Eukaryota; kingdom Metazoa; phylum Arthropoda; class Insecta; order Orthoptera; family Acrididae; genus Locusta; species Locusta migratoria. The sequence goes on along the minus strand of CM048744.1, from coordinate 196,608,061 downwards.
CTTTTGGCACCCCTGTGCACCTGTCTTGCTTTTTTCAGTAATGTCCTGAGTATATTGTCATCAAGCCTTAGTATGTGCTGATCTAAAGTCACGTATTGTGCGGGATCCTTTTGTGTCCCAGCCTCGTCGACGCTTTTGTGTCTCGTTTCCGTCGTAGGTGTCGTTGGCCGAGTAAAAAGAGACCGACACAGGAATAAAGGATGCACGCTGGTGCAGGTACGAAGGTGAGCAGCCAGTGGAACAGCAGAAACTAGAAACACTAGAGCCAATTAGAACAAGATATATATTGCACAAAATTTATACAATACTTAACTTTTACATAGCTCAGTACTGCAGAATGCTGATACATAGTTGAGCTAGAGGGCTGCCTAGTGCCTGTCCGATAGCCAAGTCTTCACTGGTGCCTATCTGATTCCCAAGTGTTAACTGGTTCCTATCTCAGTCCCAAGTGAACGATGTCGTTCAGTGGTGGCCACGAGCGGAGTTGTAGCAGAGGGCGCTCGTGACTGACGTCGTAAGAACGCCGCGCCGTGCGTGCATGGCGGCGCGCGGCGAAAGTAGGTGGCGCGCACTTTGGACTTGTGCGACACCACAGATCCAACGTGCAAACCAAAATTTTCAAGAACTTGGAATATAGTTGTATTCCCAAGACTGAAGTTTGCCGTAGCATCATACACACGTAAATGTATGGTATTAATTCCAACTTTTACTGTATTTGGGAGAGGATGCCATATCACACTATTCAAGCAATTGTTGGGGTTCTGCGTTTTACCGTGAAGACATTTCATCAGAAGACTTCTGACAGCCAGATCTCTGAAAATGGACTTTATTTCTTCCATGATGGCTAATGGCAGACTATGGTGGTGATTGTATTTCTCTCCAGCTGTTAGTCCCCTTTTGTATTTACACCTGCTCATTTCACCTTTGGGGGCAAACCATGATCTAGATATCTGTGGATGCGGTGTGGAAATACAAAGCCAATAAAGCTTTCCTCATTTCTTCAAGATTGCCTGTATTTTGCCTGAATGCAAGACCATATCAATTGTGAATGAGGTCTATCATGGAACCGGTCAGTCTTCCTTTGCCAACGAAGGTTTCCCTATCATCCAGTTCTTTTTTTTTTATTTTTTTTTCTCTCTCTCTCTTTCATATAGCACACTGTTTACAAAACCCCTAATTCACAAAGTCAAAGAGTAATTTGATGAATCCAGAGAGGAACATTTTCCGGCTAATAGTGTGTAAAGAGTCGCTGGACAGCGGGATATTTGAATTCATGTCCCATGAAAGTACTGCCAAAACTTTTATGGTCTGCCATTAGAGTAGTGTATAACTAAAGTGCAATACCCGATCTCACAAATATAACTCTAGTAAAGCTATTATGATACGTCATTTTAAAGAGGAAGTTTTGGCGGACTGTAATAAGCCAATCAAACGAAAATCGATTTTTTAACCCAAAAATCCACTTAACCATAGCTCGGCTTCGCGATGAGTTTGAAACTGATTCTATTGCGAAAATATAGGGGTCATACGTAAAAACATTTTGAAATAGTGTTGGAAGTTCGAGAATATCAGTAAAATGCGCTATATTAGAAGCAACAATATGGAACGGAAACATCAAGCACTGCTCGACTTGGCGATGAGTTTGAAACTGATGGAACAATAATGGATGTGCATAAGATACAGTCAGGACGGCTACTTACATCAACATGCGAAGCATCTTCTGATGCAGGGTTACACTCATTCGCGCGCTCACTACAAAAATCGAAATCACATTGTGCACGTGAAACAGGCGTAAGTAGGACATATTTTGCACGGAGAAATATTGAGCGTTTGCATACCGTAATTCTTACACACGCTGAAGGACGACCGCGACACAAACTGAGCAAGTGGTCAGTGCTCCTGGATTTTTGCTGAGCGTTTTCATGAAGGGAACTGAGTAAACCTTTTCTTTTTCTACATCTGCATATACATACATACTCCGCAATTCACCGTAAGGTGCGTGGCAGAGGATACACTGTACCACTACTAGGCATTTACTTTCCTATTCCACTCCCAAATGGAACGAGGAAAAAAAGAATGTCTATATGCCTCCGTACGAGCTCTAATTTCTCTTGTCTTTGTGATCTTTACGCGAAATGTAAGTAGGCGGCAGCAAGATCATACTACACTCAGCTTCAAATTCCGGCCCTCTAAATTTACTTGACAGAAATTCACGAAAAGAACGTCGTCTATCTTCTAGCGATCCCCAATTGAGTTGCCGGAGCATTTCCGTGACACTCGCGCATTGGTCGAACCTACCGGTAACAAATCTAGCTGCTCGCCTCTGAACTGCTTCTATGTCTTCCTTTAAACTGATCTGTTGCGGGTCCCAAACATTTGAGAAATACTGAAGACGTGGTCGTACATTCGTTTTATACGCGGTCTCCTTTACAGCTGAAGTTCATCTTCAGAAAATTTTCCCAATAAACCGAAGTCGGCTGTCTGCCTTACTCACAACTGTCCTTACATGTTCGTTCCATTTCATATCGCTCTGCAATGTTACGCCTAGATATTTGAACGACGCGACAGCATCAAGAAGCTCACTACTAATGCTGTATTCGAACTATATAGGATTATTTTTTCTACTCATGCGCATCACCTTACTTTTTTCTACATTGAGAGCTAGCTGCCATTCTTCGCACCAACTAGAAATTTTCTCTAAGTCATGCTGTATGCTATTACAGTCAGTCACAGACAACACCCTCCCATACACCACAGCATCATCAGCAAACAGCCGCAAATTACAACTTACTCTGTCCATCAGATCATTTATATAGATAGAAAATAATAGCGGTCCCATCACACTCCCCTGGGGCACGCCTGGCGATACACTCGTCTCTGATGAACACTTGCCGTCGAGAACAACGTACTGCGTTCTATTACTTAGGAAGTCTTCCAGCCAGTCACAAATCTGTGAACCTATTCCATAAGCTCGTATCTTCGTTAGCAGTCTGCAGTGTGGCACCGCGTCGAATGCCTTTTTGAAGTCGAGAAAAACACAATCCGCCTGCTGCCCTTCATTCATGGCTCGCAAGATGTCATGTGACAATGGCGCAATTACGAGAAGGAGTTACTCGGAGATGCTTCAGACATTAATTATACCGTGACTTTTAGCATTGTTTGGTGACGATCCTTGTTTCATCCAACAAGATGGCTCTCCACCCGACTACCATACAAATGTGTATGCCTATCTGGATAATGTGACATCGGGTTAGTGGATTTGAAGCAGGATTCCTACTGAGACTCCTGCACGCTTACCTTATTTAACATCACTTCACTGTTACTTATGGGGTTATCTCAAGAATGTGGTTTACAGCAAGAAACCACGCATACTAGATCAACTGCGTCATGAAAGTCAAACGGCTAGTAACGTAATTCCTGTAGCTACTATTAGATTTGTCACTGGCATTGTACATGATAATGCTCAAAACTGTTTTGAGGCGGATGGATTGCAGTTTCCACACTTATTGTTAACACTTTCTGTAACTATGTTATTTTTACACTTAATTTACTTTCTCGTCGATGCTTGACAGAACATGATAAAATATAAGAAAATGTTCTGAAAATATTATTTGTATAGTGGTTCAGTCACTAACAGGATTTTGCCTCCTTAGAACATTTTCAGGTGACTGGCAACTGAATATCACACCCACAGAAGCAATATGCGACGTAGAAGAATATTAATACAGATGATAAAGTTTTGACATGCGAATGTATTACATTAAATATTACAGGAGCATGTTTAATAAATGAAAGTGGAAACAAAGGCCTAAGACGCCGAAAACCGGTTATTGACCACAGTGGCGTAACTAGGGGGGGGGGGGAGGATGATGGGGATAGAACCCCCCCCCCCCCCCCAGAACCCGAAAAAAAAAAAAAGAAATCGTATAACAGCAATCTGGTAAAGATAAAGATTGACAACTTGGAGTGTTTTACCATAATCTTTCATTGTATGGAAGTGAATTAGTTTCTTCAACTGGAGTGGAGGATGGTAGTCTGTCTGGAAACTGACTAAAGTTTTGCTCGTCAAGCAGACCTATCCCCCCCCCCCCCAAAGCCAAGTCCTAGTTACGCCACTGTTTGACCAAGTAAATAAATACATAATATTTTTATAACTGTTTTCCTTTTGTTATGAAAACGAACATATTTCTTTTTTTATACTGCAGTTAAAAAAGTCAGCATTCCGAGAGCGTCGGAAGTATTCCGAGAGTACTCATTTCCGGGCAGTCTCTCTCACTGTGGACAATGCAGTGGTGGATGGTCCCCAATTAAAAGTCATATAGCAGCGGCGTTTACGTAATGATGTAAGTTAAGGCCCCTATAAGTAGTAGCTAGTGCATCATCCATTTTGTTTCCCATAGCTCTTAAGTGTAAACATGCTGTGGTGCTTTAGGATTTGCCTCAAGGCACTTTACTACGAAATTATGTGTATATGTATAAACGTAATCACAATTGAAGTGGATTTAGAATGATTCCTTTTGTAAAAGATTCGTAGGAAGAAGAAAAGTGGACTTTTAACGGTCGCCGCGAAAACCGGGAACGCGGATGGAGTGCGCAACTGTGTACGGTAAGTAACTATTATTTACTGTGACCTGAAGCAATATTTAATAGTAAAATCATGTCTGATATTCAAATGTAAGTTTTTGTTTAGCTGTTTTAAAATTACTACCTCTTATAATTTCTGTCTGTAGAGAGTTAGTAGCCTTAAAATCTCATAACAGAGCAAAACATTCCAGATCATACAGTATTTAGAGTTCAACAAAATGTTCAAATGTATGTAAAGCTTATGCGACTTAGCTGTGGGGTCATCAGTCAATCAAAATTTTCAAATGTTTGTAGAACTTATGGGACTTAACTACGGGGTCATCAGTCCCTAAGCTTAAAAACTACTTATGAACTAGCTAAGACTAAGGACGGCACAAATATCCATGCCCGAGGGGGGATTCGAACCCCCGACCATAGTGGGCGTGCAGACCTTGACTGGAGCGCCTCAGTCCCCTCGGCCACCGCGGCCGGCGGTCATCAGTCCCTAAACTTATAAACTACTTATAAACTAACTCATACTAAACCCCGACGGGGAACGGCCTCGCGCATCGGAGCATAACGCCTCAATTCGCTCGGCCACTCCGCCACGGCAGTACAACATGTGTCTTATAGTGTATTTACAAAAAGACCACATCAAGGAGTTTTGAACTCACATTTCAAAAAAATGGTTGTAAATCTATCGGACCAAACTACGTGGTGATCAGTCCGTAGCTTACAAACTACTTAAAATAAGGTAAACTAACGTAAGAACAACGTACACACCCATGCAACGGGGAGGACTCGAACCTCCAACGGCAAGCAACCGCGCGCTCCGCAGCGAGGCGCCTTGAACAGCGTATATATATACAGAGTGTTTCACTAAGTGTGTTTGCCTCTGTAACTTATAAAATAATAGGTGACGGGAAATTTTAATGCGGTAGGCCAACACAAGAAATGTTACACTCTCTGCGGAGCTATGACCGTAGTTTATTGTATCATTTTCCAAAGAGTTACAGTACAAAGATATAATTTTTAATGGATCAATAGTTTTTTCTATCGTGCATTGGATTCATTGAAACCAGCTGCGTCCAAATCAATTTAAACTACATTCCTATCACTGTTAGTTTGGGAGCTACAACCCTTCAAAGTTTCAGGGGCAGATACCACACGCTGTACATAATAAATGGCTGTGTGGTGGGTTGTGATGGGTGATGGATGTTATGGCGGTGGGAAGTTGATTTAAATGAGATGTTCAAATGTGTGTCCATGTTCCTCAATGCATAATGCTATGTGCCGTCGAAATGACCTGCGGACGAGATGTAACATCGCCCGTGTGACGGAGCGACATGCGTCCTCGATGCGCCGTTTTAGATCATCTGGGGATGTGGGCTCAGTGACATAAACACGATCCTTTAGATATCCCCACAAAAAGAAATCTACTGGTGTTAAATCGGGCGACCTTGGGGGCTATGAATGAGGACCATAGCGCCCCAACCATCTTCCTGCAAACCTGTTGTTTAGTTCTTCCACAACAGCACGCGCAGAATGGGCTGGGTGACCATCGTGCTGCATCCATATATGGACTCTCGTGTGTAGACACACATGTTCAAGGAGACCACCCAAACTGTCGGCTATAAAAGTGCGATATAACTCACCTGTCATTGTACCTGGGAAGTAGTGTGGACCGATGATTTCATCCCCAAGGATTCCACACCACACGTTAATAGACCACCTACGTTGACGGTCGACAGGTCGTACCCACTGAGGATTGTCTGCGACCAGTAGTGCATGTTATGGCGATTCACTGCACCATAATTTGTGAACGTGGACTCATCAGGGGAACATAACACTTTGTATAGACTCCAGGGTGAAATTACGAATGGCCGACTCACAGAAAGTCACTCTTGCACGGAAATCGCTCCCATGCAACTCCTGGGTCAGTGACAGGCGGTACGGGTGAAACCTGTGGCCTTGTACTATACGCCACACAGATGTGAGACTGACACCAGCGACACCAGCAACGGCTCGTAAGCTGACACGAGGTTCGTGGTGTACTGCAGCTAAAACAAACACCTTCGTCTCCTCACTTCCTGCAGGTCTTTGTCTGTTACTGCGGCGCATTACCAAGCTACCTGTTTCCCGAAGTCGTTGTTCGGCACGTAAGGACGTAACGGCTCTTCGCCTAGAATATCTCACGGCATACGCCGTGGCTGCTTCAGTGGCATCGTGTCGGCACTCGCCGAGCATCAGCAACATGTCAACGTACTCGTTGTTCGTGTATGCCATCGTCATCCGATGTCGGTAACTGTGGTATATTGAGCCCCGGTTGTTTGTGTGGCGACAGTCGGCAGTCTATCAGCGCATCGAGGAAGCTTCTCGCTCCGTGACATCGGCGACGTTAAAACTCGGACGCACCACGCGCTGAGCCACGGCGTCCGGCAACCGCTTGGCTACTCCACCGCGACTACTCACATTTCACAAATTGCTGAACATGCCTCTATTACGTTATTGAGAAAGTCCTAGAACGTATTAAAAACATTAAAATCAAAACTAATATCAGTATAATGGGTAAAATTTGACTTACGGCGGTGGCAGCGTACTGTGCTGGGTTGGCTGCAGCCGATGAATACTACTTGTAATATTTCGAAGTTTCGGCGCTATAACTTGCAGCGGTATGTAGTATGCGACGTTTTATCACAAAACACAACTTCAGTTTAATTTCTCATAAGTAAAATCCAATATCGACGCGTATCTATAAGATATAAGTTTACTTATAGATACGGCGGGGTAATGTGTAACGTTGGCATGAAATGTTTGCTTTACAAAAATGATTAATTTACTGACAAGTCTACGGTACCAGTACATACAATAACTTGTCAACCTTAGAGAAGAAACAGCAGTATTTATATATTTCATAGTCAACACAATGCATTATTGCCCCCATTCAATGTGGTTGGGTTTTGCAAATATCATTCAACGGTAGTTCATTACATCAGCACTGTGTGTCTCAAAGATCGTAATTAATCTTTTATCCTACATACTAATAACTTGCTCATTTGTTGCATCAGACAACAAACACAAGACGGTGAAGAAACCTCGCATATCAACACTCGCTGTTCTAATACAAGCCAAGATAGTTTAAGACATTTATTTAGATGACTGGTTTCGGCAGAATTAAACATACTACGTGATTTTATCACAGAAATATATACTTTTCTTGCAACCTCATTCTTTTTTCGGACAGCTAAGAAGTGCAGCACAAAGTAAAGAAATCGGGAGATGTTTCGTCTAATCAACATATCCATGTACATACGAGCGAAATGCCAGCTAAAAAAAGCACGATCTAAGGCTTTAAGCATGATACTGTAAAATATTTCTCTAAACTTGAACAAAACAACACAGTTCATATAAGCTACGTGATTTGTTTAGCATTCGTTGGGATAAGTGGCGTATGCGCCAGACTGTATTTTCAGGAAACTCTAATATTAGTGCTAAGAGACAAGCAACACTGCGGGAAACAGAAATTAGTGTGGGAGGTACAGCGAGTGTATTCTGTAGGACAGTGCAGCGAAATTTGGCGCTAATGGGCTATAGCGGCAGACGACCAATTCTAGTGCATTTGCTGCATCTCCTACAGCACCCCTGCTGGGGTCGTTAATAATTCGGTTGGACCTAGGCGACTGAAATACCTTGGTGTGATCAAATGTTCAACTGTTTCTAGATCTAAGGGACTTAACTACGGCAGTTATCAGTTTCTATGCTTACAAACTTATTGAACTAACTTAAACTAAATTATGCTAAGGACAACACACGCATATCCATGCCCGAGGAAGGATTCGAACCTCGGATGGCGAGGAATTTGTGAACGAGGGTTTGATCGATGTTGGTGACTCCATTATGGTGTAGGGTATAACATGGAATGTGCTGGATCCTTTGGTCAAATATTGATTAAAAACCATTTGTTGCCAGTCGTGACTTTAAGTTCCCAAACTTACGGATAAATAAGTGCCTTGTCAAGAGACCAAAATTCTTCGCCATGGGTTTGAAGAACATTTAGACAGTTCTTGTCAATGACCGAATACCCAGATTGTCTGACAGCCACGATCCCATCATACATTTATTTGAATTCAGTGAGAGGTCGATTCGCTAGCAAAATCCTCCACCGCCTATATTTTCGCAATTATGGACGACTAAGGATGCATCATAGCTCAGATTTTCTGTGGGAGATTTGCAACATCTTGCTGAGTGCACGCCACGACGAGTAGCTGCACATTGCCGAGCGACATGTTATTGCGATTGTGCAACTCAGTGTATATTGTCACTTGCGTGCTCGTTCCGGATCGGAAGCAACAGGAGATCTACTAATGAGAGCTTTCATTCTGAGTTGTGTGTAGGTAAATAATAAAGATATTAAAAACCACACTCATGAAACTGTGTGTCAACGTGCGAGCCAAGTATTTCGAGCTACCCCTACATCTCATTAGGCTAACCTAATATCTGAAATGACTCAGTTTCGTCGAAACTGTAGTTCAAGACATCTATTCAATGAGTGAACCCGTCTCTTATATCCTACCAAAAAACCTGACAAAGCAAGGAGGCAAGAAGATGGGATTGGTAAAATGCCAGTGAAAAATAATAATAATAAAAAAAAAACATTTCAGATGATAAATTTTTACTATGGTGATTACGCCATATTGCCAGATTAGTAGGCGATCTCAATTTATAGAAAGAAATTTGCGTAGATCGCTTTTACGTGCTTTTTGCAAATAGTTTCAGAGAGACTGAATCGCCATCTTCGAATCATATGCAGATGAAGCAGTAAACAGAGTCCGCATCTGATCAAAATGTTCAAATGTTTGCAATTCTATGGCACCAAACTACGTTGGTAATCAGTCCCTAGACTTACAAACTACTTAAACTAAGTTACACTAACCTAAGGACAGCACACACATCCATGCCAGAGAGAGAACTTCCGACGTGGGAGGCCGCGCGAACTGTAATGTGGCGATCCAGACCTCTCGGCTACTGCAGCGCGGCCATATGATCCAAAGATGAAGAATCAATCTCGACGAAAATAGTCACCAGAAGGCATGCTCAAGCCATATGGTAAACAAATCTTCTTTGAAAAAAAAAAAAAAAAAAAAAAAAAAAAAAAAAAAAAAAAAAAAAAAAACATTGTAAGAAATCAAGCAAAATCTCACCAGATCAGAAAATCAGAAAGAGACGGATCTTGTAATTTTTGAACCACAACTGATATGGCTAATCTTCACAGGAATAACTTGTCAGAAAATGCTGATTTTATTTGGTTTATCATATGATTATCTTTCTCTTAAAAATATAATTACTCTGCCGATTTCAAGATGGCGGTCATGCACGGTACTTGATCTAAAACTTGATCTAAAAGACAGACAACTTACTGGATTATTTAGGTTTACCAGAGTCTGCAGAGTTTTTGAAATAAAAGTGTGTTCTGTGACTTTTGACTTACTCAACGAGATATATAAGAATAAAAAGTGGTAATTCGGTTTTCGCGTAATAATATCATGATGTATTTTTCAAGATGGCACCTATGTACGGTACTTGTTCTAAAAGATAGACAACTCAGCCATACCTTACTGGATTATTCAGGTTTACGAGACCCTACAGAGTTCTTGAAATATAGGTGTGTTTAAAAAGAGGTAATTCGGTTTTCACGTATTAATATTATGATGCACTTTTTTGCTCCTGCGGCTGTAGCTCCCAAACATTTGTATATGGTAGATTACCTTTCAGAAGATAATAGGCGTCGTAATTAGTTTTTACATTTTCAGATGTTTCTTTCGGTTTTCCCTGATTTTTAAGATATCCCTATATTAAAGCTAATAAAACAAAACGTTCAAATCAACAAAGCCACATCTGTGTTTTAGCGCGATTAACGAACAGCTATTCATTTTTATATAACAGACTAGGTGAAAACCCGGCATTGCCCGGGTATTTATTTATTTATTCCTGCTATTTTTCAGGTATATATTTACTTGTATCAAGGCTGTATGTCTGTAAAATCCCTTGGGAATACAATTAGTAGTAAAGAAGTAATAGAGTAAAACTTGGTGCGTTATGGGACGGTTTTCCACGAACGTTACTGTTTATGTGCTCATATCTTATAAACTACTTGTCGTACTGTGATACAACTTAGAAAGTACACTCAACTATATGCGTGTATACTGTCTGTAAAATTTCCTGCGGCTACAATTTGTAGTGTACAAATTATAAATTGTAACCTCATACCGAATCCCGTAGTTTTATTGAGTAAACAGCGGAAAAGTAGTAAGCGAAATTTTTTTTTTTTTTCCTTTCATCATTTCGCTATGGTTGTCAGCGAGAGAGAGTTTAATAAGAGTTTGAAATTATGTATAAAGTTTGTTGCAATTCGCTAAGTACTCTGATTCTCGTATAGCGTATTTATAGTCTCGCCACATTATGTGGCAGTTTCTTGCAAATCCTATTGTTTATGACGTCATATCCTCTGAATCATGTGTCGTATATGATTTTTAACCCTGCAGCAATTGTACCTCACGGTAAGGAATGTGTGTACCAAATTTGGTTGAAATCGATCCAGTAGTTTGGGAGAAAATGAGAGAATTGTCGCTAAACGCAGCAGTTTTCTGCGCATCTCATTGTTTATGACGTCATATCTCGTGAACTATGTATCGTATGTGATTCTTACACTTACGGCGACCGTTCTCATGGATTGATGCTTACGTGTACAAAATTTCATAAAGATTGGAACAAAACTGTAGATTTGTATGCAACACGTACAAATATACGGACACACTGCTTTATATATTAGATTATAATGGAGAGAACATGACTACTAGTAAACATACGGCGCATCATACCGACAATGGACAGACGCTATCACTCTACTTTCTGCTGGGACAGCAATTGAAAGGCGTTGTACTGCTGTATTCTGCAATCCTGTTCATTATTAGAACAAAAGACCTTTTAGTTGGAGTACCCCGAGTGCTCCCGTGGACTGCAGACGCCGTTACACGGTTTCCGCCACCACAAGTGGCGGGCCTCTCGAGGTGGGCTACTGTTTCGCAGACGAGCGCTGCGTTCCGAGGAGCACAAAGCGACCTCAGAGGCACGCGACACGCACCGGCCTGGGGGGAAGGCTGCGGCGGCACCTGCGGTCGCCTCAACAATGCCTGCACTCGCTGCTAGCAGGGGCCAGCAGTAAAGCTCCTATAAACCCGAGCTCAACTGTCCGCCATTTTCCCCCCCAAGCTGTAGGAGTTGCCACGTTCCGGACAAGCTCACGCATTACCTCGCGTTTCAATCAACTCGCTCACCTTCGCAAACTACCTACCGTATCAACGTGGAATTTTTCTCAACGTCTTCGTTAAGAAATGCACTACATTTTCTTTTTAGTTTCATTTACGACAGTAATTTATAAACAGCATATACTGGCCGGCCGCGGTGGCCGAGGGGACTAAGGCGCTCCAGTCACGGTCTGCACGGCCACTACGGTCGGGGGTTCGAATCCCCCCTCGGGCATGGATATTTGTGCCGTCCTTAGTCTTAGGTAGTTCATAAGTAGTTTGTAAGCTTAGGGACTGATGACCCCGTAGTTAAGTCCCATAAGTTCTACAAACATTTGAACATTTTTTTTATACAAACATTTGAACATTTTTAGCATATACTGTTAGTTTACGATGTTCAAACGTTCAAATGTTTGTTAAGCTTATGAGACTTAACTACGGCGTCATCAGTCCCTAAACTTACAAACTACTTATGAACTACTTACGAACTAGGACGGCACAAATATCCATGCCCGAGGGGGGATTCGAACTCTCGACCGTAGTGGCCGTGCAGACCGTGACTGGAGCGCCTCAGTCCCCTCGGCCACCGCGGCCGGCGATAGTTTACGACCATACAATTTCTGACGACCTTACGGAATGTTCGACATGCGAGGAACTTTTTTTCTGTTGAAGTTAGGTGAACACATTAAGCGAATGAAATGTTAAAAATACATCCAATTTTCATACTCTCCAAACAGAAACTCTGTAAGAAATGTATAACTTGAAATAATGTCAGTTAAATACGAAGCACTGGAATCCGCCCGCCCGTCTAGTAGTAACACGTCTTCTGTATTAGAGCTCCTAATAATTAGGCACATGTTGTTACTGCATAACATCCATACTTGAAGATACTGGTACTGACTTCTCTTAACCCATTAAATTTAATAGTTGCACACTACAAAAGTGCTGTGTCTATATGTAATATGCAATTTCAATTTTTCAGTTATATGAAAAGGATATTCTAAATATCTCAATACAGTGTGCTTTAATATGTGAGGAAATGAGAACAAGTCAGTTCGTTAGCTAGTAAAGAGATCCTTGCTATCTGTCATTTTTTTGTATTCTCACATAAAATCCTCATTAGATCTAGTAACTTCCCTTCTGTTACTGCTAGGCTTTAAACTGAAGGAAATGTAACTCGTATTAGGTTTCGGAAACTGAGTAGTAGCTCTGACACACAATGTACAAAAAGCAAAGAAATAAACATTTGTGAGTGATGAAGGAATATCTGCAAATCGAATAATAAATCACTAACTTTACTCTTTTTCATTCAACAACTATGTATTTCCTCGAATAACGCGAGAGTTAATGAAGTTTTGCGTAGTAACCATGTGGCAAAATACTCCCCTCTTTGCATGTTATCATTTGTCAAAATATCATTTTGATACCTCTAACCGAGTGTGAGATACGCAGTGATTCATTCTGGCCTTATCGCCATCGGAAATCAGTGCGCTAAATGAAATAAAGTTTAGCGGTAGGAGTGAAAGGTAAAGATCTCCTAAGTCGAAAATAAAATTCAATCCATTAGGAAAGTTTCATCCGCAGCAATATATGGTGCAACAAGATCCAAACGGAATATCATAGCAGCCTCTATTTTTTACTGCAAACTTTTCCTTATGTAGTGCAGTCTCTTATTTCGAAGCCAATATCTTATTAACTATGACTATTAACGAAATGACGAGCATTTCGTCACAATGCTAACATATAAAGTTGTAAGTAGCGGAAAAATTAAATATTTCTATCAATTAGATTTTGCGAAATCGTTTGTGAAAGAAGGCAGGGCATGCGCCTCTACGCTATTAGTGCAGTGTGATTCTAACCATGTCGGGGAAAACATGGCGGACGATTCAGCCTGGTATTTGGGAGCTCTAGCCAGCAGGCCGACGTCACACTATCCGTCCCAACATTTAGTCGCTGACCTGTTATGTACACGCACAGCACAGGTCACACAAGACTGATTAACCTGCTAGACTTCATCACTTAAATAAACATATCTAAATATATCGAAATCGACCCATTGCACGAAATAAATATGAATCAGACGAAAAGGTGCTATAATGTAGCGCGTATCAGTTATTGGGGTTTGAGACGTTAACTAAAATATCACGTGAAAACTTTGAATCGGGAGGAAATGGAGGAGAAATGGACGGAATGATTTTAAATATTCTTTGATTAATTTTGTATAACGTCAGAAATGAGGGTTATGTTGGAGGCAACTACGTTATAAAAAAAGTTGACAAGGTTTAACTTCATGGTTACGATACATCCTTTTGATATCAGCCCAGAAATCTTTAAATTAAAATAAGAATAATTGAAGGTAAAACACCATCGTGATCCAAAATTAGTCGGGTGGAATTTTGATGTACGGTAGACCGTACGATAAATTTTAGTTGAGGGCTCTGCGTTTGCGGTTGGTAAAATATCGCGGGGATAGAAAACTCAGACTTTCTCATATACTATAGCTTAATATACATGACTGCAGGTTCTAAAAAATTGAATACTATTGTGAAGGGGAAAGATTGAATTCTAATGGTAACAAAATTTTTAACATTCACTGCACTGTTAGTCATCAGCCGTAATGGCGTCCAATTCCATAACACACAAATGAGAAATCATCTACGCCACTGGGAGGCGGGAAATCAAATAAGAATACCTCCGTTATTTAATTATTGAACTTATGTATTTCAAGGTATATCTTTTCGAATTTAGGACTATACTTACAGCAATTTTATTAGTGAACAGGGAGAGCTGCTAGCAATGCGTCTTAACTCGAAGGCGGCAAAAGACAGACAAATGAAGCGGTTCGCTGTTCTTTCTCTCCGACGGTAAAACAAGGGAACGTAGGATTTCCAGACATTATTTTTCATTAGAAAGAAAAATGATCCTTGGTGGTATCTATAATCTTCGACTCGCGAAGTTAATTATTGTATATTTATTTATATTTTTGAGGGTAGTGTTTCAGTGACATATTTCTATGGTACTTTTTGCCACTTCCTAAATACCCCTCGGTTATGGATGGGTTCAACTTTGGGTTTTCAATTGAGAAACTCCTACTTCCAGTTACTAAACAGTGCTATCAAGGTCACTGGTTGGTTATAAGGCTGTACGTTTTTTTTTACACGTTTCGGAAAGAATGATCACAATTTGCAAGATTACAAATATCAGTTACCACAATTTTACAAGAAAGAATTATTAGAAGAATTTGTCAAAATACACTGTAAATACAAGTTCAGGCCCAAGCCTGGGGTAAATCTTAATACTAAATATATGGCGTCATGGACCTGCCGAACTGTACTGAAACAAAGTAACATGTAGCACCATTCAGATAAACGAAGCCGCCAAGTGGCTATAGTATACATGGTAAAGAATGTAAATTTTGGAATCATATAAAAAGAAATACATAATATTAAAAAACTAAGTGTTCAGAAAGAATTTTAAAAAATCATAGGGAAGATGGAGAAAATGGATTTATGAAACATTATTGCATGCAGCTCCCACTGTTAGAGGCACATATTTATGACGGTGAACAATGTCACAATGTCATTGTTTATTTGGAGAATTTTGGGAAGATGTACTTTATCTGTAAACGAGACCGCGTATAAAATGATGGTACTACCACGTCTTGAGTATTGCTCAAGTGTTTGGGACCCACAGCAGATCAGTTTAAAGGAAGACATAGAAGCAGTTCAGAGACGAGCAGCTGGGTTTGTTACTGGTAGGTTCGACCAATGTGCGAGTGTCACGGAAATGCTCCAGAAACTCAATTGGGGATCGCTGGAGGAAATACCACGTTCTTTTCGTGAATTTCTGTTGAGGAAATTTAGAGGGCCGGAATTTGAAGCTGAGTGTACTACGCTCTTACTGCCGCCTACTTACATTTCGCGTACTGATCACAAAGATAAGAGAAATTAGGGCTTATAAGAATCTTTTTTTTCCTCGTTCTATTTGCGAGTGGAATAGGAAAGCAAATGCCAGTAGTGGTACAGTATACCCTCCGCCACGCACCTTACGGTGGATTGCGGAATATGTATGTAGATGTAGAATGACACCCGAAGGATGGGAGAGGGTAACATCAGGATGGCTTTAAATGGGAACAAATTAGTGAAATATGACAGCTATCACAAAATTCAATGTTATGAAAGTTGCCGTTAGGAAAAAAGGTACGATGATATTTTAGAGGCCGTCATGAATGGGACCTCTATTTTGCTGCATACCTGGCTATCCGATGCTGTGTATTTACCCATTCTTATGTCAGCCCTTCTTCCCTCTCTGTCAATCGCCTTCCACCGTACTCTCTATCCATTTCATTTTCATTTCCATACGGTGTAGTCTTTATGTCATCCTTTATCCTCAGCTCAGTATGTATCGTATTATGCCAGTTTAAAAGGAATATTCAATGGTATGTGAACGTACTGGCTCAAGAATGTATCGCCAATGGAGATAATAGTATTGACTTAATAAATCGAAACCCGAGATCAACGAGAAAGGCAGGCCACGGCGCACATGCCATGTAAGCAAAGTAGTCCTGAGCCGGTGCGATCTATAGATGAGTGGCCGGCCGCTATGAGGCAGTGGGCCGTGCCCCAGCGGCCGCCCAATCAGCTAGCTATCGCGTCGGCTCAAGACTGCGTTGCTTACGTGGCATGACATGCACGCCGCGGCCTGTCTTTCTCGTTGGCCTCGTCGAGACCTCATGCGAGAACGAGCTGCTTTTCATGTGACCCCATATCTCGTGAACTATGTATCGTGACTTGTTTTACGTAAGAAGGCGCAGCTAAATGAGCAAAACCTTATCTAGAAGCAAGATTAGCAAAATTAAAAACAAATCAAAAATCAATTTACACAATTTATCAGTTCCTGGTAACCATTTACGGGGATATTATGGAGGTTGGGCAAGGTTCATTTCTTAGTTTGCGTAACAAAATTTATTTAACAATTACAACAGCAGGCCCCTACAACTTGACGCTGTTAATCAGACAAATTACAATGAATAAGTGGCACAAGTAGCCTAAATTTTACAACAGATGCTTCCTACAAGACTTGCAATGAAGAATTAATTACCGTCTTCTTACATCGGGCCTGCATTAAAGTACATTGATCGTAGTCAAACATCGGATCATACATAGGAAATAGAACAATACAAAATGTCAACTACTTTGCTTAAGAGATGCACTTTAAAACAATCCGTACAAATGCTTTAGCGGCCAACAAGACTTACAGTGAAACGTGCCTTCCATCAATTAATTAACGCCTTACTGTCTTAACTAAATGGGCCATGCATTAACATGCACTAATCATATTTACATTCCCGCCATTCCCACGTCCACTGACGCTCACCGGCGTCTACCGAGCAAAGCAAACAATATGTAGAGTGGTAATACATGGAACCGGGTGGAACCGAAAGGAAGCAATACTCAAGATTCCCGACCGCACATATCGTTGAGCTGGGACCTGGGCGCCGAGCACTGCACTCCACCGCCCGGCACGATCAACCGCCACGGGCTGGCCAGCCACAGCTTACATATGAAAAAGGACAGACTAACAGCGAGAATATATAACAGAACTGGGTAAATCTAAACTGGGTCACTGACCCTAAATCTAAACAGGCTCAATCTTGACGCCATGAACATACTAATTACAAAGTTAACCAATAAAATTAATAACGCATACATATAAACATCACCTGCCTAAATACAGTCAGCAAGAGCCACGGAAGGTAACAAGAACAAACTGTTTTAATAGCGACTGTGACTTTAATAATAACATGTTAACAGCATGAAATGGGTAGATACATACACAACAGGTCATATAACACACTCCACATAACTTAAAATAGTAATTCAATTGCCAGATCAAATAACTCACTCCATAAATGGCGCACGAAAGAGTGCTTGTTCCCTCAACACAAATGGCCACGAAATGGACTAATAGGCACTTCGGGCCAGCCATACACGGAACGTTAATACCATAAAATAGCCGACACACACGCACGCACGCCCTCAGCGTACCCAACTGTGCCCTTCCTGCAAGAAAACGAAATTAGTGGTGTACTAAGTGCAATTTAACATTCAAGTATACACACTACTAGATGTATCCACACAGAAGGACCGCAGTGACTTGGCGTTGTTAGCATTGCGTCGAAGCTCGCTTTGTCATGAAACTTTAGTGAAAAAAAAAAAAAAAAACAGCAAAAAATCTGAAATATTTTAAAGAACTTTCGTCTAGGAAGGTCCGACAGCTCGGCAGCTGTTGATACTACCTGAAGAGTCTGCAGTAGGAGATTTTTTTTTTCCTTTGCTTAAATGGAATTAAAGAAAATGAAGGTCAGGGGTAATTTTGCTGACGTACACTTGACGGAGCAGAGCGGTTGATGATCCGTAATCTCACTGCAAGTATCGAGATGCTAAATAAAAATAATATTCAAGTAAAATCCGCCATTGCCTGTCCCAGGCCCGGGGCCTGATCTCGCAAATGATGAGGAGGACGAGGGGGATGAGTAACATCTTGTAAAACAACCATGGTCCTTCTGGCTCCGGATAGTTGGATGGTAGCACCTTGTAGAGGCCCCTACCTAGGGTTACAATATGAAGGCGGAAGAGGAACCTGATCCTCAAGGACTGGCGGCCTTTGTTCAGCGTCTGTCTCCAAGTAATGAGAGGCTGTGAATAATCCTCCGGGGTTAATAACCTCGGTTGTAAACAAGGGGGCTCTAGAAGTCACAAAACGGAAGGAACTATCAATCATGGAAAAGTGAAACTAATTACCCCAGTTGGTCGAGTGCGTAAGCAGACACCCGGAGTCTGCCACATGTAACGGTACGGACCCTTAATTCAACTCTTTGTCTTAAGGGATGACTTATTACTGCTACCTTCGTTTCGTTACTGTCCGTATACATTTTTTTTGTAAAACTAAGCTATGAATTTCAAAAAAGTCAGGGAATTTTTAACTGCCGCGGCAGAATGGTCGATCGCATTGAGGCGCTATGCTTCGATGCGCGACACCGTTCCCCGTCGGGGGTTCGAATCCTCCCTCGGGAATGGATGTTTGTGCTGTCTTTAGTATAAGATCATAAGCAGTTGTATGTTTAGTGACTGATGACCCCGCAGTTAAGTCCCATAAGCTTTACAAACATTTGAATATATGAATTTTTAACTAGGGCGGCATCTACTAATTAACTGACTACATGAGGGTTACGTTACTACTAAATTGTTTATTGCCCATTGCCTGATTATGCCTGGCGGGAACCACTCAATCCGTCTGATAGGATTAGCTCGAGCCTCCAATATTGCAAACGATATACGTATATGAATATCTAATCATTTCGATAATATTTCTAAATTGATTGCTAATAAAGTTTATAGTTCTATCCAAAAAACGCGAGTCTCAATGCAATGATAAAAATTCAGAGCTGCAACAGCTGTTCCAAAAAGTCAAAGCCCACATACGTCCGAAAATATTTCAGAGCCATCAAGATTCAACTGCACGTGAACTGATCCTCGAACGCATCTGGCGGCCACTTTTATACAATCTCTGACGTCATTCCAGTAATACGTCACCTGAAGAGCTTTAGTGATTCTCGCAGCAATAAACAAAACTTTTTAAATAATAATTGGAATGCTGATACGACGGCATCGTTAGATGAGCCTATGCAAATACCCTACTGGCCATTACAATTGCTACACCAAGAAGAAATGCAGATGATAAAAGGGCAAATTATCCATTCGACATATATATTATACTAGAACTGGCATGTGATTATATTTTCACGAAATTTGGGTGCATAGATCCTGAGAAATCAGTACCTAGAACAACCAACTCTGGCCGTAATAACGGTCTTGATGCGCTTGGGGATTGTCAGACTGAGTTGGATGGCGTGTACAGGTACAGATGCCCATGCAGCTTCAAAACGATACCACAGTTCATCAAGAGTAGTGACTTGCGTATTGTGACGAACTGGTTGCTCGGCCAATATTTTACAGACGTTTTCAATTGGTATATCTGGAGAATGTGCTGGCCACGACAGCAATCGAACATTTTCCGTATCCAGAAAGGCCAGTACAGGACCTGCAACATGCGGTCGTGCATTATTCTGCTAAAAAGTAGGGTTTCGCAGGGATAGAATGAGAGTAGAGCCACGGGTCGTAACACATCTGAAATGTAACGGCCACTGTTCAAAGTGCCGTCGATGCGAACAAGAGGTGAGACGTGTAACCAATGGCATCCCATAGCTTCACGCCGGGTGATACGCCAGTACGGCGATGACGAATACACGCTTCCAATGTGCGTACACCGAGATGTCGCCAAAGGCGGATGCAACCGTCATGATGCTGTAAACAGAACATGGATTAATCCGAAAAAATGATGTGTTGCCATTCATGTACCCATGTTCGTCGTCGCATACACCGTCGCAGGCGCTCCTGTCTGTGATGCAGCGTAAATGATAACCGCAGCCATGGTCTCAGAGCTGATAGTCCATGCTGCTGCAATGGTCGTCGAACTGTTCGTGCAGATGGTTGTTGTTTTGCAAACGTCCCCACCTGTTGACTTAGAGGATCGAGACGAGGCTGCACGATCCGTTACAGCCAGATGCCTGTCATCTCGACTGCTGGTGATACGAGGCCGTTGGGAGTAGCACGGGGTTCCGTATTGACCTCCTGAACCCACCGATTCCACATTCTGCTAACAGTCATCGGATCGCGAGCAATGCGAGCAGCAATAGCGCGATACGATAAACCGCAATCGCGATAGGCTACAATCCGACCTTTATCGAAGTAGGGAACATGATGGTTGGCATTTTTCTTCCTTGTGTGAGGCATCACAACAACGTTTCACCAGGCAACGCTGCTCATCTGCTATTTGTGTTTGAGAAATTGGTTGGAAACTTTCCTCATGTCTGCACGTTGTAGGTGTCGCCACCGGCGCCAATCTTGTGTGAATGCTCTGAAAAGCTAATCAGCTAATCATTTGTATGTCACAACATCTTCTTCCTGTCGGTTAAATTTCACGACTGTAGCACGTTATCTTAATGGTGTAGCAATTTTAAGGGCCAGAAGTGTACATACTTTAATTTCTGCCACTAAAAATGCCCCCGAAAATCTTAACTTTAAACAAATGAATATTTTCGACCTGATTGATAAGTCTTTCGGCCGTCGCAAAATGAATAATTAGGCAATTATTTAGGAGAAGTGTTTTTCGGGTAGATTTTCCAGCACTTTTTGGTTTACACAAAACAACATATAAAAACAAACAAAAGTAATATATTCTAAACAGGTCATCATGTATGTTTACGACACCTGCAACTTATCACTGCCTCAATGTTCGTGTATCTGTCTTGTATTAATGTTTATTAACAAATATGTATTGCTTTCTCATCAGCGTGCATTATTATGCGCAATGTAAAAGTTACAGATAACAGGATTACACCTAACTTTGCGTCTCCATGAGATCTGTCTGTACTTAATCTGGCTTAGCCTCTAGATTTTCCAAGTGATTAAATATTAGATTTCTGACTAACTTTTGATATAAAATTAATATAAATGATGTCAACACATCAACTGAATCACGCTGATCTCCTCTTTCATTTCCTTCTCCGTGCTAATCCGTAACTCTAATAGTGTCTACGTAGTAACTAAAAAGGAAGACAGTGCCGTATTTTTTGCGGGAAGAATGGCAGTTGAACATGACGTCACGTGAGCCAGCGTGTTCTCCATGTGCTCTCCACCTTCCGATGGGAGGCTGGGCAAGTCTTACCTCCACGCAGCGTCTGATTGCTAAACAAATTTAAAAAATACAGGGAAGCAAGCTACTTAGTAACGTTTAATGCAAATTCACTTTTGAAACTGGAGACTATTAAGACTCTAAGGGACGCACTAAATGAACATAGAATCATCATTATGGCGGTGCAAGGTATTTGGACGAGGACAACTCTGAATCTTGAAGATTCAGGATTCTTAAGGGGAACACCTGTAATTTGAGACAGCATTCGTAATTGTTAAGAAAGTACTAGACTATTACAACCTTTGAGTCTACTTCTGAAAGGCTATCCAATCTCAAATTTAAGTCGACTAACAAAGCGTATATAACTGTGAATGCTCACATCCCTATACACATTGCCAATACAAAGTAAAATGATAAGGTGAAACTTTTCGGGGCAAACTAGTTAACACGATCGACAAGATACTCAAAAAACATAACGTCATTCTTCTAGGGGATTGTAATGCTCAGAGAGGGAGAGAGAAAAGGTTCAAGTATGTAGTGGGGAGCTATCCAGCGCATAACATGACGAACCAAAATGATATCAGGCTCTTCGAACTGTGTCTGTCGCACAATTTGGTCCTGAAGACAACCAGCTTTAAGAAATTGACAAGGAGGCAAAAGATGTGATTGTCACCTAACAAAGCGTGGTAAAATGTTAGTCCTCAGAAGGGAAAATCCCAAGTGTGAACATCGTTCCCAAAAGTAAATTTTAAAGGAAAAACCTTTCGCGAAGCAGATTATATTACAATACAGAGAAAATTAGGAGGGGACTGGGGCAAGCTTAGTAGCGACCTAAGCTACTAGGACTGGAAGGAGATGGAGAAGACTACTAAATTGCGAAGAATAACAACAAAAATGGCGTTTGATGGTGGACAGACGTCATCCCCCAATCCTGACTCTAAATCCCCATCTATGAGAGTCAGTCTCGAGTAATTCATAAGGAAAATTTCAAGGCTTTAGGCGAAAATCTGAGAACAGCCGAATTATTGAACTATGCTAGCAAAATTCAATTGTTCACTCCAAAAGCTTTTTGGAAGACTGGAGTCGTTCAAGAGGTATGGAAAGTAGTCCCAATACACCCTTTTCACAAAGATAGTTATAAATATGTTCCCAACAACTACAGAGGGATCTCTCTGGTGAAAGTAACCTACACGATATTCTTCGGACCATTATTAAAAAGATCAGAATCTCAGTTAAAATTGCCGAATTGGGGAGTATCTAGCAGGGTGTAGCAAAGGAAGATGTTTCCCTGAAAAAGTCTTAAATCTCAGAAATGTTATAGCATATTATAGTCAGAGGGAGAAACCGTACATAGTGACTATTTCAGACTTCCAAAAGCCTACGATTCCAAGAGTCGTTGTTCTGTATGTTGGAGGAGTTCTAATTGGATGGGAATAAACATCATTTAGTAGACGCAATACATCTAATCTCAGATTCGTGGGTGAACCATCAGAACCTACTGAGATCAGGACAGGGATCCGTAACGGGATGGTCTCTTCCCCCCCCCCCCTACCCTCATTGTTCAACTGTGCACTCGAAAAAGTTGTGAAGGAATTTAATACAAAAACGAGAGTGGGAATAAGACTTGGAACAAAAGACAAAAGAATAAGGGTTAAGTGTTTGGCATTTGCTTACGACCTGGTGCTGGTCGAAGAAACGTGGGAGAAAGCCAAAGTACAAATTGCTGAATTGCTAGTATCGGCGGAGAAGATAGGGCTTAAGTTAAAAATAATTACGAATATACTAGACTTTCCTACGAGAATTAAAGTAAGAGCTCAGGAAATAGAGGTGATGAGGAGTTTCAAGTACCTTGGAGAATGCACACTATTAAGGCAAAACAACGGAAGCAAGTAGGACCAAAGTGGAACTATGTTTCCAGGTGACCAAATAATTATATAGACAATCAGAAATCTCTCTCTTGGAACACCAAATATAAGGTCGTATAACGCAGTAACTAAGCCAGATGCACTCAACGCAGCAGAGTCACAAGTCAAGGAAACGAAAGAGCAATTGTAAAAGCTGGAAAATTTTGAGGAAGAGCATGGTTGCTAAATTCCAAAATAACAATCGAGATTTTTTAATAGTAAAGAAGACAAGTCGGAGAGACTCTCATATACCATGAGGAAATGATGTATTGATTTCTATGGACACATACTCTGAATGGATCCTGACAGATTAACGAAAGAAATCTTTTGACTTCGTCTACAAACAAAGAAAAATATATATATTTAAGGTAGTGGAGAAGCATTTGAAAGAACTTCAGACAAGTGACCAAAGACATAACTAAGAGGTTCCAAGATAAGATCAACACCATGAAGCCGTTTCACATAATAAAGAAGGAAAGCAAGAGGAGATCAGATAGAATGAAGAACTATTGAGAGAAAAGAACATCACAAGCATTTAAGAAGTAAAAGATCTGACGCACCCATAACATGGGTAATTCGTACAGGAAAAAAATTGAAACAGAAATAGAGTGGTGGTCACACACACACACACACACACACACACACACACACACACACACACATACACAGTTCCTTCGTAAGTCTGTTCTAAGCTTAACACTTCTCAGTAACATTATAGGTAATAAATAATTGTATAATTTTTCTTTGTGTTTTTGGCCTCCTTTCTCCTCACCTCAGTTGCAGTTACACAATTTGTAATCGTCTTATGCAACTGCAAATTAGTCTAATTTAAACCAGAAGCGTTTCGCTTTATTCTAAATCATCTTCAGTGGTCAATTGTACAAGAAATGTGTTGTTTTACATTGTTTCATTAATTTCTATCGATAACAGTTCTCATGCAATAGGATTATTTTGAATCTGAATAAAATAGACTACTAATATTACTCACGTATTTTTATGTTTTCCTCTTTACTTGTGTTTTGTAGCACATTGCCACTTGCAGTCACTATTTATATTTACACTGTTTACAATTGCAATTCCAAATAAAAGTTTTTTTTAAAATCTACATTTCTACGGCCTGACAGGCTTTGAATGCGCTTTGTTTTGTTTATACTCTGTATGTGTGTTATTTGCTTAAAGTTCTTCGGTTCGCTCTTTGAGATGTGTTTTTGTTTCGTTTCTGTCAAAACACGCGCCTGTTAGAAACTTTGTGTGTGATGTTCTGACTGTATTGTGTGTGTGCGTGCGTGTGTGTGTGTGTGTGTGTGTGTGTGTGTGTGTGTGTGTGTGTGTTTTAATACGATTTTAGTTCAACTAGCGAAGTTCTGTGTGTGTGTGGGGGGGGGGGGAGATATTCTGGTGCTTGTTTCCTTTTTCATGTTTCGCTTCTGTCAACATAGGCGTCTGCTGGAAACTTTGTGTGTGAGGTACGGACTGTATTATATGTGTGTTTATAAAACGATTTTAGTTCAACTAGCGAAGTTCTTTGTGTGTGTGTGTGTGTGTGTGTGTGTGTGTGTGTGTGTGTGTGTGAGAGAGAGAGAGAGAGAGAGAGAGAGATATTCTGATTTTCTGTAGGTATGTGTGTGGATAGGGTTTTGTGGTAGTATTATATGGTGGGTTTGAGGGAGGGGAGGTTTGTCTTTGTCTACTATGTGTTCTATTACTTTAAATAATGTTTGGTAGCTGATGTTTACTTGGACATTTAATATGTTTATTTCCTTTTAATGATTTTTAAGTTTGGACTCTTGGACGGTTAGGAGGTTTTTCTTATTGCTATTTTCATTTAGTTTTCTATGGTGGTGGGATAGTGGTTCTCTTGCCTAAGGTGTTCTGCAAATGTTGAATGGTTGTTGTCATATTTCCATGATCGTTTGTGTTCTTTATATCGTGTTTCAAATGTCCTGCTGCTCTGTCATGAGTATAGAGCATCAGAACTGTTACATTTGAGCTGGTAAATACAAGATTTTTGGTAGATGTCAGTTCTTTCTGTTTTTGTTAGGCATTTCTCTAATGGGTTCTCGAGGATATTTACTCAGTTTTGTAATGAGGGTTTCTTGACATGCATTGCTCTTTGCTATCAGAATTATTATGTCCAGCTCTTTGTTGTAATTGTGTTTGTCTAGTGGTATTGTGTTTAATCTGTGTAACATGCATCTGAGAGCTGATTCCTTTTGGGCCTGCTGTTGGTTAGAAGACTGCTGTATGTCTGAAGCAGTACTTTTTCTGTACATGCTGAATGAGTATAATTTTCTTTGTGATGGATATGTCCAGGAAATTAATTTGGCCTGCTTCTTCCTTCTCTAGACTGAACTTTCTGTTCTTGTGTATTGTGTTTATCTCTGTGTGTAGTTGGTCTGTTTCATTTTCTAGTTCATCTATCAAGCAGAGTATATCATTCATGTATCTCCACCAGTACATTACACTGTATTTACCTGGTACTATTTCAAAATGTTCAGATGTTTGTATAGCTTATGGGACTTAACTATGGGTTCATCAGTCCCTAAACTTACAAACTAGCTAATACTAAGGACGGCACAAATATCCATGCCCGAAGGGGGATTCGAACCTCCGACCGCAGTGGCCGTGCAGACCGTGACTGGAGCGCCTCAGTACCCTCGGCCACCGCCGCAGCTGGTACTATTTCTTCAAATATTCTTTTTTCTATTTTGTTCATGAAAACGTATGCTAACTTCCATGACATTGGAGATTCCATCGGTAGCCCTTCTCCTTGTAGGAAGAACTCTTTATTGAATTCAAAATAATTTTGTTCTTTGATGAGATGTAGGAGTGTACTTATCTCTGTTATGAGTTCTTGTGATAACTGATTGAAACTCTAGGTCTTGTTTTTATTATTCTGATTGTTTCTTTAACTGGGATTGTGGAGTACTTGTTTTCAATATCATCAACATAGCTGTGTCAAGTATATATCAGTCTTTTATATTGTATATTAGTTCCATTTGTTTTTTATTGTTCTATCATGAGCTTTACATTGTTATATGAGTACATTTAGCATATGTGTGGCAAAGGTGTATGTAGGTTCTCTTCTGTAATTTACAATTACTCTCATTGGGTCGCTTATTTTGTGAAGCTTTGGTTAGGTCCTGAGTTTTGATGCATTAGGTCTCAGATATCATACAAGCTTTTTGTTTGTCATCCAGTGGGTATTCTACAGTATTTTGTGTTTTTCATTTTCGTATGGAATCTGTTTGTTGGGTCTGAATTTTTTTTAATGAATTCTTCTGTCTTGCTATTGTATTCTTCCTTGTCCTTAAGGATTACTGAGTTTCCCTTACCTGCTTTAGTTATGATTATTATGTGTTCTCTGTGTCGTTTTTATCTAAGAGTGTCCAGGTTTTGTGGTAGATTTAATTGTTTTATTATATTGATGTATCGTTTCAATTATGTTTTTAATGTCTTTACCTATTAATTCTCTCGTTAGGCTATGTTTATGGTGCTTGTTTCCTTTTTCTGTTAGTGAGACAGTGTATTTTCAGTTTGAATTATCAAATTTTGTACATTAGTTTTGTTTACTTTTGTGTTTATATTCTGTTTTAGATCTTTCGTGGTAGTTGTGTTTCTTCATCAGTAAGCTTGGTCTCTATGAGGTTTACAAGATGGGGACGGAATTGATGTGTATGTTTCTGTCTGTTTGTGGTGTCTGACTGTATGTGTTTGTCCATTAGTGCCTTTAGTTGTTTATTGTGTACTTGTTTAGTCTTCAAATTTGTTACTAGTGTATTGTTCGACTTTTTCATGAATATAACAGAACAGTACTGCTATTTACAGTGTCAGCTAATTGCAACCGTGCTTCATACAATTGTTGTTTTAGAGAATTTTTTTCGTATGCAGTGTTCTAATTTCGTTTGCAAGCCAGCATTTTTGAGCTAATGATATCGCTTTCTCTGCAGTATGTGAACTGTTTTTGATCGTTAGTTATATATTTAGGTACTTGTTTGTTGAATTTACAATATTTATTAAAACTGATGTGTTGAATCCTTTGATGAAGCTTGAGGTGAATACTTTGGTGCTTCAGGTGAAGACCTCCTGAAAATGCTTGACTGGGCTTCATATACATAATTCTTCTTTGTGTTTTTGGACTCCTTTCTCTGCAGTTGCAGTTATACAATTTGTATTTGAAGAAATAGTACCAGACAAATACAGTATGGTATACTGGATGATATAGATGAACCAGAAAATAAAATAGACCAACTACACACAGAGATAAACACAATACACAAGTTCACTCTAGAGTACGAAGAAGCAGGCCAAATCAATTTCCTGGACCTATCCATCACAAAGAAAAATAACTCACACTCATTCAGCTTCTACAGAAAAAGTACTTCTTTAAACATATTACACCAGTCTTCTAACCACCCGCAAGCCCAAAAGGAATCAGCTCTCACATACATGTTGCACAAAATAAACACAATTACAACAAGGAGCTGGACATAATAATTCTGATCGCAAAGAGCAATGGATACCAAGAAACTCTCATTAGAAAACTGAATAAGATTTCAAAATAAAAATAAAGAAACAAAACACTCAGCAGACAGATACCCTCTGAAGAAGTCCGATGCAGCATCGGACGAAACGTTAGGAAGCAGCAAGATTCCAAGAACACGGCCTTACAACCCAGAAGATATAATACTTACAAAACCCAAAGCCAAGGACTCAGGAGACTCATAACTACTCCCCAAAACAACAACAACAACAAACGAATCACATAACACAGAAACTCAAAAATAAATAAATAAATAAAACTGGTGCACACTGACTTATGGAAAAAAACTGATACACAGAATTGGGAACATCCTCAAGAAACAGGGAATAAAAACAGCATATTAAAGCCATAACTCATTACAGAAATGCCTAACAAAAACAGAGAGCACTGACATCTACCAAAAATCTGGTATTTACCAGCTCATATATTACACTTGTGATTATTAATTAAATGATATAAACACCTTGTTCCAATGGACAGTTCCCTTTTCATGTAAAATGTTCAGTAATTACGGAGAAAATCGAGCCTTGGGATTTGGACGTCATTTTGATGGTTTCGCTTACTACCGTCATTAACTATTATATTCAAAATCCCATCCTTTAATTAGTCGATATTGATATTTGGTTCCCGAGCATGCGATCATGTACCTCGTTGATTTTATAAAGTCTAATTTTCTATCTGCTGTCCAAGATTTTAAGTAACTCATTTCAAAATTACTATCATGACAAGTCACGGTCACACGCACTAATTTTCTCTTTCTCAACCTGATATCCAAGTCATCATCATGTAATTATTTTGTAGTTTTCCTGTACCAGAATCACCAACTAAACTGCCGTATCACCATCAGCATATTCAAGCGCAAGTAAATAACGCCTTGCCGAATTATAGAGCTATCTTACTTACCATTCCCATTTGCAATTTATTCTGAACTCTTATTAAGTTGTTTATGGCAAAATTTTCTGATTTCATGCTCACCATTACGTTTCGACTACGCAACTACTCAAATGTTCACATGTTTGTAAAGCTATGGAACCAAACTGCAGTGGTCATCAGACCACAGACATAAGAAAAATACTTAATCCTTTCGCTCACGAATTATTTGTTCCCTGAAAAAAAAAGTATGGTTTTGCAATCCGGTGCTGCATATTAAATTATGATTTTTTACTTTATAAAATATCCCTAAGTGCCCCCCGAGGGGAAGATACAACGCGTCCTCAAATGAGAACATTTTGTTCAAGTGGATGCAGTATAAATCGAAAAGTCAAAGTATTTTATTTGACTTTATTTCACCAAAATTCATAAATTACAAAAAGCTTACTTACATAAACTTTGGTTTCACTCTTGTGAAGAATGATAAAAAAACATATTTTTTTATTCTATCCAGTCTTAAATGAATGTTATATTTTACAAGATAAAATTTGGTTTCGGCTTGAAACCAGGTATCTTGAACCTGATAATGATTTTTTGTCACTGACTGCTGGAAGGTGCCCAATTGATGAAGGTCACGTACAGAAAAGGAAGTGCCAGAACTCCTTAATTCATCTGAAACTGACGATCTGTCTGATGATGCCGGTGATAAATTATATCAACAGGTCAATGTTGGACGTAATGTAGATATGTTATATGGTATATTGTAAATGAAACAGCCTAGACGCAAAGCCCGTTAACTGCATGATAAGTGACACTGAGATAATCACAAAACACTCCTCCCATCCAAACGACAATGCAATAGCAGCGAGAATGTTATTGTTGCGTATGAATTTGTTATAGTGCTGGCAACCTAAAGCTGAATATGAAAAATGTCCATTCTAATAACAGACTGAAAGGTAGCTTTCAGTATCCAGATTGGTAAGTGTGATGTCTTTTCACGAGCCTTGCATACGGACATGGCAGGGCGACAACCATTCGCATTGGCTATTTATCAGGCTTTGTATCCAAAGAAAACATGCTGTTACCTGCAATTTACCTCTATCTTTGACTCGGGGCATTGTGAAATCACCGTAAGTTAACTAAAATGACAGTGAAATAATTTGCTAAATTTCTATGCTATTTCAACCTTTCAATCAGAATGTCCTCATATGGAGACATGTGTAAATTATGAAACGCACCTTTAGTTATCCTCTTAACGAATGTACCTTTCTACGCACAAATAATTTTGTTTTTTCACCTAACTTTTGTTTTTTGGTACCACAAATTAACAGGAGATGTCGACAGTATTCTCAAATAGACTCTCTGCTTGTGACAATAATTATGAGGACAAAAATCACAAATGGTGAAATGTAACGGATTTTAATATACTAACCATTTATTTCGTATTCCCTCATATGAGGACTCTATGACCGAAAGGATTAAGTAACATATTCTAAGGACAGCACACACACACACACACACACACACACACACACACACACACACACACACACGCCCCTCCCCCGTCGGAGGTTGTCTTTAGTATAAGTTAGTTCATAAGTAGTTTGTACGTTTAGGGAGTGCTGACCCCACAGTTAAGTCCCATAAGCTTCACAAACATTTTGAACACACACATGCCCGAGGGAGGACTCGAACCTCCGACGGGGAGCAGCCACGCGATCTGCAGCAAGGCGCCTTAGAACGCACGGCAGTTCGCAGGAAGTTATGCAACCAGTGTTAGTTACAAGGCGTATTCAGGTACCGAGCAAGAGAAAGAGATGATCAGGGGGCAAAAACACATAGTGTATGATATCTTGAGGGTTTGAGCAGGGCGGAATGTGTGTCTGGGAAGCCCGATGGCCCGAGCAGGAAATCCGGGTTCGAATCCCGGTCCAGCACAAATTTTCTGTATATTTCAGTTCCCTACAACAGTCGGAATGTTTGATTACCACGAATAGCTAGTTCCGAATTCCTGATTTCAATGACAACCGATGCTTCCGTAGTACTGCTGTGAAGCTGGTTAGGTCGCAAATTTTTTATTATAGGTCACACTTTATGTATAGCGTGCCCTGAAAAATGACGCGTTTGGGCTTTACCATCATCAGATTAGCATCCACAAACATAACAAATAACAAAATTTCTCACATGACAGAACAAGTAGTAAGTTACATTTCATAATGAAAATGATGATTTGCGTCGTGTTATACCTCTTCCGTGCCATGTGCACACGTGAACAGATGTAAGATGTTGTTTTATATACATACAAAAGCAGACTACAAGTTTTAACACATTCGGTACTGTCCAGGTAGACATTTCTTGTCACCAGGTGGCATTACAAGGCGTATAGTGGCGCCATATCACATAAGGTTATGCATATTAATTACGTAGGGCGGTTGTGCACTTATTGTACAAAGTATAAAATATAAAAGGTTTTCAAAAGAACAATTGGACATAGGCTTTTAAAAAACAAAAATTATCATTGATTTGTCAGTTGTTAAGCCTTTCTGTTGTTAATCATGACAGGCTATACAAGCACTATGTAATTAAAGTTAAGTCAACATAAGCAAAATAAAATAAAACAAAATAAGTTACAGAAAATAATATTTCATTTAAAATGAGATAGGCAGCTCGACAAATCCGCAACATTGTCAGAGGTGTTTACAAAATATATGATTAGCGTTCCTTATGACAGTTGGGTGTAGCCAACGATAGAACAAATAATAGTCGTAAAATTAACACAAGACACTTTACATCAGATAAAGGAGGTGTAATTACATTCGTAGAAAGCGGTAGCATTTATCATAGTTAGATGCAGAGAACAAGAGGGCTGGGCAATGTTCATAATAAATCCCGAAGAATGTCAAAAAACTATTTCCTGTGGGATTGGATTTGTTCATTCAAAATTCCATCTGTGTTTTCCTTACAACATTCATAAATTTCAATATCTTCCAGAATGTCTAGGTCCAAGCCTTTCGGCTCTACATGAAGAATCATTAAGGATTTTTAATCGTATCTAGAATATATTTTTTGTCGTTGAGATGACACCCCATAGCTGTATTATTTTTATTACGATGTTCCCTAAATCTGACTGAGAGGTCACGCCTTGTTTGTCCAATGTAAACACTATCACATGATGTACAAGCTATTATGTAAACTCACATTTTTTTGTATTTATCCTGCTTGCTGTCAATAGAGGTACGCAATATTATCTTAAGTTTACTGCGCGTCCGGAATCCTATTTATATATTGGTTTTCTTGAAGGCGACAGCAATTTGTTCACAGGAATGCCCTGTGTAGGTCATAGACGCAAATCTAGATTGATTCTTGGAGGATATAGATTTAGGTGTCTTTCTTTTATTGAACACTGACTTACGAATGTTCGTTATCGCACGTTTGGTATATCCATTACTTACACCTATTTGTGTGATTATATCAGTTTCTTTTTTAACACTTGCTGCGTCAAGATTCAGTTTAGCCAACCTGTTGAACACTGACCTGTTGAACATTTATGTCGCATTTATGTCTCTGATTTCGGACAAGAAGTGACCCTATATCTACAGTAAAACTCATTGTCTACCAGCCCTCGCGCCACCACTAGTGCGTGGTCGTTAGCAGCAGCGGAGGTTCAGACGGGCGCCCGCCCTCATCAGCTGCCAACAGTCTGCGCTGCGATGGCTGTGGCTTCGTTTGTGGCTCGTTACCGCAACGAGACACTGGACGCCCGTCGCTGTGACTCAACGCCAAAGTTCACCCCGCGCGCCTGTGGCTGTGGCAAGCCTGTATTGTCTCGCTAAAGGTTACGCAGGGTCACGTCTGTTTGACAAAGTCAGCTTGCGGTCCACGGCATTTCTCCATTGCGCGACCGTAGCCAGAGGGTTCGTAGTTATACTTTCATACAGAGGATAATGTGTGATGCTGGAAAATTTTTGCGCTCATTATGATGCTAAGCTCTGAAACTGGTTTTTCTTTAAAATATCATTACTTAATATTATATTCTGTGCAGTACACCCCTTGACGTTTCCACCCAGACGTTTTGCGACGGAAGGATTGATGGCAAGCATCTGTCAGAGGCATTGAATTAAATCAAACAGGAAAGTTGAAACATAGTGCCGAAATGGGATTTCATTCCGGGTGTCCTGGTTATTACGCAGTTGCAATGAACACCACACCACAAGAACGCAGAGGTCACCACGACTGCACGGACGATCCTAGAACGCATGTCGGACCTAAATTTTCAATCAATTCACACACTACAGACGATGTGCTTCGGCCAATTTCAGTCATTACTTCGCAGATTCTGGCAACAGTTTTAGCATGATGTGCATCCTCAGAGAAGAAGGGATTTACTGTCTTTCTGGCATTCATACACACACACACACACACACACACACACACACACACACACACACACATGTTGCAAACTGCTCTTTCTCACGAAGACATAGAAATGACACTCCGCCCTCTACACCCTCCAGATACCTATACAAACACGACCAAAGAGGACGGCTCAGATTTTACCCAAATCCTATTTGTATGTATTATAAAAACGGCTGTATGTGTATCTCTATCTTCCACATTCCTCCGAAACTACTGGATCGATTTCAACGAAATTTGGTACACAAACCGCTTCTGAAACGTGTTTGCATATAGGCTGCCCTGCACAACTGATGCGTTATGCGAGAATAGTACCAGCCTATCATATTGACCTGCCCTCTAAGGCAATTTACTTATCAGAATCAAGAAACAGTGAGAGGAGGTCATGATGGACAGAGAGAGAATGAGGAGGATGAGGTGGGCGAAAGGAGTTGGGCAGAGAGGGGACAGCAGGAAATAGAGAAGGAGGTACAAGAGGAGGTAGGGTGAAATGGCCAGAGTCAGGCGAGGGGAGGAGATATACTAACGCCTAGAAAGGGGGGAGGAGGAGAGGATGGTCAGATTAGGAAGGGAATAAAGAGTGAGTGATATGGAGGAGAAAGTGACGAACAGAAAGAGGGGCGACGAGAATAATGGCAAACAAGAGGAGAAGGCTGGAATGTGAGATAGGAAGAGATGGGTACAAAACAATAATGTACAGACATCTGGGTGTAGGATATGGGCATAGGATGATGAGGAAATGCAGAAATGGAGTTTAGAGGAAGAGAGATATATAAATGAAAGTATTAGATGGAACACATAGGGAGGAGTAGGAGACAAGCAAAGATAGAGATGAGTGAAAAGAATATTTTCTAATGTTTATTAAGATATGGGAGCCAACTACATCGGTCATCGGTCCCTAAACTTACTAACTTTTCCTAAGAACAGGACACACACATGCCCAAGAGAGACTCAAACCTCCGACGGCGATCGGCTGCGCGCACAGCAGCAAGTAGCATTAGCGCGCATGGGTATTCGCCGCAACATGTGAGAAGATATAGAAAGGAGGGGGCATGACACATTGGGGAGGAGGACACAGACATATAGAGTGGAGAGGAGGAGATGCTGAGATAGAGGAAAGAGTGAGGAAAGAAGTGAGGGTTACATATAAAGATGGCATGGCATAGCATGTACATTAAGGGAGAATCAGATGAATGAAGAAATGGGGAAGAAGAATTACTTACAAAAACTGTATAGAATAGATCAGTGTGCAGATAGGCATGGCTTAGATGAGATAGGGGGAGAAGATTTAGGGTGAAATTAGGGAAAAGTGGCGCAGGGAATGAGCATAGAGAGAGGGGGAGGGGGAGGTAGAGAGAAAGAGGTTGGAACAGAAAATGTGTGCAATAGAAAATGTAACACTGGAAAATACATACACAGGAAAAGTTAGGTTATGCAGCTGGTATGTAGATAACAAAGAGCAGAAGATCAGTAACACTACTCTGGGGTAAGCCAGATGTCACTTCCGCTTTAGCCTACGCCTTTCCTTGCACTACTATGGACTATTTCCTTTCTGAAAGAACATCTCCGATCCTCTCACATCTCTGAGGCGATATTCCATAGCTACGCAATTCGTAAGCAGAGGACATTGTAATCACGATATTTAACTGGATATGTAACACTTATTGGAGTTGGGGTAGAATCATTTGTCCACATATGATTCCATGATATCAAACACGTTTCATCATCAGATCCTTATTGTCAGCTTTTTTCCTCATGGGTAGTCGAGTGTTCTGCCGGCTGTCAGTGTCTACTCTGCACAATATTTCGGCTACGTAAGTCGTAACCTTCATCAGGTGCGACCTGAGACCATCAGATCGCACCTGATGAAGGTTACGACTTACGTAGCCGAAATATTGTGCAGAGTAGACACTGACAGCCGGCAGAACACTCGACTACCCATCATGTCACAAGATCGCCCGGAAAGCCTGAAGAGTTACAGCTTTGTTCCTTTTTTTCCTTTTTCCACGACTGTGCGTACTAGCGTTTCATTCGTTATCTTATCAAACTACGTACTTTCCAACATTCTCCTGTTTTACCACAATTGAAACGCTTCGATTTTCTTGTAGTAAAATCATTTTATACCACACACTGCTGTATTCCAAACGTATATTCTCAGAAATTTTTTTCTGAAATTAAGGTCTAAGTTATGTAACAGCAAAAGTGTATATGGCACGGAATTCCCTATTCGGGCTATGTTAAGCCTTATGTCCTCATTAAATCGTCCGTCATTGGTTATTTTGCTTCCAATGTTAAACTTTGGCTACTTCGTTATCACCATGTTCGAGGTCAAATTTCTCACTATTTCCATTTCATCTACTCCTCATCTTTTTGCCGCTTACTTTTAATTCATATCCTTCACTAATCAGGCTTTTCATTACGTTGAACAGAGCCCACATAGTCCAACATTTTTATTGAGGATTGCAATGTAATATGCTAAGTTTATTGTATCATTTTACTCAGATTTTTAATTCCACTCATGAGTCATTCCTTTATTTCATTTGTTTCATCTGCGATGTATATATTCGTCTCGTAGTCTGTTTATTTCCTCTATGTGCTTGCACATGCGGTACATAACCTGTATTTTACTCTACCAAACTTTGTCATGGTCACGTGGTGCAGGATGACAGCTCGCACCTCGTAACGCGTGAGCTTCAGGCAGATCTATGGTGCAGATAATTTTACGCCTAGGCCAACGATAGGTAAAAGAATCATACATAGTTTTCGGGACTTTCAAAGTACAGGTTGAGCAATTAAAAGAAGCAGAAGAAGATGCAAGTAACAATATTGCGAAACCGGCAGTACGAGTCTACAGTGACTTAATTTAATACAGCTTTCATTCAGTAATTTGCTAGTCAAGTTACTTTTATCATCTAATTATTTCATCGCCTGCATTTTGCTGTTTAACACCGACATGACGAACAGCTCCCCAGTAGTGTGTTTCACAGTGGAAAAGCTTTAACGATAGCGTGTTTTTCTAGCGCCCAAAGCCGTTTAGTGTGGAATCCGTGTATCATCAACCATTCACAGTACGGTCACTCTAAAAGAAACTCATTGGTCCTTCGTACAGACAGAACTGTCCATAACTCGTCTTCCAAGGAAAGATTTCCACTTAACACCCATAAACCCACAGTGGTTCCTTTTGGCTGTAAGGCTGTTGCATCCTAATCTCATGTTGTCCTTTGGCATTTCGGGTTCCCAAATTCTTCTAATGTTAAAACATTTACGTGAAGAAATGATTCACCATGCAAATACAATTCCTTATTTGGAACAGGGAAGGTCAAAACCCTTTCATGTTTGACTTCACCCTAATACTAAAACCGATAGAAAACATCTTAATTCTTGGTACTGTCTCCAGAAGATTCCGTCTTGCGTGATGCTTTTCTGTAGGAACACGGCCTAGTTATTAGGAATCTTAAATCAAAACTCCATAGATGAAGACTATATACATGGGATAGCCCTGGTGGTGAGGCCAGGTATCGCAAAGTTTACATTCTAACCAATCAAAGATCTAAAGAATAGCATTGGTGTGTCTAAAGTTTCTGTGGAACACACGCCAATACAGATCAAAAGTTGCTTGTAGCAGACTTAAGAACTGGGCTGAAACCGATTAAAGTAGATTGTGGACAAAATGAAAATTGAGGATGCCAGGCCCTAGAAAAATAGTATGGAAAGGAAATTGGGGGGAATAAGGCCGAGTGTGGACATAACAAACGAAAGGGTTACCATCACAGATGCAATAGTGGAAACTTTCGAGAAAGAAGTTGCAAAATGAGAAAAAAGGAGGAATAAAAGGAAATGGATCACACAGACAAAAGGGATTGAACGGAGGAAATGGAATAATGATTCTTTAGAAGAAGGAAAGCGACAGTACAGAAACTTGAATAATAAACTAAGGAGGTCTACTGACAAAGAAAGGGAAGATCTGATGAAAAACCAAGTGAGGAAATGAACAACAGGAAAGGTAAGAAAAATAGATGAAATGTATGAAACTGCAAAGTATACAATACTGAAAGATCTACGGAAAAATAGCAAGCAAGCAATGCTAAACAAGTAGGAAAAGTTAACAAAGATGTTTACATGGATGCATATCATGAAGGATTGGTCCTAGGGATGGAACAAGAATGTGACCAATAACAGACAAACGGAAGGTGGACAAAGCGAACAAGGATCTCAAAAAAAGACATTGAGTTGTGATCAAATATTGGCAAAAGCGCTGAGGGTCTCAGGGAAGGAGGCTATAACCTGAATTAAAAATAAGATCACTAAAATATGTCGATGGAATTTTGACGGTAATGGTTCCCTTCTAATATATAAAGAAGAGTGTCCGTATATTTGTACGTGTCACATAGAAATCTACAATTTTGTTCCAATCATTATGAAATTTTGCTCACGTAAGGTTCAATCCATCAGAATGGTCGCCGTAAGTGTAAGAATCACTTATGATACATAGTTCACTTGATATGACGTCATAAACAATGAGATGCGCGAAAAACTACTGCATTTAGCGACAATACTGCTCATTTTCACCTAAACCACTGGACCGATTTCAACCAAATTTGGTACACAGATTCCTTGGCGTGAAGTACAATTTCTGCTGGGTTAATAATCATATACGACACATGGTTCAAAAGATATTACGTCATAACCAATAGAAATCGCAAAAAATGCCGTATAATGCGGCGAGACTTTCGAAATACACTGTATGAGAATGACAGTACTTAGCGACTTGCAACAAACTTTAAATATTATTTCAAACCTTTATTAAACTTTTCTTGCTGGCAACCATAATAAAATGATTAAAGGAAAAAGGTTCCTCGCTTACTACTTTTCCGCTGTTTATGGAGTAATACTACGGCTCTCGGTATGACGTTACAATTTATAATTTGAACACTACAAATGGTAGCGACAGGGAATTTTACAGACTATACACATATATAGTTGAATGTAGCTTCTAAATTGTATCACATTCCGACACGTAGTTCATGAGATATGAGCACATAAACAGTAACGTTCAGCTGTTCATGGGCTAAAACTACGGCTTTCGGTATGACGTTACAATTTATAATTTCTAAACTACAAATTGTAGCTGCAGGAAATTTTACAGACAGTATACACGCATATAGTTGAGTGTACCTTCCAAATTGTATCAAAGTACGACACGTAATTAATGAGATATGAGCACATAAACAGTAACTTTCACGGAAAACTGCCCCATCACGCACCAAGTTTTCATCTATTACTTCTTTACTACTAATTGTATTCTCAAGAGATTTTGCACTTATACAGCCCTTAAACAAATTAATATATACCTGAGAAATGACAGGAATAAATAGATAAATACCCGGGCAACGCCGGGTTTTCTGCTAGTAACAAATAAATGAAATGGTACGAAAGGTAAGAATCAGTGCTGAGAAGATCAGACTAGTGCTAAGAATAATATTCAGGAAAAGAGACGATAATGCAGCAGAAAAACAGTTTAGATTTAAAAAACGAAAGACCAGTGATGCAGTTGGGTGTGTGGGGATGTTTTAAGAAAGAGTTTTAGAAGTGATTAGAGAAATTCATATTTGTTTTGTCTACTGGGAAAAAGTATGTTACAAAGGTGACTGGTGTATGCTGTTGCAGATTCTGTAAGATACTGGTATGACTGCAAGGGCAGAAGACTGATAAAATGACTTTATGTAGGACACCAAGTGATGGTTTGAAGAGATGAAAGTGAAGAAGCGACTATTTGAAGAGTTTTGAATAGTGTTGTTGTTAATATGTATGCTAAAAAATTAATCAATCAAGCCTTGGGCTTATAGTGGAAGGAGAAAGAATAAAAACTAACAAATACGCAGATGCTATGACTGCAATAGCAGAAACAAAAGAGGACCTCCAGGTAAAGATAGAGAATATTGTAGGGGTGGAGAAATATTTGGGAATGAAAGTGACCTTTGATAAGATCAAAGTGCCGGAAATTGGAAAATAATTAATATCTCGCAAGATGTAAAAATATTACAACAGGTTCAATCATTCGAATATTTGGGAAGTTTGATAACTTCCAATGGAATTTGTACAGAAGAAGTGAGACGGAGAATGTACATGGAAAATAAAGAATTTGGGAGAGCGAAATATTTGCTGGAAGATCCCCATTAACCTCCGGAAGAGATTCGCCAAACGTTTAGTATAAAACATGGTGTCTTATGGTTCTGAAAAATTGACAGACAGAGAGAACAAAATGATTTAGAAACTTTTGAAATATGTGCTATGGAGAAGAATGGAGAAAGTTAAATGGTCTGACAGAAGTAGATGTTGAGGAGGGTGAAATAGGAAAGAAACTTCATAAGAATGATACTGAAGAGGTCTTGGTTGGGACGCATATGCAGAAACTATTCAATGACGAGGATAATAGGGAAAAAGTAGAAGGAGAAAGCGAAGAAGAAGGAAAAGGTTTGGTACCTCACCAGAGGTGAAGAAAGGAAGAAGCTACAAGCAAACGAAGGAGGATGCCCAGGACAGAAAGATATGGAGGATTTCCAGTTGATACCTGTCTGAGGACAGACATACTGAATCAAGAAGACACAGCAGGCGGATTCTTTGTGCAGATATGGACAGACAAAACATCTCAAAACTTCGTACGAGGCATGTCTATAGAATATCGAACACCCTGGCAGGGAGTGGCAGGTGAGGGATTGATAGTGCACGAGCCCCATCCATTGCTGGGCTGACAGTAAACGCAGCTGGCGAGAGCGGCAGAGGGCTGAGGTCTGGCCGCCAGGGGCTCGTAAATCACCTGTTGCTCTTCCCAGGGCACCGCAGCTTAACCGTCGGCCTTCCAGCGACGGGGGCACTGCACCACTTTTCTATTTAACGGGAACATCCAGTTTCTTTCCGTACAACGGGTCACCTGCGTATCTGTCAGTTAACACTAGAAGTACCAGACTTTTCCATACCCCCAGTAGTACCCCGTGGATAATTTTTGACCCATAGTAGAAAACTACCGTTTTATTAATTCCAAATAATTAATGTATACCGTTTATTGGTAATTTTTTGGCTTTCGGGTTTCATCATGTTGGTGTTACAATCTGCACTGATCACTGCAAGGTCAAGAATTTTGTAAAAGACATACATACGCCATCAAGCTCGGACACTGTAATGTCTTATTACTTGGTCATCTACATCGACTACACCTTTGGTTTCATTATAAAACGTCACAGTTTCTGGGGGTTCCCACCCGATATTGTCATTAACCTGATATCCAGTGTGAACTTTACTTATAATAAAAATATCCATAACCACGACACCTAAATAACAGGAAAAAAACATTCAGTGGACTGCGCGCTTATTGGTACAATAACTTAGGTAGAATGGTACATGCTTACGTTTTGCAAGACACAAATATCGTTTTCTGTTATTTATCGCGCCGGCCGCGGTGGTCGAGGGGACTGAGGCGCGCTAGTCACGGACTGCATGGACACTACGGCCGGGGGTTCGAATCCCCTCTCGGGCATGGATATTTGTGCCGTCCTTAGTATTAGCTAGTTCATAAGTAGTTTGTAAGTTTAGGGACTGATGACCCCGTAGTTAAGTCCCATAAACTCTACAAACATTTGAATTTGTTATTTTTCGCCTTTCACTTGATGGATCTGAAATACTACATCAGCAGATTCCACTGGAACAAAATCGTTATCCTTATATGCGCTTGTCTCGTTACCGGATTCGTCTTTTGATTGCGTCGGTGAAATGTAGATAGTAGACAATCTCAGTATATGTAAGACTACGTCGTCTTGCTATCGTAGCTTCCATGACGCGAGCTCACGAAAATAAATCACAAGCTGTCGTCAGCCGCTACCGCGAATGCCTCAGCACACACGGCTTGACTAAAGACAAAGATAAGCAGAGACGAAACCTCTGGAAGATCGAGACGCCTTACATCTGCGGTCTTTTCAAAGTTAGCAGTGCCTCAGACAGAGATGCGATTATTCTGTGGCTCCCGAGTATCACTTCATAGGTGTGAATGCCGCCAGTCCACAGAAAACCGAAAGCCGCGCTTTTATAAGGCGTGACCTGACCTAAGAATTTTTAGTATTTCACATTATTTCTGGTCCAAAATGTCATAATGTACTAAAACATCTCGTGAATAACACTGAGGCACGCCCAGAAATTATTTCATATCTAAAAACTGAAGTTACTGACTTCAAATAGTGTTAAACTGTGTTTTGGTCAAACATGACCCACATTGAACTACTGGCTATAACAGAGAAATTTTTCATGCGTCTAGTTGGCCTAGGGGATGAAATTTTGGTGAGTTCTACAACTTTCTAAATTATTAAAAATCACGAGAGGCTTTGGTGCCACGATGACTATGGAGGTGGGGTAGGGTACTCGAAACACATCCATTGGTAAAAAATGACCCACGTGGTACCTCTAGTGTTACGAAGTAGTAGGAGAACAGTATCAATGGAATAAGTGCGTATGCTGTCACACTTCTAAGGCGAGCAAAAGAACTACTTCCACTGCTATTTTCTTTCGAACGGTTGAGCATTATGCTAACATCCCGCGATGATTCAGAAATATCCTAGTTGATGTCGTGTCTGAAGTAGGCCTTCCTGAGTAATTTTCCGTCACGTTTAACAGGTTTCTCACATTCACTCCAAAGAGACGGCATTCTAGTATTACTCTTAGCATTATGGCTTGCCAGTGCTTGCCAGTGGGGGGGGGGGGGGGGAATTGTCGGGCTGCAGCCCTTCCCCCCCCCCGGCCCTGTGTTGAGGCTCAAGCCCCTCCCCTCTTCCTTGTTTTTATTTTATTTTATTTCATTAGATATTACGTCAGCTCGGAGATTAACCTCAGCCCATACTAGACCACGATCCTGGATATGCCACTGTGGCTTGCTCTGTATTTGGGAGACTCCTTGAGGCAAACAAGAAGCAGTGCGCCTTTCTAAGTACACCAACTCACAGTGGACGATGGCGTTTTAACCAAGGACGTAACAGAGAAATGAGTACCCTATGATACTTGGATAAGAGAACTGAAAAATGAAAATGCCACATCAAAATATCACAAATAGTGACAAAAAAGTATTGTAAACCTACTGGACCAAACTGCTATCGTTATCAGTCCTTATACTTATAAAATACTTCAATTAAGGACATCATACACAACCATGCCGCAGGGGGACTCGTTCCTCCGACGGCGAGAATCCGCGCGCTCGGTAGCAAGGCGCCTTAGACCGCTCGGACACTCCACCGCGCCAACTGTGACAAAAATGGGGAATGTATAAGACTTAGGATAACAGGTATGTTGAGGTCGTTAATGAATTAGATATTGAATTGCCACATTCTAAGATTTAATTCATAAAAATACATTTTTCTAAATGTTCAAATATTTGTAATTCTATGGTAGCAATGTACTTTTGTCCCTAGACTTACAAACATCTTAAACTAAGTTAAACTAACCTCAGGACAACACACACATCCATGCCTGAGGGGGATTCGAACCCCGACGCGAGAATCCGAGCGATCCGAAACGTGGCACTCCAGACCGCTCGGCTATTACCGCGGGGCAATACATCTTTCAGTTGATGTCATGGCAACATATTTCTTTGTGTAATATATGACAGCGATGCTGTCCAATTGTCATTATAATGTAAATATTGGTATCCCCATGTATACCCATGTATTACACTACTCAACAATTTAGTCTCTAGGAGTGCTGTGTGAAATAATACCATCAGGGATGTACCTGTGTAAGTGACATATGTTGAAGTATATTTAACGGTATTAATAGCGTATATAAGTTTCATCACTTAATCAGTAGAGACACGTGCGGTGTATCGCATGTTTCAGAATCGAAAAGTCGTTCTACTTCACTCGTCGGGCGTCGAAAATCACAGGTTGGG
Organism: Locusta migratoria; assembly: GCA_026315105.1. Taxonomy (NCBI): domain Eukaryota; kingdom Metazoa; phylum Arthropoda; class Insecta; order Orthoptera; family Acrididae; genus Locusta; species Locusta migratoria. The sequence goes on along the minus strand of CM048744.1, from coordinate 196,564,783 downwards.
TTACGTATGACTAACACTGAGTGAACTGTCTGCTCAAAACACAAGACAGTCTGATAGTCCAGGATATCCAGTCAATGAAGTCCCTTGAAGTGTGGACAGACGGATATTTCCACAAAACGGATCTTCTAGACCATCCTGAATGTGTTCGTCTCTATCATGCTGGACGGTATTACTTTTCATTTGCAGAAGTGGGTACCTTCTCCTTGGATACTTTCGCTCAGCGTTTTTCTGGAATAGGAGACCTACATTCTGAGTTCGAGGGAGAGGAAACTCGCAGACCAGTGATTACTTTCGCTCAGAGTTATCGGGAATAGCAGACTTCTGTATTCTGTATTCAAACTAGAGGAAGCTAGTAGCCCAGTGCTCACGGACTAACTTCTGCAACTTTTTCAGTAGAAACTTTTACGTATCAAGAGAGGACCATCGAAGGCAAGAACTGACTTCAGCGACTGTGGTCGGACGAGTCAGATGGGTATTTTCTGCGATGGAAATGTCCCCAGTACGACCGACAGGAAGTATTAGCGGCAACAGTCGCAACTGACAACAGATAAAACTGATGAAGCTACAAATCAAGCGCTACAGCCTCTCGACTATCACTATATTGTTCTTGCACTGATGTACAGACAGAAGATAAGTTGCGTCTTTTGAAATGGTACACCACTTAACACACCATCGGATTATTTATTTAATTACAAGCAAACCAATTGGTCTATTTAAAGATGAGTTGTTCCAATCTCTTCTTTGTTTTATCATACCTTAGGATATATGGAGCAATTTGGTTTGAAAGTTATATATATATATATATATATATATATATATATATATATATATATATATATATATATATCACATATGATGATATTCAAAATAGTCTACATGAGAATACGGTGAAACAAGACCGGAATGTCAGTAAATTAATTTATTTAATCATAAGGGTGTTTTATGTAGTCTGTAAATGTATCATTTACAACTTAACTAAAGAGAATAGCACCAGTTTCTTGGTTTTTATGCTCAGAATAACGCGTTACGAGAATTTATTCTCACCTTCAGATGTGTTTGTTTACATAATTACTGATGTAATGTCTCTTCTGTCTCTCTTCCACTATAATTGTTTTGCTGTGGTATTGCAATCATAAAACGGACCGAAATAAATACTGGAATGATAATTCAGTACTAATGATATAAGCAGTAGTTTTCGATCTGTTTATAAATATTGTGTGTCCTTTATTATACAAAATCCCACACAGATTAAAAACGACAGTTGCACTGTTCTTGTAAAAAAAAAGTTCTTACACAGATCTTATTAGGGTATATATTTAGAAACTTTGTATACAGTCAAAGATGGCTTTACCAAGAGTTTGTATACATAAGTGATCTCTGTACAACCTGGATGTGTATCTCAGAATCTGAGCTCAGAAATGCAGCGTGCCTGCTCATTCATATGTTTCGCACGTTATTTTGTGTTGTCCACCATGTTTAAATTTAGCAAACGAATTTCCGCCATGTTGGGACAAGAATTCCTTGCATATTGCTTTTTTTTTTTTTAAACATTAGGTCAATATACAATGTAATAAGCTGATACGGCTGTGGAGTCGAAACGTATTTTAATTTTTTGTCTGTAACATTTTGTTGGGACCATGTTATTTTAATATGGCATGAAAAGAAATATGACTGTTTATAACTGTGACCCTGAGACAGCATTATTATAGATATAAATTGTATACAGTCAAAAGTGTAACACCTGGAATTAAGGAAAATTAACTCGTTATTCTTACCATATAAAGTCAAGTAGCTGCTACTGCCGCTTTATTTAAATTATGTTGGTGTCTGGAGCATGTTGTACTGCTGCACTGTGAAATGTAACTCTTATTCTAAAAATATTATTCTGCTAATAACATTAATATAGAATTTTTTATTTTTATTTTATTTGTCTGTCTGATATTTACGGCCAGATGTGAGTCAAGCATTTATCTGCACTATTGAAACTTAATGGTCATTCGAGACTGAGCAACATTTCAATATTCTCAGTGCACCTAGATGTCATGAAATGGTGTAGTTTACCAATAATACTGCAATTAACCTTTTGTTCTCTGCCTGCACTGCTGATGAAAAGTTTCGTCACAGATGGTTGGCTTTCAAAAGTCTTAGTCTTAGTCGTGATTGTTGGTAGCGTAACCGACTTTCGATAAAACCGCGGCTAGCATAAAAAGTGGAAACATTAACAAAAATCGATTATTACTCTCAGGGACGTCAAGGAGCTTGACTCAAAATACGGCATTTAAATAGAATAAAGTTGGCAATTACGGGCGCCAACAATCACTTCCGTCCCTGCGACCGTCGCGAAAGCAATGTGCTGGAATATTTCTGCAAACATCAAAATAATTCAATCTGGGTAAAGGAATTTGACTGCTACTAAAGGGAAAAAAATGCGCTAAGTCTGTAAACGAAACTGCATTAAATAAATTTGAGCATAACAAAACCAGAGCACTTTCATGGACGTCCGTTAACATCGGAAGAAGGAGAGAGAGTGTAATCTTGATGCGGCCACAAACGTAACAGCTTGCTTGACAAGCACCCTTGCGCAAGCGTGCTTGCACAAGCATGCACATATTGCTCACGCACATACACGGCTCAAACATGCTTGTACAAGCAACGGTTTGCTTACATCTGAAACTGTCGAGATCAGACAGCTGTGACAGCCATTATGCTCGTGTTGAAAGAAAAGAAGGAAACATAAAACTTAAGTACTTTACCTCAACAAACTTTGTCTTAAAATGCGTGTTTAGGAAATATCTATAATGCGATGTTTATTTTCTCTCCAAACATTTGTAGTAAAGAAGATTACATACGAAATCCGTCAAATACGTGTCCTACTTTGCCCGAAAGTGACATTTAATAGGATAAAACGTTAACTATATACTCATGACTGGCATAACTATCTCAGAATGAATGAAGATACCTATTTGGATCTCTGTCTCTTGTTACCCCTTTGATATAAATGTTTATATTTCGCTTGGAGTATGTCATATGCAGCGTCTCTCTTATTTCTATCATTTACATTTAATGTTCCACAAACAGGGATGCGTTGTATATCGTTTAATAAATTCCTCTAAGAGCTCGTGGTTTATGTTTCTTAATTCAGACATTGCTATTACAGCAACAATTGAAACTAATCGAAAACAAAGAATACTCACGGTATGCAGCCTCACTCACACTATCAAATGCTTGCACAAGCATCTGTATTGTCCACACACGCTCAAGCACGCATACGCTTGAACGCTTGCACAAGCATGCATAATCGAAATTCGATCCAGCATCAAGCTGATTGTACAAGCCTGACGATTGATGAAATTTATCCTACTCACACTCAAGCATGCTTGTGCAAGCAAGTGTGCTTGTCAAGCACGCTGTTACGTGTGTGACCGTCTTTAACTTACAGACTGACAAAGGAATTCATTGCATAGATATGCTGGCATTCAGAGACATAACTTCAGTTACTTCAATCTTTGAAGTTTTTTTCAAATAACGTTCGGAATATAACACTAGTGCCCGATTTTACCAAGCGTCGTTTATGACATTGATGATCGTTTAATCTTTGACGATTGTTTAACTTTCATTTTTGCGTTTCATCGACGTCTGTTTAATGTAACGATCGTTAAACTCGTCGTCGAACCATTTGTCGAGTCGTTTATGAAAGACAGGTTTACTGTAGTTGGAATATTCAGGAGTTTTTGTAAAGGTAACATAGATACGTTATTGCTGTTCACGTCTTCTGGCTGTGAAGATGAGAGATAATTTTTATGCGGAAGTATTGTTCATAGATTAGCTAGAAACTCTAGGGCCTGAACGTGTACTTTCTGAGCGCAACGATCATTTCTACACAATGAATGATATAAAAGTAATTTAAGGTTAAGGTTGTCCAAGAAAGGAGCATTAAAACGTCTGGAATAAAATGAAAATAAGACTAGAGTATCCCGCAAACAGAAACAGCCCATTAACCCCAAACAGCTACTTTTAACTCTGCGATTCTATGGTACTGGATCTGTTCAAATGGTAGTACCAGACTTAAATGAGGTTTCGAAATCAACTATCAGCCTATATATCAAGACGGTTTCAGAAGCAATTGCACCGCTGACACCCCTAGGTCTATATGTGAAATTCCCGCAAGGAATTACGTCTTTAATTTTCGAAAGAAGTCCCACAAACAAACTTTTCTCATCGCTAGAAAATTTAGAACCTCTCTTGTTTTATTTAATCGGTACGTTCCATTTTCTTAGCTTTATTATTGCCCGGTTTCACCAAACGTACAAATCACAACAACTTTGGCTGTACTAAAAAACCGTTATTTACATAGCGATATTCACTTGTTCAATCGAAAACTAGAGAACTACAATGAAAAAAAAAACGATAACACTCGATAGTATCGATTTAATAAGTGATACTAGAAAACAGTCTATCATAGACAGTCGCGAAACTCTCTAGGAAAAAAAAATTGCAGCTGAAGCGATACTAGCGCTCCAAGCGGCTAGTAGGGAAAAACAGGGAAATTGCATGATGCAAACTGAGAAGTTGCCGTTTTTAATGCTGTTACTTTCATATTTCCTGGTCAGTGAACGTAGCTGTGAAGTTTCTAATACAAATACGAATACATCATTAAAATAATATCACTGATTATGTTAATGGTAGTCTATAATTTAACAAATTGCCACTGCAGTGTAAGTCAGACAGTTCACAATACTCGTTTCATATTACCATCGTCTGAAACCTGTTCGAAGCAGAAATGATTTTCAACCGGATGTGCTGAAGTATATAAAAGGAACTTATTATGATTATGTACGCATTCTCAGTGCGTACTGACATGTTGCACGAGTTTTGTTTTAGCGAATTTAGGACATTGTAATGTTTTGAAAAGTACACACGATTTTTACATTGTAGGGGACTAGATTCTACATCTTTTCACCTCGTCCTTGCTTCTGTGCCATTCGTGTACCTATGATAATTTTTTGATACTTGGAAGGTATCAAACTGAATATCTTCAAGAATGTGACATGCTAACATTAACAGCTTATATATGAACAAATGTAGCTACGTATTCACTTTATCAAACTAGTAGGTAACCGACAAAATATGTTAGTACAGAGGGTTATCATTTTTGTGAAGCTGAGGTACGAGAGTAAGCAGTCATTCATACATTACTTTTATTCAGCAGTAATATTACGAAATAGTGGTGAAGTATTTGCGATTCTCATTAACAGCAGAAGTTAGAACGTGAATGAATTATTAAAGATTTACTTCTATGCCTGAAAGTGTAACTAACCACAGTAAACGAACACATGTTCTTCATAACATTATTCTGTTACTTTTGAGCATCATTTGCAAATGACAGAGACGGCCGCGGTGTCCTAGGGGACTGAGGCGCTCCAGTCACGGTCTGCACGGCCACTACGGTCCGGGGTTCGAATAACCCCTCGGGCATGGATATTTGTGCCGTCCTTAGTATTAAGTAGTTCATAAGTAGATTGTAAGTTTAGGGACTGATGACCCCGTAGTTAAGTCCCATAAGCTATACAAACCTTTGAAAATTTTTTTGCAAATGACAGATTTCCGATTTATATTTTTGACAGTTGCTACAATTTATAGAGCCAGAAAAGCTCGTAAATACGAAGTCATTTTGAAAATGCTACTTCAGACCAAATACACATTCGTTACTCAATCGCTTCGCGGTGTGATTTTACGACACGGCCGCTTGGCAGCGCTGCAGTCGCGAAGTTGCAGAAAATCGCTGGGAGATTCGCGACTCTTTATGTTCGACTCTGACTAGACGCTGTTTCGATTGGAGCGTCTGTTAAAATAAACGCCTCGTCAATTCTTTGAGACTGACGATGATGAAACGTTGTAGCTTTTGACGGTACGTCAAAAATAAACGAGGCGTCGAATTTGACTTTTGTCTAACATGTTTAGGCGAATATCAAAAAGGAACAACTTCCTGATGTTCTGCAAAACTTTTTTATGGTCACAAACCGGCTTTCGGCTTCTTAGGCCATCACCAGGTGACAACTGAATATAGTACACATGTTTTCAAAGATGTTAAGATTTACAAAGATGTTACCAGAGACAATCGATACTCCACAGGAAAGTTCATCGCAAATACTTATTTATGAGAGTTATTATCATTTATATAAAATATAATAAATATGTGTAAAGAATCAAAACTAATATGATTATTATTGAAAAGGAAGGTTGAAAATAAAAATTATTTCAGTAGAGGTGTAGAGGGGAACTGGATCTGACCGTTTAATACTAAACTAGCATCCTGAGCCAAATGTTTATTGATTTCCAATATTTCTGCTTTTCTTCAGGAGATGTAGAATCTCACAGTTTACATCATAATCATGGCCTTCTCTGAGCAGATGTTCAGCAAAGGTTGAATCTGTCTTTTTTAACCTCCAGCTTCTTTCATGTTCTGATAATCTAATAGCTACAGCCCTGCCAGACCGACCAACATACAGTTTCCACAATGTTTGCATCTGATCTTGTATACACCACTCTGTTCCATTATCTGATTCTGCATTTCAATCAGAATTACAAACAATCAAACATATAGCATCCAATAATGGCTATAGCCCTGCCCTTATTGACAGTATAATGAATAAGAAGAAAATCAGAATAACCAGAACACTTTTATATGCTGGCCAACAAGAACAAGTTAGTAGTCAGAAAAACTGGTGTGTCATCCCATATTTAGGCAAAGTTTCAGATCAAATTGGTAAAAAGTTAAAATCTCGAAATTACAGACCTGCATGTTACAATACAAACAACATTTCCAAGTATTTATTCAATAGTAAGGACAAAATTCAACCCCTATCACAGAGTGTTGTATACAAGATCACATGCAAACATTGTGGGAAACGGTATGTTGTTCAGTCTGGCAGGGCTGTAGCTATTAGATTATCAGAACATGAAAGAAGCTGGAGGTTAAAAAAGACTGATTCAACCTTTGCTGAACATCTGCTCAGAGAAGGCCATGATTGTGATGTAAACTGTGAGATTCTACATCCCCTGAAGAAAAGCAGAAAGATGACACTACTGGAAATATTGGAAATCAATAAACATTTGGCTCAGGATGCGAGTTTAGTATTAAACTATCCAGTTCCCCTCTACACCTCTACTGAAATAAGTTTTACTTTCAACCTTCCTTTTCAATAATAATCATATTAGTTTTGATTCTTTACACATATTTATTATATTTTATATAAATGTTAATAATTCTCATAAATAAGTATTTGCGACGAACTTTCCTGTGAAGTATCGATTGTCTCTGATAACATCTTTGTAAATCTTAACATCTTTGAAAACATGTGTACTACATTCAGTTGTCACCTGATGATGGCCTAAGAAGCCGAAAGCCGGTTTGTGACCAATAAAAAAGTTTTGCAGAACATCAGGAAGTTGTTCCTTTTTGATATTATTATCATGTTCTGTCAAGTACCGACGAAAAAATCAATTAACTTTATTTAGGCGAAGTTTGGTGAAACCGGGCATAGAACTGTCCCTGCAGGAAACAAGTGAGACGCACGCAAGGACCCGCACGGCAACAGCTTCTCGGTAATGGCGGCCGTTCGTTGGGGCTCCACTGCCGTAGGCGTCAGTGGCAAAGCATAAAGGAGGCGCAGGTTAGTGGTAGGAGATAGGCGCGGCCCCCGTAACTACAGGGGGATGGGATGGCGGCCGTTCCCCGCTGCCTGAGGCCTTCTCACCCACCAGTAGAGCGGGTAATAGCGTCGTGTGGTGTGGTGTGCTGTAGGCTCTTCTCCAACGCCGCTGCTTCTACCCTAAGGCCAGCTCCCATTAGAGAGCGGTGCACGTTTTAGAGGCAGCGTTGACGAGCTGGCTCGCGGAATAGGGTATTTTCCTGTGTTAAAAATACGGTTCGAATTATAGTTATTCTGAGTGATTATAACATTCAGATAACATTTTCGCTCATAATTCTTACAAAACATCTGTTATTTTTACGTAATTAAAGCTTAAAAATCATCAAATTTCAGGATTAGATCACGTGATCGAAAACGCTCCGTTATTGGCTGAAGTACTGGTGACGTCATAGAACACCTACAGCGCGGCAACTAGAAGTCGGAGCTGTATTATTGTACGTGTTTCCTCCATTTCGCAGCTTTAAGTTCAGTTTTTTCGTGATCTAAACGCGTTTATAGTTTTTATGCCACAATGGAAGATGGTTATGTGAAGCTGACAGCGAAAACCTCCCTAAAGTTTTCATTATTTAAAAACAATACAAATTTTTACGTGCCAGAAATAAGAAACGTGAAAACTGCATTGTAAGTAACGCATACCTACATTTTAAAGCTATTTCGAGAGATATTTTATGCCATTGGAAAAAAAGTACCCTATTTGTTGATGTCAACAGACTTAACCTGAAGTCACCATATTATCCAATAAAGGGTGAAATTTTATCTTCTATCCAAGCGGCCTTGAGTGATTATGTTGGCAACATCAACAACACGATAGAAAATCTTTGTCCAGATGTTCAGACCACATAGAATGGCTAGATTAGTGTATCGTACAGACCATGAAGTAAATAAATAATGCTGTTCCTGCTCTATGATTCTTGTATGTACCCTTGTCCGGTCAGTAAAAGTAACTGTCCTCGTAAATCAAAGGTTTCACGACAAAATATTTGCGTTGTCACGTGATTGGCTAATGGCGACGTCTCATGATTCTCGCTATTCAGCATTTGTTGCCATCATAGTCACAGGGAGCCGCCGGGATAGTTAGTAAAATTTAACCCAGTAAAGCTTCAATAAACACATATTTGGGTAAGTAACACTTTTAATCGTATTTACACTTGCATATTACGAAAGTTTGAAAGCTAAATAAATCGGCGCATTAAAGACATCTCCCATATACGTATATTACGATGGCGTAAGTTGTTGTAAAGTAACCAGAAGGGCCCTGTCGACGTATAAAACGGTTGTTTGACTAAGATCTATAGGTGATAAAATTGCACTTACTGGAGATAAAAATCAGTGCTACACTTTTATAGTAGGCTGCAACAATATTCATGTTGTTCTTTCACCAAATACATTAGGAAACGGCTTTAATTACATATAAATCGTAGGTGTGTAACATTATGAAGTTTTACTTCGCAAATGTGAACATCAGGTCATTAACCTACACATAATACTACGGTACTTTACACATTTGCAGTAGAAGAGAATGATACTAAACAGTTTAGTTTACCAATGGAATAATATTGTTTACTTACATCAAAATGATCCTCACAGAAATACACACATGAGGTAGCCGCTATTTCATTTGGATCTCTTCGCGCCAGTGTCAACCACTTTTTGCGTACTCATTTTTTGGTACTTGCAAGAACAATTTTTCTGGAGTCTTGATAGATGTATTGGTAAAGTGCGGAACTAATCAATATTTGTAGGCCCAAACACGAGGCCTCGGCCCAAACAATATACAGGTATTTGTTTATCTTACGAGCGCAGCAGCAGCAGCAGCAGCGTGTTGTATGACGTCGCAGGCATCACGAGACTCAAATGTAGCGTTTTAGCGGGCTTTCAAATTACTTGAATTTCATTTCTTTTTTTAAAAAAGGTACTGACATCCACGAGGTAAAAAAGCATGTTCGGACCATAATATGAAATAATTAACAATTTAAAACGATTTCCAGAAAACAGTCAAATACCCTATTGGCAGGCGCTAGCGGCAGTATTAACAGGACACCACTGAGGCTGGGGCTACGGATGCAACATCGTTGATAAAAAACATCGATGTTCCTGCAGAAAAATATCGATGTTAAAAAAACATCGCTCTGAAAAACGATACATGGATGTTTTTCCGATGTTTCCATACGTTTAAGAAATATTAGGAAAAACACACTGAAATGAAGCTGTGTTACCAGAAATTATCTGCCTTATTTATGTTCTTTCACTAGGCTACGAATACACAGCGAAATGGCAGATTAGAATGAAAACGAAGTTGGGAATAAGGTTCGCTACCTATTGCGCTGATTTTACTTGGGATTTGCATCGATATGTTCATTATATGCGAAATAACTTTTGTTTTGTTGTATTGCATTTTTCTTAGCCGTCGACGTGGAGAAAATTAAACATTATGCATCTTTCAATTATTACTTAATAATGTATTTTTAAAATGAATATTCATCAATGACGTTTATCAAATCATTTACCTTGCTGAAATGAAAATCTATGTCATACTTCGCTTTTGTCTCGCATTTTTCGTCGACTTTTATTTGATGTTTTAACTGACGTTTTGACAGTACGATATCAGTCTGACTGGGTAACACTGTCAAAGATTCGGTTCCATTTATGTTTGAGGGTGAAATTTCAGCAATGCCAGTAGCCCGTGCTGGACAAATTAATCATCAAAGATAGACATAAAAAACAAGATAGACTCCAAGAGGCAATATGACAAATAATAACCATGAAAGCTTTTAATTTTGTTTAAGGATTTGGAATTTGTCTTCGCAATATCTGCATTCTCCAGTGCCGTGAAGATCCAATGACTTGTACAGTCACTAATCTAATAATTACCGGTACAAAAAAATTCTAAAAAAATCAAATGTTTGTATAGTCTATGGGACTTAACTACGGGGTCATCAGTCCCTAAACTTACAAACTACTTATGAACTACTTACGAACTAGGACGGCACAAATATCCATGCCCGAGGGGGGATTCGAACCCCCGACCGTAGTGGCCGTGCAGACCGTGACTGAAGCGCCTCAGTCCCCTCGGCCACCGCGGCCGGCAAAATAAAAAAATAAAAAAAATTAAATTAAAAAAATCTAATGCACACTGTTTTATTCAATATTTCAACTTACTGACTCTTTTTTGCAGTAGAACAAAAAGCTTCATATAAAATCCTCTTATGCACACAATACTCAATACTGGTAGCTCTTAAAAAGGACCTACTTTAGGCTGTACTGGTGGACAGGAAGTTCAAAAAGTTTCAAGCAAGTAGGTGCCGTGCCCGCAGTGATTTTCCACGTTCCCCATAACAATCCACGGCGCTAACCATTAAAGGAATTTTGAAATATGAATAAGATTTATTTTATAACGGAACTTGAGATCAAATGCAAACCATATGATTGTAGAGCCACTGTTCCTACTCAATGTTTTTGCTTCGCATTTGACAAAGGTTTGATGATTTCGAAATTTTTTGTTATTTAGAAGTCATCGGTGTGATATTACAGTTGCGATGTTTGTGTGCATTACTTTGAATATCCCATAGAACTCTAGATTCGGATTTATAAAATTGGTAGTCCTTGCGTTTGACTACTTACTGCTGTACACAACAAACTCACGATAGCAAACTACTACACGTGTGGCTAACTGGTTATATGCACGCGTACAAACTGTCCAATAAAAGTGAAACGTACTATTGTTTTCACTCGAACAGGTGACTGCAGCACTGAGAGAATAGCAAACAAAGGTGAGTAAATGATATTGTTGTTAGATTCATATTTCACTTACCTACTATTTCAAAAGTATGAAAACAGCGACGAGCGGCGGCAGCAGGAGCAACGCACTTGAGCTGACGCTGGCTGAGCAACTAATAAAGTAATAATGGAGTTGACAATCAATTGTTGAACGATGTCGATAGTTTTGGACTTCTGTCGTCGATTCATCGGCGATATATCGCTGTTCTAAACATCGATGTTTTCAAAACATCGATGTATCGTTTGCATCCCTAGCTGGGGCCCATAGGGAGTCCACTGAAACGGGCTTAACAGCCAGCATCTCGGGCAAATCTTGTGTTTAAATAAAAATTTAAAAGTGTGTACAGAGAAAAAAAAGTTTGTAAATTCTTGAATGAGTCCTTTGAAATTTTGACACAACGTTGAATACGAAAACAAGAATATTTTTATGTACCTATTTTAGGGCCGGTTCGTCCATCTCTTGCTAATCTTCTCGTTAGTAAACCAGAAGAAGCCTTTAACGTCCAGTTAAATGTGCTCGTTAAGTGCATTGCGTTTGTCATTGCCAGATACGCCTCTCGTTTGCTATCCTGGACAAAACGAGAAGGTACGATATATTCCTACTATGTTGGCAATAGAAATAAATGAAAGTGTCGTCTGACTAACAGCTGTTCGCTATATTTGACTATCAGGGAAGAGGTTAGCAGGCAGTTGTTATTTGGCTCTATGGCAAACAAACGTGAAAGGAGTTCGAATTTTATAAGAAGTTAGTGCGAGTGACTTGTGTCCTTAATAGAGAAATATAAGGACACATTGAAATGTAAGAACAAAATCGCACTGACGTGTTTTACGGCCCACTTTAGATTTGTAATTTTATAAGTTTTTGCAAACATTTTGGACCAAAATAATAATTAATTAATTAATAAGAGTATGTGAAACCCTTTTAGGAAAAAAAAATGTAGGTAGTGGCGGGTTTCGAACCACCGACCTTTCGCGTCCCAGTGCAACACCTTGCCCACTACGTTACGGCATACTATTGATGGCCGTTTTTAACTGATGTTAACATGGCATTTGTAGTCATTAGATTATCATTTATCGTACGAAGAACGACGTTTTTTTGTTAATTCCTCAGTGTGCCGTTAATTTGAAATGACAACGTGTAAGTTACAATAAGAAAATCATCAAATACGCGAGGAATGTCACGTGACATCTTCGAACGGCTGGTTTTCGTTAATTCAATGGAGGGTGTCAAATCTTCGGTATTTTCACAAATATGTATCAAACGATACGAGATATGAAAAAAACATAAAGGAGATAAGTTGTAGAGAATTTTCCCCTCTTACAATTACGTTATTCAATTTTATTGTCTGATGAACGGTTCGTTTGCAATTACAATTACATTACAAGAGGCTTTTTTTTGGTTTTACTATCATATTTTTTGTCCGAAAATTTTTATAAAGGGAGGTTCTGGTCTCTGGCGGCCTACAATATGTCTGTAAAATTTGGTGCTGATCGGCTGAACGGTTCGTCTTAAAAACAGGGAACACGTTACGGACAGACATACAGACACATGTCCCAAAATTGCGCAAAATCGCAAAGGCCCACTTTTAGTGGTACTACCGTAAGCTAAAGTGGGTTAAAACCGATGCTACGACGTGGATGGAAAAGGGAGCGACATTGTGGCAAATGAATTAAATGCTGTCCATGGAACATGTAGGACATCAAAAGTGCTTAGGGCCTAGTAGGATAACATACTGCCAAGTGCGTAGTGCCTTAGAGCAAGCAGTAACTTGCACATTGGCGAAAGTGCACTGTTCCTGTAGATCGGAGGAAGAAATAACATTATAGGCCTTACACTAGGCGCAACAAGCATACGTAAATACTGAATTAATAAGTTTGCAGACATGAATAATGTATTCTGTGTTCTATTGCGACAGATAACTAACAAAATACATAAATATCTGTTGGACTCTTCAATGGTCGTGGAGTTTTTCAGGCTTTTCGAATACGAAATTGCGTAACAAAATCTGCATCATCCCAGCATTCAAAATGATTTGCACGAACATAAATACTTTTAGGACGCCACATAGGGGCAATAATCTCTAGATCGTCCAAAATATTGACATCGTCGTAATTGTCAACCAAATCGTATTCCAGCCGTTTTCAGATCAGATGTTCAGATGTTTGTAGAACTTATGGAACTTAACTACAGGGTCATCAGTCCCTAAGCTTACAAACTACTTATGAACTAGCTAAGACTAAGGACGGCACAAATATCCATGCCCGAGGGGGGATTCGAACCCCCGACCGTAGTGGCCGTGCAGACCGTGACTGGAGCGCCTCAGTCTCCTCGGCCACAGCGGCCGGCCCAGCCGTTTTCATCATACCGATTCTCACTTAACTTGTCGTTACCCGTAAGGTTGTATTTAGATATCGCAACAATAACTTTAAGGTTATGTTTCGTATCTACAATATATCAAACTCATCTAATCGCTACAGACACGAATAGGGCGAGAAACATGATGATACATTTTCCAATAAAGCTGCTTTTCACACAAGTTTTTCATGTATGTACTGCTTCTGTTATTTTCTTCGATAAATCGGTCTTTTTCACGTGAGTATATTGCGGTATTTTAGCGCTTTGGAATACTGCCATTATCTTACAGATTTTCACTTAACTGGTCGTTAGCCGTGTAACGAGCAGAATTTTACTCGTTAACTTAACGTCCAGTTTGAGGTCCTTTAACATCAGGTTAACTCATAACGAAACATTGACAAGCGCATTTCTCTGCCATCGCCAGGTTAAAATCTTAACTGGAACTTAACGAGACATTGACAAACAGGCTCTTACTATACTAGCAAATGCGGCAATCATATAAATTACTTCTCATCGGTGTTTTTTTGTGGATACGTCATATCTCCTGTATTACTTTTCCAAAATTAATGATTTAGGTGTCATTTTTAAGATTTCGTACTCCATTAATGACGAAAAATACCCAAAAGTTTAAAGTTATTGTTCTGACAAAGAAACTTTAGTTTAAAAAACTTTGTACTGTTCGTACAATCTAAGTTGGTACCCAGCGAACGATCGTAAATGGGTCATGTATTTACGGTTGCTTCCATCAGCCACCGGCCGAGTCAGGCGGATCCCATAGTAGATGCTCAGAACAGAGTTTTTCCGTTCTGCGCATTACGTCACCGTCGAGAAGCTCCGTACAGATCGCGCGCTCTCCTAGGTGTTACAGCAAGTGTCCTACGTGTTAAAGCAAGTATATTACGTGTTGTTACTGTTATGTATTCTATCTCGTTTCTTCGTTCTGGTTGATAACAATACCAAATTGTGCTATTGCATTCTGTGAAAATTGTAATAAGACTGAAAGAAATGCCAGAACATTGTGAAACGCGTAAAGGTGCACTAAACAAGCTAGCTTGACGGTAACCAAAGGGGGGAAAATGATTAAATAATTCTCAGTCTCTGTTGCAGTATTCGTTATTACCCCAATTATGCGTTTCGCGCTGTTTGCGCATCATCAGATTGAAAACAGACAAATGTTTTATTCAGTCGGTGTACCTGGCGGGCAGCGAATCTAATGTAGCTAAGGTGAGTAATTTTGACAAGTCAGAACTTACTTGGGCGGAGATGGAGCCACAGAACTATCTAAAGCTGTGGTGGAGGTAGCTTAACAATTTGTGTTCCATCATTGGGCCCCTGCAAAGAGGTAAACGTACAAAGTATGTAACGGCTATTTGAAATAGAATAACTAGGGACTAAAGGGGTACAGTATGGAAATTAATAGAATGTTTTTTATATGATAAAACTCACTATAGCTGCAGAGGAGTCGCTGTCGCGGCAGGTCCACGTTTACATCTGGTAGTATTGTTAATAACTGCGGAACATAAATGCGATCGTTAAACAAAGCGGTGTGGGCAGAGTTACGCCTGCGAGAATGAGCGGCTTGCCAAGCGGTAGCTTGGTAATATCCGAGATGTTTGTGACGTGGGGGAATGAATCGTGTGAATGATACATGGTGGTAGTGAAGCAATAAGTGCATGAAATCGAAATTATTAGAGGCCTGGGGGTTGGGCGGAAGAAAGATGTTGTGAATTGTCAGAATGGGGGTCATTTTGCAAAAAACATGGAGACATAAAGACGTAAAAAACTTTATTTTTTGTAATGAGCTATTCGTTGAGACTGTGTTCTGGGTACCGCCACAACCATCATGGAATGGAATGAGATGGGGGGAAATGGATGGGAGCGGAGGAAAATATCGTATCGAGGATCAAATGCATAGACTTGATAAAGAATTATCACTACTAAAAAAAGAAAAAAACTACTTTTAATAAGTGCACACAATATACTGAGGACGAGAAAGTAATTACCTGTTCACGTGTTAACGGACATAAGAAACAATATTCCATCATCTTTCGGGAGTGCACCCGGGACAGCGACAACTCTTCGTCCAATATTTCGGCTGCAAACCTTACAGCCATCTTCAAGGCGAGTCCAAGACTGAGTTCTCAGCGTCTGCGCGTGCCTATTTATACGGTAAATCACGTGATGCAAAGCTACTGAGGATTAGACTGCGCTTGCTCGAAGATGTCACATTCGTAACTGCTGCGCTAGTCATAGTTGAATATATACATCAAAGATAAACATGTGAGCGTTGAGTGTAAACATAAACAGAACTGTTACGTATCCACAGTGCTTACAAAAGAATAATTAATCATTAAAAGTGGTAACATCAATCGGAAGAAACAAAGCCAAAATTTTCAGAGTCGACTAAACTGACGACTAAAAAGCAATCAGTCGCTGTAACTATGTGAAAAAATTCGTGAATTTCTAAGGCTGCGCTCAGGCTGTCTCATTCAGGTGTTTTCGCTAATCAGTTTATCACTGACAGCCGCAGTGGCCGAGCGGTCTGCGGCGTGCCAGTCACGGTCTGCACGGCGGCTGCGGTCGGAGGTTCGAATCCCCCCCTCGGGCATGGATGTTTGTGCCTTCTTTAGTATAAGCTAGTTCATAAGCAGTTTCTGAGCTTAGCTCTACAAACATTTGAACATCTTTTTTGACTAAAAAGCATCAAATTTTCCAACAAGTCTTTACAGACACACAAAACGAGACGTCAAACCTAAGAAGAGTACCATGTTTGTGGCAGGAAGATACAAGCAAAGCCTTTCTTCATCATTTCCCTAAGTAAGAATATGATGTAATTCTGTACAATATTGCCGATTGGGATGCTCAAAACACTTTCTAAACAGAGAGCTTTTGTAATTGATAAGGTTCCAGTAATACTAACAATTGTATATAATTTAAAACGGACTATAGGATGAATTTTCTAGAGTAAACGTTTGGAATTGTTGGATACATATGTCAAGGGAAGCAGGTAAGTTTTAGTTGTCTGATTACTATAAACACAGTATACGAGGTTCAACGCCGTAATAAGGAGTAATATTTAGTATTCGTGTACATATACTTCTATCGAACCAATAACTCATTTACTGCCTTTCAGTTTTCGAAAAGAAAGTTGGTTCAGGCGACATAATGCCATAAGCGAACGCTACAAAACGACCCGCGCTGCTGACTCTTCTCTACAGTGACGTCGCGCGCCAGACAAGGAGGAAAACGTATCCAGAAGAAAAATAAGGAGTGAGTGAACTGATCAATAGATGGCGCTGTATGTGCCAGAAGATGTAAATAAAAGCACCTATCATGCGCACGACCCATTACAGTTGGTATAAACACGCAGAATGTACGGCTTTTCCTCATTTCGCGTCTGAGACGTTTGGCATGACTGTCTCATCGTCGATGGAAGATCGCGCTCTTCCTGTAAAGCTATTTCAAAAGAGTAATGACTTTACAGGAGTCGCTCTGCAGAAGCATCAACCACTGAAGGGTTTGAAAAAGCCGTTAGTCCGATCACTGTCATGGGTCTCGAGAAAATAATTCGCATACTGGAAAAAAGCGGGTTTCTCAGGTGTGCAACCTGGTAGAGGGACGAAACGAATTCATTCGACATCAGTGGAAGGAGTGGCCGCAGCAATGCACGAGGATTCGAGTGGTGGTGTCCAAGCGTGTAGTGCATAGAGAATTGCCCGAACATTGGACAAACATGTGAGCACGGTGCGTAATTCCTACGAAACATCCTTCACTGCTGTTAATTCAAAATTACCCATGTGCACGAACGAGTTGACCCGCCAGCAAGAGCGACTTTTAATTTAGAATTTCTTACTCGCATGGAATTGGACGATGAATGGCCGCGGAAGATTCTGTGGACAGCCGAGGCCCACTTCCATCGGACAGAATATGTCAATACACAGAATAGCCTAATACGAGCAAATCAATCAATTAATCATTCTGATAAATTGACTGTGGTGGGGATTTACGGCGTCAATTATCATAGGGCCGTATGTTTTCAAAGAGACACGTTATCTGTTATCTGGTAAGCACTACGAGTGTTTTGGACAACCATGTCATTCCAGCTCTTCAACAGCGTGGCTGTGTGGGTGGGATCAGTTTTTGTGCAGGATGGTGCACGTTGCAAATCCAGTTAAGCAGCTGCTGGAGCGCATTTCGGAAATTATCAGCCGCTATTTCCCAATAACCTGGCCGTCCCGATCACCGCATGTTAATCCGTGTGACTTCAAGCTGTAAGGCTATTTGAAGGATGTTCTGTCCAGTGTTACGACTGCGAAATTGGCTCCACTTTTTTCTCTCTCTCTCTCTCTTTTTCGTTTACTCTCAGTCAGTGTTATGTAGTGAGAAAATAATTCATTCAACAGATCCTGTAATCTACTTAACATTTACTGAGATAATGAATCTTTTTACTGATCATTTCACTGCAAATTTTTTATGTCACTCTAATACCACTTCGGATTTTCGTCGTTTATTCTATCATTTATATATTGGACATAAGTGAGGAATGAGTGCCTATTTGTCATACTCAGTACTCATTGTTGGCCCTGCATTTTTAATATTACGTCTTGGTTCTTGAAAATATTATACATTAATCGTCTATCCCTATAACTTACTAATTCTTCTCAGAATTTCACAGTTTTCCAGTATGTTATCTTTCCTAAATCCAAACTCTCATTTAAAATACGCTCACTTTTCTTTTCCGTCATTCTGTATATTTTTCTTATCAGTCGCTTTGCTTCCCGAGCTGTTAATGTGATTGCACAATAGTTCTCACACTTATATCGCATTGCTTAAAAAATGTTCAAATGTTTGTTAAGCTTATGGGACTTAACTACGGGGTCATCAGTCCCTAAACTTACAAACTACCTGTGAACTACTTATGAACTAAGGATGGCACAAATATCCATGCCCGAGGGGTGATTCGAACCCCCGACCGTAGTGGCCGTGCAGACCGTGACTAGAGCGCCTCAGTCCCCTCAGCCACCGCAGCCAGCTCGCATTGCTTACTTGGGAATTCTATACAACGTCATATTTTCCACCGTGTGCAAACTCTAGTGACTCACAAAGGAGATGATACAAAACAGAAACGTCCTGATGCACTTATGTCCGGAAATAGATGATTTCCATGGTAGAGAACATTTATGCAATCATACTCTGTTACCGCTTGGGAATGGCCGTCCACCCTATCGTGCTTTGCTGCGAAGAGCGTTTATGCTCACAATCGGAGATATGAGTCCTCCCGCGAGCATGTGTGTGTGTGTGTGTGTGTGTGTGTGTGTGTGTGTGTGTGTGTTGTTCTTAGGATAAGTTAGTTTAAGTAGTTTCTAAGTGTAGGAACTGACGACCACTGCAGTTCGATCCCATAGCTTTAGAAACATTTGAATCATATTTTGATACAGAGACTGAGGCCTAATACCTGCTGTACCAAACAGCCACAATTACGGAAGGTGTTGGAAATGGCTTACATGTGCCACAACCCATGCGTGAAAGAGCAAATAGCATTTTCTGCCTCAAACGGTCATATCGACCACACTGCATCCGAACAATGTCAAATGCAAGCATGAATATGCTGCTTCAGTACCTCCTCATCTAGAGTGGGCTCTGGATCCACATTAATTCTGAGATATCCCCTTAACTAGACATCTGCTGAACGAGCGGACCATGCAATTGGACCTCCTCGATCGATTCGTTGACAGGGCAAGATAAGATTGAGATATTGGGAGGGGTTGTTTTGCAAGATGTCAATGTATAGCAAGTGGTGTCACTTAAGGGCAGCTGCCTCTGTAATCGTTAAAAGTGATGTTGGCAACGGATATGTGGTGTCGGACAAGTCTAAAGTGCGCGCCTCGTACTTTCGCCGCGCGCCGCCATGCACGCACGGCGCGGCGTTCTTACGACGTCAGCCACGAGCGCCCTCTGCTACAACTCCGCTCGTGGCCACGTCTGCTGCATCGGCCACTTGGGACTGAGATAGGAACCAGTTAACACTTGGGAATCAGATAGGCACCAGTAAAGACTTGGCTATATGACAGGCACTAGGAATCATCAGTAGGCAGGCCTCTATCTACTTCAACTATGTATCAGCATTCTGCAGTCAAGAACTATGTAAAAGTTAAGTATTACTAAGTCTCTATGAAATATATATCTCGTTCTAATTTACTCCAGTGTTTCCAGTTTCTGCTGTCTCACTGGCTGGTCACCTCCGTAGCTGCACACGCGTGCATCCTTTATTCCTTTGTCGGTCTCTTTCTACTCGCCCACCGACACCTACGACAACCGGCGGACGAGACACACAAGCGGCGACGAGGCGGGGACACAAAAATGGCGACGAGGATGGGATACAAAAGGATACACATCTCACAACGAGAAATTAAATAATATAATAGAATCTAATGTGTAAATGTATGAATGGATCTGCCCTAATTCGAACTCTGAGATGGAATTTAAGACAATGGTTCAAATGTTCAAATGTTTGTAGAGCTTATGGGACACAACTACGGAGAAATCAGTCCCTAAACTTACAAACTACTTATGAACTAGCTAATACTAAGGAGGCACAAATATCCATGCCCGAGGGGGAGGGGGGATTCGAACCCTCGACCGCAGTGGCCGTGCAGACTGTGACAGCCACCGCGGCCGGCAACACAGTGGTGATCCAGTAATTAACGGATGGGTGTTCAAATGAAAGTGTATTTTTAAAGGGACTGTAATGCGCATATTTATTAACAAGCAACATGAATGTAAATTATTACTAAACAATAAGCTTAGTCAGAGAAGTGTTATGTGAGAAACCCGTAAATGGCAAAGCGGGAAAATGAGGGTGATGCGAAGCGTTCACATTCAGCAATCAAGTAACTCGCTGTACCAAATTGTGAGAGATGTTCCGACAGTAAACTGATTTTAACATTTATTCGGTAATAGGCAACGAACCTTCGTCGACAGGCTGTAATTACGAGTCGTTTCTGTAATACGTAATCGAAGTGTATGATATTACAGATTCAGGGGGAAGCTGATTGTTTCCATGTGAAAGGCGAGTTTTGCCCTGTTTTGGGTTCCCCAGCCGGCCGGCTAACAGTTTGGCTGAGCAAGGGCGGCTATTCGAAATTGCAACTGAAATACAATATAGCCATACACATTATTCTAGAAATCCATATACAATCAGAAAATGATCATACGACAAATATAATTATGTGAATGGATTCAGGAGACTTAAGAGAATCAAACGCCGTAATTACAATTTCAATATCCCTTTGAGATAAAAAGCCGATAAATTTCAATACTATAATAATAGTGTAATAAGACTTATATTTACAATTATTGATACGTATTGTTTATCAGTTACACTTTAAGTGGCAAATGGGCAGCATTGTACCATGCTACCTATGTTAAAAGACACACCACATTATTTCCGTATTATTTCAACTAACTTTGTTTTACTCTGTTGTTCTGCTTTTCGTTGAGGTAGTAATATTCTAGTGTCAGAATATAGATTCCACCACAGAAACACAAAACATGAACCCAGTGAAGCGAGTTACATTTATATATGTGTTTTAATATATTTAATATTCTTAGTAACGTTCATTTTTTATGTTGACGAATATCACTTAAATATATCATGGCCGATTGAAGAAACAAGATATGCTGCAGTTAATTTATATATAAACAATTATAAGTATTTGTGGACTACAACTGAATATATTAGCATAAAAAGCCATGATAAATTAAATATTAATTGTGTATATTTCTACGGCGGAAGTATATTTGAACAGTGAGACGCCACGTTTAATGGCTATCTGAACAAAGAGTTTCAGTCTCAACCTTTTTTTTTGTATTGTTATATATATATTTCTTTGTTAAATGTAAACAAAGCATTGTGATATTCAAAGGTGTAATATTTTGAAAGGGAAATTATATTTTAAAGCTGAGGCGTTAGTATGCGCGGAAGGATACAATTTTGGGAGCAGAGAGCGCACGCTTTCGAACGCTTGGGAAGGGACTCGTGACTGCAGAACTTAGTCTCTGCTTGAAAAGTGATAAACTATGCGCGGTAGTAGGGCTGTGGAAGTGTGATAATTCAGCAATCGTGTACTAGTGGTGAAAAACTGTGTTTTATAACAAATACTTTAATCACGGATTAATTTCGATCTGCAAAGTTATATGTACTACTCTAACTTACGAGTGATAATTTGAAACTTTTACTACTCTCATGATCAATAATTGGGGAAATATTCAGTTATATAAAGTAGGACCACCTCAGCATTTTCATGTCCAGAAAGAGAAATGAACTCTATTTATAAAGAATTACTTCGTGGGTGAATCACTTCTTTATCTTAGAATCCATTTTGTTGGTCATTCGGAGGTTTAATTTATGTTTGTTAAATATATTGCAGATTGATAGACTGGCTACACTACAGATTAATTATTGATCTTGTTTCAACAGATTGGGTAGCTGTTTAGGGCATACAAACTGACACACATAACTCACCCCCATGTACAGAGACAACGAGCCACAAACTTTTACTACCCGACTTATGTATTGTCCAAGTCTTATTGGAGAGAACCGATAGAAAGGTCGCAAGTGGTTGCTTGTCGTCTCGGCGGCACGTCGCGTCGTGACGCTGCTATGCGGGTTGTGTCGTGTTGTCAAGATCGTTGCGGGAAAGCAAAGTTGAAAACGACAAGCACGATTGGCTCCCGCTATGTAGACCAGAGAGAACTTCGATGTTACGACTAGCTTTCCCGAATACAAGTTCACTCTCCAGAGTCTAAACTCTAATTCCTTAGTGTAGCTTCCTACTTAAGGCGCTAACTTCCATATACTGTCCACGAGGATCCGTGACTGTTGCCTCCACATTCGGCGTTTTCGGCAGATGAAATTGCTGCCTCGCAGTTTGCCCGCGAAGCTAGTGTTTACGTCTATTTTTCCCACGGAAGTTGAACACCTGGTTGTAGGATTTGCAGTACTCAACTGGCGGGTTCTCCCGAAACGGCAGTCCTCGGTGTGCCACTCACGTCATTTACAACAGTACAACAGTACTGCACCCGTCGCTCGCGAAGAATGGGTAGTTGGAAATTCTGAACGGTCACTCCCCGTTACGAAGTGCCAGTTACTAAGAACAACGTCGCGACAGACGGCAAAGCTGTGAGAAGTTGTGCCAACGTTGCCTACAGGCATTCCCGTATTGCCGACAAACCGTGCTTTGAGAAGCAAATATCGTGTTGCTAACCATGAGTTCGTCTCCGCACACCAAAATTTCCCACACGAGCCAACCTACGATTGAACACCGCATGACATCTCTCAAAACAAATCTTGAAATTAATATGGATATCACGAGGGAGTTGATTAGGGCATGAATGTATTTATTAAGAGATGCGAAAAAAAGTGGCACATCTCAATGTGTCCTGACACTAACGGTGCAGTGAACAGGAGAAACATCAAATAGCCGCCACATAACCTTTCGAATTACCAGAAGTACAGAATGAGGAACAGCACCACCCTCTAGGACAGGTGTGTCCAACCATCGACCCGCAGAATGCATGCAGACCAAAACAAAAACCAGCTATGCATCTAGCACACGATAGGTAAAACATAAAAATAAATAAATACGTTAAACTAAAAAATTTTCCGTCAAAGACGCATGTCTATTTTTTTACCGCTACTTCAGTTACAACTACGAAACTAGAGATTTAGAGAAGTGTCATTAAATAGGACCACGGAAATGACATTCGTATTGCATTCCTGTGCAGCAATTGATATCTACATAGCCGGCCGCGGTGGCCGAGGGGACTGAGGCGCTTCAGTCACGGTCTGCACGGCCACTACGGTCGGGGGTTCGAATCCCCCCTCGGGCATGGATATTTGTGCCGTCCTTAGGATAAGCTTGTTGATAAGTAGTTTGTAAGTTTAGGGACTGATAACCCCGTAGTTGAGTCTCATAGGCTTACCAAACGTTTGAACATTTTTTTTATATCTACATAAATAATATAAACTTTTATTTGTTTGGAAGCACGTACTCCTATCTTCAAATCTAAAACTGGAAAAAAAATCTCCACCTTCAAAAGAATACCTTCAAAATTGCAACTACTTCGATAGAACCTGATACTGATACAATAGTTTCTCCACCTCAAAGTCAAAATTGACTCCTTTTCTGTGATTTATAATTACTTACATATAAAATTGTTAATATGAAATGTATCAAATTAATTTCATCTTGCATTTTTTAGAACAAGGATTCATAAATAAGTAAATCTAATTTTTAGGTCAACACCTCTTACATTCGAAGTTGTTGTCACTTTTCATTTTTTTTTCACATTTTTATTTATTTCTTTATTGGTAACTATAGTGGGGCCCAAATTGCCTCACATTCTTCCATGGTGGCCTATATAAGCTGAAAGGTTGGATACCCCTGGTCTACAAGGAAACCCTGCACATTTGTTGTTATGGTCTTCAGTCCGGAAACTGGTTTGATGCAGTTCTGCAACCAACTCTATCCTGAGCTAGTCTTTTCCTCATAAGAACGGCAACCCACATCCACTTGAATCTGCTTACTATACACGTCTCTTGGTCTCCCTCTGCGATTTTTACCCCACACACTTCCCTCCAATGCTAAATTTACGATTCCCCGATGTCTAAGAATGTGTCCTACCAAGCGATCCTTTCTTTTAGTCAGGGTATGCCAAAAATTCCTTTTCTCACCGTTTCTGTTCAGTACCTCTTCATTAGTTATGCGATCTACCCACCTAATCTTCAGCATTCTTCTGTAGCACTACATTTCAAAAGCGTCTATTCTCTTTCTGTCCGCGCTGTTTCCCGTCAATGTTTCACTCCCGTACAAGGCAACACTACACACAAATACCTTCAGAATAGACTTCATTACACTTAAATTAATATTCGATGTTAGCAAATTTGTCTTTTTCAAAAATGCTTTTCTTGCCAATGCCTTTCTGCATTTTATATCCTCCGTACTGCGACCGTCACATGTTATTTTACTACCCAAGTAACAAAACTCATCTACCACCTTCATTGTTTCGTTACCTAATTCCTTCATCCTCGCCAAATTTTCTATGGTTGTATTCCATTATCTTTGTTTTGCTATTGTTAATGTTCATTTTATACGCTCTCTTCAACACACTGTCCATTCCATTCAACTGCTCTTCCTGGTCCTTTGCTGTCTCTGTCAGAATTACAATGCCATCAGCAAAACGCAATGTTTTTATTTCTTGACTCTGAACTTTAATCCCTATTCCAAATTTTTCCTTGCTTTCCTTCACCGCTTGCTCGATGTACAAGGCTACAACGCTGTCTTAAACCCCTCCCAACTAATACTTCCCTTTCATGCCCTTCGAGTCTAATAATTGCGGCCTTACTTTTGTACATGTTGTAAATAACTCTCCTTTCTCTGTATTTTACCCCTGCTGATTTCAGAATTTGAAACAGTGTATTCCAATTAACATTGTCAAAAGCATTGTCCAAATCTACAAAATCTAGGAATGTAGGTGTTAAAATTTTGCAAACATGACTTATCAAACTGAAGGTTCTGTAAGTTTCCCACCTGTCTGCGCCTGATTTCTTTGGAATGGGGATTATTCTAAATATGATTATTCTAAACATGATTATTCTAATTATGAGAAAACGAATGGTACACGTACACATCATTTTACGCACCGATTTAATGCGGAAGTTATCACATCGGTACTTTCATTGATTGTTGCTCAGAATAAATTTCTATTCAAACGGGGGCTATATTTCTGGTTTCCAGGTGGTAAACTTTTTAAAGTGTGGTACTCATTTGTATTTTAATGTAAAATTGAGCCGCGATGGAGCGACAGAACGCATTGAGGCGCTTTGCTACGATGGGCGAAGCCGTTCCCCGTCGGGGGTTCAAATGCCCCCTCGGACATGGATATTTGTGCTGTCTTTAGTGTAAGTCAGTTCATAAGTAGTTTGTAAGTCTAGTGACTGATGACCCCGTAGTTAAGTCCCATAAGCTTAACAAACATTTGAACATTTGATTTGTAAAATTGAGCTATTGTTAATATTTTCCTGCTGCCTTTATAAGGGGTATGGCATCAGCAGTACTGTTCACAACATGGTATCAGCTTTAGTTACTGACACCCTATTTGCGAATGATATTTTCGATCTGCGGGAAACAACGTACAGCATTTCTTTCCTCGTGGTAATTAGAGTACTACTTCTTTTAAAATACATATGTTTACCTCACTAGTGGGTAGTGGGGCGGCAATGCACGAAGAAAAATATGTAATATGTATCTAATAAGTGAGGTGAAATCCATGGGTGTCCACAAATATTTCTCAACGGGGTAACAAAACAAATTGGCACATATGAAACATATGTTATGTTTATTGGAAAACCTGCTGCCCCAAAAACTAATATGACGAGGTGTACATAATAATCACACATTTTTCTATATCGGAACGCCATACGATAAATTTCTAGGGGTTAACTTCCGTGATTCGTGATCTGGCTAGTATATTTACATATATTTACTTCAATGCTTGAATGACAAGAATTAATTTTCGTCATACCGTCAATTGTCCTAATTTGGGCCACCTTTTAGGTTTTTCTTCTATAAATATTAATGAAAAGACGAAAACTACACGTTTTGATCAAATTAGGGACCATTCTCTGAGATAGGAACGATGAAAAAAGAAATATAATTTTCACGTCAGTTTTTCTGTGCTTTTCCCTGGAAAAGAAAAAAAACATCAGCCAAGAACGAAATGTTTGGAAATACCAAGATATGCCCCGTGCATAATTTTCGGCCACCTGAAACTACAGTATTGGAGAACTTTCGTCCAAATTATTTTGGACTCATTCTCTGACCCACTCTTTTACAGACTAATTTTCTTTGGTGCTAAATAAAAAAAACAACATAAACAACACCAGTTAAGACCGTTAAACCAGAGCATCTTCTTCCAGGTAAAATAAATTAATTAGGTACTACGAGTATTTTCGTCGGCGCGAATAAACTAAGTGTAATTCTACGTACTCCAACCCACAGAAACAAAAATTTAGAGGTTTTTTTGGGTTTCAAGCATCAAATTAGTGCGTTCTGTACCCCACTCAATCTATAAATCCATCCAAAATCAACAAAAGCCACTTTACACACCTCATAAAATTCTTATTATGTGTAATACCAATTTATATATTCTTTTCCATAATTATGTGACTTATTTACAATCTACTGACCTCCAGGCATCCAATTTATGCGGCCAATTGACGAACTTATTTCTCAAGGTCGTTCCTCCAACTTCAACGTGACACTTCATTGAACACAGTAGTTATTGTTCTCACAAAAATGATGTAATGAGCCAGCCAAAATTTTACATACCGCCCATGAAATAACATTTTTAAAATACACGCATGTTTACTTTTATTTTTCTATGTATCATCGCAATTCCGTTACGATCCGTAGGTCTAATGTATTAAAAAGTTCAAATGTTTGTACACCTATTGGACAAAAGTGCTATGGTAATGAGTCTCTATACGTATACATAAACTAGTCTACACTATGAACAACACACACACACACACACACACACACACACACACACACACACACACACACGTGCCCAAAGCAGAACACGAATCAGCAGTGAGCGTAAACGCCCAGTCCATATCATGATGCCTTAGACCACGCGGCAATCCGCGCGGTCCAATATCTTACCAGATTTATTCAGTCACATATAAAATTACAAGAATCCCAATCGTCAGAAATTATTACTTGAGTAATAGGCTGATCTTCAGCTAAAAGATCTTTAAACATTTCGTCTCTTTCCATTTCAAAATCTAAATATTTCTCAACACATTTGAAAGAAATTTTGTATTTACATAGGAAATCAGTAATCAAAACTATATTTGATTTTATTCATTAGAAAATGGGTTTTTTGAAAGCCTGCGACTGTGAGATAAATATATTTGTTTATAATTAACAATACTGTTACCAGTCACGATGTTTTTAATCATTTATTTAGAACGACGCGTTTCGAGAAATAATTCCCATCTTCAAGTGGGTTTTTTGTGCCTTTTCATATTATTTATGTTTTGAGTGTGTGAGTGCATGGTTCATTCTGCTGTCGTTTCTGTAATATATAAATACGCCCGATTTTACTTTTTGTTATCTCCATATGAAGATAACCAAAAAGTAAAATCTGGCGTATTTATATATTACAGCAACGACAGCAGAATGAACCATGCACTCACACACTCAAAACATCATAAATAATAGGAAACAGCACAAAAAACCCACTTGAAGATGGGAATTTTTTCTCGAAACGCATTGTGCTACATAAATAATAATAAAAAATACTAGTAGCAGTATTGTTATTTATAAGCAAATATCTTTAAAACGACATGTTTTACCAGAACATTCATAACGAAACATGTCGTGTTAAAACAATCTCCCTAACACTTAAAATCTAAACACATTAAGTGCCTTATTGATTTATTTAGTACATCCATTACAGTCTTAATCTCAACATTATTGACAGGAAAAACTACTGATTTTCTTTCCTTATTTCTATTTACAAAATTCTTTGAAACACTGCTAGTGGAATTGGAAAGTGCATTCGTTATTTCCTCGTCCCTTTTAATTTCTGGACTGGAATACACATTTACTCTTTTAGCTCTCTAAAAGCCACTTCCTCAAAAGATCATTCTCTATATTCCTTTCCTTTTCCTCTGTATGGCACACAGTTTCACGTAAGATTAGCCTCGATTTCACTATCGGCATTAAGCAATTCGTTAAAAAGATTGTTACCACCGGTATCATTTTTCCCTCCTCTTGCTATTTTCAATTTCTCCTGAGCTCACCACTGTGGTAATACGACTTCACTTTTTCCCGTTCCATCTCAATTTATTGATAGAAAATTCACTTTTTTACTTGGATGTACCACTCGCTACTAACCTCCTCTCCCAGACTTTTTTCCGTCTTCTGACCTACCATTAAACTGTCACTACTGT
The DNA here is from genome assembly GCA_026315105.1 of Locusta migratoria. Taxonomy (NCBI): domain Eukaryota; kingdom Metazoa; phylum Arthropoda; class Insecta; order Orthoptera; family Acrididae; genus Locusta; species Locusta migratoria. The sequence continues at coordinate 196,535,916 of CM048744.1, read as the reverse complement.
CATCCAAAAACGAAGCACCCAACCGTTCGCTTCACCCACGTAAACGGAATCTGGACGCTTCGCCTCCATACCAGATTGTCGCCCTGTCTCCCATACAATTCCAGCAATTTAAATAATTATGTGACACAGGTGGCATGTCTCCGTTGTGTCACAATATACGTAATAGTATGCTTTCGAAGTCATTGAGAGTATATTTTGCTGATAACAATAGTAAACCAAACACCCGTAGAGCTGTATTTACATTACAAAGTCGCTTGCAGTAGTTATTGATGTAATTTACTGCGACACACTGCCGTGTTTACATAACACTCACAAGCGATAAGCAAGATACTTTCGCAAGTACTTTGACACGTAACTTACATCTATAACTTGCAGACAACGTACACATATACCTTTAGTGAAAGCAAGTAAAATGACGCGTGGGTGGGTCATTTATGCTGTAGCTTTTAATTATTACGAAGAACATAGCACCTATTGAACCTAATTACTGTCATGTTCTATAAATGTGCAGCACCAGTCATTTTATTGTTTTTTAATGCAGCAAAATATATTTTACCCTATTTTAAGGGCCTGATGATTGTGGAGTGGTCTATCGATACAGACTGCGAGTAAATAACAAATAGAAAATACAACTGACGGTGCTATTATTCGTTGTATTCGTAGCTATATATACGGCTGAAGCTGCAAGGTCCATGAACAAGATGAACAAAATCAACCTAATTGTTTGTGGACTGTGCACATTCAACTTCATGCAATGGTTGGTCACTTGTGGACTAAACTGCAACGGCAGCGAGGCGACTATGTGGCTTGTTTACACTCCCAACTAATATTGTCAGAAAGACGAATATCGATCGATTCTTTCAAGATTCAGTATTAATAGCGAGACCCAGAGGCAACCATTTGCCTCAGTACTACAGCGCTCAGCTACCGCAGGTTCCTCTGGCTGAAGTAATTTTGCGTGTTGATGGTGTTCAGTACATCAAACTTGCATTGTTCGGATTGTCTGACCGATGTAAACTTTCCCACAGTGACAAGGCATTTTGTATACGCCGGGTTTCCTCAACCCTAAGTCATCCTTTACTGAGTCTAGGAGCGCTCTAACCTTGGCAGGTGGACGAAAAATACATTGGATATCGTGTCTTTCTATTTTTGAAAAAAATGTTCAAATGTTTGTATAGTCTATGGGACTTAACTACGGGGTCATCAGTCCCTAAACTTACAAACTACTTATGAACTACTTACGAACTAGGACGGGATTCGAACCCCCGATCGTAGTGGCCGTGAAGACCGTGACTGGAGCGCCTCAGTCTCCTCGGCCACCGCGGCCGGCTCTATTTTTGAAGAAATGCTGCCAGCAAACAGTAGGAAAACCAGCGACTAACAAGTTTCTTCTTGTGGTTCCCGCGACGGTCCAAACTGGAAAGCACGGCACATCAGTTGGTCAGTGTATCCATTCTTCTTGAATACCGTTCTCAGATGGTGCATCTCTTTAGTGAGACTTTCAGCGTCTGAAATGGGTAAAGCTCTTTTTGTTATCGTGCGCAAGACACCAGTGCGCTGTTAACATGGATGACAACTTGTTGCATGCAAGTAGCGGTCGGTGTGCGTGGGCATTCTCTGAACAATATTTCCCAAAAAAAAGAAAAATAATAATAATAATAATAATTCAAATGTTTGTAAAGCTTATGGGACTTAACTACGGGGTCATCTGTCCCTAAACTTACAAACTACATATGAACTAACTGACACTAAAGACGATGCAAACATCCATGCCCGAGGGAGTATTCGAACATCTGATGCGGGAGGTCGCGCGATCCGTAACGTAGCGCTCCAGACCGCTCAGTTACTCCAGCGAGTCCCCTATGTTCTGTCACGCTTTCTGTACACCATGACATCTAGAAATGGAAGCTTTCCGTCTCTCTCCACCTCCATAGTGAACTTAATGCTGGGACGGAGGCAATTAAAATGGCCCAGAAAACAGTGCCGAGCATCTCTCACATGTTGACATATCACGAAAGTATCGTCAACGTACCTCCAGAAATATTTAGGTTTTGCTGGTTAGCTTCGATGTAGTGTCACTTTTTACCCAGCTTCCTCTTGAAGAATCCGTGTAATTAATTGGTGAAACTCTGGACGAGGAGACAACGGAGCTTTGTCGCCATGTACTAACGTCAATATACTTTTAATTTAACGAGCAATATTTTGAACTCTCTGATAGTGTGGCTATGGGGAGCTCATTATCCCCCAATAGTCGCCAATTAATTTATGGAAGATTTTGAGGACACGGCGTCGAAAACGTCGTTTTTAAGACCTGCATGTTTCTGGAGATACATTGACGATACTTCCATGGTATGGCCGCATGGGAGAGATGCTGTGAACCGTTTTCTGGATCATTCCGGATCACTAATTAATCTCAGCATTAAGTTCACTATGGAGGTGGAGAGAGATGGAAAGCTTCCATTTTTAGATGTCATGGTGTACAGAAAGAGTGACGGAACATTGGGACATTGTGTTCACATAGAGCCCACGCACACATACCGCTACTTGCATGCAACAAGTTGTCATCCACCTTACCGGCGCACTGGTGTCCTGCGTACGATGACAAAAAGAGCTTTTGCCATTTCAGACGCTGAAATCTCACTAAAGAGATGGACCATCTGAGTACGGTATTCAAGGAGGATTGTTACACTGACCAACAGATGTGCCATGCTTTCCAGTTTGGACCGTCGCGGGAACCACTAGAAGAAACTTGTTAGTCGCTGGTTTTCCTACCGTTTGCTGGAAGCATTTCTTCAAAAATAGGAAGAATTTTGAAAAGACGCGACATCCTATGTATTTTTTTGTCCACCTGCTTAGGTTAGGGCGCTCGTGGGTTCAGTGAAGGATGACTTAGGATTGAGGAAACCCGGCGTTTACAAAATTCCTTGTCACTGTGGGAAACTTTACATTGGTCAGACAATCCTAGCAATTCAATATCGGTGTACTGAACATCATCGGCACACAAGATTATTTCACACAGAGAAATCTGCGGTAGCTGAGCACTGTCTTACTAAGGGACATAAAATGAAGTATGAGGAGACACAAATGGTTGCCTCTGCGTCTCGCATTCTAAAAGAATCGATCGACAATCGCCTTTCTGACAATATTATAAACAGTTTTCCCTCGAGTAAAATGTGGAACCCTGTATTGTTTGATATCAAAAAACAACGGTTTCTCTTTAGACCTGCTGAATAGCAATCTATCGTTTACGCCGGCTTCAACCACTGGCGGCGCTGAAACGTAGAGGGCAGAACTGTCCATTCCTGCGCACGCGCCCTTGGCCTTCTGCGGCGTATATAGGGGCCTCCGCTCGCGTCTTGTACCATCATCGAATCCCCCCGACTGTAGCTATTGCCGGGCTGATCTCGGCTACTTCAGTTGGTTCCCTGTTCCCGCTACTTCCTTCCGTTCCTGCTTTGCGCTGCCGCCGCCGCCGCCGCCGCCGCCGCCCAGGCCCCGCACCTGGTCCGCCGCCGCCGCCGCCGCCGCCGCCGCCGCCGCCGCCGCCCAGGCCCCGCACCTGGTCCGCCGCCGCCGCCGCCGCCGCCGCCGCCGCCCAGGCCCCGCACCTGGTCCGCCGCCGCCGCCGCCGCCCAGGCCCCGCACCTGGTCCTCCTCCGCCGCCATCGCCGCCGCCGCAGCCGCCGCCGCCGCTGCCGCCGCCGCCGCCGCCCAGGCCCAGCCCCTGGCCCCCCGCCGCCGCCGCCGCCGCCCAGGCCCCGCACCTGGTCCGCCGCCGCCGCCGCCGCCGCCGCCCAGGCCCCGCACCTGGTCCGCCGCCGCCGCCGCCGCCGCCCAGGCCCCGCACCTGGTCCTCCTCCGCCGCCATCGCCGCCGCCGCAGCCGCCGCCGCCGCTGCCGCCGCCGCCGCCGCCCAGGCCCAGCCCCTGGCCCCCCGCCGCCGCCGCCGCCGCCGCCGCCGCCGCCGCCGCCGTCGTAGCAGCACCAACGTCCACGCTGCCGCCGCCGTCGCCGCCGTCATCGCTGCCACCCTTCCGGTCTCCGCTCGTCGCCCTGGACTGCGCCCCTGTCGTAAGAGCTGCCCATGGCGACCTCATCGTCCACCCCGTCAACTTCCTCCTCCCTCTCTGCAGTTCCCACAATAACCCTGCCCCCTGTCCATACTGCACCCATCATTCTTACTACCACCCCCTCCCTCGCCTCCACAACAATCACCTGGAGCCCCTCCAGCCTTCCCCAAACTACTCTCCCGCTCCATGTCATCCTCTCCGCTTCACCATCCCATGAGGTCCCCCCTCCCCCTCCGATCTACCTCCCCCTCACCACCCCCTACACTGCACCGGTCAACCCCGCCCATGTGACGCACCGCCGAGCCACGGTGTGCAGATACGCCGCTGTCGCCCCCGCCCCCTTCTCACCTTCTACCCCACCCTCCGCCTCCCATCGAAATCCCACTTGATCGTGTTTCCCTCCCAGCCCCTCCTACCTATGCCTCCGTCACCGCCTCTGCTCCAGCATCTCTACCTGCCTCTACTGGCACCATCCCCAAACGCACCCAGAAACGGGGAAGTGCGGACCCTTCCCCCGCCTCCACCAAATCGAAGAAAGCTCCCCCCCCCTCCCCCGCCCCCTCCTCCTCCCCCTCTTACCGACCCTATGGACACCGCCCCCATTCTCCCACGCCCCCAACCCGACCTGTTCACATATGTACTGTCCCATCCTGAACCCCGATTCCTTGAACATAAAAACCTCTCCCTCCAAATTCGGAAGTATTTCCCCTCCGCCCCCATCTCCCAAATTATTCCCCGCCGAGACTCTGTCCTCCTGAAGTCCCCCAGCCCCACCCTCCACACAGACATCCTCGCTCGGATCCCCAAGGTCCTTTTCGGCCCTCATGCCACCCTCACCCCCTACTATACAGCTTCCTCTGCCCGCCAACCACCTCCCCCCCGCCGCCCTCCGACCCTCACCGCCGTGATCACAAGGCTTAGTCCTTTGATTACGGAGGAAGAGGTGTTGGAGCAACTCAACTCTCACCCCGACATCTCCATCCGTTCCGCCAAGCGGATCAACAATGACTCTGGCCCCACCCGTTTGATGCGGATATTTACTGAATCCGCATCTTCCCTTGACCACCTCTTCCTCGAGGGTGCGCTGATATACGATCGCCGCCACACGGTAGAACCCTCCCGATCCCCCCCGCAAGCCTACCGCTGCGCCAGGTGCCTCGTTTATAATGATCACCTGACGCAGAACTGCAAAAACCCTCCCACCTGTCCCCACTGCAAAGACTCCCACCTCCATAAACACTGTCCCAACCTCACCTCTCCTCCCACCTGCAACACCTGTGGCGGCCCTCACCCTACCTACTCCTACAAGTGCAAATCCGTCCCTCCACCTGCTCCCTCCAAACCCGAACTCACCGTCCCCATCCGCCCCATAGATCCTCCCATGCACCCCAATCAATCCTTGGTCCCTCCCCCCACCGCCGAAGACGTTATCCGGTTCGTCACCACCGTCCTCGCCAACATCCACCCCTTCCAACGTCCCCACACCCTCCAACAGATTGCACTGGCCGCCAGGTCCGTGTTCAATCTGGACACCTTTGCAACCTTCTCCCGTGCCCACTCCCACTTCGCCTTTTCCCACCTCGAGACCCAAGTTTAAGTCCCTCCGGTCCCCTTCCTTTCCCCACCCCTCCTCTACCCTCCCCAACCCTCCCTCTACCCCATCATGGCAGGCCCATCCTATACCCTCCTCTACCACAACATCCGCTCCCTCCCAGCCAATAAGAACCTCTTCCTCCACACTCTCTCCCAACACCGCGTGGATGCCTTCCTACTCAACGAGACCTTCCTGCAACCCCGCCGACCAGTCAACACCAATCCTTACCTTCTCCACCGCACCGACGGACCCCCACCCCTGGCCCGAGGCGGAGTGGCGATCGGCCATCTCCGTCACCACCCCGTCCGGCTACACCCTCTCCTCAATGACCCCACTGAACACTTGATCCTCAGCCTCTTTCTTCCCTCCCTCACTGTCACTCTCGCCACCATTTACATTCGCTCCACCTCTCCTCTCCCATACGATTTCCTCTCCCATATCGACCGCACCTTCCCGACCTATGTCATTGCCGCTGACCTCAACCTTCATTCCCGTCACCCCGCTGAACTCCGGCGGTGGCGTCAGTTCGTCACCGCCTCGCTCCGGGGCGACATCCTTCCCCTTCCCCGCCCAACCCGCCCCGAAAGCAACACCACACCCGATGCAGTACTGGTGTCTCCCAACCTCCTGGGGCGCATCACGGTGGACGTCCTAGACCTAATAGGCAGTGACCACGCCCCTGTCCTACTTACCTTTGACCACCGCCCCCGCCCTGCCCGCGCTCCTCGTCCCATGCCCCCTCCCAAACTCGTCCATGATTATTCCCGTGCCGACTGGGATGCCTACCGTCGCTCCATCGACACCTCGGTCGAAAGCCACCCACTACCCCTCCATACTCCCGCCGATATTGACCATGCCTCCTCCTTTCTCCAGCAGACCGTTGCTGACGCGGTCCATGCCCACATCCCTACCCGGGCGATCTATCCTCACCGCCCTACCCTTCCTCCACAGGCAGTCCTTCTCCTCCGCGAATCACGCCGTCTGTACCGCTCCTTTCTCCGGACCCGTGACCGGGATACTCTCCAACGCCACCGGCAACTCCAACGACACATAAGAAACCTTTTGACCGCGAAGAAACGCCGGGACTGGCGTCAGACATGCACCCGCCTTAACTCGCTCCTCCCGGTGTACTCCGCCAAGTACTGGCGTGCCTTCTGCCGCCTTACTGGCAGTCACTCCTCCCCCCACTACCCCCTTCTCCATGATGATCGTCCTTTCCCTGACAACGCCAGTAAGGCAGAACATTTTGCCTCCTACCTTTCTGATGTATTTTCCATTCCTGATGATCCCCTTTTTGACTACTCTCTCTTCCCGGATGTCCATGAGCGCACCGACACCTCCTCTCCTCCGCTCGCCCCTGGCTTCCAGTACTTGGACCGCATTCCTCCCTCAGAATTGAACACTCCCATTACTGCCCGTGACATCATAGACACTCTTCGCACGAAACGAAACACCGCCCCCGGTCACGACCGGCTAACCTACCGCCACCTTCGCGCATGCCCCCTCTCATTTCATGAAGTCCTTGCCAAACTCTACAACATCATCCTTTACACTGGCTTCTACCCCGACCTGTGGAAAACCTCCCGTATTCTCATGTTCCTCAAGCCCGACAAGCCCCCGTCCCAGACCTCATCCTACCGTCCCATCAGTCTTACCTCCGTGTTCAGCAAGGTCCTGGAAACCATCCTTTCTCGTCGAATCCACCAGCACCTCCACCGCCACCAGTTTCTCCCCCCCTCCCAATGTGGCTTCCGACCCTCCTTCTCCGCCGACGACCAGCTCCTTCGCCTGACTCATCTCCTCTCCGTCCAACTCAACTCCCGTCGCTCCGCAATTTTTGTATCCCTCGACATCCAAAAAGCCTACGACCGAGTATGGCATTCCGGTCTCCTCTTCAAGATCCAGCTCTACGCCCTTCCCATTAATTACGTCCGCCTCATCGCTTCCTTCCTTACCCGCCGCCCCTCCTACGTCACTGTCTGCAACTCCAACTCCCGTATTTTCTACCCCTCCGCCGGGGTGCACCAAGGCTCAGTCCTCTCTCCCCTCCTCTATCTCCTCTACTCTGCCGACATGCCTCAACCCAAACCTCCCGTCTATCTCCTCCAATATGCTGACGACACCACCTTCCTGGCCCTCGCCCCCTCCCTTGCCCGTTCCCAGGTTTTGCTCCAGTCCCACCTCACCGAGTTCGCCTCCTGGTGTAACCGGTGGCTCCTCTCCGTCAATCCCGACAAATCCCAGGCTATAGTCATAGGTCGTACTACCCGCAACTTCCGCCTCCACGATTTCTATCTTACCCTTCACAACCGACCCATCCGTCACACCCCCACCCTCAAGTCCCTTGGCCTTACCCTTGACCGCCAACTGTCCTGGACTCCATACCTCAAATCCCTCCGTGAGAAAGCTCTGTCCCGCCTAAACCTCCTAAAACTCCTTACTGGCCGGACGTGGGGCCTCCACCCTTCCACTGTCCTTCACACCTACAAATCAATCATGCGCCCCGTCCTTTGTTCCTTCCACCCCGCCTGGATATCAGCCCCTCCTACTTTCTACAAGTCCCTCCAGATTCTAGAACGCCACGCCCTCCGCCTCGCATACCGTATCAGACTCCCTTCCCCCACGCGGATCCTCTATGACCTCATCCCCTTCCCTCCTCTCCTACAACACCTTGAACATCTCCGGCTCCTTTACACATCACGCAAAATAGAGTCCCAAAACCCTCTGGTCTACCCTATTCTTACAAATCCCGGGCCTCTGCCACGTCTCCGCCAAACCGTCCCTCCCGGCCTTCACCTCCATACGCTCCGTATCCTCTCCCAAGGCAATTTCCGCACCCTTCCTCTACCGGATACCGAACTTCGGCCCGATATCTACCCCTCCTACCAACTCTGATCCCTTCCCCGTAGCATCAGCGCCCCGCCCCTCTCTCCCGTCCCTTTTCCTTCCCGCCCGCTTGGCTACCCCTCTCCCATGCCCAGAGTCTCGTCACTCCTTCCCTCCTTACGCTCTCTTCCCTCCCCTTCTCCCCCTCCCCCGCACTTCCCCCGTCCCTGCCCCACCTCCCCCCCTCCATCCCCTTCCCACTCCCTGCGGGGGCGTCTCGACTTTTTATCTCCGTGTTCAGCACAAGTGTCTCCAGTGTCGTGTGTTTTACTCAGTGCCTCCATAATCGCCGTCCCCATGTTTTATTCTATACGCCGTCAGCTGTCTCCGTGTGTGAACTTCGTGTCTCCGCAATGTACTTTTAAACTTGTCACCGTGGCCGGTTGTTTTTACTGACTGTGTGTGTGTTTTATCGCTACTCGTCTCTTTTTTTGTTCTCTGCCATATGTTTTGTCCCATTTATACATGTCCGTTTTAGTCTGTCGAAAACTCTGTCTGTCAATGTTTTTAATTTCCGCAATTTTGTTCATCTTTTTTATATTTTATCTCTTCTTTGTCAAATGTTTGTATATCACATGGCTGAAGAGCAGCCACCGCAGCTGCTGCCAGCCTGCCAGCTGTTTCTACGGCTGGCTTTAAAACAACAATAAAGGAAAAAAAAAAAAAAAAAAAAAACGTCTTGTACTCATTCTCGGCGAGTCGCTGTACCAGCACTGTCACCTGAGGATGGCGGCCAGTTGGACCGCCGAAATATTGTGTCAGATGACGTATTTATCCGGCAGGAAACCCGAGAATGCTACTAGTTTCAATCAATGGTTGGTATCTTGCTCTCTTCATACTCGTTTCTCCTCAGTTTCTCTTATTTATTAACGCATAACACGTGGGATGGTTGTATGAAATTAATCCTGGCATTCAGTAAAAGGTTAAGTATGTGGATGATGCAGAACACATACTTAAAATAATGTTATTCAACTTACAGGAAATAGCGATGAATCGTAAACTCTGCAAATAAGTTGCTGAATCTTCTCGCACACTGTTCATATTGAATGTCGGATACTTGCAACCGGTGGCGCGGCTACGGGACGGAAGGGTAGGGGGTTGAGGGGGCTAATGGGGCTATATACCTCCCTCCCAACAACTCTCAAATATTTTTTTATTTTTTTATTGTTTTCATTTTTTATTTTTATTAAACAGTTTGGCACCGGAAATTTGAAATATTACACACGTAACAAATCGCAACGTAGCTATAATGTGCCAAGCTCAAGTCAACGTAACAATGGGTCACCAGCATGATGCCGCCACTCAGAACGAGTGCTATGAGCGGTTTCAATGACGCCGCGACCAGCTTTGATGCGGCCGCAATTGTTACTGCTATGATGAAGATAGGAGACGATTGTTCATATGCGGCGACCCGCTGCTTAGCAGGTCAGCAGCGCCACCCAGTGGAATCTTATTAACAACAATAGTGTTATTCTAGTTCGCCTTTTACAGATAGTCTCAAGCTCATTAAACTGCAAAGACCACTCTCTTAGGCTAGTAACATAGAAGCTGATCCATTTCTTCCGCGTTGCTCCTCTTCCACTTACAAACTAATGCGAACCTACTCTTTTTATTTCTTTGGTAGTATAATTGGTTAAAGTAGAAAAAATTTTAAAAATACGTTATAGATTAATAAATTCAATAGGTGTTATTTAAAAAAAAATAGCCTTCCTCAGAACCATATCCTACCTGCCGCACTGCTTGGAACAAGTCACTTGTGCAATAACTGCAACATCCGCGAGACGAGTTGGTGACGTCTTTACACGCCCAACTAGTTCGCTAAGTTGCTGTAATAACTTGCAACAACTCTCAGCTTAACGATGACAGAGATTTAAAAGCTACCTCTGGTATTTGACGTTTGCGTTAGTAGGTACACCTCCCCTCCTGGAGGCAGTAAACCGCCACTGCTGGCGGCAGGCTGGCAGAAGCATCAGCGCCGCTCTTCAGACAACAGACTTTTGAAAATGTATTTAATGAATAATAAAATAAAATATTAAAACGGAGAAATTTAAAATAGACGTGGTGGAATTTCGGAGATAACATCATAGCCAGAGGCGACACAAACCATGCAGTTTGTAAAATAATGGCCACGGTGGCGTTAAAAACACATTGAAAGACACGAACACTGGTTACGAAGAAAATACACAGACACTGTAAAATGGAACTGAGCGTATGGCTTTCTTGGTCGGGAGAACCCTTGCGGGTTTGTTCCGCCGCCTGAGTGTAGGTCTTTTTATTTGACGCCGCGTGGGCGACTTACGTGATGAGATGATGATGATTAGGACAACACACAACACCCAGTCCCCTGCCGGGAATCGAACCCGGGCCTCCTGACAGACACTGGATAAAAGATGCGATCCTTGTAGTAGATGCGGCGGTGGCATGGAGTGAAAAGACTATAAATTTGCAGCAGGATTTTGGAACATATCCTGTATTCTAATATTATGAATTATCTCGAACAAAATGATGTGACGGCTCAAGGTCAACACGGATTTAGAAAATATCGTTCATGCGAAACACAACTAGCTCTTTACTTACAAGAAGGGATGAGTGCTATTGATAAGAGCTCGCAGTTCCATTCCGTATTTATTGATTTCCAGAAAGCTTTTGACACCGTACCTCGCAACGGGTATTAATCAAATTGCGTGGTTATTGTATATCGCCCCAAATTTGCGACTGAATAGGTGATTTCATGTCAGAGAGGACACAGTTTGTAGTAATCGATGGTAAAACATCGACTAAAACAGACGTGATATCGGGCGTTCAACAGGGTAGTGTTATTGCTCCAATGCTGTTCCTTATTTTATTTATATAAATGATATGCCTTCGTGTATAACTGTTGATTGCAAAATACGTTTGTTTGTTGATGATACCAGCTTGGTAGTGAAGGATGTTGTTTGTAATATTGACACAGTATCAAATAAAGCAGTTCAAGAGATATGTTCATGGCTTGTAGATAACAAGTTGATGTCAAATCATAGTAAAACTCTGTTTTTACAATTTCTAACAAATAATTTGACGAAAGCTAACATTTTGATTACACATAATGGGCATATAATAAGTGAAAGTGAACAGTTTAAATCTCTAGGTGTTCAGATAGACAGTAAACTGTTGTGGAAAGCCCAAGTTCAGGAACTTGTTCCAAAACTAAATTCTGCTTTATTTACCATTAGAACAATATCTAAAATAAGTGATCTGTCAACACTAAAAGTAGTCTACTCTGCTTACTTTCACTCAATTATGAAGTCCGGCATTATTTTTTTGGGTAACTCGACTGAAACAAAAAGGATATATTTGGCTCAGAAACGGTCGGTTCGAGCAATATGTGGTGTAAGTTCACGAACGTCATGTCGACCCCTTTTCAGTATTCTGGGAATTTTGACACTGGCGTCACAATACGTTTTTTCTTTAATGTCGTTTGTTGTTAATATCAGCATATTGCCATGAGTTAGTAGCTTTCATTCGGTGAATTACTAGACAGAAGTTGAATCTACATTTGCATCACACCACCTTGACACTTGTACAGAAACGTGTGCAGTATTCTGTAACATCCATTTTCAATAAGCTGCCACAAGAACTAAAGAATCTTAGCACTAACCCATATGCTTTCAACTGTAAATTGAAAAGTTACGTCAGGGCTCATTCCTTAAATTCTGTCGAGGATTTCCTAGAAAAATGAAGCAATTAAGGTAATTCATTTTCTGGATTCTTTTGAGTTAGCCTTAAGAGTGTCGTGTGCATAGGACTACTTCAAAATTTTCTATCAACATTCTTGTGTTAAACTTCATGTATTGACTTGTTCCATGACCATGGAGTCTTACTACTCAATTAGGTCCTTCGGAACAGAAGACCTTATTATTATTATTATTATTATAAACGACTTGGGAGAAAATCTAAGTAGCTCTCTTAGGTTGTTTGCAGATGACGCCGTCATTTACCGTCTAGTAAAACCATCTCAAGATGAAAACTACTGCAGAACGATCTGAATATCACTGTGGTGTAAAAATTGGCTATTGACTCTAAATAATGAGAAGTGTGAAGTCTTACACATGAGTATGAAAAGAAATCCGTTAAACTTTGTTTACAAGATAAATCAATCAAAAGTGAAGGACGTAAACTCCACAAAATACCCAGGAATTACTATTACTTCAGACTTAAACTGGAAACAACTCGTAGATAATGTCGTGGGAAAGGCGAACCAAAGACTGCGTTTTATTGGCAGAACCCTTAAGATGCAACAGAACTACTAAAGAAACTGCGTACACTACGCTTGTCCGTCCATTTTTGGTGTATTGCTGCCCAGTGTGGGATCCTTATCAGGTGGGTTTGACGGAGGACATCGAAAGAGTCCAAAGCGGGGCAGCTCGTTTTGTATTGTTACGATACAGGGGAGACAGCGTTACGGAAATGATACAGGATCTTGAACGAGTATCAATACGCTTATCGCTGCGGCGTAGGCTACTTACCAAACTCCAATCGGCAACATTCTCCTCCGAATGCGAAAATATATTGTTGACTCACACTTACATACGTAGAAATGATAATCAGAATAAAATACGGAGAGATTCAGGTGCTCTTTCTTACCGCGCGCTATTCGAGAATGGAGATAAATAATGTAGAGGAGTTTCTATGAGACCTCTGCCTGGCACTTAAATGTGATTTGCAGAGTATCCCATGTGGATGTAGAAGTAAATAGACGCACTTCACAGCACTGATGACCATTCGCAAGTGTTAAAAAAAACGTTACACTGCAGGCCCCGCAAGGGCGCAGAGCAGAGCTGAGACGCAGTATTTACGCGTGGCTGATCCCCCCCCCCCCCTCCCGCTTGACGGGTGCAGAGCCGCTCGGCGACACACGCTACTACTTACCGCCTGTGTGCGTAATCTGCTTGCAGGTCGCCTAATGAGTCGGCCGCGGGCACGCGTCACGCGGGAGTTGTGTTTGCGCATATAATGGGCTACGCGGCTGTATTACCTGGAATTATCGCCCAGAGCAAGCACTCCGATCGCGCGTCCGTTATTTAGCTGCTCTGAAACTACAAAAAAGAGCACGTAATTTTTTGTGCTGAGCGCAGGAGCATGTTAGTCAAATAAAAGTCAACAGTGTGTCTAAATGCTTAAACTTCGTAATGAAATAAGCAATAAACAATTTGATACGGAAACAGTTTTAAATAGGTTCATTATTATTTTTATTATTGCAGCTACAGGTCGAACACAACCTTTTCCCTGGCATTCTAATTTGGAGATATAACTGATTCATATAACGACATTGTAAAAAACTTTGCTGTATGAAAAAAAAGGTTAACTACGACAGGCCAGTTTCAGAATAAACACCAGGTTTCTGTGAAAATAATATAGAGAACATACGAATAATATTGCAGTTTTCAACGTGATAATGTAAACAAGTAACAAAGGTACAATACGTTTACGAACATTAATCTTCACATCTTTGTAACGTCGTTGTCTTATTTGCTGTCATGATAATTTGACTATTTTATTGCTGTTAATAGTGAATACAGTTAGTATACTTCTTATATTTCAGTCAAATTCCGAATTTTAATTTTTTAATTTTTTTATTTTTTATTTATTTATTTTTTATGGTTTTACAGCTATTTCGACAGCACAGTCAGCGATGTTATATGGTTACAATCGTTTCTATTTCATTGGTATTAATTATATCTCTGTCTTTGTTACTTTACGAATTAAAATTGTGTTATATATATATATATATATATATATATATATATATATATATATATATATATATATATATATATCAAAGTGTACATGATTTGCAAGTTTCTTAATGATTTTGTGCAATTATTGTTTGTTTGTTTGCAGCGATTACTATTAATTTCGAATAGCATGATCTCTGCTATGTTTATAGATTTCGCTTATCTGTTTATCTCTTTGGCAGGATAATGACAGAAAATAAGACAACGACGTTACAAAGAAGTAAAGATTAATGTTCGTGAACATTGTAGCTATGCTATTAGTTTATCTTATCACGTACAAAACTGCAGTATCATTCCTATGTTATCTATATTATCTTCGCAGAAACCTGAAGATGACAATTGTACTGTCGTAATTAATAGCAGCGGCTTTGATACAGCAAAGTTTCTTACAGTGTCGTCATATGACCTATATTACAAAAAAAAAAGTTTGTAATTCTATCGGACCAAAGTCGTGGTCATCAGTCCGTAGCTTACAAACTACTTAAACTAAACTAACCTAAAGACAACACATACACCCATGCCCCAGGGAGGACTCTAACCTCCACGGCGAGCAACCGCGCGCTCCGCAGCGAGACGCTTTGGACCGCTCGGCTAATCTACCGCGGCGACCTATATGACACAGCGGGCCCAGATGAATACAAAAAAATGATTGAATCTGTCTGGCCGAACGCTGTTTTTCCTATAGCCACACTACAGACCCCCCCCCCCCCTTCCGCTCCCCACCACTTCCTCGACAAGCCACACGCCAAAATTTGTGTATTTCATCTCTCTCTGTTACTGAATGTGTTCAAACATTTGCTGAATATTACCTAATCTTGTAGATAGAACGTAATTTCTGCAATGCCCTAACAGCCGGAAGATGAGACGCAGCCTCGGAACTTGTAGCCCAATAAGTCATGATTATAGTTATACAAATTTATGTCTTGTAACAGTAATTTAAGTAACCTGTTGATACGTGAAACAAATTGAGGTAGAAAATGACAGAAATAAAAATAAAAATAAAATACGGAAGGCAAAGGACGTAAAGTATTACGATAATTAATTTTCAAAACAGTGACAAACATTAAAAAGAAACGTGGGATAATATTTTTAGGGTTCAATGCGGACGATGAACCCGATCAGCGAAGAACTTCTTTACCCATCATTGATTTTCCCAACACGACGTATTCGTTCAATGCAGAGGTTTCACCGTCCATGGTCATTATATGTACGCCTTAAAGTAGGGCAAAAGGAATAGAAGGAGGCGGAGGAACTTACATGTGCATAGCATGCCGACCATTGTGTAAGTAGGATGATCCTTGTGGCACTTGTGTAGCCTCAGCCATAATCGATGGAAAAGAAAAGTCTTGTCAGTGTCAAATGAAGCAGTGAACTCCTTGCATACAGTCCGCTCTGCTGGAGACGGTGTTCGGTGTTACGTGCGGTCACTGCGTGTTGCGTATCACAGCAAATATTGTGCGATACGGTTCGCGTTGTGGCCGAGCAAGCTATTACTGCCATGCCTAAAATATGCCTTTCATCGCATGTAGCGGTGGAACTAGGTGGGTTTAATCAGTCTCCTCTAT
This sequence comes from Locusta migratoria, assembly GCA_026315105.1. Taxonomy (NCBI): domain Eukaryota; kingdom Metazoa; phylum Arthropoda; class Insecta; order Orthoptera; family Acrididae; genus Locusta; species Locusta migratoria. Next base: position 196,520,027 of record CM048744.1, on the reverse strand, counting down.
CTGTCCTTGCCTTCTGAATCCAGTGACTACACTTCCAAATCGCTGTTGCTTCGTTACGACCGACACGATCACCGATTTCTCTGAAGAATAATCCATAGACCCTACAGGAAACTATTCGTTCAAAGGTTTGTTAAGCTTAAGGGACTTAACTGCAGGATCATCAGTCCCTAAACGTACAAACTACTTATCAACAACTTTACACTAAAGACGACATAAACATCCATGCCCGAGGGGGAGGGAGGATTCGAACCCCCGACCGTAGCGGCCGTGCAGACTGTGACTGGCGCGCCGCAGACTGCTCGGCCACTGCGGCCGGCAAACTATTTCTTTTTCCGTCGAACACCGAAACGTGCTCGAATCAGTCGCTGTCTTCTACTGAAGTAATGAAACACGATAATATTGAGTGTGCGTAATTATTTGCAGAAATTAAAGCTGACTGTGTATCCTAAGACGAGGTCGATCCCTTCACCAAATTTTCTCGCCAGAGAATAACTCGTATTGGTGAATGTGTGGTGAAAGGTTATGGTGAGAATGTCGAAATTTAGCGAGGACTTCAATGCCATATGTCTAAAACACTTTTCACAACGAAACTCTTTCTAGAAATTTGACTGAAAACCCAAAGAGATTATGGTCATATGTTAAACACACTAGGGGCAAAACACAAACGATACCCTCACTACGTGATGGCAATGGCGATCCTGCCGATGATAGCGCTACTAAAGTAGAGTTACTAAACACAGCTTTTAGAAACTCATTTAGTAAAGAAGACGAAACCTATATTCCAGACTTAGAATTACGAACAGAGGCCATAGTGAGTAATGTAGAAGTAGATATCATCGGAGTAGTGAAGCAACTAAAGTCAATTAACAAGAACAAGTCTTCTGGTCCGGACTCTGTACCCATTATATTTCTATCTCATTATGCTGAAGCAATAACTCCTTACTTAACAGCCATATACAACCGCTCTCTTAAAGAAGGATCTGTACCAAAAGACAATAATAATAATGTCGTGTGGCTCATTGGCCTGGTACAAGTCACTTCGGCGACTTGCGTGTCCCTAGCCTACCTACAGCTTAACATGGAATCCGAACCGCGTGTCGTTTCTGGCGACTCCTCACATAGCTGAGAGTTGAAGGATGGGTTAAAGTGCAGACTGAAAAATTCAAGTTCCGGCCGGTTTCGAACCCGCCACCCTTATGTTTCCACTCCAGCACTTTACCCCAAGACCACCGGACCCGACGAAATTATTGGAAACTTTCAGAGGTCACATCAATATTCAAGAAAGGTAGTAGGAGTAACCCACTAAACTAAAGGCCTATTTCATTAACGTCAATTTGCAGCAGGATTTTGTAACATATCGTGTATTCAAATATTATGAATTAAGTCTAACAGAATGATCTATTGACCCAAGGTCTACACAGTTTTAGAATCGTTCATGTGAAACACAACTAGCTCTTTAACCACACGAAGTGATGAGTGCTATTGACAAGGATTCTCAAATTGATTCCGCATTTCTTGATTTCCAGATGGCTTTTGACACCGTACCTCCCAGCAGGTTTTAATAAAATTGCGTGGTTCTGGTATATCACTCCAAATTTGCGACTGGATAGGGGATTTCCTGTCAGAGAGGACACAGTTTATAGTAATCTATGGTAAGGCATCGACTAAATCAGGTGATACAGGGCGTTCCACAGGGTAGTTTTATTGGTCCTCTGCTGTTCCTTATTCACAAACACGATTTGGGAGAAAATCTAAGCAGCAGTCTTTGGTTGTTTGTAGATGAGGTCGTCATTTGCCGTCTAGTAAAATCATCTGAAGATCAAAACCAACTGTAGAACGATCTAAATAAAATATCACTATGATGTAAAAATTGGCAACTGACTCTAAATAATGAGAAGTGTGACGTCGTCCAAATGCATACGAAAATAAATCCGTTAAACTTTATTTACAAGATAAACCAATCGAATGTGAAGGGCGTAAACTCCACAAATGGAATTACTATCACTTCAGATTTAAACTGGAAAGAACATGTAGATAATGTCGTGGGAAAGGCGAACCAGAGACTGCGTTTTATTGGCAGTACCCTTAAAATATGCAACAGAACTTCTAAATAAACTGCATACACTAAGCTTTTCCGTCGTTTTTTGGAGTTTCCTGCCCAGTGTGGGATCCTTGTCAGGTGGGTTTGATGGACGACATCGAAAGAGTCTAAAGAAGACCAGCTCGATTTGTATTCTCACAGGAGAAACAGCGTTCAGGATCTGGGATGGCAATCATTACTGCTGTGACCTAAAACCAGCGCCATATCTTAGATGCAAGAGAACGATCATGGAGAAGGCAGAGGATGACGTCAGGCAGCCAATCGCACGCCGGCGCCGCGCATCCTGTTGGGAGTGATTAAGATACGCGCCCTCTACAAGCTGCTATTTCTAGGCCGACATGCGTCTGGACGGCCGTGAGAACTCGGCTACAAACTAGGCAGTCAGTGGGAAACCGTTTACCATTTACCGCTATTATTTTCTATCTATATAAATGATCTGATGGACAGAGTAAGTTGTAATTTGCGGCTGTTTGCTGATGATGCTGTGGTGTATGGGAGGGTGTCGTCTGTAACTGACTGTAATAGCATAAAGAATGACTGGGACAAAATTTCTAGTTGGTGCGAAGAATGGCAGCTAGCTCTCAATGTAGAAAAATGTAAGGTGATGCGCATGAGTAGAAAAAGCAATCCCATAATGTTCGAATACAGTATTAGTAGTGAGCTTCTTGATGCTGTCGCGTCGTTCAAATACCTAGGCGTAACATTGCAGAGCGATATGAAATTTGAACGAGCATGTAAAGTAAAGCGGACAGCCGACTTCGGTTTATTGGGAGAATTTTGGGAAGATGTGCTTCACCTTTAAAGGAGATCGCGTATAAAACGCTTGTACGACCACGTCTTGAGTATTGCTCAAGTGTTTGGGACCCGCAGCAGATCAGTTTAAAGGAAGACATAGAGGCGGTTCAGAGGCGAGCAGCTAGATTTGTTACCGGTAGTTTCGACCAATGCGCAAGTATCACGGAAATGCTTCGGCAACTCAATTGGGGATCGCTGGAAGAAAGACGACGTTCTTTCGTGAATTTCTATTGAGGAAATTTAGAGGGCCGGATTTTGAAGCCTACTTACATTTCGCGTAAAGATCACAAAGACAAGATAAGAGAAATTAGGACTCGTACGGAGGCATATAGGCATTCTTTTTTCCTAGTTCCATTTGGGAGTGGAATAGGAAAGGAATTGCCTAGTAGTGGTACAGTGTACCCTCCGCCACGCACTTTACGGTGAATTGTGGAGTATGTATGTAGATGTAGAAACAGTGCAGCTAGCAACGTACAGGACGACGTGAGAAGAGAGAGGAACAGATAGAAGTTGAGTATTGTATTATTCAGTAAATAAAACTTGTAATACTAAAATCTATAGAACTATTTTAGCTAACCACGATCCTGCACCGAACTTTTCCTGAAAACTAGACTGGAACAAGAACTCAGCAATTAGCAACAACGAATATTCAACAAATGGCAACGAGGACGATTCATACCGATGAGGTGTTAAAAATACAGAAAACGATCCACATTGCAACGAGTTGTTAAATTGCTTACATAAGTAGAAATGTTCATCAGAATAAAATACGAAAAATCAGAGCTAGAAGGGAGAGGTTCAGGTGTTCTTTCTTCCCGCGTGCTATTCGAGAATGAAATGGGAGATTGTGGTGTCGCACAAGAATGAAGTGCGTGCCACGTACTTTCGCCGCGCGCCGCCATGCACGCGCGCCGCGTCGTTCTTACGGAGTCAGCCAAGAGCGCCCTCTGCTACAACTCCGCTCGTTAAAAATACAGAAAACGATCCACATTGCAACGAGTTGTTAAATTGCTTACATAAGTAGAAATGTTCATCAGAATAAAATACGAAAAATCAGAGCTAGAACGGAGAGGTTCAGGTGTTCTTTCTTCCCGCGTGCTATTCGAGAATGAAATGGGAGATTGTGGTGTCGCACAAGTATGAAGTGCGCGCCACGTACTTTCGCCGTGCGCCGCCATGCACGCGCGCCGCGGCGTTCTTACGGAGTCAGCCAAGAGCGCCCTCTGCTACAACTCCGCTCGTTAAAAATACAGAAAACGATCCACATTGCAACGAGTTGTTAAATTGCTTACATAAGTAGAAATGTTCATCAGAATAAAATACGAAAAATCAGAGCTAGAACGGAGAGGTTCAGGTGTTCTTTCTTCCCGCGTGCTATTCGAGAATGAAATGGGAGATTGTGGTGTCGCACAAGTATGAAGTGCGTGCCACGTACTTTCGCCGTGCGCCACCATGCACGCGCGCCGCGGCGTTCTTACGGAGTCAGCCAAGAGCGCCCTCTGCTACAACTCCGCTCGTTAAAAATACAGAAAACGATCCACATTGCAACGAGTTGTTAAATTGCTTACATAAGTAGAAATGTTCATCAGAATAAAATACGAAAAATCAGAGCTAGAACGGAGAGGTTCAGGTGTTCTTTCTTCCCGCGTACTATTCGAGAATGAAATGGGAGATTGTGATGTCGCACAAGTATGAAGTGCGCGCCACGTACTTTCGCCGCGCGCCACCATGCACGCGCGCCGCGGCGTTCTTACAGAGTCAGCCAAGAGCGCCCTCTGCTACAACTCCGCTCGTTAAAAATACAGAAAACGATCCACATTGCAACGAGTTGTTAAATTGCTTACATAAGTAGAAATGTTCATCAGAATAAAATACGAAAAATCAGAGCTAGAACGGAGAGGTTCAGGTGTTCTTTCTTCCCGCGTGCTATTTGTGTTTACTATTTAACATTTTTAGAAAACTCAAATTTATAAAACAATAAATTATTTTAATTTCCAAATTCTGGATTGGTTGACAGGATACATGAAATGTATAAGAAATTTCAAAATGGAATAAAGTTGGTAGAATGCTGCACCTGCTTGACTTTGAAATTAATTCAATTTCGTCAGTTTACGTTCAAGGCGATGTTAGACAATTGTAAAAAGAAATGTATTTGTTATTGCTGTTTTGGGATGGGTGGAGTCCGTCTAAAGCGTCCGCACACAATACCGTTAGCTGCGTTGACGGCTGCTAGCTGCGTCTTCGCTGAAACCGTAACTAAATATTATCTGTCTCGAACGACTACTGGCGATCGCACTTTTCCTGTGTCTTGAACTGAAGAACGACCTATAAATGCTATTCTGGCTACAAATTGGCGTGGTGCGTCTCAGACTAACCCACTGCGTTGCCACTCAAAAATGCTGTCGCAAGCGTTTTCTAATGCTTTCTGTCTGTGTTCATAGCGGATATGAAGTATCTCAGCCAAGACTATGAACAATACGAAATCTTTGTTACTCTCCACTGGAGATCCACCTAAGATTCGCTCTACAACACAGGTGCTCCATACAGCGCAATACTGTACCGGAGTCTTTATCGCCTCTCTGCACAAAAGCGATGCAAGAGTGTCACACTTCTAGTCCATGACAAACACAGCCGGGCACGAGGGCGTGTCTGTCCTGATTTTTAGAGCTAAGCTTGTGTATATGTTTCGGGGGCGCAGGCACTACCCCACCAGTGCCTCGTCTGTCAATGGGATAGTGCGTTTTAAAAAACAATATTGCTCGCTGGCCAATAGTATTTCAGCTAAGCTCTCGTTTAGGCATTCTTCTCAAAATAAACAGCGCCTTCTCGAATTCACTACCGCGGCGGAGCGCCCGAGCACATTGAGGCGCTGTGCTATGATGCGCGAGGCCATTTCCTGTCGGGGGTCAGAATCCCCCCCCTTGGTCATAAATGTTTGTGCTGTCTTTAGTATAAGAAGTTTGTACGTTTGGGGGCTCATGACCCCACAGATAAGTCCAATAGGCCTTACAAACATAACAACAATTTTTTTTTTTTTTTTTTTTTTTTTTTTTTTTTTTTTTTTTTTTTTTTACATTCACTTTCGTCGTGTGTCCTAAAAGTTGCAAATGAACATGCTTTACGAAAAAAAACTATCGTCTGTTCCTTTTAAACGGCTTACAAAGCTTCCGTGTAGTATCGTGTTTCCCCAGAGTGGAAGGAGTATTTTTAAGTTCCTTTTATGTGTAAGACCTCCTGGGTCGCCTATTGTTATGAGCTCTTCCCACCCTCACTTCGGCTTTACAAAAACTCTGGGTGTTTGTTCACTAGTATGCATCAGTCTTGATTATCTTGTCACACTTGTGACAACATCTCGTAATTTGAATATCATATTGTAGTTATTATCACTGAAAATGTCTGTACCCCATTGAGGTTATATTCAAAAGATTTGTCTTGGCGAGTAGAATGTGATTGTGTGGTCGGAATATTCAGGAAATAACAGCGAGGAAATCTTGACTCCTTAGCACCTGATACCTTGCCGCAGGCTCTTGGATTGAGCTCTTAACATCTCGAGATGCATCACTGTTGATGGTAGACTGACAGAGAAATACTGCTAGTTTCTCAATGTGTCATAGTTTTGGTCTCACATTCAAATACAGCACTCTGTAAGACTAATACGAATGAAAATTTATGTGCAGCCTAGTGAAAGGCTGAATGAGTTAGACACTGTGAATACAGTGCTGCCTGTGTAGGAGAGACCAGGTATGGTAATCACATGGGTTGGGTGTCACAAAGTTTATACCTCGATCACCAGATATCTCACAGCACTAGATTTACTTCGTAAAGAGTGGCAAACTAACGGCATGTACTGGGTGAAATTACAGTTTTTCCAGTCAAGTGAGTGAGGAGGTATCCATATTTATCTGTTAGAAGTGCTGGTGAGTAAAATTTTGAACCATTATTACTGTTCGATTTAACCACATGACTTCTTGCTCTACCGACATTCGTAATCTATAGTCAAACAGTGTATAAATCAGAACAATACGTGCGCTCTTTTTCTAAAACGTTATGAAGCACACAATCCTGGATACTTGATAGTGTTTCCAAAATGTAATTTCGGGTTTGCTTGTCACACAACATACGAGGATGGTTGTCACGCGTAACAACCATTGCTTTGAAGGAATATGTGTTCCAAATCACCCAGGTTCAACGATGACGATATATGACATTCCAGAAATAGTGACACCTGCATATTTTTCATTCCAAGGGAGACATGTTTGTGACCATGAATTTTTCTCCTGGTTTCGTAACAGATCGACCAAATTCTGATACGTCAACTGCTCTAAGTTCCGACACAATACAGGTAGGAGACAAAAAATTCAAACATTGAACGTCTCCACAGACCAAATTAATGAGACAATTATCTGAGTCCCAGCCTTCTTACAGTGATTTGGAGAATGTGCAGTCTAGGCTTAATATTATGTTTCCTAAAGGCATGAGACCTTTCCATGAAGTTGGAGAAAGAAAAGTCAACAAATTCTAACTCACAAAGCTTAGGACATTTTAGCAAACAAACCGTGATGTACAAATAAAACCAACCACAGACCATCCCATTCTTAAACGACAATTTCGCTTTCAACGGTCCACCTTAGGATATCACAATTAAACATTTAAACATGCTCGCTTACATTTTATGTAATATGTTCTTAAGAATCAATATGGAGACAGTGCAGCCTTCAAGGACCTTTATGGAAATGCTCACCACAAATCATCTACAGAGATTATGGACTTAAATCTGAGCTGCTGTACCAGATTAAGTAGGAGACCGGGAACGGTAGACAAATTTCGTTCCCTCAAGTTTTATACGGTAAACAACATAAATATTTGCTCTTTTATCCAACTAACATATAGCCTATACTTTTACGAATGTATATAAAATATATTATGTCTTCATAATTATTGAGATAAAATTAGCAATGCCTTTTCTATTATGTGATGACTAGGATGGTTGTCACAGGGATTGGGATTGATTTTCACGTGTTAATATTACGCAAAAAATACAGGTGTTTTAAGAAACAAAATCCATCTTGAAATATCCTGCCATACTAAATTTGTGGACCTTCCGCAAAGGTTCCAGGTTCGAGTCCCGATTCCGGCACACAATTTTAATCTGCCAGGAAGTTTTAGATCAGCGTACACTCCGCTGCAGAGTGAAAAGATCTGGAAACTTCTCTTAGGTTGTGGCTAAGCCATGTCTCCTCCATATGCTTTCTTCTAGGAGTGCTAGTCCTGTAAGTCCTGGAAAGTAGCAGGCGAGGTACTGGCAGGAAGTTGTGGGATGGCACCGTGAGTCGTGTCGGGATAGCTCAGTCGGTGAAGCGCTTTCCCGCGAAGGCAAAGGTCCGAGATTCGAGTCGCGGTTCGGGAACACAATATTAATCAGACAGGAATTTCCATATCAGCGTACACTCCACTGCAGAGTAAAAAGAATCATTCCAAAATCCGTGTTGTATTACTTCAAATTACCGCAAGACAAAGGAGGATTCGAGATTAAAATATAAAACTCATATTTCACACAAATAACATAAATACGAGAATATAATGCAGATGATGGTAACAAGTAAAGCAATTCAACATACAGAAGGGAAAAAAGACTTGAAAGCTAACATTATAGGCCGATAGGCTTTTAACAATAGCCTACAGCGAAAACAACTGCGGCGCGGAAACGGTCTTGCAGTCTGGAGCATCATGTTCGGCATTGTGCGGCCACTCGTGTCGTAGTTTCGAGTCCTCCGTCGGGCATGAGTGTGTGTGATGTCCTTAATATGGGTTTAACTATTTTGTAAGTCTAGGGACGTATGACAACAGCAGTTTGGTGCCACACGTTTGAAATAATTTTTGAAACTCTCTACTGATAACAGCACTAAAATAAAAATAATTGGCAGGAATCAACAAAATTATTCTGAAAAACAGTCTTTCCAATGTTGACAAAGAAATGACACATCGGGACAAATACTTCTGCATTGTCTTGCATTGTGTACGTTGTACGTTGCATTGTGTACGTTGTACCCATATTGCACTTGACCTGCTATTAGCAAAAGACTCAAGACAATACCAAACAAGTCATTGTCTTCACTGTCACTACTTCGAGCTTTCTTTTTTCCTTTCACTTGGAAGAAGACGCTCCTAGGTATCCTTGGACAGTCGAGCATCTCTTTCGGATGTTGTTGTCAGAATTATGGCAATATCACAATTAATTGTTAATATTTACATTTATTGAGACCGTGTAATGCTGTCCTTGTGATCTCAAATTGCCAGTATAGCATATTAATCGAACGATATTGTTAGAGGCCTACTTAAGGTTCAAATTTATGAGGTGTATTTACTAATTTCTTTTACCTATGATCTGATGTTAATAAAGCTGCGGTAAAGTGGATCTACTGTATATCAAATTTTCGCTTCGTCACACTCAGAAAACATCTTTCCTAGAGGTATTTATTAAGCTTAGGTTTTTTAACCATTCACTATTAAGGTTTTAATCATTACTTCATTTATTTTATTATTTCTTGTATTATCTGTTTAACATTCTTTCACTAAATCTCTCACCACAGGTATCACCTACGCATATATATCTTTCTGTCCTGGGCATCCTCCTTCATTTGCTTGTAACTTCTTCCTTCCTTCACATCTGTTAGCATTCCAGAACTTCTTCTTCCTCTCCCCATTTTTCATTCTACTTTTCCTTCTGTTATCTTCTGCAGCAGACAGCTCTTGCTTAATATGTCTTCCAGCGGAGATTTTTCCTCTTCTGTATCACCCTCATGCTTTTCTCTTTCACCGTGCTTAACCACTCCTCATTCTTTCAGTCCATTTTACCTTCGGCACTCTCCTCCATACCAACTTTTCAAAACTTTCTGAACATTTTGTTCTTTCTGGTTGTCCACGTTTCAGAACCACAAGGCACCACGCTCCACTCAAAATATTTGGCGAACATCTTCCGGAGATTGATAGGGGTGCTCGTGGCTGTCAGTAAATCTTTCACTCTCCTAAACGCTTTCTTTCTCATATTTATTCTTCGCCTCACTTTTCCATTACTTTACAAGATATTGGAATGATTGAACCTCTTTCAGTTTTCTTCCATCTATTTATATATTCATCACTTTCGTCTCATCCACGTTCACTTTCATTCCGAATTCACTCTGCACACTTACAATATATTCCATCATTACCTGGAGTTGTTCTTCTGTTTCTGTTGGTACAGTCATATCATATGCATAGTTGTTATTGTTTCTCTACCAACTACAAGACCGTTTCCTTTTTCCAAGGCTTTATTCATTATTTTTACCATGCATATTCAAAAGTTTTTATGACATACAACAAACATTCACTTCTCTTCCAACAGCCACATCTGCCGTTTATCTTCATTTATTTCAAGCACTACTTTTTGTCCCACATCAAGTTGGTTCACCAGCTTTCTATCCTCCCGATCAGTAGCAACATCTTGCAGGATAATTTGCATTAAAATGGCAGCTTGGTTACACTACATTAAAAATGGTTGTTGAAATTGTAAGAAGATCTAATATTAGAAATTATTTGAGTCAAAGAAATTATTATTGATTATGAAAACACGACTTGTTTCTTTTTTTAATCTGTTAACATCAAACAATGATTTAGCAAGATGATTGATTTAATTATGGCTTCGGGCCATACCAGTTTTTCGGAACTACTACCATACCGAAAATGACAACTTCAGAACGTCCACACAGCCATCTGCTCCCCCTTTATATACGACTTTCAGATGGCGCTACTGGCGCCGTGTCGTGTTACTGCTCTCAAGTGTGCATCTCTCGTCGCATGCTGCATATTTCACCTGATTCTGATGCTTCCTTCATCCCTTCCTTAAATTTTGGATGGCAACCGACATATGTGATAGTCAATAGTATGGCAAAAATTTCTTAACGAGAAGAGAGGTAGACAGAGTTTTCAAATAATTACTTTTTCCCGGTCTTTTCTATTAGGTGTGAGTTTGTTTTAAGAGAACTACACAGTCTAATAATTGCATTTACCCGGCCGCGGTGGCCGAGGGGACTGCGGCGCGCCAGTCACGGTCTGCACGGCCACTACGGTCGGGGCTTCGAATCCCCCCTCGGGCCTGGATATTTGTGCCGTCCTTAGTATTAGCTAGTTCATAAGTAGTTTGTAAGTTTAGGGACTGATGACCCCGTAGTTAAGTCCCATAAGCTCTACAAATATTTGAACATTTACCCCGTCGCCCTAGATCCGAGTATCTGCGTCGAAACCTTTGTTCAAAGTTTGCATTAGGCGTCTAATTTATATGTTGATGTCTGTAACAAACTCGTAGATAACACTTAATATTTTGTGACACCACATACAATAAAATTATTTCACTAATTTGATAATGTTACCCATTCGTGAGAGCTTCAACGGCTGTTATCACTAGTGCGTTTACTCATTACGCCATACTCGTTGGCTGTTGGTCGATATATTGCGTCTATTGTTTGCATTAAGTGGGAAATGTAGCTACTGATTCAAACATATTGCGGTGTTTTGATTTTATCCATTTGAAAATAGGTTTACAAAGCGTGCGACTTAGATCAATAAATATGAGTAACACTTCTACTACCATTCAAGATTATTTTCTACAGCACGATGCGCTTCGGGGAATAATTCACATCATAATTCGTTTTACTTGCGATATATCTGATCTGTGATGTTCTGCATTATTTTTTTGTCTTTACTGCGATGATTTAATGCTCGGATTTTATTTACTGGTCGATCTATATACATTCTAAGTAGTGAAATCTTTTAAAAAAACTGTAAGCAGAAATGTTATTTATATTTATTTACATTGGGGGTGCAATGAAAATTGGATGTAGCTGAAACAGATTTTAATACTTCTGACGATGATCTCTTGTTTGGTTGTATCTTTCACGAACAGCTCTCCAAAAGCATATCTTTTACAGTATTTCAAATATGTACCTTATATACTTGTAATTTTTAGCACTGATGATGGCTAATTACTGGCCGACATCTGGATCTGTTTAATTGAAAGATCAATATATCAAGGGCTACTGACAGCTGTCAGCCACAAAATTCTGAAATAATTACGTCACCGGCCAACCACAAAGTTTTTGATCCCCCCCCCCCGCCCCGCCCACTGTATCTTACTTCACTTTCCAAAATTGCGTTCCTTCACAGCTTTATCAGAGTGAATGGGAAGAGGCTACTCCCTTAGATCACTATACATTAATGATCAACTGTAATTTAAGAAACGCGACCGGAAGAACCACTAGGAAAGGCAGTGCGATACCCGAGTATTAAGAAATGAGAAGTAGTTCGCTAAAGACTTAGATACTGCCATGAGGAAAACCACACTAGACATTTGAGTTAAAGATGGGTGAATATCTCTGAAAAGGGTTATAATAAACGTTAGAAAGACAAACATAATAACGGATGGATACCTACTAGGAAGTTATTGTACCGGCGTTTCCCATCGTAAAAAAATGGCAGCCACAACTTAATGGAGCACTAAATACTGTAGAGAAAACTTATATATTCTGTGACTTACCGGTACAAATTTTACCGTCCGTGTAAAAATGCGTTTAATGTTTCATGATGCACTTCGCGATTTCGTCACTCAGATTATAATAACAATCAAGATATGACGTTTAATATTGACATAAAATACATCAGTTTTCAACCACCCAGTCCGATTCTCTCAACTGCCTTTTACTGAAGATTAACAGAGGCACAAATATAACAGAAAAATGTCGAAGATAAAGCCCCAAACATACGAACTTTACATGCGAAAATCATGTTGCGTGCTTTCGTCAGTCAGACATTAATAACGATCAAGACAAGATGTCGCGTGATATTTCCATCAAATCTCTCAACTCGTTCTTGAGTTACCTTTTAACGTCACCAACATGCTCGACGCAACAGGCTGATACGACACTCTGACAAAAGAGAGAGAGGGAGAGAGAAAGAAAGAAATGTGGGTATGTATGCTCTATTACCCGTGCGAAGCCGGGGCGGCTTGCTAGTTGCTTACAGAATAAACAATTGCTGCAATAATTTTCCGTTTTAGACCTCACGAAAACTTATAAAGAAGCAGGCAGATAAATTTTGTAAGGTACGTTTAAATTAGTTGTGCATCTGCGTTAATCCCATAAAACTAACAGAAATAATATTTTGAAAAAAGCGAAAAGTGCATAAAAACCCGTAGAGCAATAAATTTGAAGCAACGTATCTTACAATGATTTGACATAAAACATGTTTACGACGGAAAACATCTCACTCAGTAATTACTGTCCACCTCGAATACCTGTGGGGTTTAATTCAGCATTATTATCTGATAAACAGTAGTAGAAGCGACAAAATTATTAACGAACATGAATGTTACCTTCGACGCCTGCAACGAGAAGGATTTGTAAGTCTACTCATTTACTGCATACAAATACTCAAGTGAATAATACTACATTGTGCTGTGGCGTTGGAAAAAAACAGCATACCTGCTTGCTGTATTCTTATAAAATTTTACTATAAATTAATTCTATTAGCATCATCAATATCGAAGTACATCACAGCACACATTGTTGGAAGTAATGTTTTCCATCTTAATATTTTAATTCTAATGAACAGCACAAAGCAACGACTGCCTACGTTATTGTAACATACGAAATTACAGTTAACATGATGAGATTTTGAAAAAAATCATTCTTATGCCAAGCCTGTAAAATAGTTTTATTTGTCATATTCTACCGGCTTCGGCAATTTTGCCATCAAAATGAAATCAACAAGATATTTTACATCAAAGCCAACAAGATATCATTTTCACAAAATATTGTGAATTAGTTGTTGCTGTACTCAGTAAATATGTTATCTTACTGGCTTTGATGTAAAATATGTTGTTGATTTCCTGTTGATGACAGCAACTGCCGAATCCGGTAGAATATAACAAATAAAACTATTTCACAGCCTTGGCATAAGAATGGTTTTTTCGAAGTACATCGTGGCTTTAGGTTGCCACCTAAAAACAACATTATCAACGTGACGAGAGTCTGTGCCACAATATTCCCAAAGTTGAACGAGAAAAGACAGAACATATTTTTCTTTCATATTTTTCCCATGTTGTCATAATATATAGCACTTCCAGTTATGTATTTTGAAAATCACGAAGTATTACAATGATCAGCAAAAACATATGACCACCTACCTAATAGGTGATACGTCCAACATTGGGATGGATATCACCAGCGACGTACCTTGGCGTGTGATATGTTCTGTGCTAGCGTGTGACATTGCAACTGTTGTCAACGCTATCGAGACAGAGTATCGACGTATCCACTGGATGTGTACCTACCAATGATTACAACACACTAGGCCACACGTGTGAATAGTTCTGTGCGCCACCGCATCCGTAGGTTTTATACGCCAAAAGTCTCAAAGGATAATTGTCAGCCGGCCGCGGTGGCCGAGGGGACTGAGGCGCTCCAGTCACGGTCTGCACGGCCACTACGGTCGGGGTTCGAATCCCCCCCTCGGGCATGGATATTTGTGCCGTCCTTAGTCTTAGCTAGTTCATAATTAGTTTGTAAGCTTAGGGACTGATAACCCCGTAGTTAAGTCCCATTAGTTCTACAAACATTTGAATTTTGAATTTGATAATTCTCATTCATGTGCTGCGTTAGGTTGAGAAATTAGCTGGGACGAGCAAGCTCCGTGCACTTAGTTCTTATCAGTTTAGCTTGGCTTCCAGTTATGAGAGTCTGAGGTGTGGCAGAAATATCTATACACTCATGTCTTAACGTTCCTGTATTCAGTTAGATATTTTATGTCAATATTCCTGTATACTGTCCAATCATCTTAAGCCTTCTGCTAGTAAGTTATTTGTATTCTTACTATCCAATAAGGGATGACCTGTTGCAGATTATTTGGCCATCTCCGTCCTATTACAACCCGACTCCATGTCTGCAGCAGGATACAACAACTTGGGTGCTATGAAACCTAGGTATATAACCGGAGAGAGTTGTCACCACACCTGCACAAACCTAATTCCGGAACATTGCTATCAGGTGGCGTTGAGCTATGACCCCATGTTTAATCACATAGCTGATGTGTATTCTATCGGGATCAGATCTGGTTTTTCCAGGCTGAGCACATCAACTGTAACTCACCTGTGTGTTCTTAATACCATGGAATAATAATCCTGGCCTTGTTATATGTAGCATTGTCTTGCTGAAAAATGCCACTATGTTTGGGGAACATGATAGTCATAAAGGGGTTCATGTACTATGCATACAGTTTACAATACTTTTTCACCGACGTGGTACATGGATACCAACGTGATGTCCCGCACAGCATTTGAGCAGCCACAAGACTGCCTCCGTCCCCCGTACAGATATAACGCATCTGTATCCCTGGAACATGACGGATACACACCCACCCATAGGCATGACGAAAAGTTATCGCGATTCAAAAGACCTTCGAACGCCTTGCTAGCGCACAAACGTCCAGTTACGATGGTCACGCTTCCTTTTCAGTAGTTAAACATGAGAAATTTTTGATGCATTGTGTGTCCAGACACATTTGTAGAGCTCTTGCAAGAAGACATAAAAGTTTTATGGCTGTTGAACACGTCATGATGTAAGAAGGCTATTTAATAACCGACGTTTCGTGCAGCGTTACAGTGGCCTTCATCTTAGTATACTGATGTGAGCTGGTTGTTACTACATTTTTACTTTCAATTAGACATTACGTAATAACTTTTAAAATCAACGATATTATTGGTGATTTTTGGCGGAAAAATGGAAATTTTATTATGATAGGATGCTGAGGAGGAAGAAGTGGGGATCACTTACCTAGCGAGATATGACTGGTGGTCATCGGCGAATGAGGTGAGGGCTTCCGTTTCTCTCCTGCTGGCCGTGGGCCGCGCGGCGGCAGTTGCTTACTAGTGACGCTCGCGTGTTGTGTTGTCGGCGCGGCCTATTTCGCTGTGATGGCTGGTAGCCAGGAGGGGGCAAGCCTGAGTCCATCTTCTCTGTTCATGTTATTAGGGTATTTTACAATTTCGATGGCTTCCCTTATCTTGCATTTAATCATTCCTCGTTGGTTAGCGAGTATTCTGGCATCGATAATGTTATATTTTTTCTGCAATCTTGCTGGTGTTCGGCTACTACTACGGATTTATTGTTGTTTGCCTAATCGAATGTAGCGTTCATGTTCATGTATGCGCGTTGCCACTGCCCACCCTGTCTCACCTATGTATACTTCCCCACTCTCGCATTCCACCTTGTATACTCCTGCTGCGTGTAGTGCCTCTATCTTGTCCTTTGTGGAGCCAAGTACAGCCTGGATCTTGTGACAACTATAGAAGAAAGGCTGGACACCAACCCGGCAAAGATGTTCAGCAATCCGATCTGTGACGTTTTTTACATACGGTAAGCGTGATGCTGTCTGCTTTTTATCGATTTTCGGCCTATGACGGTTTCTTTTATTTGTGTCCATGGCGGTAAGAATCACTTTGTGGTTGTAGCCATTGGCCACAAATGTTGCTCGTAGTTTTTTTGAGCTCATCTGTTTAAATGTCTGCATCACTTAGGCGTTGCGCGCGAATTGCTATTGAACGGATGACAGAGTTCTTCAGTGCTGGGTTTTGGTTTGATTATGCAAATACATGTGTAGGCTTCCGATATATCCTGTGTCTAAGTGTGCATTGCCTTGTTCTGTAAACTTCGACCTCTACGAATGGAATAGTTTCGCCAGTTCCACCTGTTGTCTTTTAACCAATTCATCCTGCATACGATGCCCGGCATCTGCAATAGGGAATGGCCGCCCGTTCCCTAGGGTTTGGTCTTGGTTTCTCATGGAGGTCCGACAAGTTGTGCCGTTTCCGTAATGTTCGTGCCACACCGCCGAACCTTCACAATTTGCCATCGCATCAGTCAAACAACGGCACGCTCACTAGTATTACCTGCACCACCCGTGTGTGTAACTGGTGATCATTCTACCTCAGGAGCTGCTACTATCGCTTGGACGGAATTATATCGATAGGTATTTAATCATAAGATTGTGGTTGATCAGTATATGTCAACTAATCATACACGTCCTCACGATATAATGGCATACGTGTAAGAGATTGACGAAATTTGCAACTTCAAGAAGTAAGATTTACATAACTGGAACTTCATATATTATGAGAAAGTTGGTTAATAACATTCGAGAAACAGAAGTCATTTACTCAGATCTGTAATGTAAACTTGTAAGTACAAACTATATTGGCGTAATACGTTAATAACCTATCAATAGAGGTCCGCGCGGATAAGAAAAGCTTGGGAACCAGCGATTGGGTTTTCCTTCACTAAAGTCCAATCAGCTCTATTCGCTTTACACGATATAGTATCCATTGATGTGTTCATTTTAAGAAAGAACTGTCAGTGTATTCACTACAATATACTTTGTCACTCGGTCACCATAAAGCGCTAACTATAGGCAGGGGAAATTTGGCATGGCACCTACGGTGGACAGAGGCACAGAGTAACTATGTCTGTGGCAGTGGGCCTGTTGTCACGCAGAAAGCATTTGACAGACCGCAGATAAGATACGGTCGCGTGAACAGATCTGGCGTAGGTCCATCGGGTACAGCTACCTCAGCTGTAGCCCAGGGAATGAGGACAAAACTGCCACTCTGCATGGACCCTGCAAAGATTCACTGCTAATTTTATCCGCAAAGTAAATAATACTGCAGGTATCCGCGGATATCCGCGCAGACCTCTATCCATCTAGTTACGTAGCTCCATTTGGCAGTATGTCACTTCTAGCCAAAATGTTTAGAAGAAATTTGCGAAGATATGGCTAAGAGAACTATAATTTGTTTCTCATTAGAATGGTACGTTAACCGACTAACAAGGAAATGGTCAGACTTGTCATGTCGAAAACTGTGTTGCTATTTTTACCACTGTGAGTTAACATTGATGGAAGTCTGTATGCAGACTTAGCTGCTGACATGACCTGGAAGTCTGTAAAAAGTTTTATGAAGTATGACATTGTCGCATGGTTTCCGCGCTTATAACTGCCTGTTGTATAACCCTGACCTCTCTCGGTACGTTATACCATCGCCATCTAGGGACAAGGTGGCGTTAGCTACGCGCCGCTCTCGTGCCACAGCAGTGAGAGAGCTGAAAGCGATCGTACGATAATTAATAAATTCGTTGACAAATGTAGCTGATATATTATCTACAACATTCTTTCCAAATAGCTATGAAATAGACACAAATATATATACGGTTTAGACCATGTCAAACTTTTATTTCTTGTAATTACCGCAAAAATGCGAAATATTGATACAATGTTCAAAACATAGGTATTTTTTGTGCACCATGAACATACAAGCAAAGACGACGTATGATAGCCCTGCGAATCACAGACGTTGTTAGACGTCCGTAGACAAAAATCGCCCGGTATTAGGAAGGAATCAGGCCTAATATCAGTATATGTCGAGGCGTGCCCGTGGGGAGGAAAACTGATAATGTACGACTGATTGCAACTTGAGAATATTATCACGGCGACAGACAGGAAACTGCAGTGATTTGCACACAATAATTTTCTGTTACTTTTCTGTAAAATGCCTTCCACTGGCGGAAAAATTCTATGTCTAACGGTTGAATTAGGTTCGTGGAATCTGAAGTATCTCTACGTATTTGTCAAGGTGAGCTCGAAATACAGCTTTTAATGAATCAGAATTTTTATGACCTGGCCACGAATCTAGAAAGAGAAGAGATTTGTTCCCACAGAGCGGAAGAGAAGCATGACGCATGAAAAGTGTAACCTTATATTTCCCACTTTTCCAGACTTCGATGCGTCTACCATATGATTGTCTACGAAGATCATTGTTTGTTTGACACGTGGTCCAAAACGTCCAGCTGGTTCTTGAAGACACACATATAGTTTAGGCAGCAATGAACCATTCAGATTAATTATGGGCATTATAGTGCATGAATGCGTGAGTGCAGTCATGGACTGCGCAATTGCCTCAATATATTTTTTCCCTTTGAATGATAGTGTTCTTTTCGCACGCATTTCTTTTTGAAAACCTGACTGATCTGCATTGTAAACGAAAGATTCACTAAAACTGGGGACCTTAGTTTTTGCAGTCATAAGAAAAGCTATCATTTCCATTTGAATCACTTCATTTTCAGACATGTTTCTCGATTCAAATTTTATTTTTCGTGCCACACATTTATGTGATCGTTTGAAGCCACTAATCCAACTTTTAGAAGCTGTAAATTCTTTAGCGCCTATCGCGTTGGCAATCTCTAACGCCCAATCACGCAAAGTTGTGTCGGTGACACTCAATGAATGTCGCCTGGCATCGAAAAATTGCTCAAAAAGTCGCACATTTATCTCCGTCGCAATTTCCTGTCGACTCTTACGTCTTCCAGCGACTTCCTTTTTCCATCTATACAGATCACCTTCAGAACGGACAAAGCGATATTTTGAACGGTACTGACGCGTAGGCGTTTCTTACCACTTTCGTTCAAACAATACTTCACCGCTTTTTCTTTGTCTGATAATGTAATTGTAGTTGCTGGTGTTAGTTCCGGAGATAATTGATGATTGTACGTGGCACTGGCACTCGAAGAGTCTTCATGTCTGCAACTTTCTTCCGTTTCTTCGCCGTCTGTAGATTCACAGCCTGCAATATCGAATGTTTCAGTCGTTTCTAGCCAACATGTCTGCGCTATTTACATGCTCGTCTGGAAGTTTAACTACCATGTCGCACATCACATAGTCTTCATGCGTGTTTTCTGTTGATTGCTTCATTTGGCGTCTGTGGTATATCTCCATGGTAAGCAGCAAAACATTTACAGGATTTGCCATCACCTGTGAGGTAGGGATGGGAAAAACCGACCGGTTAAAACCGATACCGGTATTTTAGTTTTGAATAATCGTTTTTTTTTCGGTATTTATTTAGTGTCGGTTGTAACCGGTTTATTTTAGTTATTGCCAAGAACCGGGTAAAAAACCGGTCGACTATTTCCTGTAGTAGTGGTTCAAAGTGTGTTTTTGTAAATAATCTAAAAAAAATTACAACTAGTAGACCCTAATATTTAGGGCTATTCTAAAATTTTCACTGCTGTGAAATATTAGGTCATCGCAGAAACTAACAAAAGCGATCAGAGATACTCTAAGTATAGTCAGAAACGCGCAACAAACGCTTGGCATAAGAACTGAAGAACTGGTGCAGCTGTTGAGCCATCGATGCACCTGTTGCCGTGTGGCGTGGCCTATTAGACGACTCGCGTGCACCGGCAGTGTACGAGACTTGCCTCCGTCTGTTCATGCGGCAGTCCCTTGCTGTTGTCGCCAGACATCGGTTGTGTCTTAAATGGCACTATCCCGAATATGGAAGTACTTCACGAAGCACGGGAGCAGTGAGGTACAATGCTCCATTTGCTTTAAAAAGCTGAAAACGGGTGGGTGTCATTTAAGGAGAAAGCATTCGAAATGTTCCTTGGAAGAGAAGGTAAATTCGATTCATAGACCTATTATATAAGTGATGTACTGTAAGCATGAAATACTAACTCTTAATGTATTATCATATTGTTATGCTAACAAGTTTTATTAATGTGATTCCTTGAAAGCGAGGGACTTCTTTATTAACCAAATATGGGTTTAGGTAACATTGATCATGTGGTGCATCTCGAGGTAGCCGTGCGGTCTGAGGCTCCATGTCACGGACTGCGCGGCTGCTCCAGTCGGAGGTTCGAGTCCACCCTCCTCCCTCGGTCATGGATGTATATGTTGTTCTTAGCGTAAGTTAGTTTAAGTAGTTTGTAAGTCTAGGGACCGATGACCTAAGCATTTAGGTCTCATAAGAACTCACACCCATTTGAACATTCTTTGATCCAGTGGTACAGAGCTTTCCTAGTTCAATTTGCGTAAATTTACTCTGACAACAGTCATACTGTTAGTCGGAACTGTGTCTATTTTTCGAAATACTGCAGCACTGATTGAAGTTCATTTACTGCCTGTAACATATATATTAGGAGATATTCGTATGAGCTGGTTTACAAGTCCAACTTACGGAGTGATTGGCTCAATATTCGCAGCTGCCGGATGGAAATACTAGGCCAGTAAATCTGTATGCTTCGTATATCGTCTTCTACGGACTCCTGGCTAGGCTTACACACACTCAAGAAGGTGTGATATTGGGAGGGGATCTTGAAAAATATGGAAGGACTAGTGATTTGTCGTATAAAGTAAACTGACCTAAATTTTATCTAAATTTCGTAAGTTTCGGTTTCGGCCGAAACTAGAAGAACCGACGATTACGGTTTCTATTTCGACCGCAAAATATGTTCCGTTCAAACTCCACTGGAAATAATAGCAAGAAAAACCGAAAACAGGTTATTTAAAAAGCGGTTATCTTGAGCAATTTTTACGGTGCGGTTAAACTGGAGATGAATAGAGACGGTATAACCGAAAACCGGTTGTTTCAGCGATAACCGCCATCCCTACTGTGAGGGGAGATCGAATGTTCACCGTAAAGTGGCTTGCGGAGTATAGATGTACAGAATATCTTTCACATCTCTAACCACTTTCATGACGGTATGTTTCGAAATACGTACCAGAAATGGAAAGGAAGTGCATGCCACAGAAACGAATATTCGTTTCTCCTTTCCACCAAAACCGTGCAACGATATTCCTCTTTAGTGAACGCCGCGATAAGACGGCCGCACCTCCCGACCATGCGCACAACGCTCACCATAACAACAGCTCGCGACTCGCCATTTCCAGGAGTGGCCAGCCGTCTCCGTAAGTGCCAAGCACGAAAAACAGGAATTTAGGAATTTTCGTGATTTATTTAGGTGACTTCCAGCTAACGGCTAACATTTTAAATACAGACTTCCCTCAATGTTAACTAACAATGCTACAAAAAAATCAATACATGTTTCGGCATGATAAGTCTGACCATTCCCTTGTAAGAGGTCCTGGTTGCATATTATATGTTCAATGTGCAGAAATCGGCAGCAGACTGACTTCTGGAATATTAAAAATATTAAATTGTTTGAGATACATTTGCCTTTAATTCGTATGCACATGTGTGGTAAGTTGACAACGATTTACAAGTTCCGTCTAAGATTTCCGTAAATCGTATCTCAATCAAATGACGACGATAACAAGAAAGGATATAAAATTTAACATGTTGATTGATAAAATCTAAAAGGTAAAAGTTAGTAATCACGACTGCTCCGATGGAGTGTAACCTTTGTTACGTGGCGCGTGTGCTAATTGGCGTATGATTTTCAAGAGAGATTGTCGGTAAGGTATAGGATTTTCGTCTCTCGAGAGGTAAGTTCGAACGGAGGATGTTGATACCTTCAGTAAAGTTTCAGGGCCCACCTGGCCGGTAATAATGTAGCAGTCCGCCGCCTGCCGAAGGCGAATTCTGCACGAGGTGCTGAAACTTTCAGCCGGCGGCCTCAGAAGCCGGGAACCGCGCCACGACGCCAGCGGCCGCCTGAAATATTTCAGCACTTGCGGTGCGGGCCTCACCTGCGTGTCCTCTGATTCCAACATCGCTGTGTTTCTCTCTCTGAGGTGTCCATAATAATCTGTTGTCAAAGGATTATGCCACAAGCTTTTCCTGTCGTCATAAAAGAAGGTCTCACCTTAGACGAAAATGACCCAAGTATGGATTGGCATAATCCTCAGTAGAATAGTTTCGACAGCCAGTCTCGTTTTTAGTACCCACTCCGATTGCAGCGCTCCAAGCGGCCAGTAAAAACTGTCTCATAAAAATCGATCTTAACTGTAAATTAGATATTGGACTTGTTTTAGTTTGCTATGTCCCATTACAGGTTAGTAACATAAGTTATAGGAAAGTTTATTCATGACTCCTTGCGAACTAAAGGTACTTTACAAAATCTGTTGAACACCAGTAGACCTGATATTTTGCAGAAAGGTGTCCATACAATATTTACCCTAAAACGTAATATTCGCTTTGCTCCAGCCAAAGAATTTATTTGCCGAAATTCGAAGGAGTAAGAAATACGAGGCGCGTCCAGAAAGTAAGTTCCGTTTCAATTTATCTCCGCTGCAGCCCTGCGATTGCAGTTCCGTACACGCGCTGTACACGATGTGTATCAAGGAGAAGCACGTGCGCCATTTGGAGATCGCTGTCAGTTAAGTAAGCTTTGTTGTGATTGTTTGAAATGTCGGCGTTGATTGAAAATCCCGCCGCCTGTGAAATCAGGTCGGTGATTCGGTTTCTGAATGAGACGAAAGTGAAACCAAGTGAAATTTATCAGCAAATTTGCGATGTTCACGGACCAAATGCGATGAGTGATTCGATGGTGAGAAGATGGGTCTGACATTTCAATGGCGGGCGTAGTGATGTGCAAGATGAAGAACGAACCTTTAGTTACAGAAGAACTGGTTCACGCGATTGATGACAAGATCCAGGAAAACTGTAGGTTTACAATTAGTGCTCTCGCTATGGACTTTCCCCAAATCACTTCACCAATGACGACGAGCTGAAAGAAACTGTTTCCAACTAGTTGAAGACACAGGCGGCAGATTTCTATGAAGAAGGTATACAAAACCTGGTGCCACGCTATGACAAATGCCTGCAAAATTTCGGCAGTTATGTGGAAAAGTAATTTAAGAGTTGTAGAATTTTGTGCAATACAAATTTCTTCTGTATCTGTGTACAATTTCATTTTATTACCAAACGGAACTTACTTTCTGGACGCGCCTCGTATGTGCCTGTATTTTTACGCTTACGTAGGTTTATAAATTTGACATATCATATAATCTCTTTTTCATAGTGTTCTATTGAAAAATAATGTGGTGTTGCTTTTAAGTAACAGTAGTTCTTGTCGGCAATGTCGTCAAAGAAACAAAGTACAGTAAACATAAGCTTATTTAAGGAAATTGTTAGTTTACTCGCCACATTTAAGACAATTGTAGTCACAGCAGTTTCATTGCTAACAGTTCAGAAATGTAATTTTACATTAGTTGGCATTATTTAAAAATTTGACTCGTTTCACATTTCTACCACAGTCGCGACACACTCTCTGCTGTGAAAGTTGTTACCAACTGACAGTTGCAACGACACTAGCGCACCTGGCGGTGACAAGCCGCGCGAAGGAGTGATGTTTGTTTATAACTAATTTTGTACGTAATTAACTAAATAATTAGTACAATGTTAGCGTTACAAGCATTACTAAAATATCAATAAACATGTAATGTAAAAACTGTCGAATTTAACTGATTCAGTGGCATAAATTACAACTTCGTCATGAACAGATCTAAAAAGCCAATGTTTTATACATTCTAGCCGTTTGTTGCTCAGCTCTGGCAATAATTGTGGAATTGGGTTCTTCCCCTTTTATTGCCACATCTAGCACGTTGTTCCTTCTGCTACAGCTGTAGTGATTGATTTGCTACGTTACATTCTGCAATCATTGCATTCTACATACGATTCCTACGTTTCATTATCACGGATTTTACTGGAATTGTAGTAAATAAAACTTACGTTCCTGAGTAGAAATGCGACGTCTTCCTGCCACAGGGCAAGTATTCTGGTGATTCGTAGGCATTTTATTTTATTGTTATTATTTTTTATCGTAAATGACATTCTTCAGTGGTAGTCTGTAGATTACAAGATATTGTAAATAAACTGTCCTGTAATGTACCGTTTCGTATCTTTTCAGGGATATAAGGAAACTACAGAAAGACAAATGTTCAGATGTTTATGGTAGTACCTATTTTTATGTCACTACATGTAAGTGTTTCCTAATGTAAGAAGTATTTTAAAATGGATATAAATGATACTATCCACTGTCATCCAACATCACACTGCTGTTCAGTGTATACTAAAAGTCTGTGAGAGTGTCGTGACTGTATATGTTAGACTGTGGTTCTGCTTTCACGTATCTTCTCAGATATCACTACATGCTGATATTTCTCTTTATGAAACCTTATAAAACGTTATTCTTTTCCATGAAAGATGTGGAAAAACTTACTATTTACAACTAGACATAGATGAACATTACATTTGTTGTAGACAAGTTGAGTAGTGGAACTTAAATCTGTAGGTTTGTAAAGCTAGGTCTAAGTTATAGGACTTCGACCTAACTACGCTCTTGCTTAGAGGCAACATAACATTTTTTGGAGTTTGTGCAAGAAGTATTTATAAAGTATCAGGAAGGATTGCCACATCATGTTAAAATTATTTCACTGCAAACGAAAGTATATAACTCACGTGTTTTCGGCTGTTTCTATCGGCAATTCAGGACAATTTGGACTGTAGCAAATCGCAACTTTCAACAATTGTCTCCCGCTTGTCTCCCTGCTCGTGAGTTCACGCCATCTGTTGTCAACAAACGTTACTACTGGCATGAAGCTTAAACAGTAGAAAAGAGTGATTACATACAATGTTAAATGTAGCAGACCAACAGAAATATGTTGTTGTTTGTAAGCAACGCTGGTGAAGAAAGGGTTAAAATATGGAGCGCATGAAACTTGTATAGGATACAACAGCTACTTTACTTTACGTCACAAATAAGCCACCATAGGTGTAGCTAAAAAGAAACACAAATCAATATAATAAGACTCGAAAGTAATTTAAAACATTTCTCGACATAGAAGGTACGCATTCCTCAATTCTCACTACATCTTATCCACTAAAATCAGTATCTTCCGCACAACCACTTCAAAAGGTAAAGTAATACAGTTAAAAAACATTTGAATATTAGAGAATCTGCTGTTGAGAAGCGTACAAACACATCGACTGAAATGTGCAGGAGCTCCATCGTGCAAGAATCACATGTTGTGTCGTACTTGTAAAGGCACATGTTCTAGCAGCACAGGTAGAGTATCCTGTATGAAATAATGATAACGTGCTCCAGAGAGCGTAGGTGGAAGAACATGAGGCCCAATCAAGACATCACCAACAATTCCTGCCTAAACGTTCACAGAAAATCTTTGTTGATGACGTAATTGCACAATTGCGTGCGGATTCTCGTCAGCCCACACATGTTGATTGTGAAAATTTACAATTTGATCACCTTGGAATGAAATTTACATTTAAAGAGAGCTCTAACATGGTAATTAAGCGTTCATAACGAAAGAAAAGTGCATGCGTGTTCTGTAGAATCAATATGAGACAAAATAATGGCTGAAGCAGACCTACAAATGCTGGAACGTATCACAGACAGTCGCCTCATTACATTGGAACTGTAGGCTTGGATCGTGGTAAGGAGCGGTCGTTAGTGACAATTTGTGTTATCTTGCCACGTAGGAATTGGTAAGAAGAGCAAATATTGCGAAAAGCGCAAAACACATGAAGGACAGGGAGGGCCCAAACATCGCGTATGAGTTAGTGCTTAGTGCCATGCCTATTATTGGAACAACTTTTGTGACCTCCTGCATTCTCCTAGTCTAGGACAGCTTAGTAGTTCTCAGTGACTTATTTAAGCCGTTCACATAGCTTTGAGGCTATTATTGAGAAACATGTGTCCACAAAAATGAAAACAATTCCATACAGTAGCTGTATATTGGTATCACCGGAACACGCAATGTTCGATTCACATCTGGAGGCCTTGTTTGCCAGTTGTGCTAAGAACATCTGTCCTCCGTGATAAAGTCACTTTTTGTCTTTGCTATTTCATCTCCTCTCGCCCAGTTTGGGCGATTAGGTGACGGAGGCGTGGATTGGGAGATAGGAGATAGTTACAAATATTTGGCTCCTCACACGAAATTATTAAGCTTATGGCCCTTAACTGCAAGGTCATCAGTCCCTAAACTTACAAACTACTTATGAACTAACTTCTTTGAAAGACAGCACAAACATCCACGCCGCGGGAGCCCGCGTGATCCGCAACGTGGCGCTCAGACGAGAGGATAGCTATCATTTGCGTGAAACATAATGTACGAGTCATATTTAACATGTATTTAGGTATAGGGATGGTGGATACACATTTTAAAGGTTGTCGTCTTGTACGTTCTGTAATCAAGAGACGGTAGGTATAAGAACACAGAAATATTTTATCAAACACTGGAGTATGACACGGAGCTTGACCAGTTGTATTAAACCAAAATTAGGAACCTGTTCTGGATGGGGGATTTTTTTGTGCGAAAAGTCGGGTTTTATGGAGGACGATAAAGTAAAATGTTCAAATGTTTGTATAGCTTATGGGACGTAACTACGGGATCATCAGTCCCTAAACTTACAAACTACTTTTCAACTAGCTTATCCTAGTAACGGCACAAATATCCATGCCCGAGGGGGGATTCGAACCCCCGACCGTAGTGGCCGTGCAGACCGTGACTGGAGCGCCTCAGTCCCCCCGGCCACCGCGGTCGGCGACATAAAGTACTTGAGGTGATAACGATGCGGACTGGTGTGGGTAGAGGGTGAGACAGGAAGTGTATGGAGAAGGCGGCGAAGACGTTAGGAGCGATGGATACGGTGGGGTGGATGCAGAGGCAAGGCAGCACACTAGAATTGGAAAGGAACGAGGAGACTATAGGATTGACATCATGATGTCTTGACTCGCTGCGTCTCAGAAAAGTCGACATCTTGAATTGGGTGTTACATCAGCATCCAATCTTCCAAATCAATTATCATCTTACTTTCCAGCATATACGTGTAAACGTCAGACGAAATGTATTGAAAATGCTGCTTGTCACCTTCTGGTGACTTTCTGTCGCCGCAAGGGACACACAAAAGTAAAGTCAAGTGAAATATTAAGTTATACTTGATGACGAACATTTTTTATTGTCATTCTATTAAACTATCTATTCTTCGACTACTATCAGTTAAATTACTTCTCGGATAACCAAAGTCATCAACTACTTTTGGTATCTCATTTACTAATTTATTTGGACGACATAACACTTCACTTACTTTGTTGCTGTTAATAATCATTTTCAAGACACTATAACTGTCGTTGTACCCTCTAAGATTTGTTGATGAAAGAGTGCGTATGGAGTACAAGAAATGATTACCTTATTTTCTTTCGAAGATGTGCCAAGATAGCCTACTTAGTTGAGGTGTCCGTGGCTCGAAGCGGGAAATGTAGCTTAGAATCCCAGTCCAGCACAAATTATTAATTTGACCATTGAATTTATTTTTATGCCCTGCAACGAACGAGATGTTTAAATATTTTGAATTCGTAAATTTACATGTCCGAAAGATGAGACACCATATCAATAATGGTATATATGCCCTAACAGGATATTGACAATTTCTGTGTAGATGCACAAATACCCTCGATCCCTCGCAAAAATACAGATGGGCTGCGAGCAAGAAGCACTACCATTGTAGAGTGCTAAATGTTGAGAATAAGTGCGGGGCCAGAAGCGTGCTTTGACAGCATAATTGTTTAAGGTGACAGCTGGTACGGAGAGGGAAATTCGTTTTCGAAACCCATAGCAGCACGAATCTTCAACTTCACCATAGAATTAATTTCATTGTCGTGCAACGGTCGAGATATTTGAATTTGACGAACTCATCGAGCAAGTTTTCTGTTTCGCAAGAAAATAGTCACAAATCAATGTGCAGCACTTCTGAACAATTCACTTCGTTGGGTATTTCTTGACAAAGTAGTTCAGTCGGCAATGTGAATACCCGATGTTTAGTATTCAGTTATCTGCTGATGATCCTTGTGTATGTAACAGGGCCCACAGACGTAAATTCACTTCTACACTAGGTTTTAGTTGGTGGTAGCCAATCTATCTGTACCAGCAGAACACTGATCGACAATTACAAATTGGAAGTCATTCGGCAGCACCCAGTAGCACTGGATACATTTGTACCTTCATTCATTACGACGTATTCTCGTCAATGGAAAATTCAAGGAACAATGTTTATGTTGCAGTTACCGGATTCAATGTTTTTTGGCAGCCAATCGATAAGAAAAATTGGTTGTTGTTCGGCATCACGCAATGACAGTGGATACATTTCTGTTTTCATTCATACGTCACATTCCTGTCACTGGAAAATTCAAGTACAAAATTTTCGAGACATAAGTCAGTATATCCAGAGTGCAAACACAAATGTATTTATTACATTTGCCTAATTCTGCAGGTGTATATGATACCCCACTGATCTAAATATTGTAAGGACTGATGACCCCGTAGTTAAGTCCCATAAGCTTAACAAACATTTGAACATTTGATCTAAATATTGGAAATGATCATTACTGAAATACCGGTAAGGATACTACGCCAGTAGATGCATCATCATTTCAGGCTTTACTGCGTCTTAAATTCGGATGTATCACTAACTGAAGCCGCGCTAACATTTTTGTAGATCAACTCACCGTTAGCATCAACAACCAGCCGTTTTATTTTATACTTGAAAATGTAGTCTGAAATCTCTGTGATTTAGAAGCAATAAGAATATGCGACGAGCAGGACTGATCAATGAGTGCTGAATATTCAGAATTTTGCAGTAACTTCACATTTCCTGCCTAACGAAGATCAAAGAAGTGCAGTTCGTCTGCCGAAAATCAGCAGCCGTCCTTTCTAATAATCTCTGTAATGAGGAAGACAGCTTTCTCCCTTCGTAGAGGCGTCTAGATAATAACGATGTCCTCAGTGCTGCATGTGAAACACAAAACGTGGTAAAGGCAGCTTCCAGTTTGAGGGTCCGCACTGCATCCAAACAAGGCGTGCTGCCGATCATCCTTCATAGCGCTCAAATCGACAAACCTCCAGAGCATGAACAACAAGGAAACAACTTCCCGCAAGACGGTACTGTACTACGGCACTGCTTCGTGAAAAACCGCACTTTCCGATGAGTCGCAACTAGAGGGTAAAAATTGTGTAATGGCCCTGTCGCTGGTTTTGCGAGTGGTTCACTAACTACTATATTACACAAAAATAAAAATGAATTGTAGTTTTCAAAATGAAATGCCAAGATCGCACATTAATAATTTATTCAATGACCACCGGTTTCGGTGAACTGTGTCACCATCGTCTGGTCACATATATCATTTACAAGTTGGTCATCTTGTTAGAAAAATTGGTATAAAATAATAAGTGCAACATTGCACTTAGTCACTATATATAAATACACAAGATAAAAACATGACAGCTTGAGTATTTTGTAAGCTGTCATATTTTCAACTTCTGAATTTATTTATATAGTGAGTAAGTGCATTGTTGCACTTATTATTTTATACCCATTTTTTTAACAAGTTAGCCAGCTTGTAAAATATATATGTGACCAGATGATGGTGACACAGTTCACCGAAACTGGTCGTCATTGAATAAATTATTAATGTACAATCTTGGCATTTTATTTTGAAAACTATAAAACGATCAGATCGCCTCCAAACCCGACTATTTCAGGTAATTTAAAAACGAATTGGCCCTCGGAATACTTCAAAAGTTGTATACAAAACATTGATCGTAATTTTAGGAATATTTCTTATGCATTAAAGTCAGCTGGGATGTCTAATCCCAAAAAGTAACAATACCCGAGGATTCAATTATGACTGTTTAATTATGAAAAGACAGTGCACACTTTTATACATTTATTTATTTTAAAGATAGGACAATAGGAGCTCATGACAGCGAGGTTTTCAGCGCAGCGCCATTTCAAGATAATTAGGCGACGAGTGTGACCTGAGAAAACCGGCAACAGGAAGGTAAGCACCTGAACTAGACAAACGGCATGGGGGGCGAAACAAACACACAAACAAATACTGCATATTAACAATGGAGGTTGGCTCACATAAGTAGACGGTCGTAAAAGTAAACGCAGTTCTAGGGTATCTTGAATTGACCACTGGCAGAAAAGGGATGTGCCAGCCATTATTTAACAAACCTCCAGCCAAAAAGCTTAGGCCAGAGTCGAGAAAGTTCACAAAATTTTAAAAAAATCATCACACTCGCCTCATCATCAGCTAAAACAGAGGGCAGAGCACCACCAAGATTCGCTGCTGCCCTCTCAGCACGATATAAAATACATTCAATTAAAATGTAGCGTACAGTGATCTGCACGCCACAGGCAACACAAAACGGGGGACTCTATCGACAGACTAAATAGCTGTGCGTCAAAGGGCAGTGTCCGATTCGGAAACGTGTCAAGATTACGTCACGCTGCCTCAATATCTGACAGGAGGTTCGCCATGGTCAGACAGTTGGCTTGACCAACCGCAGTTCATTGCCCGTCACTGCCAACCACGATTCCTCCCACACAGAGAGCATGCCCTGCAGGTGTAGTGGGACGGATTATTGTCTCCGCTACTTATCTCATGTCAGCTCAGTTTATGCAGGATAACTTACTTATGTTTGTGTTCTTAAGTAATTTTACGTAAATATTGAATGTTATATGATTCTTAAAGAAGTTTTTTGTATGGTTTTTTTATGTTTCATGCGCTGTGAGGCGATTTAACCTACGAGAGCAACATCTTCGACGCCGATTCCAAGGAGTAAATAGCCGGCCACATCAAGTCGCGGGTCGACGGCCACGAGGCAAGAAGATGTTGATCTCTGCGGTTGTCGTCGCGAGAGTTGACATTATTAACAACGTTTCATGATAAAACAATAAATTTTAAAAGTCAGTTCTCTTTTGTCTGTCGATGACTACGTATGTAATATCATAGAAAGCAATAAATGTTATCGTGTTTAAACTTGACGAAAGTGTCAGAGTACATCATTTATGAAGAATTATTTTACGATAAATAATATATTAATGAAACGAGGAGAATATTTAATTTAATTATTCTTCAATGTGAAGGAAGAATTTTTTATGAATTTTTATTGGTGGAAAAGTTGCGTCAAGAAGACTTCGATAAATGTTTCTTTTAGAACTTTGATTAATCGATCATACACATTGATCGATAATCATTGAAGAAATATTATTTTTTTATCTGTGGCTATAGCAACGACCACAAACTGAATAATTTATTTTGACTGTCTTATCTATGAGAGGAATTAGAAATATTTTAACAAGAGTGACTGTTAAAGACTTCTTCCCTCGGCGTAAGAATCTGATTTTGAAATATTGCAACGTATAAAGATTTTACATGAACATATTTATTTTTTATTTTATATAAATTTTTATAGGCGAGTGGACACCTCAAGGATTACGAAGTCTGACACGGCCACATTGAACTCTAATTATACAAGACGAGTGCTTTTGAAGATAAGGTTTTAGCACACGTTTCGCCGTACGAAGAGGTCGTTCCGCCGCACGTGGCGACCGATGATACAGGACTTGTGTGCCATTCGAAGAAGAAATTTAGCACACAGACGCGGAGGAAGAAGCAGCCTGTGTCACTCCATCAACGAGAGGTCTGGTTGACGACGGGGGCAGCCTTGGAGAACGGTCACCTAGATATTCTACGAGACTACGCTGCAGTCGTGAACAGCACCTTGCTGTTCCCGACACCCTTTCTCTTTTAGGCTTAACAGGCCTAGTCCAATAGCTTTGAGCAGTCATCTCTGCGGCATCGCTACGACGCTGTTGTGGGTGATTACGGTGCGCAGTGCAGTGGAGAAGGGCCGCTGGTGACAAAGCAGTTGGGGTCGTCGGCAGCGTCTGCGAGAGAGAGCAGGCACACCGGCATCGGCATCATACGGTGCAACGCAGACGGCAGTTGGTGTGGCTGCGAGTAACATCTCACCTATCACGGAGCTGCATAAATTTAAATTAAAACATCCGGTGAGTCAATTTCACATAGGCAATATTGGTGTGTGACAGTGAACAGTGTTCAAAAGGTTATTTTACGTGTGTAGATAGTGCATATCTAGCCAATACGTCAGAAGGTGAAATATCGGGTGACGAACAAGTAGGATTCCCTCCACTTAGTAGGGAAGGACGGTTTCTGAATAGGAAAATAGACAAATCCATAAACAGAATTGAGAATAAAATAAGTGACAATAATAATGAAATTAAGGACATGTTTAGACAGATAGCAGCTACTCTAACCAAAACCCAGGAACAAATGGCTAGAATGAAATCGGTTCAAACTAGGATAGAATCGGCTCAAACTGAAACTCAGGGACAAATATTAGGTCTCATTAATAGGCTCGAGGAACATATCAAAGAGTCACGTGAAGAAAAAATTCAAATGCGCCAAGATATCGCTAACATATAGATTAGATAATATTCATGTTTTAGTATCTACTGAGATAGGAAAGAGTACTGTTATGTTACGTGAGGAGATAGAAACAAATAATATTAAGATACGTGACGAGATAGAAGTTAATAATATTAAGATCCATGAAGAGCTTATATTACAAACCGAAAATATTCGGAAAGATTTACAAGAATCTATCCAAGAAATTTCTACCAGGAACGTAGAAAATTCTTCGATAGAAAATCCTGCTTTAAACCAGCTATCCCAGCAAGTGGAAAAAGATCATGCTGAGATAGTGAATATTAAAACTTTAATCTCTGGTATCTATAATAATATTGAAACAGTCAGAGATAGTGACAACCATCAGTCGGCAGAATGTTCAAACTGTGGTGACAGTCGAAACGCAGAACTGTTAAGCCGTGTGTCCAATACTGAACTCCAGTTGCGCGAAATTAATAAACAGTTAGCAGAGTTCAGTGCCAAAGATAATATGACTAACGGTAAAAGCAGTTCTACCAACATTGTTAGGAACGATAGTCGTACCGCTAGTGAAATTTTAAGCGCTGACAATATAATTGAAGCACCCATGTCAGCAGATAATAAAAACGACGCGACTACTTCCTCGCAAAGTGAAGTGAACAAAACAAGACCAGTTAATGATTGTGGAGGAAATTGTCATGCAATAGTGACTTCAGAAGCAGCAAATAAATTTCCGACCTTCAACCCAGAGGGTGGCTTGAATCCTATTATATTTGTAAAAGCCATATAGAGTTCATTTCCTGTTAACTGGGATGATAGACGAAAAATACAATTTATAATCGGACAATTAGAAGCTAGTGCTACTGAATGGGCTATTCTAAACTGTAATTAATTTAAGACATGGGATGATTTTATCACCCAATTTAAAGAAAAATATTGGTCAAAAGGGGAGCAACAACATCTTACTCTCGAATTATTATACCCACCCTATTATTCAAAACGTTGGGGAGGATTCAGAAAGTATTTTGAATGGCATTTAAATCGGGTAAAACTGATAGAGCATCCCATAATGGAAGATCATCTAATCAGGGTATTGATTAGTAGACTACCTTATTATGTTAAGGAAAAAATGATAGAAAGGGAATGGTCACGTCCGAGAGATTTATTAAATTACCTAGGACAGCTCGACAACTTAATCAAAGAAAAGGAGGACGAGCAACTTAGAAATAACCGAGAAAATAATGTTCGGAACAACGGCAATAATCGATTTGAGACTCGTAAAGGCAACAACGCAAATCAAAGTCGTTTTTGTCAAGTTAAGAGACCCTATAAAGATACTGGTAGTATAGGGAATAAAGAAGGTGGTTCTAAGGTACGTAAAATACGTGGTAAAGGTAATCAATCGAACACAAAACAAATAACGGATAATGGCGAGATCATAGGTGACATCATCATAGAAAATTCGGGAAACTAAAACCGTCCCTTAGTGCGGGTCTACTAAAGCGGACCGTAGATTTATTTTCTATACGACCCACTTGTAATTTTTCTTTAAATCGATCGGATAAAGATAGTATACAAGATGATCTCCTGTTTCAAGAGAATAACATAAAGAAAGTAAGGAATTTTAAACCAGTCATCAAGGGTTTCATCAAAGATTTTTATTTATTTGTTTTTTCTGTTCCATAGGACCCACTTCAGGAGTAAGACTCCATGGCCATGGAACAAGTCAATACATTAATTGTTACACAATAATGGTAATAGAAAAATTTTAAGTAGTCCTTTGCACACGACAACCTTAAGACAAAGTGAAAAGAATCAATAAAGAAAAAATAAATTAGCTTAATTCTTTAACTTTTCTAGGAGTTCCTCGACAGAATAAAAGGAGTGAGCCACGAGGTAACTCTTCAATTTAGATTTGAAAGCATGTGGATTAGTGCTAAGATTCTTAAGTTCTTGTGGCAGCTTATTGAAAATGGATGCCGCAGAATACTGCACCCCTTTCTGCACAAGTGTTAAGGTGGTGTGGTGCAAATGTAGATTAGACATCTGTCTAGTATTCACCGAGTGAAAGCTACTAACTCGTGGGAATAAGCTGATATTATTAACAACAAACGACATTAAAGAAAAAACGTATTGTGACGCCAGAGTCAAAATTCCCAGACTACTGAAAAGGGGTCGACATGACGTTCGCGAACTTACACCAGATATTGCTCGAACCGCCCGTTTTTGAGCCAGAAATATCCTTTTTGCATCAGGCGAGTTACCCCAAAAAACAATGCCGTACGTCATAAGTGAGTGAAAGTAAGCGAAGTAGACTACTTTTCGTGTTGAAAAATCACTTATCTCAGATATTGTTCTAATGGTAAATATAGCAGAATTTAGTTTTGGAACAAGATCCTGAACATGGGCTTTCCATGACAGCTTACTGTCTATATGAACACCTAGAAATTTGAACTGTTCAGTCTCACTTATCACATGCCCATTATGTGTAATCATAATGTCAGATTTCGCCAAATTATGTGTTAGAAATTGTAAAAACTGAGTTTTACTGTGATTTAACATCAACTTGTTTTCTATTAGCCATGAACTTATCTCCTGAACTGCATTATTTGATACTGTGTCAATATTACGAGCAACATCCTTCACTACCAAGCTGGTATCATCAGCAAACAAAAATATTTTACAATCACCTGTTATACTCGAAGGCATATCATTTATATAAATAAGAAACAGCAATGGTCCCAAAACAGACCCCTGGGGCACCCCATACTTAATTGTGCCCCATTGGGATTGCACGTCATAGCCATTTTCTACACTGCGGAGAATTACCTTCTGTTGTCTATTATTAAAGTAAGAGGTGAACCAGTTGTGGGCTACTCCCCGTATTCCATAATGTTCCAACTTCTGCAACAATATTTTGTGATCAACACAATCAAACGCTTTTGTTAAATCAAAGAAGACGCCTAATGTCCGTAGCCTCTTATTTAACCCATCAAGTGCCTCACAGAGAAACGAAAATATAGCGTTTTCGGTCGTTAAACCACTTCTAAAACCAAACTGTACGTTTGACAGGAAATTATGTGAACTGAAATGATCAATTAATCTTGAATATACAGCCGTTTCAATAACTTTGGAAAAAACCGATGGCATAGAAATAGGTCTATAGTTGTCTACATTATCCCTTTCTCCTTTTTTATAAAGCGGTTTCACTACTGAGTACTTTAATCTGTTAGGAAACTGACCATTCTGAAAGGAAAAATTACAAATATGGCTTAGTACTGGGCTAACATATGGAGAACAGTACTTTAGAATTCTGCTAGATACCCCATCATATCCACAAGAGTCCTTAGTCTTTAGTGATTTAATTATTGACTCAATCTCACCTATGGAAGTATCATGAAGGATCATTTCAGGCAACAGCCTCGGAAACGCATTTTCTAAAAACGTTATATGATTACCTGTAGAAACTAGAGTTTTGTTTAGTTCCTCTACTATATTCAGAAAGTGATTATTGAATATTGCACATATATCTAACTTGTCAGTAACAGAAACATTCCTACTACGCACTGACGTTATATCTTCTACCTGCTGCTCCTGACCAGACACTTCCTTCACGACTGACCAGATAGTTTTAATTTTATCCCGAGAGTTTGCTATTCTTTTTGCGTACCACATACTTTTTGCATTCTTAATGACATTTTTCAGAACCTTACAGTACTGTTTGTAATGAGCTACTGCATCTTCATTCTGACTGCTTCTAACATTTTGATACAACTCCCGCTTAGTTCTACATGATACTCTTATCCCCTTTGTCATCCACCCTGGCTGTCTGTTACTGAAAGTACCCTGTTTTGAGCGTTCTAGCGGAAAGCAACTTTCAAACAGCATAATAAATGTGTTCAGAAAAGCATTATATTTATCATCTGCATTATCAGCACTATAAACATCCTGCCATTCTTGTTCCTTAATTAGGCTTAAAAAGGTCTCAATTGCAACTGGATTAACTTTTCTGAGTAGTTGATATTTATGTTTAACATTTTTTTGAGAACAAATACTTTTTAGAATTAAAAGTTGGGCATCGTGGTCTGATAGGCCATTTACTATTCTGCTGACAGAGTGCCCCTCTAATAATGAAGAATGAACAAAAATATTGTCAATGGTAGAACTGCTATTTCCTTGCACTCTCCTTGGAAAAAATACTGTTTGCATCATGTTATAGGAATTAAATAGATCTAACAGCTGACTTTTCCTTGAGCTATCACCTACACAATTAATGTTGAAATCTCCACACACAATTAAATTTTTATACTTCCTATACAGTGAACCCAGAACCAATTCCAGCTTGGACAGAAACATTTTAAAATCTGAGTCAGGGGATCTATAAATAACAACTATTACTAGTTTAGTTCCATTAACAACTCCTGCACTACATTCAAATATCTGTTCTGTGCAGTGTTTAGAAAAATCGATTGACTCCGATGAAAAATCGTTTTTTACATACATGGCCACTCCCCCACACTGCAAAGAACTCCTAGAGTAGAAGGCAGCTAACCTGTATCCTGGCAAAGGAAGTCTCTTAATTGTCACACCACTTAAAAAGTGCTCTGAAATTCCAATAATGTCAGAATCAGTATCAATAAGCATTTCATTAACTTTATCTCTGATACCCTGTATATTTTGATGAAAAACAGTAATTCCCTTATTACTTATATTCTTAGACTTTGTCAAAGGTGGTTCATCATTTCTTAGAGGGACTTCCTTTAAGCAGGAATATCTATCAGCTGTCTTCAGTCTAAAAAAGGTGCAGCCCTAACACCAACTACTACAGGAATTTTTCCATGAGTGAAACCCCCACCCCCTACTACACTGTCACCTATGAGCTTTGCCAACCTCCCCTTCCCATACCTATTGAGGTGCAGACCGTGCCTAGTAAAATCCGACCTTTGGATAGTTTCAACTGGCACCACTGCAATGTGATCCATGCCCTCCGTCATCAGCGCCTTCTCAAGCCCCATGTTAAGACGGCTGACAGCCGTATTAAGACAAGGCCTATCATGACGCTGAAACAGCTGCACGAAATGCACATTCGTGCCACCAGTTTCAGTTGCTATCCTTTCCAGATCACCACCTATATCATATTCCCCGTCCCTATCAAGACTGTTCCCGGCCCCACCCACTATAACTACCTGATCCTCTTTTGAAAAATTCCTACATAAGTCCCCTATGTTACAAGTGACCTGATCTAACCCTGCACTAGGCTTCACTATGCTGGTGACCTGGTACTCACTCCCAAGTACTTCCTGCAACTGTTGGCCAACACCTCTGCCATGAGAACTACCTAGCAGCAGAACCTTCTTCTTCCTAAGAGACCTCTCTACAGATTTCGGCTTACCAAAAGCTGAGGTCTGCTGCGTACTTCCTACACCTACAGCTACAGGAGGTTCATCTCCACTCAACTCTGACAGTTGGTCAAACCTATTTGCAACTTGCAATGTAAAGCTATCTGAATACCTTCTCCTAGCTGCCTTCTTGCCAACTGCCAGTTCCCATTCCCCAGCCCCCCTTCCCCTCCTCAACCTACCTAGTTCCTCTTCAGCGTTTTTCAACTGCACCTGAAGGGCGCAGATCAAACGCTCCTGCTCCTCTATCAACTTATTCCTGCTGCAAATCCTACAGTTCCAGGAGAGAACCTCACCACAATGCCCACTGTCTTCCCCACTGCACTCCCCCCCCCCCCATGAAAATACTTACTACAAAAATACAGAAGTAAATATCATTATTGATTCTGGTAGTGAGGTTAGTATAATATCTAAAGAATTATTTAAAATCAAGAGGAAATATTGGAAATTTCCAACGTTGCCAGTAAGTAATGTAAGAATTGTAGGGATTACTGGCAAGAAAAGTCAAAGAAGTTTTTCTATCTTTTACAATTAACCAGCAAGCTTTCTCGCATTCATTTCTTGTAGTGGATAAATTAAATGTAGCCTTAATATTAGGTGTTGATTGGTTATATAAGCATGACGCTCTCTTGGATTTTAAGAATTCCACTCTTACAGTTTATGTAGAAAACCATATAGTAAGATTTAAGTTCGACCACCTCAAAGATGTGGATAATAATTATGAGTCTCTGCATCTTAAATACATGGATGCCATGAACTTATCATTAGATTGTGAGGAGGTAGCAGAGGAAGGTTATCATTCTGATTTCAATGATAGTATCTATAATGAAATAAAAGATAAGTGTTATTCAAATACATTCCTCTCTCAGCAGGAGAAAGAAGAGCTTGAATTAGTATTATTAAAATTTAAGTCAGTTGTTTCAGACAAACCTGGATGTATTAAAGACTATGTATGTAAGCTTAAGATTAAGAACCCAAAACCGTTCTTTAAGAAACCTTATCCAATTTCTGTGGAGCTAAAGGAAGCTGCCACAAGAGAGGTAAATAAAATGTTGGAACAAGGTGTCATTGAGAGATCATGTAGTCCCTTCAACAGTCCATTGTGGGCGGTGAAGAAGATTGGAGGTAGAGTTCGCCTAGTATTAGATGCTAGGGAATTAAATAAAATCATTGAGATGGAAAGGGATAGACCTTTACCTATGGAGGAAGTACTTTTAAGAATTGCAGGATCTCGTTATATGAGTACCATGGACTTAACAGCTGGATATCATCAAGTTACTTTACATCCTGACTCAAGAGAATATACAGCTTTTCTCTTTGAAGGTAAGCCTTACCAATTTAAGGTGTTACCATTTGGACTTAACATATCTGTGGCAACCTTTATAAGAGCGTTAGACTCTGCATTAGGTCCACAACTGTCCAGTAAGATAATTGTATACGTTGATGACATCCTTGTTGTTACAAGAACATGGGAAGAACATCTCTCTGTTTTACAGGAGTTGTTCGAAAGGTTGATTGCTAATGGTATCACTTTAAAATTGTCTAAATCATATTTAGGGAGAGAATAAGTAAGGTTTTTAGGACATATAGTGAATAGTAAGGGAGTAAGACCGGATACTCAACGTATTGAAGCTATTGCGAAATGCCCTAGTCCTAAGAATAAGAAGCAGTTAAAATCCTTCTTAGGAATGGTAAGTTTCCTGAGAAGATTTATTCCAGGAACTGATATTACAAATCCTAAGCTTTTAGATTTGCTTAACACTAGAAGGACCGAGGGGCCAAATTGGCCCCTGTAACGATTTTTCCCTTGTGTCCTGAGCAAACCGTTAACTGATTTGAGTTGACATTTTGTGACTTTTCATTATTCATATAAACTATTGTGTACCCTCTTTTAGAGTGTTCTACTTTTATTAGATTCCGAAATATTAAGATTACTACCTAGAAGGACCGCAGGGCCAATTTGGCCCCTCTTAGCGTTTCTCTGTATTTTCAGCATTTTGCCTTGTAATAATGTGTAGCAAATAAAACCATCTGTTTTAGCTTTGTTGTTTCAATAAGCGACAACAATGCAATACATTCCAGCACTGATTGTTGGACTGTTGAAGCAATACTCTCGATTATTGTCTGTCACAGTATCTGATAGTCGTCCCTGCAAACATGACCTATAAATTCAAGAAAGGTCTAACGGACGCAGAAATACTAGAAGAACTAAGAAAAATAGAAGATGAAAGCTCAGGTGAAGAATTTGAGGTTTCTGATAGCGATAGCGATCAGGACAGTGAAGAACGTATGGTAGTTTCAGTGTCTGCAGATGAAGGAAGTGATTCTTCTAACGAAAGTGTTAGTTTTCTAACCAGTTTGGAACAAAATGAAGCTTCTACAGCTAGTCTCCCTTCTAGTGTCCGAAATCCTAACTCTGTAAGATCAACAACCCAGAAAAAGGCTTCTTCTTCTGGAAGTGAAGAGAAAAAAGAAACAGCAAAAGATGGAACTGTCTGGAAAGTTGTACCAGTGGGCTCTAACCCAGGTCAGTAATATGTCTGGTCTTTAGATAGAGTTATACATGGTAAAATTGAAATAAACACTAGTTAAATACAAAATATGTATGATAAATAACAGTAACAACAAGTTGATATAGCTTTGCATAATATAACTAGATTTGATAGCATATAAGAACAAATATATATGTATAATACTATTACAATACACATTACAAAAATATAATTCTTCTGTACATTTTCAGGTCGTCTGCAAAATTGTAACATTCTGCGAGAGAGTCCAGGACCAACATCATATGCTAAAAGGAACATTCAAAATGGGAAACTCCTTAGTGCTTGGCGGCTTATTTTCAGTGCCTCCATGATGCGCCACATCAAGCTTTGCACTGAAACTGAGGCTCGTCGTCGAACACAAGACGATTCCTGGACAGTAGACATTGAAGAATTGGATGCCTTTGTCGCCATAATGTATGCAAGAGGGGTGTATGGGGCAAAGAATTTTCCTCTGAAAGGTCTTTGGTCAACAGTATGGGGTCCTCCGTTTTTCAGACAAACTATGGGGCGCAATAGATTTGTTGAAATACTGAAGTATGTTAGGTTTGACATAAAGTCCACTAGATCTGAACGTCTCAAGACTGACAAATTTGCTCTTGCCTCAGCTATTTGGAATTCTTTCATTGAAAACAGTAGGTCATGCTATAAAGCAGAACCTTACGTTACAATTGATGAACAACTTTTGCCCTCGAAAACAAGATGCCCTTTCACACAATACATTGCTAGCAAGCCAGACAAGTTTGGTATAAAATTGTGGTTACTTGTATGTGTTTCTAGTAAATACATACTGAATGGATTCCCGTACACTGGTGCCGATCCCCTTCGACCAGCTGACCAAAGCATAGGTGAAAACGTCGTTCTTAGGCTTATGGAACCATACCTAGGCAAAGGTGTGAATATTACTACTGATAGCTACTTTACTTCGCTAAAACTTGCAAAACGTTTGAGGGCAGCATCCACAACTTTAGTAGGTACACTGAACCGTAAT
Organism: Locusta migratoria; assembly: GCA_026315105.1. Lineage (NCBI taxonomy): Eukaryota > Metazoa > Arthropoda > Insecta > Orthoptera > Acrididae > Locusta > Locusta migratoria. The sequence goes on along the minus strand of CM048744.1, from coordinate 196,478,106 downwards.
CGAAGGGAGGTGCCTCCTACAGCAAAGACACGAAAACAACCACTCCACTCGACTGTTGTGTATAAAAATGATGATGGTACAACCCTAACAGTTTATCAAGGGAAAACAAATAAAAATGTCTTATTATTGAGTTCACTTCACTCTCATGTATCTGTGTCTGAAAGTCAGAAGAGGACTCCTGAAACAGTGCAATTTTATAATGAAACAAAATTTGGGGTCGACGTTGTGGATCAAATGGCAAGAATGTACTCCACAAAAGCTGGGTCAAGACGTTGGCCAATGCATATATTCTACAATATTCTTGATTTGGCTGCCATAAATTCATGGGTATTGTATAAGGAAGTGACTGGTGAGCGAATTAGTAGACGGGAGTATATTCTGGATTTGTGTGAGGAGCTTCGAGCGCCATATACGGAAGCAAGAAATAAAACGTCAGATCGAGATGATGCAGACAATAAAGGTGGACCACAGAAGGCAACAAAGAGAGAGAAGTGTAAAATTCGTACCTCATGCAAAGGAAATCACACAGCTACTGTTTGTTCAGGTTGTGAGAAAGCAGTGTGTGGGAAATGTGAGAAGAAAAGACGAGTGTGGTGTGACAAGTGCAGCCACGAACAGCAGTGAGTTCTTGTGGAGAGTGTTTGTGTAAAATCAATTGTTGTGAAATATATATTTAAAGCATTTATTCTATTAATACTGAATGTATGTGAAATCTTCTTCACTATTTAGACATTCATGCAGAAAACAATTCTAAAATTTGTAAGTTGGAGTAGATAAATTTTTTCTAGATTTTGGTTACAAGACAGTAAGTGTCGTCCATATATTGCACAAATTCATGTAAATTATACTCAATAAAAGTGTATATGAAGATTACATTGCATTATTTTTCACAATCTGGCCATATAAGAAATAAAACTGCATGGGGCCAATTTGGCCCCAGCGGTCCTTGTAGGTAGTAGCCTGCATGCGGTCCTTCTAGTGTTAAACAAAAGTCTGTGTGGACTTGGGGACAGGAAGAAGAATTAGTTTTCCATAGAATAAAGAATGCTTTAATAAACGCGAAAATGCTATACCATCCAAAGTTTGAAGAAGAATTTTGTATGTATACAGATGCCTCCGATTACGGAATTTCGTGTGAGATCTTTCAGGGCGAATTAACTGACGAAAACGGATTACATCGTCCTATAGCTTTTGCTAGCAGAACTTTGAATAAACACGAAAGAAATTACTTCGTAGCGGAAAAAGAATCTCTTGCAGTTGTTTGGAGCTTCCAAAGGTTTTGTGGATTACTTAGCGGAAGGAAAACTATTGTGTATACCGACAATCAGGCTTTGGTTTTTCTGTCCAATTCTAGGTTATTACACCGTAGGTTAATGAGATGGGTCTTGTATTTACAGGAGTTTCATTATGAAATACGTTATATAAAAGGTTCACAGAATGTAGTGTCAGATGCATTAAGCAGGCTTCCACTAGGGATGGAAAATATTTCGATCACTGAGGAACCATGGACTAACTATCATGTGTATTTCCTGACCAATAAAGAAAGTGAACAGAAAATGAAGCAAATATTAACAGCTATTAAAGTTAACCAACGACTTGACCCTATCTTTGGTAAAATATTGCAAACCTTTGACGACAATGAGGACACTTATGTAGTTAAAGATAATTGGTTGTACTTTAATAATTTATTGTATTGGAAAGCGAAACCTGAACATTACTATTGGAAGATTTGTGTACCTGAAGCCGTCGTACATGACTTGGTAGTATACATACATGAAGGATATGGTCACTTTGGTATACACAAATGTGTCAAACATCTCATGAAGTTTTACTATTTTAGGAATCTGACACGTATAGTTAGAATTATTATTCGAACATGCGAATTGTGTCAGAAGGTAAAACTAGGAAATAATCCCCATAATTATAAATTATATTCTATAATTCCTCTTGGATTATGGGATATTCTCTCAATAGACTTTTTCGGCCCTTTACCACGCAGCTCAGGTGGTTTTAGTTATATCTTTGTAATACTGGAATGCTGGTCGAAATATGTGAAGTTGTACATGTTAAAAAGAGCAACAACTTCAAGTGTAATACGTTGTCTTAGTAGAGATTATTTTGTTAATTGGGGCACACCTAAGAGAATATTATCTGATAATGGTAGTGCTTTTATCAGCAACAAATTTAAATAATTGTTAAGATCATATAATATAAAACATATTCTCATTTCCAAACATTATCCACAAGGAAATCCGGTGGAACGAGTAATGAAAGAGCTAGGTAGACTTTGTAGGACATATTGTGCTTCCAGACATACACGATGGGCTAAGTTAATTCCAGAATTTGAAAAGATATTAAATGAATTGCCTCACTTAAGTACTGGTTTAGCACCTCTTGAGATCTTAGGTAAACGTATCATAGGAGAACCTTTATTAACTGCTATTCTTTGGCCTCCATTAAATAAAATTAATCCTATACAGGAAAATGATATTAAAGAACTGATTAAAAACGCTGAACAACGAATCAGGAAGTATAACGAGCAAGCTAAGGTACCCTGTTACCAGATTGGAGATTTGGTACTTGCTTTGTCTCATCCTAAGAGTCGTAAAGAAAACAAAGAATGCAAGAAGTTTTCCCTTTTATATGAAGGCCCTTATGTAGTATAAAAAGTTCCTCATCCGAAGGCTGTAGTGTTGCAAGAGCCTTCAACAGGAATAATATAGGGACTTCATAATGTAAGTCAAATTAAGCCTTTCTTGCCGAAAGAGGGGTGAGAAGGCGTAACATAGTAACACGATCATCCAACCGACCGACGAGAATTAGATTTTGACACAAGACGATGACTAAATTTTAAAAGAAGTCTGTTAAGTATAAGTAAGTTTTTATACAGCTCACCGAAGAGAGATCTTTTAATGTATATACAAAGGCAAAATATATAGTACACTGTACACCTCAGCCAAGACACATAATGAATATGATGTGACTTATGTTGAAGGGTAACGAGTCTATCCATATTAGGAGATATTCTCTATAAAATGAATTTATTAAATTTTTCTTTTAGTCTTAAGCTATAATAAGACTACAGAGGTACACATGAGATTTTAGCAGTAAATGGCAAAGGAAACTCGGATTGTAGTCGTAATAGGAATGGATGTTAGTGGATGTGGAGCATGAGGCGTCCGAAGCTACGGCTTGCGAAAACTTAGTGACGTGTCTTATATATAAGTTTGCATGGGCCAAACTTGACACTGTCACAGTTCTCATAGTTAGTTAATACTGCATCTATTATCCTAAAATACGTACGAAGGCCGAAAGGAAAGCGCTCTGCCGATGTTTCAACGACAATGCAAATTAATCTTCTTATGACCTCATGTAATTAAGAAATATAGAGAAAAATTCTATTCAGAAGAGAATATTTATTTATTTATATATTTCTTTTTTCATACACGTATGGTGAGGTAAGTACAAAGAGTGTACAAAAATACATTGGTATAGCCTAGTGAGGATCTCAACGGGTGACTGGAAAAATTTTACTTGAGGCGACGAAATGTCGAAAGCTTTATGGTAGTGTTTTAGTCATATCTACCGATTATATAAGGAAGCAAATTAAGAATTGTTAAAGTATATAATATCTTATTAAGACTAGTTCACTATAATTGTGAATTTAAATTACGAAAATCATAGAAGTTGGTGTAATTTCGAGCAGTTGGCAACGCGTCAAAGACGTTACGTTGACACAACAACTGGTCGTATTATTTCGATAATGTCCATGATAAAGATGATTGTTTATCGATAGGTATATATTACAAGAATTATTAAACTGATTAGACTTATAATTTTATCGGTCAAATAATTTATTTATGAGATAGTTATAGAAGACATTGGGTTTATGTACGGTGTGTTCTCTATAATAATATGTGGTTGATCCTTTTCTGACCTAACCATATTTCAACAATAAGAAAGATTTTCCCAAATTTGTTTAGGGAATAAATTGTATTTTTCGTATTTGAATTGAAATTAATTTAAACAAGCGCATTCTGATATGAAGGGAAAGAATTTATTCCATAGGATATCTAGGTAATAACGCCATGAGAAAATATTTGACACTGATTTATTACCGTTTGGATATTCTGTCAGACAATTATCATATACACATAATGTGCATAAACGTCAAACAAGATTTTAATGCATTATGAAGGCAAGCAAGAAATATGATGACTGTACAATAGTGGTGTATATAAAATACAGAGACAGTCAGAGTCTATACATAAACTTTTTTAAGAGAACAATAAACTATTTTCTTTTTTAAGATAAAAGTTATGTGACATTCAGAATATTACACGGATAATAAGAGACACGACTAACTAAACCTGTTTGAAGTGACTCTCGTAGTGTTTGTGTGGAAACTGTTTAATGAATTAAAGCATGACACTGATAATTATCAGGCATAGCTTATGAAGCAGGTCTTCTTATATTTTAAAAGATTAGCTAAGAGAATTTCATTTCATTCTGATTACTGCTAAACTGAGCTTGCGGGTGGGGTATGTAGTGGGACGGATTATTGTCTCCGCTAATCTCATGTCAGCTCAGTTTATGCAGGATAACTTACTTATGTTTGTGTTCTTAAGTAATTTTACGTAAATATGGAATGTTATATGATTCTTAAAGAAGTTTTTTGTATGTTTTTTATGTTTCATGTGCTGTGAGGCGATTTAACCTACGAGAGCAACATCTTCGACGCCGATTCCAAGGAGTAAATAGCCGGCCACATCAAGTCGCGGGTCGACGGCCACGAGGCAAGAAGATGTTGATCTCTGCGGTTGTCGTCGCGAGAGTTGACATTATTAACGACAATAAATTTTAAAAGTCAGTTCCCTTTTGTCTGACGATGACTACTTATGTAATATCATAGAAAGCAATAAATGTTATCGTGTTTAAACTTGACGAAAGTGTCAGAGTACATCATTTATGAAGAATTATTTTACGATAAATAATATATTAATGAAACGAGGAGAATATTTAATTTAATTATTCTTCAATGTGAAGGAAGAATTTTTTATGAATTTTTATTGGTGGAAAAGTTACGTCAAGAAGACTTCGATAAATGTTTCTCTTAGAACTTTGATTAATCGATCATACACATTGATCGATAATCATTGAAAAAATATTTTTTTTTTTTTATCTGTGGCTATAGCAACGACCACAAACTGAAGAATTTCTTTTGACTGTCTTATCTATGAGGGAACTTAGAAATATTTTAACAAGAGTGACTGTTAAAGACTTCTTCCCTCGGCGTAAGAATCTGATTTTGAAATATTGCAACGTATAAAGATTTTACATGAACATATTTATTTTTTATTTTATATAAATTTTTATAGGCGAGTGGACACCTCAAGGATTACGAAGTCTGACACGGCCACATTGAACTCTAATTATACAAGACGAGTGCTTTTGAAGATAAGGTTTTAGCACACGTTTCGCCGTACGAAGAGGTCGTTCCGCCGCACAGGGGACTTAGCACGAATCCCAAAAGGCCTCGTATCTCGAAGACGATTACGAAAAAGCCTTTCCATCGGCGGCTGAGTAACGGATTTGGAATCAGGCATATATGGAGTGAACTTGGTATAAGCATGGCGCACTATGAGCAGCTGTCGTCGTGTGTGGAACGGTAACTCAGGTAGCTCAGCTGCCTTGGCACAAAGGCTTGGTATAGGTCTGGTATGAAACAGTGTACAATTCAGGAATGAAATGTCAATACCATAATAATGATTATCCCTATAAAGGATGGTACATATATCTATTATAAAAATGGTTTATACAGAGAACGTGTTAATTTTTAAAGACACAAATTGCTATCCACCTTGGTGAAGAATACAAGAAAAGCTTAAGAGCTCAGCAAACTAATGGAACGGTACATTTATCTTTAAACTGCGCTGTACAAAATGCAAAGGTGCGTATATCACCGACTTCGAATTAAATAGTCGTGCTGCTCTGGTTAGACCGACAGCGTAAAGTCACAGTGAATGGCTCGGCACACAACGTGAAGCTGGAGATGTGAAGCGCTGGCTACACAGTGAACGAAGTATTTCGCCCGAAAAACTCATATGTTGAAGCAACCCAAGTAGCGAAGACTAACAATAGATTCTTACAAACTTTTGCCAGACTGGTCAGCAGCAAAAGAGGATATAGTACACTCGTAAATAAGTGCTTCTAAGTGCAAGTACAATGCAATGAAGCAATTACTTGATCCTTTGCGTTCTCTCACTAGGAGCGCACCAAGCCGAATTCCCAATTCACTTCGTGGCAACCCACATGTCTCTCCTGCCGCTCATGTCAGTACCAATCACGGCTCCAGTTTTGAATGTCTGGCCCCCACCATTTTCTAGCATTCCGCCAAAAACAAGCTTCTAGAACACTCCGTGAACAAGACATCTACATCTGCCAGTCGCTATCCGTTCGGACTGTGTTAGCTGCGTTCTGACATCCCGCCACCAGAAGAAAACGACATGCAAATTCAATAATCTTAAATGTTGTCTATCAGCGTCAACCAGATTTACTAGTGACTATTCAACATACTAACTCTCCCTCTCATTCTACCTACTTCAAATCCACATAAACCGGAATAAAAGTAATACAGATAAATACATTGTAAATGAATGTTCTTTGTAATTATTAATGGCGTAAACTCAACATGTAACGTGGTGAAATGTACCCCCGCCTTACAGTGTCACCGTGTCCAGCCAATCAGAAGGATCATGTGACTTTAACACTCAGTGGTGGCGGCGTTGTGAACACCAACGCTGAAGACAGCAGTGCACTTACGGCAGTGATAGCCCGCTCCAATGCCGCCCTAGTTTCATCAGCGCTCACCGTAGTTATTAGTGTTCTGTGTATTTGTTGTTGTAACAATATGGCCGAGCAACACAACTGACTTGTGTAGCTCGTGTAGTGTTAGGCTTGTGCCATCTTTACTTTTCTTTTTACCATGTCTGTTTCATGTTTTTCTCTGTTGTTATGAGTTTATCGTTTAGTGCATGCCGACAGAGCGTCTAGAGTTGTACGAAATGAATTCCACTTGATCGTTAGTTTATTTCCTACAGAAAGCATGGCACAACACAAACAGAGATAGCAATCTCGCACTGTCTCCACCACAATATGGAGTGGACACCTTTTATTTGTTGCAATAAATGGTGAAGAAGATGAAGATGAATAAAAGAGTAAGTGGGAACAATTTCAGAGGAAACTGTAAGGAAGATGTTAAAAGTAGAGAAAGGAGGAAGAACGACGCAAGGAGAATAAAGTTCTGAAGACAGTAAAATATGTCAGATTGTGTCTCCTACTAACACTGTAAGTACTTCAGATAAAAGTTTAATACAGGTACGAGACACAGCGAAGAAAATTTGAAGCATCACGCCAGTCCTCTGCATTTTACTAGTGCTACCAAATGTTCAAATGTTCTTAATTCTATCGGACCAAACTGCGTGGTCATCAGTCCGTATCTTACAGACTACTTAAACTAAGTTAAACTGAAGACAAACACACACACCCATGCCCCAGGGAGTACTCGAAACTCCGACGGCAAGCAACCGCGTGCTCGGCAGCGAGGCGCGTTAGACCGCTCGGCTTCTCCACCGCGACAGTAGTGCTACCCTCATAAATCTGTCTCTAAATACACAACACATGTAAACGGAGGTTTTCCTTTTCTTTCGTATTTTCTAGAATAATTCGCAAGTTCAGTACTGCATCGTGTGTTCTTTCGTTTTTCCCAAATCGAAATTTACATTCACCAAGGTCGGAATCTGCCAGGTTTTCTTTTCTTATATACATATTTTTGTTGTAATTTTGCAACTGTGGCGTAAGGTCTGTGATACTGACACCTGTTTGCATCTGCTTTAGAATTGGAACTACACAGGTGGATGCAATAAATGCTTTTGCTCTTTGGGGCCTGCAGCATAATAAAGGTCATATAATGACATTTTATTAAAGAAATTCCAACTTGCTGCGAAGTTTATATATTTCTATTAAGTCACAACAGACTGTTTCGGCGTATTAATGCCATTTTCAAGTGACCTGCAGATATAGGTAATAATTTTTTACATAGTTTTCGTAGTTGTAATTATAAATATTCATAAAGTAATAACAAAGGTTTTTTACTTACGTCTAGATGGAATGACGTGCATATATCATCGAATCTGACTGTCTTCTGGTGTTATAAAAATTTTTACAATATTTTAAATTACGTTTGACAGTTCGATGATATATGTTTACATAGTATCTTTTGATGGTGACAAAGATGATTTTTTATCGCTATCAGTTGTAGTTGCGATCTCTGGTTGTTGCATTACGTGTAAGTGCACAGATTTTACAATTAATATATCGTATATAAATGACGTAAAATTGACGGAAAGTAGATGATGTTGCTGTTGTGTAATACTATGTGCAAACTTTTATCCTATTTCTAAAACTTTTTGGTGCTATAATTTTGTATTTTTCGCTTGTTGATATAGCAGTGTTAATATTTGTCTAAGTTGCTGTTTTTATTTAATGACTTAGAGATTTTGATATGGGCGTTCTTTGGTTGATTAATGGCTTCGTAATTTAGCCCTTTTCTTTTACGAGAATTTCAATAAAGGTTTTAATGTATTGTTGGTGTTTAAGCTCTGTTTGTTCATTCAGAATTTTTTGGGGTTGGTTTTCCATATGTATATAAATTTCAAGCTCCTCAAGAATGGTCATAATAGGACCTTTTGGAATTTTATGTAGGACTTGTAATGCATTCTCGATTTCGCTTACAGTGTGATGGTGATTTTTTAGGTGGAGGAAGAAACTTGACTGGTTATTTTCACTGTCTCTTATGTGTTCCTTAAATCTTACGTTAAAATTTCTTCCAGTTTGGCCTATGTAAAAACAGTTACAATCTTGGCATGTGATCTTGTATATACCTGGGTTAGTGTATATTCGTGTTATTTGATCTGAGTTTTAACCTAAGACTGTTTGTGGTACGGAATGCTAATTGTATGTTGGTGGCTTTGAAAAGTGCATTAATTTTGTTGGAGATTCGTCCTAAATAGGCGGTGGGTATTTACTTAGTTTTCTGTTTAGTTAGTGTTTCTCTTGTTAATCGTATTTCATTGTGCATTGTGTTGTATTTGGGTGTTTTGTGCTTATTGTATAATTTTGTGACAATGTTAGGGTCGAAATTATTTCTGTGGGCTATGTATTGAAGTGTATGTAGTTCTTTCTGTATTGCATGTTTTTCTAGTGGGAGGTTATGCAATCTGTTGATCATGGAGTGAAAGTATGCCATTTTTTGAGACTTGGGGTGGCATGAGATAGCATTAATTATGTTGTCTGATGTTGTAGGTTTTCGATAGATGTCAAATATAAGTTGATTATTATTTTTTGTAATGTTTAAGTCCAAAAAGTTTATACTATTGTTTGTTTCCATCTCCATGGTGAATTGAATTTTAGGGTGTAAATTGTTTAGAGCTTGGTGAATGTTATTAATGACTGTGTGATCACCATCAATTAACATTAGGGTATCATCTACATATCGACAATAATATATAATCTTATCCAGTATCTGTTCTTTTGAGGTGAAGAATTTTTCTTCCAAGCTGTTGAGGAAGATGTCTGCAATTGTACTTGCCATGCTATTTCCCATAGCTATACCGTCTGTCTGAATGTATATTCTGTTGTTAAATTCAAAGTAATTTTGAGAAAGTGCCGTTTCTAAGAGAAGTATAATTTCATGTGATGTAGTAATTGATGTCTTTCTGAACTGTAGTAAATTTTGTTTGATAAGTTTTATTGTTTCTTGTACTGGTATATTGGTGTATAAATTGGTGATATCAAAAGAGACAAATTTAACATTAGATGGGATTTGCTTCTCTTTAATATCTTTTGCTAGGGTTCTTGAGTTTTTGATTGTGTATGTTTTACTGTATGTGTAAATTTTTTTAAGTAGCTTATCAAGTTTTTTATTTAAAAGATATGTAGGGCTGTTTATTGAATTAACTATTGGTCGAATAGGAATTAAAGGCTTGTGGGTCTTTGGTTGTGCACGTAATTTAGGGGTACATGGATTCATGATATGCATGATCTTTTCTCATAGTCATTAAATAAGGTATCACAACTTTTGATAGCTTTTTTGGTCTTTGCTGTGAATCTGTTGGTTGGATTGTATGTTATTTCAGTAATTTTGTTGTCATCAAAAAAGGATAAGACTTTGTGTACATAATCAGTGTTATTTATTATGACGATGCTATTTCCTTTATCAGCTTTTAAGGCTATAGCATCATTTGCTAATAGTTTTTTGTTTATATTTCTAAGTGTCTGCTGTTCTAAGGTTGATTGACTTTTGTATGTCAAGGGCTACCTTAGCAGTTGATATTATTTCTTTTACACATGAATTTTGCAATTTTGGTGTTACATATTGTAAAAATTTTTATAACACCAGAAGACAGTCAGATTCGATGATATATGCACGTCATTCCATCTAGACGTAAGTAAAAAACCTTTGTTATTACTTTATGAATATTTATAATTACAACTACGAAAACTATGTAAAAAATTATTACCTATATCTGCAGGTCACTTGAAAATGACATTTATACGCCGAAACAGTCTGTTGTGACTTAATAGAAATATATAAACTTCGCAGCAAATTGGAATTTCTTTTATAAAATTCCAAGAAAGCGTTCCAGTAGCTGTGAAATGTGCGGAATGCGTCTGTGGCGACGAGACACGCACATATCAGCATTTCAACGCAGTCAACTATCATGAGCGTCACCTTGCAAGCGCTATATAACAGAGAAACAGGTGGACGTGTGGACGTGCTGGAGGTCTTCTCCCGTGTGACTGTTTTGCATAAACGCTTTCAGTATGACTCGTAGGAAAAAGCAGCGCCACGGTGGAGTAGCCAGCCAGTCTAAAGCGCCTAGCTGTGGAGCGCGCGGTTGCTCGCCATCGGAGGTTTGAGTCCTCCCTGTGGCATTCGTGTGTGTGTGTGTGTGTGTGTGTGTGTGTGTGTGTGTGTGTGTGCGTGGGTGTAAGTTAGTTTAACTTACCTAATAACCAATTCAGTTAAGTCCCATAGATTTATGTACATTTGAACATTTTGAAGAAAACAACGCATGACTTTTTAGCATGTTTAGGAGTTCATCGAGGAAATGTAATTACCTGTATGGATTGCGGATTAACCTTCAGACAAGTCGGTAACCATATTGGACGCAGTCAAACCACGATGATGAGGATATGTAATAGTTGGTTGCAGAAGGAAACGACGGACCGATAGGAAAGATTGCAACCACCACCACACGTCATGACTGCCTTATTGTGCCCATGGCAAGTGATAATTCACCCTGCTATATGACGAACCAAATGTCAACAAACTCGGTCTGTTGCGTAATTAGCAGTGTCTTCGCGTACCATACGACATTCTTTGCAGCTGAGTCAAGGCTAGTGAGAAACACAGGCCACGGGTTCAAGATGCGCCTGAGCCACCGCAATCGGTAGCTGGCCGCTTTGAGACTGCTCTGTGCCACAGTGGCTGTCAGTCAGGTAGCGATCGCATGACGTGACGTGCACGTCACTGCCTGTCTATCTCGTAAGCTACACAGCAGAGTGGACCAGCGAGCACAGAATGACATGGAGGGGCTACACCGCCTACTGTAGCGTACAGGAGGTGAATTCACGGCAGCCATCTTCAATTGGTGTAGAAATGGAGTTGGACCAATAAATCCGTGGTTCTGCAAATGGCACTCTCCTCAATTACATTGTCATTTGAACCCCTTAGCATACGAAAAAAATCTCCAATTGTTTTCACGCAGGCAGGTGAATATTGAAATAATGCAACAATGTTATTAGCAAGTACAATACGTGTTGTGTTTGTATAAAAATAATAGTAGAAGCTATTACTTTTATATGAAATTAAAGTTGCGACATGAAAAAGTTAGTCGACTGCCACTTTTTTTGTTTTGTGGTCAGGAAATTTTCGTCAGCGAAAAAGTTGTAGATAATGAAATGAACTTGTCTTTTTACTTAAACAGTATTCTCACAAATTTGGATAGAATAGACCGATAGAACATTTCAAATTCCACTAGTTACTTTCAGTGAGCTTGATGACCATCCAGTACTGATTATGTTGCACACTCACCTTGTACTTTTTGACCAATTTCGATAAACTTTTTTTTTTTAATTTGGGATGAGATTTTAGTTATGAAATAATTATGACCTAGTACTTTTTAATTATTTTATTACTAACTAGCTGACCCGTTCTGGCTTTGCACGGGTAATCTTTAAACTTCTTTAACTTGACAATTGCAGAACGTATCGTGATACGGTTTGTTTCAATTTCTTCGTTATAATTCTGGGATCAAGAAAGGCTATATTAAATGTCAATACGAAAATGTGAAATAAGTGAAATAAAAATACTAACGCACAATAATTTACCACTTCCACACTTCCGTGATCCCTGTAGCGTAAACTATGAGACCTGCGCCAACGTACGTAGTATAGAATTGTAGAACAGACAGTGATTAAAAAGAAAGAACGGGAGATCATACGTGTAACTTTTAATGATATCTCGCAATCACTATATCTGTAGTTGGAAGCTGCGGGGGAATGGCCGAGTGCATTGAGGCGCTATGCCCCGATGCACGAGATCGTTCCCCGTCTGGAGTTCGACTCCCCTCTCGAGCATGGATGTTTGTGCTGTCTTTAGTATACGCTAGTTTATAAATAGTTTGCAAGTTTAGGGACTGATGACCCCGCACTTAATTCCCATAAGCTTAACAAACATCTGAAGCCATGTGACGCCAGCGCTTTCGAAGAAAAAACTGATAAATGTTGTTCACTCGTAGAATAGACACATGCTCTCACGTATTTTATTTATTTATTTTAGATCTTTGTGAGGTCTGCAATTCTATAATATGTACACTGGCCTAACTGGTTTGAGATGACGATTATTTCGTGTTCTATGTTCGCGAAATTGAATTAGTGTCTGACTATTTCAATGATTATTCCTAATTTATCATCTTTGTTCTTGTGGGACCACTTCCAATAAATCAGTACATGAGTTTGAATATTCATCTGAGTTATCTGGTGTTAGCTACATCATTTGAAAAATTTAGAATACAAAGTCTGCTACTAATCAATCATTTATTTTAAATTTATATTTCATCATTATTTCGCAACTGTTAGCATACGCATAGAGTGCTTGACTGCAGGATCACAGATAAATGGTAATGCTAAAATACTAAAGTTCTAACGATTCGGGAATGGAGTGCTCCAACGTTCTTTCTCATGGTTTAGACCCGCCATGTTATTCTGACGAAAACACCCATGGAACGCTATGACAAAGTGCATATCGCTAGGTGGAGTGTGTACACAATTTATATTCTCTAGTTGGTTGCTTCAGTATTATTGTAATGTGTGCGATGCTGGAAAAACATTTTATCGCGTCTCTCCTGTTCAAATTCGTATTTAATGGAAGAGTACAAAATGCTGTCAATCGTCAGTGTAAGCGATCTAATGATTAGATTTTAATATTACATAGGTAGTGGTATAGAAATCAATTTAGCTTTCTTTAGAAAAACCTCCAGTTGCCTGATACACTCGGAGACTGTCTAGGAAAGCTGTTCACGTCAGTACAAACGTCCATCAGTGAAAGTTTGCAGACGGCCGACACCACAAAATATCGACAATACAGTTTAGACCTGTTTATTATAGCTGCAGTTCGACGAAAATATGCTCATTATTCGAAGTTTGGAAAACTACAGCCAAAACTGAATGTAGCCTACTCACAATACTAGGGTAGCAATTTTTGTTATGTGGAACGTTTTTGTTTTAAATGGAAACTTTAGAAGTGAAGCTTAAAGAAGAGAGTAAACACTTCTCATACAATAAAAAACTGTTTGAAAAAAGTAAAAAAAGAAAACAATAAAAAATAGAAAGGAAGGACTTTCCAGTTTCCTAACAACCTGTTGTTTAACCTAGTTTACATGCTGACATGATTTTCTTTGTCGAGCTCTCTCACTCACGAAGAAGCTCCAACTGGCTCACTGGGAACTCAGTGGGAAAAGTGTTCGCAGTACTTTTCCACGCCGTACGGTGAGATTCACAACTTCGTTCCCTCTCACCCTCCCGAAGGCGCAATTAGTGCTTCCATTCGGTTTCTAGATACTTTAATTGGCCGCAAGGCGATCGAGAAGCAAAGAGTTGGAGTTCTAAAGACGAAGATAACACTAATTAGTCCGACAATCGAGTTGGTTGGCGAACACGGCTGATATGGTGAGTAATCTCGCGATAATTACCGTTTCGTTGTAGTTTACTGCGTTTATTATCGAGGAAACTGGGTGTAAAGCGTAGTATGCCCCCAAAAATTCTATGCAATTAGCCCATCGTTCTTGCTTCTGTTGACCGGTTAAAATTTATGATATGAATTCACAGTTATCCAGGTAATAAGTAAACCAGAAACTCTACTGCCTTCTGTATGCATGTTTTTATTTGTCGGAAGTTATATCACATTCTGAGAACTGATTCTTCTAAAATGTTTAAGTGTTTGTTAAGCTTAAGGGAATTAACTGCGGCGACATCAGTCCCTAAACTTACAAACTATTTATGAACTACCTTATACTAAAAACGATACAAACATCCATGCCCGAGGGAGGGGATTCGAACCCCCGACCGTAGCGGCCATGTAGACTGTGACAGGAGCGCCGCAGACCTCTCGGCCACTGCGGCCGGCTTACCTGATTCTTCTAAGTTTTTCTGACACTTTTATTTTTAGGCGTTGATACATTGAAAAAAAAAGAGCAAATGATTATTCCCCTCGTTCTAAAATGGAGTTCGTGAGTGTGTCAGTAGGAATTAATATAAATATGTAAAAAATGAATAAAATAAAATTGGAATGTAATGGTCAAAAGACTGTACATTTGATTCAGTGTGTTTCAGTTAGAATTTATTCACCCTTGTCACGATTATGTATTAACTGAAGTCGAATTTAGCGATATTTAAGATTTTGTAGCGTGGTGCTATAAAATATGCTGAGTATTATGTAGGCTAATAGGATATGAAACGATTAAATTCTCGTAAAAATCGCGTAGGAAAGTAATATTTATATAATACTATGTAGAAAAAAAGAGACAGTATGAAAGGACAGATGTGAAGTCAACCAGGAAATAGTTTCCTTGTCAGTAGAGGAGGGCATAAGTGAAAAGAATTGTACAGAAAGTTAGAACATACGTGCCAATTAATTGACAACGTAGAGTGCAAGTGTTACCGGGTGATATAGAGATAGGCATTGAAAAAGTTAGCTAATGAGGAGAAAGTTTCCTATCTGCTGGGTGCAAGAAATCTTACAGAACTTCTCCTGGATAAAAGTGTTTTTCAGATGTAAGACTTGTTAGAAATGCAAGCTTCTGCAAGCTTGTTACGAATATTCTGCTGAAAGGATCGAGAAGAACTACATTTAAAGTGTCCCTCATTAAAATTTCATAGATACTGAAGTAAAAACCACCTTGATGAGCTTACACTGTGTATACTCGTATAACTACTATTCTGTGTTGACCTATAAGGAACTTCTATGCCTTAGGTATCATTCCATGACTCAAAAATAATTATAAAGTAACCAGCAGAGCTTTTACTTCATACAATAGAGAAACAAATTAACGTGAAATGAGTTCGCGCACCGTATCCAGAAGGGAAAAAAATCACACTGCCGTGAATTACTGCCCACTTTAGATGAGCCTATAATTTTATGGTTTTTTGCAAACATTTCGGATACAAGTAATGAAATATAATAAAATATTAAGGAGTATACGATTACGACTCTTTTATTGTGATAATATCCATGCACCCACGACATAATACAATTCTTTAACAAATGGCCAAAATTATTTGATATTTGAGTTTAGTTTTGACAAACGTATTCTTTTTGAACTTTTACCTGTTTAAACTATTATTTTAATATCTCTCCCACATTTTCATTATCTTTGTCCGTTAAAATATTATCACCTATATTGCTTTGGTCGTTTGTTCTAAGTTTATTTTATTTGCCTGTACTGGTTACGAATAACTATAGCCACGTGACATCCCTCGCCCGAAATCATTCCCGAAACTCTCTTTTGCATATGCCCTCTTGCTTCGTGTATTTGATGCTTTTCTTATTATAACTGAAGCGTTGTTATTTGGAAGCAATGGCCCATTGAAAATTATAAAAAATACATCGTTGTTAGGACAATGAATTATATTCTAATGTGTAAAAATACCATGTTAGCAAATAACTCCTGCCATCGACGGTACGAGAATGACGGATTACTCTCGCAGCTGTTCGGTGTAGTGCAATGGCCAGAGAATTAGTTTGTGAGGTTCCATCATGTTAGACGGTGGTACGAAACATGCAGGACGTGATGGATCACCGCGGCCCAGACAGAGGGTTGACGGTGTGGTAGCTCAGCGTCCATGGCCAGAGGAGGCCTTCTGTAACGAAGAAAATGAGTCAACGACGAAACGATCAGAATAAACAAAACAAATCAACGTCCACAAAGGACCGATCAAACCGAAGAACCAATGAAATGAGAGAAAAAAGAGGGCTCAACGCCTTGTGTAATAAAAATCTGAGAAAAATTTTTAACCAACGACTCTGAACGAACATAAACAAATGACTGAAAAGCATCGATCTACCTGTAGAATAAAAGTAATAATAATAATATTGTTGTTGTTGTTATGGTCTTCAGTCCGGAGACTGGTTTGATGCAGCTCTCCACCCTACTCTATCCTGAGCAAGCCTTTTCATCTCCTCATAAAAACGGCAACCCACATCCACTTGAATCTGCTTACTATACGCGTCTCTTGGTCTCCCTCTGCGATTTTTACCCCACACACTTCCCTCCAATGCTAAATTTACGATTCCTCGATGTCTAAGAATGTGTCCTACCAAGCGATCCCTTCTTTTGGTCAGGGTATTCCAAAAATTCCGTTTTTCGCCAATTCTGTTCAGTACCTCTTCATTAGTTACGCGATCTACCCACCAAATCTTCAGCATTCTTCTGTAGCACAAGATTTCAAAAGCCTCTATTCTCTTCCTGTCCGCACTGCTTATCGTCCATGTTTCACTCCCGTACAAGGCAACACTCCACACAAATGCCTTCAGAAAAGACTTCCTTACACTTAAATCAATATTCGATGTTAGCAAATTTCACTTTTTCAAAAATGCTTTTCTTCCCATTGCCATTCTGCATTTTATATCCTCTGTACTGCTACCATCGCATGTTATTTTACTACCCAAATAACAAAACTCACATCTACCACCTTCATTGTTTCGTTACCTAATCTAATTCCTTCAGCATCGCCTGCTTTTCTAAGACCGCATTCCATTATTTTTGTTTGCTCTTGTTAATGTTCATTTTATACGCTCTTCAACACACTGTCCATTCCATTCAAATGCTCTTCCAGGTCCTTTGATGTCTCTGACAGAATTACAATGTCATCAGCAAAACGCAATATTAATAGATAAAAATTAAAAAAATTAACGTAAATTGAAAACCGCCATTGGAATTTCCCACCCCCCCCCCCTCTTGCATCCTTAATAGTTTTCCCACACTGTTTTTAATTGAACACAACGGTATTCTGCAAGATTCTGAGTTGTTCAAAGGTTGTAATCTTTTTCTGAAAAGTGCATTTGTTCTGTTTCGTGAACATACCATGAAATACAACCAACGAATTGCAAACATAGAGTTTTGTATCACATGTACTCGAACTGTTGTAAATGACGTAATGAGTAACTTTCTATATAGATTGGGTTCTGGAGGTATCTGGATTTCAGTATTACCACACTCATTCCGATTGTTATTTTAGTTGTAAAATAAATCGTAATCACCGTTTGAAACAGGATATTTGCTGTTCATAGAAGTCGAACACTTACAACCAACTCCTCCCCGAAGAGGTACTTGATATGCATCTTCATGTTTTCGCGGCGCAATGACTGTTCAAAGAAGTTTCGGGCTTGCAGCCGCATAAAGTTTACTTCTTCTAATATTTCGGCCGAGAAACGTTCAGCCATCTTCAGAGAGAGTCGAAATATTAGAAGTAAACTTTGAACAGTCATTGCGCCGCGAAAACATAAAGATTCACAGGATATTTGCTCTTTATTTTAGCGCAGGACAAAGTAACATGAAAAAAGTCATATCTGAACTACAGAAAAGGTAATAAATCTACGTTAAAAGAGTCCATTGTAACCATGCCAAGGACAAACACTTTAGTATACGTATTGATTTTAATTAATAACATTCATAATATTCCATAAATAGTGAGTAATTGCTTAGAAAAAAAGAAGCAAGGTAATTTATTGCAATGTGTACAGTTCCCTTCCGTTTAATTAAGGAGCGACAGGAGCTACAGATATCTAGGAATCCATTTATATATGAAACTACCAGTATCAGTACGTTGTTTAGAATATTCATCATTACAGTATCCTCCCAGTTTATGTTCATATGCTTCAGAATACCATTGTTAAATTCTTTGTTTAAGAAAAACGATTGTATACGCGGAATAGGCCAGCAGACACCGGAAGGTACCAGATAGACAGGCTGAAAAGAGAGATAGAGAATCGGCAGAAAGGTAGAAAGGTAAGGAGATAAGGAGATGGAACCTGGATAAATTGAAGGAACCTGAAGCCTGAAGTTTTTGAGAGTTTCAGAAGGAGATTTAGGCAACAATTGATAGCAACGGAATAAATAAAACAGTAAAAGAGGAATGGGTAGCATTGAGAGATGAAACAGTGAAGGCAGCAGAGGACAAAATAGGTAGAAAGGCAATACCTAGAAAAAATCCTTCGATATCACAGGAAATACTAAATTTAATTGATGGGAGGAGGAAATATAGAAATGCGGTAAATGAAGCAGGCAATATGGAGTACAGACAGCTGAGAAATAAGATTGACAGGAAGTGCAAACTATCTAATCAGGAGTGGCTAGAAGCCAAATATAAATCTGTAGAGAAATATATAAATCGGGGTGGAACAGATACCACTTACAGGAAAATAAGAGACGTCTGGACACAAGAAACCCAGCCGTATGATTATAATGAACTCAGTTGGAAAACCAGTTCCCAGCAATGAAAGGAAAGCTGAAGAGTGGACAGAGTATATAGAGGGGCTGTACAAAGAAGATGAACTTAGAAGACAATATTGTAGGAAGGGAAGAGGAAGTGGATGAAGATGAAAGAGGAGATACTATATTGAGAGAAGAATTTGACAGACCACTGAAAGACCTATGTCGAAACAAGACCCCCGGAGCGGATGACATTCCCTCAGAACTACTGAAGTCTCTGGGAGGGCCAGCCATGACAAAACTATCCCACTTGCTGCGTAAGATGTATGAGACAGATTAAGAAAAATGTGTGGCCGCGGTGGAGTAGGCGAGCGGTCTAAAGCGTCTCGCTGCGGAGCGTGCGGTTGCTTGCCGTGGAGGTTCGAGTCCTCCCTGGGGCATGGTGTGTGTGTTTGTCCTTAGGTTCGTTTACCTGGGTTTAAGTAGGTTGTAAGCTACGGACTGATGACCAAGCAGTTTGGTCCGATAGATTTACAGACATTTGAACATTTTTGAAAAATGTGGAACATAAAGGAATTGTCGTCTGGGTCACACAGGCAAGTCAGCTGTGAAAGAGCATGGCTTTACACGTGGTGACCATGAAATAAAAATTGGTGAAACGAGCGTGCTAGCCAGGACGTCGCATTATTACACACGCATGTACAGAGAAACTATAGAAATACAGAAACACCACAATTATTGTAACAGGAAAGAAGAAGATTTGAAATTAAATAAGATTTGGTGGTCAAATTTGAACCAAAGATATGACAATCGATTACCTGTAATCGAGAAAGATGGCATTGGTCAGAGATAGATTAATAGTTGGCAGAACGTGACAAGTGGTGACGCCATCTATGTCCTTCATATAAGAAGGCCCTCCAGCGCCTAGTAGGCAGTCGTCGACTCACCCTTGAAGATGTTGCCCGCAGTAGGCAACGAAACGTCGGGAGTAAGAAGTTTTCTTGATGGACCACAGCAACTTAGCCCGGAAGTTTTAATTAATGAGGTAACTTTATTCCTAATGTTTATATTGCTGCTTGGGTAGAGGTGCAGAGATGTCTGAACTATTTTTCGACATAGCCACAAAAAGAATTGAGACACAAAGAATTGAGACTCTTGTCATTTCGCGAGATTGACTTCTGTCTTGCGGTGTTGAAGACTGTGAATCGAGGTAAAGTGTGAGATTTGTCTAAGGCTCTTCGTTGTTTTCAAATCGCTGATCTGTTAGACAAGAACTTCTTGAGGTTCAAGAAAACAATGGAAGTCGCAGAATGCAATATCACGTTGGTCAAACATCTCGCAGTCCACCTTTTGTGAAACACTTTCTTTTCGCCAAGCCGTATGGCAGCGAGGATTGTCATGGAGCAGCACAATACCTACAATTAGCTATCTACGCCTTA
The DNA here is from genome assembly GCA_026315105.1 of Locusta migratoria. NCBI lineage: Eukaryota > Metazoa > Arthropoda > Insecta > Orthoptera > Acrididae > Locusta > Locusta migratoria. The sequence goes on along the minus strand of CM048744.1, from coordinate 196,457,615 downwards.
TAATGCTACTGCCTGTTCGGATTATAAACCAAATTTTAATCAGTTATCAGTTTACGCCTTATTTACAGTTCAGTATATTTTCTCTAAATTTTATTCGCGATCTCTTGCAAGGTCTTAGACTTAAAAAATATTCACTTCGGAATCAGATAGGCACCAGTAAAGACTTGGCTATCGGACAGGCACTAGTAATCATCAGTAGGCAGGCCTCTATCTACACTATGTATCAGCATTCTGCAGTCAAGAGCTATGTAAAAGTTAAGTATTACTAAGTCTCTAAGAAATATATATCTCGTTCTAATTTACTCTAGTGTTTCTAGTTTCTGCTGTCCCACTGGCTGGTCACCTCCTAACTGCACAAGCGAACATCCTTTATTCCTGTGTCGGTCTTTCTACTCGGCCACCGACACCTACGACGGAAACGAGACACAAAAGCGGCGACGAGGCTGGGTCACAAAAAAAAAAAAAAAAAAAAAAAAAAAAAAAAAAAAAAAACACTATTCTGAGAATATAAATCTAAAATTACTGAAAAAGAGCGATGAAATGTAATGTTTCAGCGTCCCGTAGACGTCATTAAAACCGGATCAACGTTCGGACAGTTTTTGCCAGTTTTCAAACTAAGCATCTCCGTATTAGATAAATGACGGAAAAACTAAATCTGGTAGCGGGTGTGGACCGCCGTCGTCCCGAATGCGAGTCCAGTATGTTACCACTCTTGTGCTGTAAGGCGTCTAGTAATTCGCTGCATCCATTTTTAATAAGCTGCTAAGAGAATTGTCAAATCGTAGCACTGATCGATGCAATTCTACGGCTCACACTTTCCGTGCACTGTTGAGCAGTGGAATAAAGATATCGTCGGGTAAGTCTTGCTGCAGATTGTTTCCAGATTCTGGTCGAGTTCAGAGCTCGTGCAAGTCGTCATGGTCCCTGCTTTCTCACCTTGAGCGCTGGGCGAGACCATCCCCTTGTTTTGGACGGGCGACCGCCTCAGTTGCGTATTGCCTACTGGTCATGGGGCGCAATTGCCAGCTTACTGACATACGAAACGTACGGATCAGCAAATAACGTGCAACTCGGAGATTAGAATAATACGGAAGTGGCGTTCTCTGTGCTGAGTACACGATTGGTTGAAGCCAGGTGGGCCATGCTTTTATGCCCAAAACAAAGTTTTCTAACTTAACCATTTAATGCACAACTTTTTATACGAAGCTATGAAAAATACCACGATTCGTGTATACTGCGTATATACTGAGAAAAATATTGAAAAATAATTCCTTAACATTATAACGCACTACTACCAACAAGAAAGTTCAGAGATTGACAACTATATCGTGCTTCCATTACGTACCTGATCTACATAGATAATCTGCAAATCACATTTAAGTGCCTGGCAGTGAGTTCATTGACCACTTTCATAACCTTTCTCTATCGTTCCATCTCTAATAGAGCGCGGGAAAATGTTCAAATGTTTGTATAGCTTATGGGACTTAACTACGGAGTCATCAGTCCCTAAACTTACAAACTACTTATGAATTAGCTAACACTAAGGGCGGCACAAATATTCATTTCCGAGGGGGGATTCGAACACCCGACCGTAGTGGCCGTGCAGACCGTGACTGGAGCGCCTCAGTTCCCTCGGCCACCGCGGCTGGCCGCGCGGGAAGAAAGAACACCTAAATCGTTTCGTTTTCGATCTGATTTCCCTTATTTTATTGGGATGGTCATGTCTCCCTATGTAGGTGGGTGCTAGCAAAATATTTTCACATTCAGAAGTAAAAGTCGTTGATTGCATTTCGCAAATAGAACTCTTTTTAATGTTTCCACCTCAGCCGTAACGTAATAAAACAAAACGAGCTGCCATTCTCCGAACCTTCTCAATGTCTTTCGTGTCCCACCTGGTGAGGGTCCCACACAGGGCAACATTACTCCAGGGAAGGACGCACAAGTCTGATGTAGGCAGTCTGTTTGGTGGATCTGTTGCATCTTCCAAGCTTTCTGCAAATGAAACGTAACCTTTGGTTCGCCTTCCCCACAATATTTTCTATGTATTGTATCCAATCAAATTTGTTCGTAATTGTAACTCCTAGGTATTTGTTAGAATTTGCGACCTTAAGGTTTGACTGATTTATCGCGTAATTGAAGTTCTGCGGATTTCATTTAGTAGTCATGAGATTTATTTCACAATTATCATTATTTAGTGTTAATGCATTATGTCTAAATCGCGTTGCAGTTGCTTTTGATCCTCTGTTGACTTTACTAACCGATAAACGACAGCAACATCCGCTAACAGACAAAGGCAGGTATCACTTCTGGTTTACTTGATGACTTACCGTCAATTACTACGAACGGGGGAACTGATGACCTAGTTCTTTAGTCACTTCAAAAACCAACAACAACAACTACGAACTGTGTCCTTTCTGATATGAAATCGTGAATCCAATTGCAGAATTGGAGGGATATTGCATAGGCACGCAATTTCATTAGAAGCCGCTTGTGAGGTACAGTGTCAAAAGCCTTCCGGAAATCGAGTAATATGCAATCGATTTGAGATCCCTTGTCGATGGCACTTAACACTTCATGTGAATAAAAGGCAAGCTGTGTTTCGCAAGTGCGACAATTTCTGAATCCGTGTTGACTATTGGTTAACAGGGCGTTCTATTCGAGGTAGTTCAGAATATTCGAACAAAGTATATGTTCCTAAGTCCTACCGCAAATCTACGTCAATGACATGGGCCTGTTATTTTGGGGATCACTTCTATTGCCTTTCTTGAATATTCGCGTGATCTGGGCAACTTTCCAGTCCTTGGGTACGGACCTTTCGCTGAGTGATCGGTTGTATACGATAGCTAAGTATGGAACTATTGCATCGGCATACTCTGAGAGGAATCTAGTTGGTATACAATCTGGCCCACAAGACTGGTTTTGTTTAGTGACGTAAGTTTTTTTACTACTCCAGGAACATCAACTTCTAAATTTCGAATGCTGGCAGCTGTTCTTGGCCGGCCGCGGTGGCCGAGGGGACTGAGGCGCTCCAGTCACGGTCTGCACGGCCTCTACGGTCGGGTGCTCGAATCCCCACTCGGGCATGGATATTTGTGCCGTCCTACTGATGACCCCGTAGTTAAGTCCCATAAGCTATACAAACATTTGATTTGAGCTGTTCTTGCTCCGAATTCTGGCGTGTTCACTTCGTCTTCTTTGGTGAAAGAATTTCGGAAAGCTGTGTTTAGCAATTCTCCTTTAGCAGTACTGTCATCGGTAGTATTAACATTGCTATCGCGTAGTGAAGGTAATGTTTGTGTTTCGCCACTAGTGTACTTTACATATGACCAGAATTTTCTTTAGATTATCTGCCAGATCACGAGAAAGGATTTCGTTGTGGAAGCTTATCACATTGAAGTACGCGCTAGATTGCGAGTTACTGTAAAATATTGCTCTTGGGGATTCTGTGTCTGCCGCGGCGGAGTAGCCGAGCGGTCTAAAGCACCTCGCTGCGGACCGCGCGGTTGCTCGCCGTGGAGGTTCGAGTCCTCCCTGGGGCATGGGTGTGTGTGTTTGTCCGTATGTTAGTTTACTTAGGTTTAAGTAGTTTGTAAGCTACGCACTGATGACCACGCAGTTTGGTCCGATAGATTTCCAGACATTTGAACATTTGATTTGATTTGATTCTGTGTCTGTTTAAATTTTGCATGCGTTTTTCATTGCTTATGCAACATTCTGAACTGTTTTGTGTACCACGGGTGGTCAAGCCCCTCTTTTATTAATTTATTTGGTATAAATCTCTCGATTTTTAGTTTTGAAAGACTGGAGACTATCACTCAGACTATCGGCACAGTCTAACATATACAGTCACGACACTCACTGCTGTGAAAGTCGTTACCAACTAAAAGCTGCTGCTACACTAGCGCTCCTAGCGATAGGCAAGCTGCCGAAGTAGTGATGTTTGTTTATAATCGCTTTTGTACCTTATTAACGAAATACTTACTATAATTTTTGCGTTACAAGCATTATTGAAATATCGAGAGACAAACATAATACGGAAATTAATATAAAAACAGTCTCATTTAAATGATTCAATGGTATAAAGAACAACTCTGTCATGAACAAATACTTACGAATATGTGTATATTTGCAGCTTATTCCGCTGAATGTAAAATTGCATATAAACATAATGGTATAATAAATTTCTATTATGGTCTGTTCTAACTATGACAGCCAGTTTTTCACGTGATCAATTCGGTACGGAGTCTAATGATTATCACATTTTTACACGTCACTCGTCTTTCTTATACGTGCATGTTCTTCTAAATTTAATTACTTTAGCTTTATAAAACCAATGTTTTGATGATTCTTGCCGCTCGTGGTTCAGATGTAGCAACAATTGTGGAATTGGGTTCTTCTTTGTTGGAAAACAGTTTGGTTGCTTTTATCGTTATATTGCCATGTCTGTGACGTTTTTCCTTCAGCTTCAGTTGTGATGGTTGATTTGGTATGTTAACTACCGTATTTATTGCATTTTATATACGTTTCCTATGTTCTACCCTCGCCGATTTTACTGGAATTGTAATGAAGAATACTTAACGTTCCTGCGTGGACATTAACGTCACTCTGCTAATGGGCATGTCCCCTGGTGTTTCCTGGGTACTTTTATTTTTAATAGAAAATGAAATTACTCATTTAAAGCCTATATGTTTCAGGATGCTTGTAAATTAACTGTCCTCTAATTTACCGTTTCGTACCTTATCAAGGATCTTATGAAACCTAAGAAAGACCAATGGGGAGCTATTTTTAAATTATTACCTATTTATAAGGTACTACACACGTTCCCTACCGTAAAAAGTATGTTGACGTCAATCTAAAAGATACTATTGGCACTCATCAAATACCGTATTCAGAAACGTAGCTCACCGGCCGCTTGGAGCGCTGCAGTCGTGGTGTATAACAAAAATCTGTCGGAGTGTCGCGACTGTGTATGTTAGACTGTGCTTTCGCTCTTTTTAATATATATATTTTTGGTTCATTTTTGGTGTTTATGGGAATTTCGATATTCAGTCTCGCTACTACAACTCTATATTCGCTAATCCCTGTATCCGTTTTGATGCTCTTTACTAGCTCAGGATTATTTGTTGCTAGTGAGCCATTCCGCGATCGATATCTCGCGTCGGGCTCTTGAACATGTTACCTTTGGGCTGAGCGCTTGACCGGGAGAGACGACCACTGGCGGGGTCGGAATAGTTTAGTGGGGAGAACGGAGGAGTGCGTGCGCTGGTCTCTGATGAGAGAAAATACAGTGACGTCGTGGCGGACTAAAGTTGTGGCTTCGCTGTTCAGCTGGGTCGTGTGGCTCGTTCCGTTGTATACTGTGTGGCTGTCGGGCACGCGGGGCGTGTTACGAGTGTATGTTGGAGGCAGCAAATTAAAGGGACGAGACGGCACAATCTCACCGGAAGCGGGACGAGAGCAATTAGAAGAGAGTCGTCGCTACAGAGACAAGACCGCCTTCGGTGTTTACTTGCTGCCAAGCTGGGCAGTAATCTGTACTGAGATTCTCCTGTCACCACAGTGCGGATACTCTCCGATTGCCCCGAGTGAGAAACTTTTGAAACTTTCGCCGAAAACTGTGTATGTTGGCCAGTTCCCCGGTGCGCAGTTATCAGTGTAATTGCAGGGTTACATTTCTGGTTAAGTAGGATAAGACCTGGTCATTACGGCGCCAACTGTTGGAAATGTTTTGCACGGGTGTTTTCAGGAGCAGGCGCTCGGTACAATGATTCGCACTCTCATGGCTCAGTTTCCCAAGGGAATGTTATTTGTGTCTCTTCGTAATTGAGACAATATTGGTGTTTCGTAATTTATAATTTGTAGTTTATTGATGATTAGTGGTTGGCTAATCCCGAAAGGTAGAAAACAGGGCTTAAGTTATTTTTTAAAATCTTTTGGTTGTTAAAGTTCTGAGTTCGTTTCAGCTCAATCTGTTTCATTGGGAGGTACGGGAAATGCTTCAGGCTCTTAGTTTTATGTGTTTGTATCTTAAAGCTGAAGTATATCTCTGTGTTTTAGAGTCAATTATCTCTATATGTGCGGACGCTTGTTGTTGAACTCGGCTGCAACCGCTGACGTGAGACACTTTGTGACGTCACGAGGAACGCCACGTGCTGAGCGCGTTGACGGACCCAACGGAAGACGAGCGCGCCTTTTTCATATTTAGATTTTCATACAGTTTTGGTTTACTTGTTCTAAAGCTTATCTTACTTAAAGCATGTAAGTTGTTGGATGTATTTTTGTACTTCTGCTAGAGCCTTGCTAATCATTGTATTTCTTAATTGTAAGATCTTCCTTTTTTGAGTTTCGAATCTATTTAAAAAAAAAAAAAAAAAAAAAAAATAAAAAAAAAAAAATTTGATAAAGATTCATGTCTCAATATTTTGTTGTGAGTTCTAAAACTATTACTTGGGTTTGGTAATAAATGTTGTTTAAAATAAGCTTAGATAACGAATAATATTAAATTCCCTACCGCCCAGTCCTTCCATTCCTGGTTACGTTTATACCGGCCTGTTGTTATTAAACGCATCAGCTAGGACATCAAGGGTACCATTTACTATTCTTGTGGGTTCATGAAATAACTGTTCGAAGTAGTTATTCAGAAAAATGTTTTATATTTGCCGCCGGTTTTGAATACGTATTTATGCCAACATATCGAGAGTAAATTAAAGTCGCCACCGATTATAACAGTATGCTTCGCGTACCTGTTTGAAACGTGATCCAAGCTTTCTTTCAACATTTCTACAATTTCATCGTCTGAGTCAGGGGGCCGATAACAAGATCCAATTATTAATTTATTCCGGTTGTCAGGTATAACCTCTACCCATACCAACTCACAGGAAATATCTGCCTCAATTTCCCTACAAGATAAACCGTTTGTAACAGCAATAAACACGCCACCCCTTTTTTTATTTATTCTATCCTTTCTGAAGACCATTTTGCCCTTTGTAAAAATTCCACCCGAACTTATCTCTGGCGTCAGCCAGCTCTCAGATCCCTAACGATTTGTGCCTCAGTACTTTCTATCAGTGCTTGGAGCTCTGGAACATTCCCAATACAGCTACTACAATAGTAAATGTCATTATTATGCCTCTCATCTTTCCAGAAAGTGATTCATAATACAACAGTAGTATGTACCTGACTACTTTTACATGCAAAGGAGGAATACTAATGTAAACAAACGCACATGTCAGGAGTAACTCAGTGCATGTGTCTAAATGGTTCAGTAGCACTCTGCAATTTATAATTTCTAGGACGAGATGCTAGCGTATGTAACACTATTATACAAGCAAGTATATGGGAAAAATAAGGTATATAAGTGATCAGTTATGCTATGCATTAATGGGATAAACCCTGTGTGAATATTGTCTTCTTTACGTAATGCAACGAAATTGATAGTCACATCGTTGTTAGATATCACTTACATTTCAACGACTAGAACTACTATACAAAAGAAGTACGACGAATGTTTTGGGCACAAACAATTGCCAGAGTTCCCAGTTTGCTGGCTTCACTGTGAGCCGGCCGCGGTGGCCGAGGGGATTGCGGCGCGCCAGTCACGGTCTGCACGGCCACTACGATCGGGGGTTCGAATCCCCCCTCGGGCATGGACATTTGTGCCGTCCTTAGTGTTAGCTAGTTCATGAGTAGGTTGTAAGTTTAGGGAGTGATGACCCCGTAGTTAAGTCACATAAGCTACAGAAACATTTGCTTCACTGTGTCAGTGTTAGGGCATCTCCAGAGATTCTAACCTCCTTGGTGCAACTGACCCGGGCGTCCCTTCGAAACAGACGAATGGACGTAACCCTGCGTAGAACTCAAGAATGCGTTTCTGCGCACAGGCCACGTCTTCTTGCGCGAGCTCTAAATAACAACAATGAAACGTGGCCACGTTATTTCACATACTGAGCGATAGCTTCCTCCTGCAGTCACGGGAATGCCGTCCTTACGCGTCGAAGTGTAAGGCACGTGAAATGCTATTATTCACAGGGGTGGTCAAATAACTATCTAGCATAGACACACTATTTACGGAGTAGGGCCAACATTGCCTTTGAGAACAGTTACAGCTCTTCAAGGAACAGATTCGTAAAGATCCTTCACTGTTTCCACGAATTTCCTCAACATAGTAAGAGCTGTAAATCTGGTCCTCGATGTCTTTTCTACGACTCGCCACAATAGTTCAGTCGTGTAGAGTCGTGACGAGTTTGGAGATAAAGGGAAGTTTTCTAATATTATGATTCTGTACAACGCCCGCCTGAACCTTTTCCACGATATGTATTGGCGCATGCAGAGATTAGCCTTCTTAGCCATAACAGCGGAATTAGCAGCACACCAACTGCTGGGATGGAAACCATGATGGATACGCCCCATTACACCTTTGGGTCAAGATGGAGGCAGCGGCTGGTGCATACAGACTCAAATCTGGCAACAACTGGAACTCTTTGAGATATCCAGAATCACACACTAAAATAGTGAGTGAGGTAAATATAGGAAAGGTTGGGGAAATACCAGCCGACTATATTATAACCCCATACTGCTTCAACAAGCCTTTCAATATAACAATTGGAAGTAGGGAGCAGTGGGAGAAAATAGTTCGACACCGTACGGGGGATGTTGTCTGGTTCATTGACGGGTCAAAATCGGACCAAGGTGTTGGGGCCGGGGTATATGGGATGCAGCCAAGACTGGAGGGCGTCATATCTCTAGGGAAACTGGCCTCAGTATTCCAGGCCGAAATCATTGCCATCAGGGCATGTGTGGAGGAGAATTTGCGTAGGTGCTACAAAGATCGTATCATCTATATCTATTTAGACAGCCAGGCAGCCCTGAGATCACTGGCAGCTCCTGCAACAAGATCTAAAATTGTTGCAGAATGTCACAGGGTTCTGGTGGAGTTAGGGGAAAGCAATATAGCAAATCTATTGTGGGTCCCTGGCCACTCGGGGATCAGTGGCAACGAACATGCCGACAAATTAGTCAGGATGGGGGGCAGACAGGACGCTGTCCTGACAATCACCAAGGCAATGATCAAATTGCAGCTACGTAACTGGCTCAGAAGACAGCACGTAGAATATTGAACCAAAGTCCATAAACAAAAACACGGCAAGGCAATGATGCCAAAGCCATGTTTTAAACAGGCCTGAACAGGAGAGAGATTAGACTCATGGTTGGATTGCTGACATACCATGGGAATTTCAAAAAACACCTACTTACAATGGGAATAACAGAATAGGACCCTAAATGTAGGATCTGTGATGAAACTGTATCACATCTAATCTTCGAATGCATTGCATTGGAGAGTAAAAGGCACAGAACATTTGGGACAACCAGACCCGAAGAAATTGTGCCTAATAAAGAACTGGTAATGGGACTCCTTGCACCGTTCAAGGGCATTGGTTGGTTTTACTAGATATACAGGGAGCGATACCGCACAATAAACTTAGTTTCGGTGCGGGCAGTGGCGGGTTGGTCCAAGACTGCTTTGGCTTACCTGGAAAAATCAAACAATCAATTGGCGCATTATCGTTTTGTATTTAGGCAGTGTATTTTAGCAATATGTTAATTTTTTAAGCACTTTGTTATCGAGGATGGCGATGTGACGATGCATGGAAGCTATCACGAAATTTTTTTCACCCTTAGATGTGTATATATGAGTTGTAATCCTCACGAAAAACGTAACTGTCAAATATCTAACTCTCAATGATACATACAAAATGAATCTGAACTATACTTTCCTTCCCTCAGAAAGAGCTTATCGTATTATTTCTGTACTTTTTTCTTTAAACTTGCCTCAAAATCTGTATATAAAGCCATAAATCACGATTTATTGTGTGTTTAAATCAATTCATGTAGTTCGACAATTCTCAGGCTGGGATTCCATGTTTACTAAATCACAGAGCCAAGAATCTTCAAGAAAATATATGCCAGCTATAAATATAAATTATGCAAATCCGTATTCAATGTAAATAATCTTCTTACAGTATATTAAAGCCTTGTAAATAAAATGAAATTGTTTTATCATTAGGATAAACGCAGTACTTGTTATAAAATATGTAGACTAATTTTATTTGTTGCTAGCATGAAATGCTATTTTAAAATCTAAATAATTATCAACATAAGGGATCATAATATTATTGTAATTCTTTATTGTATTAAACAAAAGACTAATTATTAATGCAAAGCATCATTTGTTCAAATATTGAAACTGATCACGTGATACAAACTATCATTTGTCACAGTGTATATAAGCTAACGTATGGGCAGTGCAAGTGGTGGTGATCTGTTATGAGTTAGTAGTCAGTCATGAGTTTGCAGTTGTTATTGACAGAAGTCCTGTTATGAGGTGTTGACAGTTGTTGTTAAGTTTTAGTTGTAATGTGGAATTGTAAGTTATAAAGTGGCCAGGAATGAGTTTGGTGTAACAAGAACATTATCTTTGAATGTGACGCTTAATAAAACTGAAAGTACTATATTCTCGCATCTATTTGGAAACTGAAAAAAATGTCATTAATTTCACGGTGAACACTAAACAGAAATAATTCCAGGAAAATATAAATACGCTCCGCGGTGGAGTAGCCGTGCGGTGTAAGGCGCCTCGCTGCGGAGCGCGCGGTTGCTCGCCGTCGGAGGTTAGAGTCCTCCCTAGGGCATGGGTGTGTGTGTTGTCCTTAGGTTAGTTTACCTAGGTTTAAGTAGTTTGTAATCTACGGACTGATGACCACGCAGTTTGGTCCGACAGATTTACAAACATTTGAACATTTTATAAATACGACTGATTTACTAAAATTTCTCATCTTAAACTTATTAGATGGACAGTGAGATATTCACTCATAGTTATCCAAACAGAACGACAGAAACAGTTGAATATCACGATGGAGATGCCCAGATCGTAACGGAACCGCTGTGATGCTTCACTGAAAGAAACAGGAATCCCTCATTCCCAAGATTCATTTGGGGTTTCTACACATCAGCTCGATTATTAGTAGAAAGCAATGAAAACGATGATTCATCCTGCCGTGCCGTTTGCATAGAAACAATATTATTCAAGTGAATGGTAAGTTTAAAGTCGCTTTTACTGCATAAAAAGTATGTTTTCTGGCTGCAACCGTTGTTAATTCTCGTCCACCATTCTCAGGTCGGTTTCGTCCACTGCTCCTCTATGTCATAGACGTTTTACCTTGTTTGGTGAACGCCGTCATTAATCAAAATAAGATCACTAATCAAACAGTAAACACTGCAGCCGTTTTCGTCTCAGATGCTCCCTGAAACTGAATACAACAGTGTCGTCTTGTTTGCAAGTCTGGCAGATCAAGTATTTCGCCAAACATTCCTACTGACCTTCGAAGAATAAAGCGTGTAATACATCGCAAATCAACGTCGAAAGCCTCGTACGTTTGCTCTGGACTGCACGTCTCAGTATTAACACTTTCTGTGTGCCAACAAGAAGTAGCACACTGCATGGTGTTCATATTTCTTGTTCACCCCTTACATTTTTCGTATTGTGATATAATTTCGCTGGTATGTTTAGTAATATATAACAATTGTGTATCCTTCTACATCTACATCCATACTCCATAAGCAACCCGACAGTGTGTGGCGGAGGGTACCCTGAGTACCACTAACGGTTCTCCCTCCTATTACAGTCGCGTATTGTTCGCGGAAAGAAAGATTGTCGGTATGCCTCTGTGTGAGCTCTAATCTCTCTGATTTTATCCTCATGATCTCTTCTCTCTCATACTGCTAGACTCCTCGGTAAAGGTTCTCGAAACTTCGACAAAACGACACAGTGTCTCTACTGCAGAGTCTTCCACTGGAGTTTATCGATCATCTCCGTAACGCTTTAACGATTACCAAATGATCCTGTAACGAAGCGCGCTGCTCTCTGTTGGATCTTTTCTACTTCCGCTATCAGCCCCACCTGGTACGGATCCCACACCGGTGAGCAGTATTCAAGCTGTGGGCGAACAAGTGTACTGTAACCTACTTCCTTTGTTTTCGGACTGCATTTCCTTAGGATTCTTCCAATGAATCTAAGCCTGGCATCTGCCTTATCGACGATTGGTTTTATATAGTCGTTCCTTTTTAAATCACTCCTAATGCCTACTCCCACACAATTTATGGAATTAACTGCTTCCAGTTGCTGTCCTGCTATTGTGTACCTAAATGATAAAGGATCTTTCTATGTATTCCCAGCACATTACACTTGTCTACATTGAGATTAAATTGCCATTCCATGCACCATGAGTCATTTCGATGCAAATCCTCCTGCATTTCAATACAATTTTCCGTTGTTACAACCTCTCTATATACTACAGCATCCTCTGCAAAAAACCTCAGTAATTTCCGATGTTATCCGCAAGGTCATTTATATATTTTGTGAACAGCAACGGACCCACGACACTCCCCTGTGCCACACCTGACATCAGTCTTAATTCGGAAGATTTCTCTCCATTGAGATTGACTTGCTGCATTCTGTTATCAAGGAACTCTTCAATCCAATCACACAACCGTTCTGATAGACCATATGCTCTTACTTTGTTCATTAAACGTCTCTGGGGAACTGTATCAAACGCCTTGCCTTACTGTGTTGCAAATAGATATAAGTTACAAAGTAATGCGTTGAAGCATCGTGAGAGACGTTGGAATTGTATGTATGAACACTTAAAGCGTACCGATAGTTCATTTAATTTCCTCATACTGTGAGGAGTTTTAGCAATAAAATGTTTAGTTAAGGTTTCAATATAAATATGAAGTTCGTTGGAAGTCGCGAAGAGTTGTTATTTACGGTTAATGGATGAGAAAAATTTAGAACATTTGAGTGCCATCGGATTCATGACAATTGCATTGTTTCAAATTGTGATACCTCATCGGTTAAACTTAAAGAAAGATATTATGTCATAATGAGTTGCTAAGAGAAGAATATATTAATTTTTAGATTAGTTCCGTAACTATGCGAAATATCGAAAATGGTAGTTTTATTTCCCTTGTAATCCGTCAGATATGTCACCTGAATCATAATACCGCAAACTGATTTTATATTGTAGAAAGAGTGGCGAAAGCAACTTTCGCCACCTGTCAGATAGTTTCATAAGAATGGGGAGCAGATATTTTTCGGTTGGATGTGCTGCGGACAGTGACCTTGTGTTGGACTAATAACCTCTACAGGCGAGAAGAGGTGGAAGGGTCCTTGATCAGAAGGGCTCCTATCGACGCAAACAACATCATTTCTCGGAAAAGCTGTCGACACTTCACTTCGCGGTCGTTGTGGAAACACGAAGCGGCCGAGACGCAATTACGAGAGGCAGGAGCAAAAGGAAGCTTTAGTACAAAAGACGTGCGTGCGTCCTACGTCGGAGACTCTGGTGCAAAAAATAATGAAGGGAAAGACATGCAGCTAAAAATAAGACTTTCGTATCACGTTGTGTTGAAGCAGGTGGGCGGGGCCTGCTATCATATTAGGAATAACACAGCATTAAGCTAAGTACTGTTGACGATTGCTTCTTGTTTTTGATTCTTGTGTGCACGCAACGGATTCTTGTAAATCCATACATATCATAAAAATACTTTCTCAACTGCTGGACCACTTTTAGCTGAACTTGGTTTACATTTTCTTAAAGGGGGTTAGGACGTCAAGCGGGCCGCCTTGAAGTAGGAGAAGCACGACAAACATTTTAATTTCTACTGTCTATATTTTTAGAAATAAATTCATTAAACTTTGTCAGTACAACCGGGAAGGATTTAGGATTCACACTTACAGCATTGGGAGTTCTAAAGCATAACAAAATATTTTTTTATTTACATGATAATTTTCATCATTTTTTCACTTACTATTGGTTGCATTGTTGCTATAGGTACACTTTTCTTCATAAATAAGAGATTCTTCGATGAATTTTGCACTACGCACAGAACATACTTACAGGTGTATGAAACTCTAGAATTTTCCAAATATATTAAAACGGTGGTAAAAATTAAGTTCGTTAACTATGATTTTTTTTATAAATGTAAAATTTCAAACGTAACAGCTCATTCATTTTTCATTAATTAAACAACTTCTACAGTTTCATACACCTGTAAGTTTTATTTGTATGTTCTGTAAAATTCGTCGAAGAATCTCTGTTACGAAGAAAGGTGTACCTATAGCAACAAAAGCAGTCAATACTAAGTGAATAAATGATGAAACCTCACATGTGAATAAAAATTATTTTGTTACGTTTGAGAACTCCCACGGCTGTACGCGAGAATCCTGAATCCTTATCGGTCGTACTGACGAAGTTTTATGGATTTATTTGTAAAAGTATAGACAGTGGAAATTAAAATGTCCTGTCGTGCCTCTCCTGTTTCAAGGCGGTCCGCTTGATGTCCTAACCCTCTTAAGAAATTATAAATATTCAAACATGTTGACTGTGAAATAAATATGCTGGTGAAGATGAAAATACCTCCCACATGTGGATTCATTGGAACCAGTATTTGCTGCTTGGGGCCAGCGATCGCCTTAACCAATGTTTATTTTCTGCGGGTACATCTCTTCTTTTCAGAAGTCTTGGCTTTTACCTAGTTATATATATCTACTAGTTCATCCCAGAAATTATAAATTTCAGAGTGCTACTGAATCATTTCGACTGGCAGCTGCATTGAGTTACTCCTAACATGTGAGCTTGTTTACTTTACTATTCCTCTTTTGCTATGAAGAAGTACTCAATCACATACTACTGTTGCCTTATGAGTTACTTTTTTGGAAGATGAGAGACATAATAATGACATTTACTGCATCGGGTACATCATGGAAGCCCTACATAGCTGACCCGCTATGAACCTTTTTGTTGCTAGCAGTGCATAATAATGTTAAGCATTTTTTCCCAATATTTTTCTCATTACATACGCACTATATATTAATCGTGGTAGTTTTTATAGCTTCAAACAAAAGCCATGCATTAAGGATTAATAAAGTTGCTCATTGTTGAAACTTCCTGGCTGAGCTATCCCGACACGACTCACGGTGCCGCCTCACAACTTTACTTCCGCCAGTACCTCGCCTCCTACTTTCCAAACTTCACAGAAGCTCTCCTGCGTACCTCGCAACACTAGCACTCCTGGAAGAAAGGATATGGTGGAGACATGGCTTAGCCACAGCGTAAGGGATGTTTCCAGGATGAATCTTTCACTCTGCAGCGGAGTGTGCGCTGATATGAAACTTCCTGGCAGATTAAAATTGTGTGCCGGAACCGGGACTCGAACCTGGGACCTTTGCCTTTCGCGGGCAAGCGCTCTACCGACTGAGCTATACCGACACGACTCACGATGCCACGTCCCAGCTTTACTTCTGCCAGTACCTCGCCTCCTAGCTCAGTCGGTAGACTGCAAAGGTCCCAGGTTCGTGTCCCGATTCCGGTACACAATTTTAATCTGCCAGGAAGTTTCATATCAGCACACACTCCGTTGTAGAGTGAAAGTTTCATTCTTGCTCATTGTCATTTATGAACATTTGGTTTATGAAAGGCCAAATTATACACATTTCTTATGCTACATGATATAGGTGACATTACTTTACAATCAATGGTACATATTTAAATGTAATACAACACGTAAACCGTAATGTCTCGTGCACTGGAAATGTAAGAAATGTTCATTTAGATTGTTGAAAACACAGATCACGACCCCACGAAAATATGTACCGTTGATTGTAAAACAATATTATGTATTTTAAGTAGCATAAATAATGCGTATAATTTTGGCATCTTTTAAATAAAATGTTTATAAATAGCAATAAGTAGTTTTATTAAACAACATATGTAATGGGAGAAGGAAGTAAAAACTTCTCAACGAATGTCGTAACCTAAGACCTTGCGTTAATGTACATCTTTAAGTAAAATGTTTGAAAATCAAAGACCCATGGTTTCTTGTCAACGGCAATCAGGTTTCGTAATGATGGCTTAATAAGACGAAAAAAATTTAGTACAATATATGCAGTTTTTTTGTTTTAAACCCGAAAAATGTAAGTCTGTAAATTTTCATAGTCATCAGTTGTGTCTACGTTTATTGTATAAGGTACACTCCACCATGCACCGTATGAAATCTATAGTAAACTGTGATGTTCCTCTTGTTTTGGAATTCAAGTGTGGCAAATTCGATCAAGATCGGAATAAAATCGTAGATTTATTCGATGTTCGTAGGTAAAGTATCCTCTGCCATGCACCAGAGCAATACGAGTTTTCACGTAGACAGTGACGTTTATTCTGAAGATCGAGTATGCAAACTTTCATTGAATTTGAATCATTGGTACGGGAGCGCATAAAATGATTCGGTAGTTTCCTATGCGTCTCACTGATTATAACGTCATATCTGCTAAGCTATTAGTCGTATAAGAAAATAATTTTAGGTACATAAATAAATACTGTTTGTAAAACATTTTGCGAGTACATTTAGTGGCAAAGAAGTAATAAACTTAACCGTCATTCTTAATGTGACAGACTTTCACGAATCTCAGTATTCATGACGTTTAATTATCTGTATAACCTTTGCGAAAGTGCAAGAATATGTCTACAAAGTTTTATAGTGATTTGATGAACGGTAAGGTAATACATAAAATACCAACAACACAGAAATATTATTTCAGTCTATTAGATGCCCGTGAATAACGTTTAAGACCCAAATGAAGATAGCATATTAGAAGAACGCATAGATAGTCAATAGCGAAAAATCTTTTATAAATTTTTACATGACTGGTTACTCGGAAAGCAAGAAGAATGTGGATTGTCAACCATGTCAGACTGTTCGTTCTGGATGCACGATGCTAGCCACCCGGCGTACGTATTGTGCGGGACAGTCTGCCTAGAAACAAATTGTGTAATTCTATTGTTCAAACTACGTTGGTAATCAGTCCTTGGACTTAGAAACTACATAAACTAAGTTAAACTAACCTAAGAACAACACACACATCCATGCCCGAGGGAGGATTCGAACCTCCGACGCGGGAGGCCACTCAGTTTGCCTAGAATGCCTTTACTGGTAGCAGTGGCATCATTAACGACTAGGATAAATTCCTGTACTCGATACCATCTTTCGGCTTTGACCAATGACGTCATAGGTAATGCAAAGATACTAGACATGCAACTTGTCGCGGTAAAACATCGAAATATTCGTCAAATTCAACGGGACGTGCACGGAAAAATGGGTATTTTGAACGAGGACATACTAAAATCAAGAATAGGAAACAAAAAACAATCGAAATTCCTTAGAAATGTAACGAAAATGGCAGAAGTGAAACAAAATGGAAAATTCAAGGATGTACATGGAAATTGGTATCAACAACTGGAATTTACCTAGTTACGTCAATTCCACTTGATGATACCAATTTTATAAATCTTTCATACCGAAATATTTAAGCGGTATAACTAGAATTAACCTATATAGGTTAATTCCAGTTGCCGATACCAGTTTCTCTAATACCGAAAAAAAATTTCCTGTGTTGACTACTAAAACTAACCTTATATTAATAGCAGTTCACGATTCCATTTTTCTCAATTTCAGTCACATTACATACAGACTCCCCATAAATACTACAGTTCATACGAATGCAACGTACAAACGTATCTATCGACATACATAAATTTCAATTACGAGTAGCAAGAACACTAAACTTCCCCCAGTAATTAAAATTTATTAAAAATATATCATATTACATACAAAAATATACACTTCGATTTGACTTACATAAAATTACTTCGCCGTTATAATATTATCTGCGCCTTGTAATAAACAAAAACGTCTTCAAAAAAAATCAATGTTCAAATGTTTGTAGAACTTATGGGACTTAACTACGGGGTCATCAGTCCCTAAGCTTACAAACTACTTATGAACTAGCTAAAACTAAAGACGGCACAAATATCCATGCCCGAGGGGGGATTCGAACCCCCGGCCGTAGTAGCCGTGCTGACCGTGACTGGAGCGCCTCAGTCACCTCGGCCACCGCGGCCGGCAAAATGTCATCCATTACAGATACAATGACGTAACTTATGACGTAATTGATCAAAGCCGACGGGAGGAATAGTCAAGAACACGATACAACACGTCGGCTTAAACCAGAAGCAAAGATGCAGAAGTAATAACATTTGAACATCTGAAATCTATAAAGAAATGTATCGATTATTAATATAGCAAAGACATTACTATAAACGTCTCTACAGATATATAATTATTAGCTAGTTTAAGAAATATGTATAATAAATGAAACACATCATATCTATTACATTATTTTATTTACTATTATTGAAAAAAACTGTGAACTTTGTTTAAATAATTTAAAAATTTGTAATAAATCAACAGTATATATTTTTTTTTAAAAGATCATACATTTGCAAGTCTGGCGTCTGAAACAAAAACAAGAAAGAAGTTACAACATTACATACAAGGAATTACGTTTTATTGTTATATTAACAAATACTACTACAAATGTGTACGATTTCGTTAAAAGCTACATTTACAATAATGTTCGTGTAAAAGTGTAGCATAATAATATATGTTTCTGTTCATATGTCGCTGTTTCAAACGATATCTGTATCGTATTCTTGACTTGAGCAGGTGGAGGTCAAGTCTAGTTTACGATACAATTTTGAATAATACCGAGTTACGTTATTCCATGAGCTATCTGTATCGTATTCTTGACTTGATATTGGGAGGTTAAGTAAAGAATGCAATACAGGTAACAACTGCGAAGTTAGTAGTTGATTTTAGGCTATCTAATACATCGTGTATAAAATTTTTTAATTATGACAAACTCGATTACATCAACGACAGTATTCAGATAATTCCATATCTTTGATTAAAAAAAATTATCTTCGTATATATAAACATCTCTGACTAATGGCGTCATTGGTCAAAGCCGACGGTTTGTATCGTAAATTTGACTTGACCCACCGATGGGTAGTATCGAGTACCCGAATTGTTCCAACGACACTGTAGGCAAATGTGGCTTCAATAAGGTATTTGACTGTTTTCTGGAAATCGTTTTAAATTGTTAATTATGTTATATTATAGCCCGAACATGCTTTTTACCTCGTGGATTTCAGTACTTTTTTTAAAAAATAGAAATGAAATTCAAATTATTTGAAAGCCCGCTAAAACGCTAAATTTGAGTCACGTGATGCCTGTGACGTCATGCAACACGCTGCTGCTCTCGTAAGATAAACGAATACCTGTATATTGTTTGGGACGAGGCCTCGTGTTTGGGCGTTAACGTTTGCATAATGATCTACAAATATTGCTTAGTTCCGCACTGTACCAATACATCTGTCAAGACTCCAGAAAAATTGTTCTTGCAAGTACCAAAAAATGAGAAGATACGCAAAAAGTGGTTGACACTGGCGCAAAGAGATCCAAATGAAATAGCGGCTACTTCATGTGTGTATTTCTGTGAGGATCATTTTGATATAAAACTATATTATTCCATTGGTAAACTAAACTGTTTAGTATTATTCTATTCTACTGCAAAGGTATAAAGTAGTATTATGTTTAGCATAATGACCTGATGTTTACATTTGCGAAGTAAACTTCATAATGTTACACGCCTACGATTTATGTGTAATTAAATCCGTTTCCTAATATATTTGGTGAAAGAACAACATGAATATTGTTGCAGCCTAATATAAAAGTTCAGCACTGATTATTTATCTCCAGTAAGTGCAATTTTATCACCAATAGATCATAGTCAAACAACCGTTTTATACATCTACAACGCCCTTCTGGTTACTTTACAACAACTTACCCTATGGCAATATACGTATGTGGGAGATGTCTTTAATGCGCCGATTTATTTAGCTTTCGAACTTTCGTAATATTCAAGTGTAAATACGATTAAAAGTGTTAGTTACCCAAATATGTGTTTATTGAAACAAAAATCGTTGTAATGTCATGTTGTGAAGTTTATTTCGTAAAAATAATTAAATATCCAGAATACAAGAAATGTTTTTTAGTCATTAGATAATCAAGAACCACCAGATTAGACAGCAAAATCTGTGGTGTAGTGTCACTTGTAAGTGAAATTTTATATTACAGCTGGAGAGGGACATCGAAAACTACATTAAGTACAGATTGGGCTTCAGTAAATTTTACTAACTATCCCGGCGGCTTCCTGTGACTATGTTGGCAACAGATGCTGAATAGTGAGAATCATGAGACGTCACCATTAGCCAATCGCGTGACAGCGCAAATATTTTTTCGTGAAACCCTTCATTTACGAGGGCAGTTACTTTACCGTCCGGACAAGGATACATACAAGAATCTTAGAGCAGGAACAGCTTTATTTATTTACTGATGGTCTGTACGATACACTAATCTAGTCATTCTATGTGGTCTGAACATCTGGACAAATATTTTCTATCGTGTTGTTGATGTTGCCAACATAATCACTCAAGGCCGCTTGGATAGAAGATAAAATTTCACCCTTTATTGCATAATATGGTGACTTCAGATTAAGTCGTGTAGGTATGCGTTACTTACAATGCAGTTTTCACGTTTCTTATTTCTGGCACGTAAAAATTTGGATTGTTTTTAAAGAATGAAGACACCATAATTGCATCAACTTTAGGGAGGTATCCGCTGTCAGCCTTCGCATAACCATCTTCCATTGTGGCATGAAACTGTAAACGCCTTTAGATCACGAAAAAACTGAACTTAAAGCTGCGAAATGGAGCAAACGCGTATAATAATACAGCTCCGACTTCTAGTTGCCGCGCTGTAGGTGTTCTATGACGTCACCAGTACTTTAGCCAGTAACGGAGCGTTTTCGATCACGTGATCTAAACGTGAAATTTGATGACTTTTAAGCTTTAATTACGTAAAAATAACAGATGTTTTGTAAGAATTATAAGCGAAAATGCTGTCTGAATGTTATAATCATTCAGAATAACAACAATTCGAAGCATAGTTTTAACACAGGAAAATACACTATTAAAAAGTATTTAGCACTTTAACTCATTTTAACGTATTTGGACATTTGAAACAGCCCTGTATATGGCAAATGGGTTTTATATTGCATCGGGGGGTTTTAGGTATCAGTTAAATGACGGACCATCACGAGATAAATTTCCAAATTGTGAAACACATATTCGCAAACGTAACAGACGCGTCAGTGCTGAGGTGAGGTGACGTATCGCTTATTACGTGACGGAGTTAATGGCCCCAGGCAGAAAGCCACGCGTCACAGCGGCGCCAGCTATTAGCGTGGCGTCCCGTGGGATTACCGTGAAGGGGCTTACGGCGCGGCAATTACGCCGTTAAACAGCAGACGCTCTGCACCCAGCCAGCAGTCCATCTGCAGCTCCAGCCTCCATAAAAGCCCGCTCTCGTCCCAGTCTGCATGTCTCACATTACGCTCCCTAATTTTCCTATTTCGTTACATACTCAACATTATATTTCTCTTTTATATATTGTGATATCTATACCGAAATAACAGCCCCCATTTTGATAGAATTTGACATAATGTCAGTTAGGAGTGCAACTGGAATAATTCATATACTAGGGAATACAAGTGTATTCTAAGCCTCTGTTGCTTGTTGAAAAAGGAAATTTTTTTAATCATATGTAATGCACAACCAGTTTTGATGCACTATGACATCATTTTCAAGTGCCCCACAGTAACGAAATGTTTGTTAAAGTAAGAAGTAAAGACAAAAAGTAAGATACATTACAATTTCGGAAATGCTCGGAAGAGTGTTACAACATAATTATGATCTTATTTCACTGTAAGGTTTTTAAAGTAAACGCCTTTTGCTACTGCGAATGAAGGGTTTTATTTTTATATTTTCAAGTCATCCATACGCGTTTCGCCTTTCTCTCAAGGCATCATCAGTGGATGTCCTGAAATATTTACATCTTTTTGTTTACACATATAGGTTAGTTCTCTTAAATATCTACAAAACATTCCGATTTAAAACAGTTCGTTGTTTGGTATAAAATGGTGTACTTACAGCACTTGCTACTCCACTTCAGTCTTATTCTGGCAACCAGGTCGAAATGTTACACTGTTTTTTGAAACACATTGCAGTCCTCTGGTTCTACTGTCACCTGCTGCCATATTGTGTCTACTGCTGTTTGTTTTGTAGCGTTGCCAACCTTAGCTTATTTGAAATTCAACTGTTTCGTTGAAAATGTATTGAAGGTATCTTTGTGTGTGAGTGTGTGTGTGTGTGTGTGTGTGTGTGTGTGTGTATGTGTGTGTGGTTTTTTTTCTGTTTGTGTATGTGTGTGTGTGTGTGTGTGTGTGTGTGTGTGTGTGTGTGTGGTGGGGGGGTTGTGATTATGTGTTGGGATTTGTGTCTATCATATGGTCAATCAGTGAGAACAATGATTGATTGGTCAGGTTTATTTGGTCATTTAATAGCTTATTTTTCTCAGCTGCTGCTCAAAATGGCCACTGCAAGCAACGCATATGATCTTATATGTATCATTTTGGCCAGCAGCTGTTTTAGGACCAAGTTGTACAGAAGCGGGTGCTTGAGAGAGATGGTCAGTCCAATTCAACCTAAAAATAAAATAAATTGTGTACTATCTTTCTTTCTATTATTTAACTGGTAATGCACAGCCTTTAAAAGAAATACCTCCCCTTTTTATATACATTTATAAAACTGGATAAGAATCAAAAATTTCAAATTACCTAAAAGTCAGATTGTTCCAATCAAGGAAAATAGTCAAGCAACTTTCGTCACATTGATAGTGCTTCTGTGTAAGGAGCTCCATAAGTCTATCTGTAATTAAGTACAAAGTACTATTTAAAACGCTGAGAGTAACTAACATAACTCATTTTAGCATGTGAATTTACTCTCATACCTGAGCAGGCTGAACACACATTCAACATTAATTATAACACAGTGTAAGACCACACTGTGTTCACCTCATTTTGACCCTGCAGCTATGAATCAAGACATACGGCCCATTACAGACATTAACTGCCAGGGCAATGACTTACATCGTTGGTCAAATGTTGTAAACCTACTGGACCAAACTGCTATAATCATCATTCCCTATGCTTAAAAAAAGAGTACTTACAATAATATTTTATGTAGCATTTTTCCCGAGAAAAATGGTATTTATAAATGGATAATATGACAGTCGAAACAGACAAGAACGCATGAAATATTTTTAACTATGGTGACCGGTTTCGATCATATATGTTCAGATCACAATCTTCAGTTTCCTGGAAATGGCGTCCAGTCGGTTCATCTGTCTTGTGGAGCAACACTGCTTCATGCCGTTTCCAGGACACCGAATATTATTGTCTCAAGATAATCTTACATTAAGATTACCTGACATAGTCAGCTTTGGAGGCGGTCTGATCGTTTTATAGTTTTCAAAAGGAAATGCCAAGATCCCACATTAATAATTAATTCACTGACGACCGGTTTCGGTCACATACATATTACAAGCTGGTCATCTTTTTAAAAATATGGTTATATTTTTTATATAGTGACTAAGTGCAATGTTGCACTTGTTATTTATACCCAATTTTTTAACAAGATGACCGTCTAGTAATATGTTTGTGACCAGATGATAGTGACAGTTACCCCGAAACCGGTCGTCGTGAATAAATTATTAATGTGCGATCTTATCATTTAATTTTGAAAAAAAAAATCTTATATGATAGAAACCGTTCGTCATAGATAAAAATAAAATATGACATGCGATCTTGACTGTTTGCATTATCGGACTAGCATACTTCCCGCTGCTTCGCACGAGTAGACTGGATGGTCTGCATTGGTTGTTTCTACTACTAAATATAATTTTTAATAGATTTAGCTTTAAAAATGCTTTCCTAATGAAGTATTTTGATACAACTTGCCAGCCCCTATTGAACCACTGATGGCAGAATTGAAAACATCCCGAAACACTTTTTTTTTTTTTTTTTTTTTTTTTTTTTTTTTTTTTTTTTTTTAATTATAACCATGGTTAAAAATCCAAATTTTTGCATTTCTTACATCAAAATAGTCTTAGCAGCACCCTTAAAAGATTTACCCTTATTTCACCCTTTTAATGGTTGAATTATCCAAAATATCTAAATTCGAAGTTTCGTCTTCCTTGCCTCAATAGCGAACCTATTTTCAAAAAACCTTCGTACTCTATTTCACCCCCTTAGGGAGGGCAATATCGTAAAATTGCTGATGCTTACTATGTAAGATAAACAATGTCTACAAATTTCAAGTTTCTGTCGTCTGTAGATGCACTTTTCAGCGCCGTTTTCTGTCTTTTAGAAGCGGATCGAGATCGCGAAATTTCTTTCTTACGCTTTGTCATCATTCTTAGCAGTTTAACTTTTCAAACTGAAATATGCATTTATTTTTCTTTATTTGTATGCTTTTTGAAGAAAAACAACAACAGAAAGTGCATCACGTTTCGCTGTATATCTTTGCTATTATAGTGCCAAAATTCATGGTTCGTCCTCAGACCGAATTTTACGAGGTGCGTCCGGAAAGTAAGTTCCGTTTCATCTCCGCTGCAGCGCTGGGATTGCAGTTCCGCACATGCGCTGTAGACGATGTGTATCAAGGAGAAAAACGTGCGCCATTTGGAGATCGCTGTCAGTTACGTACTCTATGTTGCGCTTGTTTGAAATGTCGGCGTTGATTGAAACTCCCGCCGCCTGTGAAATCAGGTTCTGAATGCGAGGAAAGTGAAATAAAGTGAAATTTATCGGCAAATTTGCGATGTTTACTGACCAAATGCGATGAGTGATTGGATGGAGAGAAGATGGGTCCGATAGTTCAATGGCGGGCGTAGTGATGTGCACGATGAGGAACGAACAGGGCGTCCACCTTTGGTTATAGAAGAACTGGTTCACGCGATGGGTGATAAGATCCAGGAAATACGTAGGTTTACAATTAGTGCTCTCGCTATGGACTTCCCCCAAATTTCACTGTTTCCAACTGGCTGAAGATACAGGCGGCCGCGATGGCCGAGGGGAATGCGGTGCGCCAGTCACGGACTGCACGGCCACTACGATCGGGGGTTCGAATCCCCCCGCGGGGATGGATATTTGTGCCGTCCTTAGTGTTAGCTAGTTCATAAGTAGTTTGCAAGTTTAGGTACTGATGACCCAGTAGATATAGTCCCATAAGCTATACAAACATTTGAACATTTTTTCAAGCTCACTAGCTTTAAGCCACTGTTACTGGTGACTTGTTTGTTGTATTCTGTTCAATAATGGTTCTTTTACGGTTGAAAATTATTTCCCGACTGAAGCTAGATTCGTTAGCCCATTATATGAACGTTTATTTCGCTACCACTAGGGTCAGTAACTATTCACAAAACTGAATTCGTCCAATGCGGCAGTTATAGTAATGTTTAATAATATGGATGCAGATATTCATCGTGTTACATTTAAAATACTATCTAATATAACGAACTTGCTGGAAATATCACGGCGACATTACCGACATGATTGGTGAGATTCCAAGAATCGTAACCCCTTTCGTGTGGAGTACGTCTAGTCGTTCGTCGACCTATGTCCATTACTTCTGGAAGAAGATTATGGATTTCCCGAAGGCGTTGCTCCAGGCGAAGAAATATCGGATATCAGCTTTGAGGGTATTGTGTGTCACAGGCACGAGGAATAGCAACAGTTTGGGTATCGGATGCACCTGGCTCTAAAAGTTGAACGATGTATTTATCAGTCGTATACTTCATCCAGAATCCACCCTACCTGACTTTACTAGTTATGGCTGTCCAATACCTAGTTAGAAGTATATTTTATAGGTTATGTTCATGTGACAAAATGACATACAGCTTATAAACGACTAGAATTAGCGAACGATATTTAAATAATAATAGCTCCAGGGTTAGTGTTAGTTACTAGTGCAAGCAGACTACTCAATGAACTATGACGGTTAGTACGTTACTGCATTCTGATGCACTGCACCATGTGACAACACGTGCCTTTTTATGCACGTGCTTACATAATCGTCATCATCATCATTAGAGACTGATTATGCCTTTCAGCGTTCAGTCTAGAGCATAGTACCTCTAATAAAATTTCTCCATGATCCCCTATTCAATGCTAACATTGATGCCTCGTCTGATGTTATGCCTTTTATTTCGAAATCATTCTGCACCGAATCTAAGTACTTTCTTCTTGGTCTACCTCGACTCCTCTTACCCTCCAATGACGAGCTCATGAGTCTCATAAGTAACCTTGCTTCTCCCATGCGTGTAACATGACCCCACCACCTCAGTCTGTTCGCTCTAACTATGGTGTTCATTCCCAGCTTTTCTTTGATTTCCTCATTATGGACACCCTCCTGCCATTGTTTCCATCTATTGGTACCTGCAATCATTCTTGCTACTTTCATATCTGTAACCTCTATCTTATAAATAAGGTAACCTGTATTCACCCAACTGTCACTCACATACAACAAAGTTGGTCGAAAGATAGAGCGGTGCACTGCTAACTTAGTCTTGCAGAAGAGAGTAGATCTTAGCAGAGCACTCACTGCATTAGCTTTGCTGCACCTCGATTCCAGTTCTTTCACTATGTTGCCGTCCTGTGGGAAAATACATCCCATGTACTTGAAACTGTCTACCTGTTCTAACTGTTTGAATCTCTTTCCCACAGACATTACTTTCGTTTTGGAGATGCTGATCTTCATATCATAATCCTTGCACCTCTGATCCAGCTCTGAAATATTACTTTGCAACCTTTCAATCGAATCGGCCATTATAACTAAGTCATCTGCATATGCGAGAATGCTTATTTTGTTTTCACCTACTTTAATCCCGACCTGCCAGTCTACTGTTTTCAACATATGATCCATGAATAGTATGAACTACAGTGGTGACAGGTTACAGCCTTGTCTTACTCCTGAAACTACCCTGAACCATGAGCTTAATTTACCATCTACTCTGACTGCTGCCTGACAGTCTACGTAAAAACTCTACGGACAACTTTCTGTGGAACAAAAAGCACAAAACACGAAATTTTGGTACTTTTTACACACTTTCGCGAAAAATGTAACCCACAAGAAATGCTAAGAGCATTAAATTTTACGTTGAATAACCTCCTACTTAAATGTTAAAATCGGTGCAGCCGTTTGGCCACGACAAGTACGGGCGTTTATACAAACCTGGCTAAAAACCCGGCTCCGACGTCTGTAACTCAAAAACTACAACTCCAAAAATTAAAACAAATGATTGTTAATATGTGGGACTTAAAAACTGTGATCATCAGCCCTAGGCTTACAAACTGTTAAAACTAACTAAAACTAACGTAAGCACAACACACACACTCCCATGCCAGACGTAGGACTCGAAAGCTCCTACGCGGAGCAACATCGCACTCCGAAATTGAGCGCCTTAGAGTGCACGACCACTCCGCCTTGTCATCAATTACTACAAATGAAAAATTTAAAGCCATGAAAGTTGTAAGAAATGAAATTTCATATCACAAAAGTACCTAGTTATTTCAGTAGGATTTAAGAAAACTGCAACCAGTCACTTTCACTTGAAATGATCCTGTTTACTCCATGAACCGGTTTTCGAAGCTTTCTAGGTTCATCTTCAGATGGAACATGTTACAATATTATTTTAAGCGTAATGTTTGGTGCTGACTCTGCGGTGGGAAGACGGAAAAATACTTTAATAACTCGAATTGGACGTTGTTTAGGTCGTGGTTTGTATTTCTAAGATTACGTGAAAATTGTTGATTTACTTACTGCGACTGTATGGGCGGATTTATATGGTTAATTTCCATTTATTGCGTCTAGTTTTGTTTATGCGACTATACCACATCACCTTTTTCTATTGGCTGTACCCTGCACTGCAAACACCAGTTTACCAGCGTCCAACATGTGCTTTTACAGCTGAAGTTATTTACAAACGCTTTCATTTGAAGATATAACACTCTTTGTACAGCTAAGTTTGTTTTGTGTATGATACAGTCGATAATTTAGCAAACAATTTTGTAAATATTAAACTGCGAAAATGAATAATAATTGTTTGGATAGTTTTTACTTAATAAAAAAGAGTTAAAAGTACACTAGAGTGTTCTAGAATATTAATATAGAAAACTGCTAGAACACACTAGTGTATAAATAAATGTAAGCAATAGTACGAATTTTATTCTTGTACTCTTAACAGATTATATACATACATATAAATTAAAAAAAACTGAGCAAACAATGCAGACAGTATTTATTATTCACTTTTGCAGTTTAATACTGACAAAATTATTTTCTAAATGATCGACTGTATCACACACAAAACAAACTTACCTGTACAAAGAGTGTTATATCTTCAAATGAAGGCGTTAACAAGCGAGTTAATGTCAGCTAGTATAACGTAATGATTTGATTTGATCTGATTTTTCCACGGAAGACAAAACAGTCTTGGTCCAACCCGCCACTGCCCGCACCGAAACTAAGTTTATTGTGTGTAGTAAAGCCCACCAATGCCCTTGAACAGTGCAAGGAGTCCCTTTACCAGTTCTTTATTAGACACAATTTCTTCGCATCTGGTTGTCCCAAATGTACTGTGCCTTTTACTCTCCAATGCAATGCATTCGAAGATTAGATGTGATGCAGTTTCATCACCGTCATCACAGATCTTACATTTAGGGTCCTCTTCTGTTATTCCCATTGAACGTAGGTGTTTTTTGAAATTCCCATGGCCTGTCAGCAATCCAACCATGAGTCTAATCTCTCTCCTGTTCAGGCCCAGGATTGCAGAGCTTCTTTTAAAACATGGCTTTGGCATCATTACCTTGCCATGTTTTTGTTGATGGACTTTGGTCCAATATTCTACGTACTGTCTTCTGAGCCAGTTACGTAGCTCCAATTTGATCATTTCCTTGGTGATTGTCAGGACAGGTTCCGGTCCAATAAATGGAGACTCTGCCCCCTTCCTGGGTAATCTGTCGGCATGTTCGTTGCCACTGATCCCCGAGTGGCCAGGGACCCACAATAGGTTTACTCTATTGCTTTCCTCTAGCTCCACCAGAACCCTGTGATATTCTAGATGAGAAACTGACGTGGATCCCTCACATTAGGAATATTTGCTCCAAGGCAAAAGGTACTTTAGGTAAGTACCAGGAGAGCTTGTGGCAAAAATTGGGGCCTGAGCCCCAAGGGTATGCACTGGATATACACCACAGTGATTAGACCCAGGAAGAAGGTAGAACAGCAGTTTGCTGCTAAGGAGCTTGGTAAGGTGCAGAGACTAGCCTGCTTAGCCATAACTGGCGGAATTAGCAGCACACCAACTGCTGGGTTAGAAACCATGCTGGATATGCCCCCATTACACCTTTGGGTCAAGATGGAGGCAGCAGCTGGTGCCTAAAGACTCAAAACTGGTAACAACTGGAACTCTTTGGGATATATCACACACTAAAATAGTGAGTGAGGTAAATATAGGAAAGGTTGGAGAAATGTCATCCGACTATATTATAACCCCATACTGCTTCAACAAGCCTTTCAGTATAACAATTGGTACTAGGGAGCAATGGGAGACAATAGTTCGACACCGTATGGGGGATATTGTCTGGTTCACTGACAGGTCGAAATCAGACCAAGACGTTGGGGCTGGGGTATACGGGGTGCAGCCACGACTGGAGGGCGTCATCTCTAGGGAAACTGGCATCAGTATTCCAGGCCGAAATCACTGCCATCAGGGCATGTGTGGAGGAGAATTTGCGTAGGTGCTACAAAGATCGTAGCATCTACATCTATTCAGACAGCCAGGCAGCCCTGAGATCACTGGCATCTCCTGCAACAAGGTCTAAAATTGCCTTGGAGCAAATATTCCTAATGTGAGGGGTCCACTTCAGTTTCTCATCTAGGGTAACCCCTAGATATTTCAGTGTCCCCTTCACAGGTATGCTTCATTGAAAAGCTTTAGATTCCAACTTGAGTGTTGGATATGTTTCCTTGTGAATGGTACAACAAGTCTTCTTAGGACTAACCCCCAGATCCTGTTTTCTGCACCAGTCTTGCACAATGTCCAATGCACCTTGTGCCATATTCTTCACTGTGTCAGCAAATTTGCCAAGTATTACTATGACAAGATCATCTGCGTATCGTTGGCAAAAGTACTGCCTAGAGTTTAATTCTCTAATGAGATCATTCACCACTAGATTCCACAATAAAGGGGAAAGAACTCCTCCTTGCGGGCAACCCCTATTGGTGTTGATTACCATTTCTTCATTCATCATGGTAGCCTCTACCTTTCTTCCACTGAGCATGGCCCTAGTCCATCTACATATAGTGGTCCCTAGGTCATGCACCTCTGCTGCCCTAACCATGGAATCGAAGGTTGTATTGCTAAAAGCCCCCCCTCAATGTCCAGGAAGATACAGAGGGCTATCTCCTGAAAGTGCAGTGCTTTCTCCACCTTCCCAATAAGCTGGTGGAGACCTGTCTCACATGACTTACCTAGTTGATATGCATGTTGGTTTGAATATAGAGGAGCCCTACTTAACCTCCTTTCTCCAACATGCACATTAACCAGCTTTTCCAATTTCTTAAGAATGAAGGAGGACAGGCTGATTGGTCTCATATCCTTGGCCTTGGTATGATCAATTCTCCCTGGCTTTGGAATGAAGACAACCTTCACTGCCCTCCATGCATTGGGAATGATTCCTGCTGCTAGGCTAACCCTGAATAACCTGCAAAGGAATCTAATAAGATTTTCTCCTGCTTGTTGCAGGAGAGCTGGATAGATTCCATCGGGGCCAGGTGACTTGAACGGTTGAAATGTTCTCACCGCCCATCGGACCTTACTATAAATCGACACACTCCTTGGCCAGATCCCAGTCCTCTTTGCGAATACCTGAGAACCGTTGTCTCTCAGGAATCACATTCTGGTCTGAGTTAACCCCCAGAGTATATTGAGGAAAGTGAGGCTTGAGGAGAAGTTCCAGCGTTTCATGTGCTGTCTTTGTATACTCCCCGTCCTCCTTCCTCAATGTTCCTCCTGAATTAGTTGGTACCCTAGTGAGGATTTTATGAAGTCTCGCTTGAGCAGCCGTGCCCTCCACTTCCTCACAGAATACCTTCCAGGATGCCTCCTTTGCCCGTCTGATTGCAAGATTGTAATTGACAAGGGCCTCACGATACTTTGCCATAGTCCTTTGCGCCTCGCAAGGTTAAACAGTCTTCGTACCTGTTTCCTTTGCATTGCCAGGTTATTATTCGACCAAGGCACACTCCTATTTGTGCACTTCTTGGTGATTGAGCAGTTGTCCTGGTATGAGGTTACGGCCTCTGCTACTTCCTCAAACTCTGCTGGATTCCTTATCGAAGTTTTAATTTCCGATAGGCTGAAGTCAAGGTCTCTCCTATATGTCTCCCAGTCCTTTTTCTTGCGATTCCAGCAGGTCATGGTCTGTCTGGTTCCCATTTCAACCTTGAATTTAATATACATGTGATCTGATGAGGATGGCTCCAGGACCACATGCCACTGTTTGACATAACTTGCCATTATCATGGAACCAAAAGTTATGTCAATTACTTCTTCCAATCTACTATTCCTGAATGTAGATTCATCACCCCTATTCAGGATCTCCAAGTTGTAAGATAGGAGAAATTCAAGAAGGTGCTCACCTCTACTGTTGGTGTCCTTGCTGCCCCACGATAGATTGTGGGCATTGGCATCACATCCCATCAACAGTTCGTCACCTTGCCGATGGCAGGCTTCTGTCAGTCTCCTCACTTCAAAAGGAGGAGTAGAGGTGTCTTCGTAAGGAAGGTATGATACCTTCCTCACGTTGCTACATCCTGATGGTCACCAGGTCCCTGGAACAAAAATCCATCATTGGTATGAGAGGTATTCCATTCCTAACATAAATGCATGTTCTGGAGTTTTTTAGATTTCTGGCATAAATTAGCTTACCTCCAGTACCACCGAGGCCCGATACACCCCCTTTGTATAAATAGAGTTCTTGTATCAGGGCCACGTCCACCTCCTGTCTCCCCAGCCGACGGCTCAGGGCAGCAGTGGCCCCCTTTACAGTGCTGCAGGTTTATCTGCAGCACTTCCATTTCCCATCTTGCTGCCATTATTGCCTTTAAGGTCTTTGTTTACCCTGACAGCGACCTGCGAGTACCCTAAAAACAGTTTCAGGCCTTGCTCTCGCATTGCCTTCAGGACCTTCTCTCCGACCTCCACCACCAGGGTTCATCCTTTCGGAACGTCCTTTTGGTTAATTACCCTCCAATCCTCTGTCGAGACTTTTGGGTTCTGGACCCTTATTTTGTCGAACAGAGTCTTTGGAGGGACATCCTTAAGGATCTTTGGTACCCATATTGATACCTTTGCGGTCTTCAGGAGTTCGCTTGCTGTCTGGACCAGCAGCTGTGCATCCTCCCAAAGGGATATCATGGGCACCTTGTCCTTAAGCCATTCTGTTCTGCTGTGTGCTCCCCCTCGCAGACAAAAATGAGGGCACCGCTATCTAGATAGATCCTGAATTTTGGTCCTGGACCACGGCCCCCCCCCCCAAATCTCTTCAAAGAGGGCCATCTGCACGAACTCCTACTGCTGTGAGGTGATGCTTACCAGTGGGTATCCTTCTTGGACAACCGCCACTCTAAAGACCGAGACTGCAGTACTATACGTCTGTTTCCCTATTTCCTGCTTCAGCCTTTTAGGATCACGCTTGTCCAGAGAGGATGGAGTATTAGATTCCTCCCTAACCTTCTTGCCACCTGTTTTTGACGTCGAGGGCGTCTGTGTATCCCCTTCGACCTGAGGCAGTTTCTGTTTGGAGGTCTTGGGCTCAAGCCCTTTTGATTACCTCCACTTATGCTTAGGAAGCCATTCTTTTCCTTCCTTTTGCTTCTGTTCCTTGAGAAGTTTCCTCCTCTGAGCCCCAGAAAAGGCCTTAATCCTAATCTGCTCCAACTCCTCTGTTACAGTTCCCACTTCTTGCTCAGGTCTAGACCCTGATTCAGAAGTAAGAGTGCACTCCATCGGTCCTAATCCCGATGTTTGAGTATCTAAGGTCTCAGATTGCCCCTCAGATTCTTTTAAAATGCTTTCTTTCTCTGTGTTCATCTTAGTCCCACGAGATTTGGGTGGTGGGTGGTGGTGGACATGAGGGACCAAACAACGAGGTCATCAGTCCCTTCAACCTCAAATTGAATACGCCATGGAACTCGACAAAAAATAGGTGAAAGCCAAAAGACCATTACACTAGGAAGTAAAATCGACTCGTCAACAAGACTAAGACCAACCCAGGGCAGCAAATGCTGCTGGAAGCGACCTCTAGCCTAAACCACAAGGTACTAATGGCACAGTGGTCAACGTATCATAGCTCCAGAGCAGGGAGAAATAAAACTACATTAAAATGTAAAAGAGTGGGGGGGGGGCTGATGGGGATAAGGCTCTAAACCCCACAATCAGCCAAGAATCACAAACCCACTCACCCCGAACAAGCGAGTCCTAGAGCTGACAATAAAATCTACTTTCACGGAGGAAGGCAAGGACGCGATCAACCATCCGTGGGTCATCCGCCAAAACTGAAGGCAATGCAGGTGGTAGGCCATAGTCGCCACGGAGTGTGGAATGGAGAGGACATTCAGTCAGAATATGAGACACGGATTGTACGGCTCCACAATCACAATGTGGTGGATTGTCATTTCGTAAAAGAAATCCATGGGTCAGCCTGCAGTGTCCAAGACGGAGGCGACAGAGGACAATTGATTCTCTCCGGGAAGGGCGTAAAGATGAACTCCAAGCTGCAGTCGTATCCTTGATGGTGTGGAGTTTATTGGAAGGGGCAGTAGCTTTCCAACTGCTATCCCATGAGGAGTGAAGCAAAGATCTGATCTGCACCCGCAGATCCGCACCCGGAATTTGAAAGGGAGACGGGCAGCGAGTAATTGCCGATCTAGCCAACTGGTCAGCTACTTCATTCCCTGTAATACCAACATGGCTTGGCACCCAGAGAAAGGTAACTGAGCAGGCAGCACGATGAAGGTCAGCAAGGAGTTCATGGATGGAAATAACTAAAGGATGGGAGGGGAAACAACGATCAATGGCCTGCAGACTGCTCATGGAGTCAGCACAGATTAAACCACGTTCCACGGCAGAACGTTTAATAAAACAGAGGGTTCTATAAATCGCCACCAGCTCTGCCGTAAACACACTGCATGCCTCTGGCAGAGAATGGCATTCCGCCCCAACAGGAGACGTAAAAGCATATCCGGAATGGCCCGCTGTTTTCGAGCCATCAGTGTAGAAGATAGAGGCTCCCTGAAACTCTTCTAGTACTGGGCGCACCAAACGCCGAAAGACCATGGGGGAAATTAAAGCTTTTGGGCCCTGGAAGAGATCCGTCCGAATTAGTGGTCGTGGCACCATCCACGGAGGTGTGCGTGCAGTAAAATGGGGGGCGCAATCTAGCGAAGGAAAATGGAAATCCCGGCAAAGAGAGGCAAGCCGCAGTCCGACGGGAAGGCCCGCCCGCGGCCGGGTATCAGGGGGTCGAAGCCCTTCATATGCAAAAAGAACCTGGTAAGCGGGATGAGCAGGATATTGCCGGATGGCGATGGCATAAGACGCCAGAAGCTAATGCCGCCTGACCTGAAGAGGGCAGATTCCCGCCTCAACAAGGAGACTGTCGACCGAGCTAGTCGGGAATGCACCTGTAGCCAAGCGGACACCATAATGGTGAACCGGGTCTAATAATTTCAGGGCAGAAGGAGCTGCCGAGCCATAAACTTGACACCCATAGTCCAATCGGGACAAGATTAGAGCCCGATAGATACGGAGGATAGTTGTTCGGTCTGCACCCCAAGATGAATGAGCAAGGAAACGTAGGGCATTTAGTTTCCTCATACAACTAATCTTTAGGTGGCGAATATGGGGCGCCCAAGTCAATTTTTTGTCAAAGAGAAGACCCAGGAAACGATGCTGTGCTACAACTTCCAGGCGCTGATTACCCAAGAACAGTTCCGGATCAGGGTGAACTGTAGTACGACGACAAAAGTGCACCACCCTCGTTTTTGATGAGGAAAACTGGAAACCATGGGATGTAGCCCACACTGAAGCCCGCCGAATGGCGCTCTGGAGCTGACATTCAGTAGAGGCTAATGAGTAGGAGCTGTACCATATGCAAAAGTCGTCGACATACAATGCCGGGGTTACCAGTGACCCAACAGAGCTCACCAACCCATTGATGGCGATTAGAAAAAGTGTAACACTCAACACTGAGCCCTGGGGGACACCGTTCTCCTGTATCCGAGGGGAGCTAAAGGAAGAGCCAACTCTGACACGGAACAGGCGGTGGGATAAAAACTGACGGATAAAAATTGGTAAGGAGCCTCTGAGGCCCCAGTCATGAAGAGAATGTAAATTATGATGACGCCAAGCAGTGTCGTACACCTTATGCAGATCGAAGAAGACTGCTACCAGATGATGTCTTTTAGAGAAGGCCTGTCTGATCGCAGTCTCCAGTCGAAGTAAATGGTCAATAGGGGATCGTCCCTCCCAGAACCCACACTGGTAAGGTGAGAGAAGTCCCCGGGATTCAAGAACCCAGCATAATCTGCGGGCTACCATCCGCTCAAGTAGCTTACAGGGGACACTTGTCAGGCTTATTGGTCGATAACTGTCCAGCGCCGATGGGTCCTTGCCAGGCTTGAGGGCAGGGACCACAATACTCTCCCTCCACTGGGAGGGGAACACCCCTTGAAGCCAAATACGGTTAAAAACTTTTAGGAGAAATTGTCGTTGTGAGGGGTTAAGGTGTTTCAGCAATTGATTATGGATATCATCAGGGCCAGGTGCTGAATCACGAGGAGAGGGCCAGCGACAGCTCCCAGTCAGTAAAAGGTTCGTTATATGGTTCCACCTGGTGAGAAGTAAAGCCTAATTTGAAGGTTTCGGCCTGGTGTTTCTGAAGGAGAAAGGTCGCCGGATATGAAGTTGTCGCCGAGACATTGGCGAAGTGTGTTGCAAGATGTTCTGCAAAACAGATGGCTCCGTGCAGACCCCATCAGGCAGGGCAAGACCAGGGACGGAAGACAGCCGCCAG
Organism: Locusta migratoria; assembly: GCA_026315105.1. Classification (NCBI taxonomy): domain Eukaryota; kingdom Metazoa; phylum Arthropoda; class Insecta; order Orthoptera; family Acrididae; genus Locusta; species Locusta migratoria. Next base: position 196,421,566 of record CM048744.1, on the reverse strand, counting down.
CTACCTTGGATAGATCGGAGCATAGCCCACACTCTTGTCAAAGGGACAGAAGAACCCAACGAGGAGACAAAATGCTCCCAGCATGTCCGCTTACTTTGTTTGATTAAGTAACGAGCTCTGGCACGCAGACGTTTGAAATTTATTAGACCAGCGAGCGATGGGTGGCGCTTAAGATGTTGCAAGGCCCTACGGCGCTCGCGAATGGCTGCGGCAACAGTTGCATTCCACCAAGGGACAGGCCTTCGAGAAGGAGGGCCTGTCGACCGGGGAACAGCGGCATTGGCAGCTTGGGTGATCATTGGTCATTTGGCTTATAATATCATCTATACAGCCTGAGGGGGAAGATGGGAACACAACCTGGGATGTATATAGCGGCCAATTAGCACGACGGAATACCCAGCGGGGTACCCTGGCTCGTGGTAGGCGTGAGGGAAGTGAAAGGATCAACGGAAAGTGGTCGCTATCGCAGAGGTCGTCATACGCCGACCAGTGAAATAAAGGAAGGAGAGAAGGAGAAGTGAGAGAGAGGTCTATGGCAGAAAAGGTGCCGTGAGCGGCACTAAAATGAGTTGGGGAACCATCGTTGAGAAGGCTCAGATTGTGGTCAGCAAGAAACTGGTCTATGAGGCGGCCCCGGCTAGATGTAGAAGCACTGCCCCACAAAGGATGGTGGGCATTAAAGTCCCCAAGGATGAGGTAAGGAGGGGGGAGTTGCTGAAGGAGGGCCACTAGGGACGTGAGAGTAGGTGGCCTGTCTGGTGGAAGGTAGAGGTTGCAAATGGTCAATGGAGTGTCCAAGTGAACCCGGACAGCAACCACTTCGAATGGAGTTTGGAGAGGAATCCAGGTACTGACAATATCTGTCCGGACCAAAGTACAAACCCCACCAGACGCCTGGAGGGGACCAACCCGGTTCCGACAAAAAGCACGGGACCCAAGGAGGGTCGGTGAATGTGCATCCATAAACCTCGATTCCTGCAGGACGACACAGGCCGCAGAAGAGAGAGAGATTAGCTGTTTAATCTCCAAGAGGTGACGGTAGTAACCATTACAGTTCCATTGGATGATCACATCACGAGGATCTAGGTGGGAAGCGAATGGCATAACGTCTGTCACGCTGCTTTGTCAGCGTCCGTCACCAAAGAGGAAGGGACAACATCCATAAATAGCTGATCAGCCTCGGGCTCAATGGGATGAGCGAGTTGCGAAAGCACAGTCGGCACCTCCGGTGGTACCGGAGGGGCTTTATCTTGTAACTTTGGTTTCTTCTTCTTCCTCTCCTTCTCCTTCTCTTTCTCCTTCTCCTTCTCCTTCTCTCGTGTGGGACGGGCAGGACCCACCCCAGAGAGAGGACTTTTGTCAGTTAGGTCTGGTACTGACGAGGATCGGGCGACCTTTGAACTCACTGACTGGGAGTCCGATGGCCGGCTGGAGGTCGAAGATCTCCGATCTGGGGAACGCCGGGACGGAAGGCCCTGAGATAGGGCACTGTCACCGGCAGGCGACGGAGAAGGGGTGCACTTCTCTGGCTGGGAAGGGGTGGGACACAAAGGGAGGTCTACAGGAGCTACAGGAGAGGGAGATGTGAGGGAGGGGTGTGGACGGGGTGTAGGGGGGAGATGGGAGTGGGAAGGGGAGGGTGAAAGGCTAGACGATAACGTCGTAGCGAAGGTCGTCGCCATTTGCACGGGATGCAGACGTTCATATTTGCTGCGGGCCTCAGGGTACGTCAAACGCACCAGGGATTTGTACTCTTGTATCTTCTTTTCTTTTTCGAACATAGGGCAATCTGGCGACCGTGAAGAGTGGTGTTGTTGACAGTTGACGCACACCGGCGGAGGAACACAGGGGCTCCCCTCATGTAGTGGGCGTCCACAATCACCGCATACTGGGACTGCTGTACAGTGAGAGGACATATGACCAAACCTCATACATCGAAAACACAGCATGGGAGGTGGAATGTAGGGCTTCACTTCACATCGATATATCATGATCTTTACCTTCTCCGGGAGTGTGTCCCCCTCGAAGGCCAAGATAAAGGCCCCAGTATCGACACGGTTATCTTTAGGTCCCCTCTGAACGCGGCGAACAAAATGTACACCACGCCGCTCGAGATAGGCCCTAAGCTCCTCATCAGTTTGAAGAAGGAGGTCCCGGTGGAATATCACACCCTGTACCATATTCAAGGATTTGTGCGGGACAATTGTGACTGGAATGTCGCCAAGGGTGTTGCAGGCGAGCAAAGCTTCAGACTGGGCTTCCGAGACTGTTTTAATGAGTAATGAACCAGATCTAAGCTTACCCATAGATTCCACTTCACCAAACTTGTCCTCTATGGTCTCGACAAAGAACAGAGGTTTGGTGGAAGTGAAAGTTCCTCCATCAGTCCTTGAGCAAACGAGATAGCGAGGAAAGGGTTTTGCTCCTAACCGGCGAGCCTGGCCTTCCTCCCAAGGGGTAGCAAGGGAGGGAAACATCCTCTTATGCGCAGTAACAGCATTAAACGATCTCTTCCTGTCTTGAGAGACGGCCGATGCACGACCATTTTGGAGTCTAACTCTTTTCATTGTGCTAGACGTCCGCCCTGGTGTCACCCACTCCGAAACCGGGGCTCTCTCCATGGGCGCCACCCAGCCTCAGCAAAGGCCACCTGGCACGATGGCCATTGCCGGGAGTTCTGATACCCCCGAGGACAGGCATCAACTCCTTGGCTTGCATGGAGAGGTCGCAGCTCAGACACCAGTAGTGTGATCCCTGTGGTGTCAGGGGGCTCAGCCAAAGGGTACATAACAGCCCTCTCACACGGACTGGCTACACGTGCTGGGGACCTAGCGGGGGATGGGGGCTACAGCGAGGAAAGGAAGTGGAAAGGAAAGGATAGGACCCGCGCTGTAGGGGCTAGGTCGGGAGTTCTTCCCCAATTGGCTCACACATTATCGGACAATTTTGGTATGGAAGGTCAAACCCTGAGGGGGACCAAACTGGGCCAAAAACCGGTGTACACAGCAGACAAAACCAAAGTGCAGGACAATCGGTACCATGGGATAGCCAAGCCGTCATCCAGAGTACCACCGAGAGACGGGGTTGGAGAAGGTGGGAAGGAGGAATTGGGATGGGAAGGAGGGGGAACTAGGAGGGGTAATGCAGCCTGGGGAAAGCAGGAAAAAAGGCTGCAATGGCTCGGGGACCCCACGAGATTTGGGGATTTATATGGTCCACACCACAATAACCCCGCACGGTATCCGTGAGGCTCCATTCGAGACACATCCACCCATGTGCCACGCACACCTCGGCACGGATCGCATCACACCTTGGTTTGGGAAAAGAACTGGGAAAGGACTGGGAGAGGATAAAGAAGACAGGACGTTGTGGGACACGCTTCGTCTGATCCATCAGCTGAGGCCTTTCCGGCAGTAGGTTCTCTACCTTCGGTATAGCCCTCTGCTTCACACGGATACGCAAGCCTCTCCACCTGCACGGACAGTGCTTCGTCAAGGTGGTGTCCCCCGGAGAGGATAACGTAATGACGAACGGCGAATGTTCAATGTCTCCCTCTTGAATTATACAGAGTGTTACAAAAAGGTAGGGTAAAACTTTCAGCAAACATTCATCACACACAAAGAAAGAAAGTATGTTATGTGGACATGTGTCCGGAAACGCTTAGTTTCCATGTTAGAGCTCATTTTAGTATTTCTCTTTAAATGTAAATTGAAATAATCCGTGCAGACAATTGTCAAAATACCCAATTGTTTCGTTAGTATGTACTGTACTTCGTCGATTCACGTCATCAACACAGATTTACTGTGAACGTTTGGGTAGGAACTGTTGGTGATGTCTTGATTGGGTTCTCATGAACTTCCACCTACGCTCACTGGAGCACGTTATCATGATTTCATACGGGATACTCTACCCATGCTGCTGGAAGAAGTGCCTTTACAAGTACGACACAACATGTGGTTCATGTACGATGGAGCTCCTGCACATTTCAGTCGACGTGTTCGTACGCTTCTCAACAACAGATTCGGTGGCCAATGGATTGGTACAGGCGGAACAATTCAATGGCCTCCACGCTCTCCTGACCTCAATCCTCTTGACTTTCATTTATGGGGGCATTTGAAAGCTCTTGTCTACGCAACCCTGGTACCAAATGTAGAGACCTGTATTGTGGACGGCTGTGATACAATACGCTATTCTCCAGAGCTGCATGTATCCTCGCTAACGGAAATTTTGAACATTTTGAACCGATTATACTAGAAAAATATGGTCCAGTGCTTCTACGATCAATCCACCTGACATTAAATATTCCATTGATGACCGCTTCAACTGCACGCGAACCATGTGCCTGATATCTATCATGTTGAAAGTTCATCGCCTTTCTGTCATCAAGTGAAACATCTTGTAGTAAAATCGGAAGAAATCACGTAAGCAATTAGCATACAATGCACCATTTAGATTGCCATCGATAAAATAGGGGTCAATTATCTTTCCTCCCAGAACCCCTCACCAAACATTAACCCGCCAACGTCGCTGATGTTCCACTTGTCGCAGCCATTGTGGATTTTCCGTTGCCCAATAGAGCATATTATGCCGGTTTTCGTTACCCCGGTTTCTGAATAACGCTTCGTCACTAAACAGAACGCGTGGGAAAAAATTTTTATCGTCCCATTTTAGTACTGTTACTAAAACTGAACACGACGTACAAAGTCTTCGCCTTGCAAATCATGGTACATAGAAATATGGTACGGGTGAAATTTATGTTGATGTAGAATTCTCAAAACCGAAATTTTTGAGTTTCCCGATTCTCGCTCAGTTTGTCTGCTAATGATGTGCAGATTAGCCGCAACTGCAGGTAAAACACTTACTTCGGTATCATCATTTGTTGCATGTCATCGTTGACATTTCGCTTGTGATTGAACACTTCTTATCTCTTTAAATAACGTTACTATCCGACGAAAGTTCCAGACATATATAGCACGGGCTCGTTGGGCAATTTGATCACAATAGCCATACTGAAATACCATATCGAACTTTTCTTCAGTTGGCAAACGGTCCACTTTAACATGTGTAGTGTATCACGAATCGAATACCGTCCGCAGTGGCGATACCACGTACTTATACTTTTGTGACTATCACAAAGCGAAAAAGGTGTTCCAAATAAAACATTCATATTTATTTATGTACTAGACGAATATGTAATAAAAATGGGGGTACATATTTTAAAAAGAATGTAGTTGATATCCGTTTGACCTACGACAGCGCCATCTAGCGGGGCAACAATAGCGCCGTCTATTTTCCCCCTTCAATCTAGAAATGTTTTGTTCTTTGTAGATTTTCCGTTTGAAAATTTCGTGACATATTTGGCCCGGTAACTACCAATGGACCACCCTGCACAATCAGCTCGTAAAATAATTAAGCAACTTCTATGTAAGTAGCCAAAGATGTTTACAGCTTAATCAACATGAGAGTATGTGTAAAAATTGAACTAATCTAACACTATTGTTGTTCATAAGATTCTACTTAACGGTGCGGCTGACCTGCTAAGCAGCGGGTCGCCACATATGAACCATCGGTTCGCAACTTCAGCATATCAGTAACAATAGCGACAGCATCAAAGCTGGTCGTGGCGGCGTTTAAACCGATCACAGTAACAGCAGCACGCGTTCTCAGTGGTGGAATCACGTTGGCGACCTATTGTCACGTTCACTTGTGACTGGCAAATAATAGTTACGATCTGATTTATTACATGTGCACTATTCCAAATTTCCGGTGCCGATCTGTTAAAAAAATTAAAACAATAAAGAATCATGAAATTAAAAAAATCTTTGGGGTGGTGCTCCGGGGGGGGGGGGGCTTCAGCCTCATTAGTCCGCCCGTGGCTGCACCACTGATTCAGTAATCTGGTCATAGTCCGGCACGTTCTGCAACAACGTCCCCAATTTCACGTTTCTGCATTTATTACACGTACGTCAGAAAGACACGAATGCCCGCCTAATGCCTACCCTACATATCGGTGCTCATACAGCCGTGCCCCCAGGGGGCTCACGGTTCTTTCGTGAGTACGTGCGTGGCGAGCACGGGGCCCGAGCTAATGCAGTCTTCTTTCCTTTTTTACTTCCCGAACTGCATTTCCTTTCCACTCCCCTCCTTCCCTTTCCTGACTCCTTCCCCTCCCCACTGGAGTACTGATAACCTCAGCAGTTTAGTCCCCCTATCCCAAACAAATAACCCAAACCATACAGCCGTATGGGAATCGCGCTACGTCACCGAGGCTGCAGCAAAGCCCTTAAGAGATAACTTCTTATAGGCTGTTATGAAAAGTGTACTTTCCCGTGTGTCCTGTAGTAGACGCTACAATCGAACTTGCCGCAAAACTGACGTATTTAACCAGATCGAAACTGGAAATATTTCAGTGAACTGAGTAACATAACGGTAAACTCCACGCATTGAAAATTTTCGAGTGTGTATTTCATATTGCGAAGTTGTTCACGAAACAATTACGTGAATGCGAAAGTGATTACCAGTATTGTCACCATGAAATAATGTTAATTACGCTGTCGAATATCAAAAGCAGAACTAATTAACTCACCGGTGAATTTTAACTGACTAAACTGCCAGAAAATTAACAGCCGGACAATAGGTGTCAATGTATTGTAATTAGATCTCTGTAGTTGGAGCGCTAATTACAACTTACATCTTTACTGTGACTAAAACATTGTCCTAATAGTACAATTTACATTGTTTTACTAAAAGAATATGACTAAATATGGTAGCTACCGTATTTGTATGAATCATAGATAGCAAGCATTAATGCAAAGATTAAAATTTAATGTCTTTGATAGCAGAAACTACAAAGCTATGCGAAAAGCACGACACTTTCAAATAGTGCTTTCTAAAAAATTTGCTAGTAAATTTTAGGACGAGTTTTATCTCTTTCGGCGCCACTGCAATTAGACGTCCTGTTATCTGCAATATATCAAGATGTATAAGCTGTCGGAACTCATTTTGTTAAAATACATTCGTTAAAACGAACATGCATTTTTTTCTCGACCCATTTGAAGTCCTTCATTTGGCAAGCTGCATCTCATTTATTTGATTGTGTGTTTCGTATACTATTCTAGAGGAGAGCTAGCTTAGGAATACAGGAATACAGGAATTTCATTCCGTATTTAATCTTACGTGTGAATAATTCCAATTTTCGGCATAGAACCTGCATATAAATACCAAACGTTATATTTGCGAAGTTCCATCTTCATTGTAATGAGAAATAATGCTAAGCTTGGTACTCACGGTATAATCTGCTGACTTCTCACATAATATTGGCTTTGAACCTACTTTCTTTGCCCAAAATAAAGCACATAAAAACCACTACAAATATGCGTTATTCTATCGTGCGGGTTGATACTATTTTGGCCCATTTTATGTTATAGTAGTAACACTAAAAATGGAAATTTAAATGAAAATAAAGGCTTAACCGTACATCTGACACGAAAATTGTAGCCGCGGTGGAGTAGCCGAGTGGTCTAAAGAGTCTCGCTGCGGAGCGAGTGGTTGCTCGCCGTGAAGGTTAGAGTCCTCCCTGGGGCATGGGTGTGTGTGTTGTACTTAGGTTAATTTACCTAGGTTTAAGTAGTTTGTAAGCTACGGACTGATGACCACGCAGTTTCTGCCGATAGATTTACAAACATTTGAACCGAAAACTGTAAACAAACTTGTAGAGGAGACAATGATCTACAACTTTGCTCTCTTCTGGTTTTATTTTTTTTTTTTTTTTGTTTTCCTTCATATCTTACATAAATGCAAAAATAACGGCGATTTTCCTATGTCTGTCTGTTAGTCTATTCGTAAGGTGTTCCCACTTTTTAAGTCGATCCGTTCAACGGATCGGCACCAATAGTTGGCCAGAACCTCAATTTTTCAAATTTTTCTGACAAATTATACATTAATAACACTAAAATAAACCGTTTGTAATGTAATTGTAATGACAAACTGTTCATATGACACGAAAATTTAATAACGGAATTTGTAGAGGAGAAAATTCTCCATAGCTTTCCTCTCTTATGTTGTTTTCGTAACTCGCACCGCAACAGAGATATTTGCAAAAATACCGGCAACTTGACTCCGTCTCTTGATTTTACGTAAACGAAGCGTTAGGACATGTCGCGTGACATACCTCGCCTAGAACGTTCTCTGGCATACGCCATCTTGCTTCCTGTATTTTATGATTTTCTTATTATAACTTACGCGTTGTAATTTCAAAGTAATGGCGCACTGAAGAATTAAAAAAACATGTCGTTCTTAATTTGATAAACTATAATATAGTGTCTAGAAAGTTAAATATAAAATAAATGTTCAAAAAAGAGTGTGTGGCTGTTTGTTAATATACGGTCAGAAAGAACATTACGTGTTGGGTTCATAGATATTATCACAATAGTAGAGTCGTAATCGTATCGCTCATCCATTTTCATTATTTTTATTATTTCTGTCAGAAATATAGGAAAAAATATTAAAACTACAGGCAATTCCAAAGTGGGCCGTAAAACACGCCAGTACGATTTTTTTTTTTTTTTTTTTTTTTTTTTTTACTTGTTTCCTATATTGGTTCATACATTTGTACCACCGTAGAAGTCAGATGTCTCTGTCGTAGAATGTCCTGGCTTCATCCTTACTCTGGTGAGTTGCTGTATTGCTAGGAACTCCTTTATTGGTTCGAAAATTTAAAAGGCGAGGTCTGGACTGTATTGGGTGTGATCCAGAATTTTGGAGTCAGCGACGAACGCATTATCATGCGACGCTTCACGGCATTTTTCGAAATCCCAGAACCACCATCTCTTACTTCTCAAACCGAGACAGTTTTCCCCACATGAGGATTGCAGCCGCATGGGAATTGACGAGCGGTTTTAGGCGACATGACAAGAAGTACAAGGCCGTTACCGCCAGAGTTTGAGTCCTCCCTCTGGCATGGGAATGTGTATTGTCAAATGTTCAAATGTTTGTAGAGCTTATGGGACTTAACTACGGGGTCATAAGTCCCTAAACTTACAACTACTTATGAAGTAGCTGATACTAAGGACGGCAAAAATATCCATGCCCCAGGGGGGGGGGATTCGAACCCCCGACCGTAGTGGCCGTGCAGACCGTGACTGGCGCGCCGCGGAACGCTCGGCCACCGCGGCCGGCAATGTGTATTGTCGTTAGCTTCTTTTAGGATAAAGTAGATTTTACGCCTATGGACTGATGACCACAGTAGTTTCATCCCATAGATTTACAAACATTTCCCTATAGATCTCCCTGTGCTTTCGTCCCTTGCTCCACAACTCACATTTCGTTGATCGAATGCGATGGACGTGTGAAGCGCAGCCACCATCTTTACCAGCAGACTGCATCGCCGTGCGGCGGAGATACCGGCCCGAACCAGGAAACGTCCAACGCTGGGAATGGAAGTGTCGGCTTGGCATTTATAGCTGTATAGGGTTAAAAAATATTGGCGAAGGACTGTTTGATTTGCCTTCTCCATCCGTATCTCTCCCTCTCTCTGTCGTGGTCTTTTGTCTAGAGACTAGTTTTACGCTCCTTAGAGTAAGCAAGCCCCTTCATCTCCTCATAAGAACGCCAAACCACATCTACGTTTGTTTTACCCCTCCGCCAATTTGTCAAGGGCTCCGTCAAATCGCCACTCTCCACACTCATTTAATCCGCCGATCTGCCACAACCACGGCCTCCCGTACATCTCTTTCAATATGCTGACTGCACTGCCGTCCTCGCTCTTGTCTACCCCCTGTCGTTCACAGAACCTCCTCCCAATCCACCTTTCCCAATTCACCACCTGATGAAATCGTTGCATTCTATCCTTCAACCCTGACAAGTCGAAGGATGTCATTATAGGTCATACCATCCGGTCCTTCCATCTCCATGTTTTGTAACTAACATTCCTCTACCGTCCCATCCACCGCAGCTTCACTATCAAATACCACGGCCTCACCTCCGATCGCTCCCTCTCCCAGACACCTCACCTGGAAAGCATCCGTCAGACTCTACTACCTGAACGTTCTGAAACTGTTCTCTGGCTGGACAAGTGGCCTCCAACCCTCCACCATTCTTTACACCCACTGGGCCTTCATGCGTCCCATCCTCTGCACCGCGCGGGAGTAGCCGAGCGGTCTGAAGCGCCACGCTACTGATCGCGCGGCCTCCCACGTCGGGCCTGGATGTGTGTGTCGTCCTTAGGTTAGTTTATCTTAGTTTAAGTATCAACAAATAATACAATTCCTTGAGACAACACAGTCTCGTTATACCAAAGGCATTAAACATAAGGAGAGGCATTGAATTAAAATTTGCAAATTGAGGCAGTATGAAAGTATGTGGTGTGGAGAGTCCGTGTAGTCGCTTTCGCTGCAACGCCATGTTAGCTGAGTGATTGCCGGGCTCAGCGCTCCCGGTCAGAGGGCTCTACGCCCTCTGTAATAAAAAAGCTGAGCCAACAACACACCGAACAAGAACGAACAAAACGATCAGCGTCCGCAACGAAGAGAACTACCCATAGAAAAAAAAGTGGTCTAAAGCACATACCTGGTAAGTAGGAGGTCCCGGGTTCGATCCCGGCCACAGCACAAATTTTAATTCAGTGCCTCTCTTTATGATTAATACCTTAAGCAGTTTGTATGTCTAGGGACTGATGACCAACGTAGTTCAGTCCCATAGAACTACAGACATTTGAACATCTTCTGCAGTTCCCTCACCACCTGGGCTTCCGCCTCTCCCGCTTATTACAAATCTATCCAAAAATTTGCGCGACACGTTGTCTACCTTGCATACTGAATTCGCCCTCCCTCCCCCATGCGCACCCTCTACTATGCCTCTCCCCAATTGTTGCAACTCCTGGAGTACATCCATAACTGCTACGTCCCCCGCAATATGCTTCGACTTAATAGTAATAGGTTTCAACAAGTTAAATAAATAGTTTCAGTTTTCATTGTAATCGAAATTCCAAACGTCTTTACAGAAACATTTTTTAATGTTGTCTTTTGCAGCCACAACCATGCATTGCACAGCGCATTCTTTGTGAAGTATTTCAAGCAATTCGCATTGGTGTAATCCATTGTAATTACAATGAACGTACCAATTTCCTAAACACAATCTATTTGCAAAACGACGTAAATTGTCCACTGTCCACCGATGCCACGAAACATGATTGTTGTTACATAACCCTGTTGATTTAGTTCATTATGCAATCTGATCTTTAAAAATTTGCAAAAGTGTAATTAAACCGAAAAATTAATTTTGATCGAGGCAAACATTTCATGTTTAGACTCATTGCAGTACTGTTGCAAAATTCTTTCACGGTATTAAAGTGCGTTTAATTCACTTTTACAATTCACAGTGTATGTTATGCTACACCAATTTGAAGTGTTTACTCTATTTTTCATTAAGTGTCACTGTTACATAAGAAAAGATATAGCTAATAAACGAAAGTATCGAATTCCAAATGAACATTTAATCAGGCAGAATTTTCAGTGATTTCAATACAAACTTAATTACTTAATTCGCAACAAATGCAGTGTATACGATATTGAAAGCACACTCATGAGGTACATAGTTTCCCCTTAGTATTAAACATTTCGCTCTACTGAGGTCCTCAATCAGTCAATCAGCAACATGATCAACCAACCAACGAAATTTCTGTATTCCACCAAGATTCTTAGTTCAAACTTCAAGAGTCAAACTTTTAACAGCTTCAGGTTAGGTTTAGCAGAGAAGTCTGAGCATATCACTTTGACCTTACTCATTACCACTTTCACATACAACTTTCACTGTCTTCATCACATAAAAAAATATGAGAGCCAGTGGGAGTATTGACCACATGCAATGTATTTTAATGGTAAGGGAGAAAAGTACCGCAACATTCTTGCGGTTCTATACGAACTAGCATATAGTTCTCTGTTCATAAGCTGACGACACACTCCTGTGTGAAAAAAAATTTTGTAAACAGAAGTGTTCAAAAAGGACGAACATTTGCGTATCATATAACTAAATCAGTTGAAATGCAATGGTGTGAGCCTTTGGTACGGAAAACTGTACGCTTCACCAGGGGAGCTATTTGAATCATTCATGGGCTAACACAGGAATTATAGTACCGTGAAGAACTAGCGATGCAACAGGACAAAACACTCTTCATTATCGTTACTTATGGCGTTATGTCCCTTTGATTGATATAATTCCACTGTGTAAGCAAAAAAACTACTTCTGGTGACCTAATAGTATTGCAGAGGTACTGCGTCTACAGAGTGTAGCTGTCACATTACAATACATTTTTTTCAGTCAACAGCACCTCTGCAGTCAATCAATTCTGTATCAAACGCCACAGTAATTACATTTTCATAAGGTATTCATATGTCAGTGTAATAACCTGTCATTAACACTTACATCATAAAGTTCTGCTATCGGGCACAAAGTTGACTGTATAGCACAGTCAAAGGTCTGGCGAAGAACACGTTAACTTCACGTGCTTTATTTATTGATTTATTTTTGATATTGTAATGAGTCATTGGATTAAAGACTGCAAGACAGTCTTACAAAATCAACTATCATTTGCACACAGACATTATACTGATGAAATAAGTACACATCCAGAAGGTGTAAATATTTTGTTGTCTTCTGTGTGTTTTCGGTATCATCATATCGATGATTTGTCTCTTCTGTCTCTGTAAAAACATTGTAGTGTCTCTCATAGGGAAATGTACTGATTGGCATTGCTGCTATTTGGATGAATAGTTTATGTTATAATCATATTTTCGTGCCGTCATATTCGTTTAGGGTGACGCTTTCCTACAGAATGCTATATAATAGAAACTTTTTATACCACTTTAGGTTTCTTCTAACTTGTCTACTCAATGTAACATGCCACAATGATTTTAACACTTTTCTGAGTATTAGTAAGTTACTTGATCCACACACCTCTTTAAAAATTATCCTCCTAAATTATGTGTTATTTTACATTACAGAGGCTGTAACAAAAATGTATGGTACGCATGACAGGATATATTCCTCGTACATATCTGAAGACATAATGTTACGTGAACATGTTCTATGGTACGACCTACAACTCATTCTCACAGTATGTTCAAAACACCGTACATCAATATTGATATGTGCGTGAACGTTCCGTTGGTTTTTATCATTAAATTGTATATCAGTAGTGTGTGAAACTATTGTATTTAACTTGTAGTTTCCATTGATCATTTTCCGCATGTCAAGCGTTCTACATGCATAGCTGATGGCCAATTTCCCGTATGTTGCAAAATAGCACTTCTAATAACCGTCCTTCTGTGTTTCATTCGCAGAAACCGATTAAGAAGCATGACTATCTATTTTGCTCTAATTTTTCGGGTCTTTTATTGCGGCGTCTGCTTTGTACGTTTTCTAAGCCATAAATTTCGTCAATGAATTGCATATCTTTTATAATCTTTTATATCCATTTTTTCGTTACTTTTCTTGCAGCGTCTGCTTCCTATGTTTTTAAACCATAAATTTTGTAAATCAATTGCATTTCCTTTTATAGTCTTTTACAGCCTTCTGGTGAATCTGTTTCTTGTATTTTACTTTCATACGCTTCATTCATGTAGTCATTCACATTCACTTATCATCATTTGATGCTAGTTATTTACACTAGTTGCTGTCTACAGTGATTCACGGCCAAAGTTTATTCCTATTGATTTACGTTGAGGTTCACAAGCAGCCCGTGAAGGAATTCTCGATATTCTGTTGGTATTACAACCATTATTACCTGTAGCCTTATGACGTCACTGCCTTTCCACAAGACAGTTGAATCACCAGCGAATAAGCTCATGTGGCTATTCGTTTTCGGTTTTGAAACCACCGTTTTCTTGCAATTTTTTCTCTCTCTTTGGGGCCTGCAGTAAAGGTCATACAATGACGTTTTAACTAAAGAAAATTCCAAATTATTTGTTAAGTTTAGATACTGTTTCTGCGCATTACTGCCATTTTCAAGTGTCCTGCAGACTCCATACGGAATTTAAGCAAAAGCCTTCATTCATATTCATAACGTTATTCTCTGGTTTAATTTCAGTAGCTTCATTGATAACACAATCCATATAGCTGGAAGTACCTGCCAAATTTCGCTTTTGTTATATTTCATAGAGTGACCTGTGTCTAGGCAGTTTCGGCAACAGCAGATTTGTTCGGTGTGTGGCGTTTGTGATCAATACATCGGTCCACAACAGTCCGTATTGTTTCTTCAATACAGGACGCGCCAAAACTGCATTTGATACGATAGACTCCCGCCATGCGCAAAGGAAGATCATTCTTTACGGACCCTAACAGCGCCGTAATTTTAGATAGTGGTCTCAACACACATTTTACGCAAAATAAGGCCAATATGGCTGGAAATGCTGCCAAGGTGAGGCAGACCATTGACTTGGATGCCATCATCACTAGCCGGTTGAACGGTTGGTCGATTGGGCAACCTCTTTTAATCTGCCCTTCACCATAACCATTCTGGCGTAAAGTGACCTCGAGATGATATAGAACTGTTGACAAACTTTCCGGGTCTGAAATGACGTACGCCCTGTGCACTATGGCACGAAGAACTCCTTCACGTTGTGCTGGTTGGTGACAATTATTGGTCTCCAGATACAAATCAGTGTTAGTAGGCTTCCTATAAGCAGCATGTCCCAACGTACCATCTACCTTCCTTCTGACATTAAGGAAGGAAGGAAGGGCAACCAATCTTTTCCACGTCCAAGGTGAAATGGATGTTGGGGTGTATGGAATTTAGATGTTCCAAAAAATAATTTAAGTTCTCACTACCATGGGGCCAAACTACAGACGCATTGTCTACATATATGACAACAAGAAGTAGGTTACGAAATCGCTGACACCAAAATACGTTCTTCAAAGTCTAGTGCTTATATCAGCATCCCATCGCAAGTCCATCCGTCTGTTCATTGAATATGAAATAGGTGGAAGGCAAACCATGTAGTAAATAAATTTCTTAATGCAGTACCAAACCTAACCTCGACCGGCTGCAACGAATCAGGCGAGGAACACGTGTGTAAAGAGAACCTACATCAAAACTGACTAAAATATTAGTCATTCAAATGCAATCACTCCATTAGACGTGGGAAATCTGACGAATTCTAGAAAGCAAGATTTTTGCTACATTATATATTTGACATAATCGGCCTAAGAGGAAGGAGATCCTTCCTACAGCTCATTAACAATTAAGACTTTTGATAGTGTACGGTGACAAAGAATTTTTCTGAAAGTGATTATTAGTCTCTTCTGCACACACTTTAGTAGAGCCGTCGGCTATCCTTCGATATGTTGTATCAGAAAGGGAATACTGCATCTTTTGAGCATAATCCTGCTAGTTTAAAACAACAGATTCATTTCCTTTGGCTGCGAGAAAAATAACAATATCAGGATCCACCCTAAGTGAACGTAAAGCAGTGGGATCAGGTGCTGTCAACAATCAACAATCTTCCGTCATAAGCGCCTCTTTAGTTTTAGATGGTAATTAAAAAAAAAAAAAAAAGCCAGTTAGATACGACATATAAAATCAAAAACATGTAAACGCTTAGGCGTCGGTGAAAAATAAAAACTTTTTCCCGGTACGGATAAATCTGCGTCATCAAAGGTGTGATTAATCACAGATCGTCGAGGTATAGATTCCGAGATACCGAACCGTTCAAACTTTGCCGAATGCCGAGCCGTTAAAGTTTGAAATTGCGATTTAGTTTTTCTATTTTTTTCCGGCGTACCTGCAGGAAAGAGAACGTTGTGATGTTACTGTTATTGGTGACTGTTTTCGGTCACTGCCCCGGGAAAACCAATACGAAACTTATCATATGAAGGTTTCCAGATAGAGAAGAACGATAATGCTAGGTAAGTTTGAAAGAACTGGTATGTATTTTAAGTTGGAAATAACATTATAAAATTACTGCAGTTTAGTTTTCAGTCACCAATCTTTTATCAAAAATTTCCCCACACCAGCCGTAGCGGCCTACTGCCTGTTGAGAACTAGATAGTAACTGCACAGTTTGTTCCATGTGTCGAACAGCCCCCCCCCCCCTAACTACACATGGGGTAGTTCTCATATGACTTTCTCCATCGATGAATTACATTTTTTGAAAATTTTGTGCGGAGAAATAACGATCTCTTAGTACTTATTAATTAGTAAATCAGTCAATGATCACATTAATCATTTATCATAATTAATGATGACCGGTTTTGCCGAATGTGAAGAGAGTAAGTTTGCTGCATGATGTCCAACCAGTCTCATTGATATGACGATGGCTAGCAAATAGGCAGACATCGGGGATAATTTAAATGAAAGATAAATGAGGACTTTTGTTTAGAAATTAATTAAACAATGGCCTGGAATTTTCAAACATCAATGCTGCTTCAAGGGGTTGAATAAAATTCAGTGACGAAGCTGAATATGTGTGCCGGACCAGGACTCGAAACCTATTTACTGATTTCGGTCAGCGGTCGCCATAAGCATTATTTTTATTTCTTCTTTCTTTTTCTGTTCCAGGACTTTGGTCCTTTGTGGACGTGGGTACGTGTTTGTATTACGTAGAGATGTTCACTCTGTGTACTCTTTTCTTCTTTTTCTCAGAAAGGCGCTAGTCTTCTGACCGAACTCGTGGGCTCTGACTATCGCACTGGCATCGTCTACCTATCAGGATATGCCTCCCTGCCTATGTTCCTGTAAGGCAGCGTTTTTCAACCCCCAGGGAGTCACAAACACTTCGTCAGGGGATCGCCATCACAGGAGAAAGTAGTTGCACTTTACAGTAATCAGATCGGTGCGTGTCTGAATACTGGGGGTGGGGGCGGCTTAATACAGAAACATAGCCCTAAGTGAAATTTATGTAAAAGTATGTAACTCATTGTTTAACGTTAATTCTGAACGCAATAGAATGTAGATTTTTATAGTAAATACAGCGTGTTAACTATGACTAAGCTTCAAACATGAACAATTTACAGGAACTAGTCCATAGGTAAATGAACAAGGTGTAAGAATTAACTATAAGGAATTCTGAAAAGTGTCTCCGTCTTCAGTGTCTATACAGTAGGACCTTTCTTAATTAACATAATTCGCTTCTGACTTACACCTAAAATGGGAAGCATTCCTACAAAAT
Organism: Locusta migratoria; assembly: GCA_026315105.1. Lineage (NCBI taxonomy): Eukaryota > Metazoa > Arthropoda > Insecta > Orthoptera > Acrididae > Locusta > Locusta migratoria. The sequence continues at coordinate 196,404,404 of CM048744.1, read as the reverse complement.
TTATATTGCTGCCGGTAACCACGTAGAAAAAGGTATAATTCCTTCTATTCCGAAACATACACAAAAAAGACGTCTTACAATTTACAAGAAAGTTGTATCAGCCGCAGTGGAGTAGCCGAGCGGTCTAAGGCACTACCCACTGCATCACAGCCAACAACTGCGACATTGTACACTAATTCTCGTACAATTGCTTGGAGTTCCTAACAGCTAAAATGACGTTTTAGACATTAGATTATAATTTATGCCGGCCGCGGCGGCCGAGGGGACTAAGGCGCTTCAGTCACGGTCTGCACGGCCACTACGGTCGGGGGTTCGAATCCCCCCTCGGGCATGGATATTTGTGCCGTCCTAGTTCGTAAGTAGTTTGTAAGTTTAGGGACTGATGACCCCGTAGTTAAGTCCCATAGACTATACAAACATATGAACATGTTATAATTTATGGTACTATCAACGACGTGATTCTGTAAATTCTTCAGTGCACCACTGCTTTGGAATGACAAATGTAAGTTACAATAAGAAAATCATACAATACAGGGAGCAAGATGCGTAACCCAGAGAGAGATCAGGGGCGAGGAATGTAACGTGACATATCCTAACTCCTGGTTTAAGTAAAATCAAGATTGTCAAATCGCCGTTACTTGTGCAAATTTCTCTGTAACAGTGTGAGTTACGAAAAAAAAACATAAGAGAGGAAAGTTGTAGAGAATTTTATTCTCTATAAATATGTTTATTCAAATGTACGGTTAAGACGTTAATTTTATTTAAATTTCGAGATGTCAAAAGGCGATCGCAAAGGCCCACTATTACCGTTACTACTGTAACCTTTTAGTGGGCCAAAACGTGCGTGATGCGTAGTAATAGAGAAGATTTTTACGTAATAAGTTAAAAGCAACAGCGCGGGCTCTCCTATTCTTCGACATTGTTAACAGAATTTTGCAGTAATATTTTCAGCTAATGAAATTTTTTGAAAATTACACACGGTAATTATGAGAGAACAATAGGCTGAATCTGGCTAGTGCAACATACAGACACAATCGAGATTACGCGAACCGTTAATTATCACACGAGTTCCGCGGTACTATAACTTTCGACACAACAAACATCAGATAACGTAAATGAGACTTTTTCAGTAGTATTGCAATTATTTGTATATTCAATTAATCTACTATCAACAATGCTACACACTATCAAGAATGGTAAGTAACAAACTACAGAAACAATTACTATGCTACTGTTGCTATAACAGAGGATGGTGCAACAAAAATTAAATTAAGAGCCAAAAGGTAAGTTGGTTAGTGGAAAAGACAAACTAACTTAAATAACGCTACTTATCTAACTACGTCACGATCCTGTTTGTGAACTATCCTGGCAGAAAGGGCGCCAGATAAAAGCTGTGTGTGTGTTGTGGATGTTGAACCTATCGTTAAATCAGACAACAAATTGTTCATTAACACAGCAATTTGGTTTAATTATGGCCCTGATATTGATGTATATACTATTAAATAAGAAACAGTGCATTAAACTGATTATGTGCGCAACGGATATTTTAAACACAAAACAACTGTGGCAAGTCACCATTTGAAACAGACACTGACTATACTCAAAAATTTTAACTGCGAGAAAGATATTAAAAAACCACAAACCATTTTCTTAATCTTTGACTGTGAGAATTTTATGCGGATCTGTTTCTGATTATTGAAATTTAGTATCATAGTCAATTAACTATCATTTACTATGGCACCAATAACGAAATCTGTTCAACAATATTATCAAAATCAATACTGCACTTTAAATCCACTAATAACTAATTATCAAATGAAGGAAGTAGGTTAATCTTCTAACTACGTAAATGAAACAGGAAAGAAAGGTCAACTTTGTTACTTATTATTAATAATCAGCATTACATTACCTGCATAATACAACTTATTCCTAATGACATCAAATGCAATTACCTTCATTACAGCGGTGTTACAATACAATACAATATATATTCCAAATACAATCAAATCGACTTGCTGGCACAGCAGCCTCTGCTCTACATCGGAGCCATACACACAACTCAATCGCTCTCTAAGCGAGCTGATTCACAAGTGCTACTCTCTCTCTGCGCGAGCCACAAAGCTGTGCAATACATGATCTTTGACAAAGATAAAACTTCACAGAGTTAAGTACACATATCGATACACACAGTAGAAGCGATATTATACATTTTCTTGCAAGCAAGTTACTCGACACAAAACAGGAGGCACAATATTAGACATTTTCTTCCAAAAATATTTTTTATGGAGACGTTTCATCACCCCGCTCCTACCTATTAAAATTTTTTTAGGGTGGGTGATGCCAATGGCACTGCCTAGCCAACAAAATTACTGAATTTCAAGTCCAAAAATCCATTAATGACATCCAAAATATTACATGGAAAATATGAAAACCTGATAATCATTTTTACACAAGATATTCAAGATTAAAACAACAGATGGAGTACATAGAAAAATTAAAAAAATGTGAATGTCATAAATACATGCAATTTTACAAAACAGTACCAACAAAAGTCATGCATGGAGTGGTATATGATGTGACAGGCATAAGCAAATGTCAAAATGTACAGAACATCAGCAATAAATGGAATACATGACAAATATACATAATGGTAAACATAAGTATATAGAATTTTACAGAAAATAGTTTGACAAATGACATAGTGGAGAAAATTAGGTAGCTAGAAGCAATAAACAAGTGGAAAAAAATACAATAATAAACATGAGCATAAACAAAGTTGTACAAAAGATAGTTTAACTAGTGTCATCATTCCTTTTTTACGGAAAATGAGGTAATTACAAATAATATACACAGTAGTGTAAGTCCTATACATCTAAATTTTGTAACAGACATCAGTACTTTTTTGGAAATATAAAAATGAACATTTGTATCTGTTTCGGCATAATAGCATTTCAACATAACTTTCGTCAATCGAATAGGCACAATGACATTTCAGACTAAAGGGTATTGACTCATTATAGTTCTGAAAGCATATGTATCTATCAAGAGCAAAAATCTTATTTTGGTCACAGAATGTAAAAGAACCATGAAATATACCTAAACACTGGTAATGAACCTGTGGACAACGTTTGCAATGGGAGGCACTGAATAGTATAAGCACACGAATAGCACATTAGCTCCTAACATTCATTTTAGGTCTGCACACGAACATCACATTATCCTAGCATTCATTTTAGGTCTGCACACGAACAGCACATTATCCTAACGTTCATTTTAGGTCTGCACACGAACACGAAACACTGTAAGATTACACCACACTGTAGGTGAGGTGGCTGGTCGCATTTGAAGTTGAAGTCATGGGGAATAGGTTTTGATGTATTCCTCCATGCAATTCGACAACCAAGTGTGCTCCAACCAACGAAGCTTTTAGCAGACTGCATCAGCACAGCCAAAATTAGAGAAAAATAGTGGTGGTTGGCCAAGGCTGCAATTGACAGTACTATGTAGCCAAACATCATCCAACCAACAGCTTCATTAAAAGGCCCAAAATCAGTGGTGTATAATAGCACGTCCATGGTTCTGTGTGCATTATGGAATCTCGTGTGCGAAATCGCCAGTTCCCATGCGTGTCCAAAGTACATGAAATAAAGCATTTTACACACAAATTAGTAACATAGTCATGATATTTCAGTTTACACTGAAAGAAAAGTCATTGATTAGTACATGTCTACAGAAAAACTTTGCCCCAAATTCAAGTAGTACAGATGTGGTCATGGTATTAAACCATATTTTTACATTACAAGTAGGGTCTTGAAGACGGATACATTTGAATACTAATGAGTAATTTAGTTCTTATACTGGAATATCTACAAAATTAGTGTCATTTCATATAGGCATAAGGCTTTACATACTCTGAACACATTATTTTACAAACACATAATCGTATGAAATACATTCAGGGTACTTGTCATCAATTTGTCATTAGGTAATATAAAGTAAATTTTTTGTCATAATTAGAGCGATTAACATGAAGTCATTTCAAATAACTTAACATTCCAATTACCACTAGTTTACATCTCTTTAAACTGACATACATCACTATGGTGGGGATTGCATTACCACCAAATTATAATAATTAAATTACATATGTTGCCATGGCCAGGCTTTTGTCTCAATTTCATTGCCTTAAGGTATAACAAATCAGGGAAAATTCATGAGAATATCAAAAGAGGTTCAAGTCATCAGGTCATGTCTGTTCCTGTCTGAGTCAACAGTAGGGTCAAACAAAACAATTAAGGCAAATTTTGGCACAGTAATAGCTGTACATCACAGTAAATCATCCGATAACATAAACACAGACGTAACTATTTGTTAGGCATAGCTGCAGATTTTCGTCAACAAGATCATCAATAAAATTTTGAAGATAGCAATAAGCAAAAGCAAAGTATCTCTGTGCATTAACTAGACTTAACTAGGTGCAATTTATGGCATAACTGCAAGTTTGCAAGAGAGATGGCTGTGTGCAAAGTATAAGCATAACCATACATTGTCATTGAGCTTAATTATAAAATTAATTAGCGTAGTGATAGGGCTTAGGTATATAATTAGTGAGCATAGCGGTAAGCTTTGATTACAAGAGCAATAAGCATAGCTGCAAGCATTATTAGAAATAGTCATTACACATAATTACAAATAATTACAGAGCATCAGAAGGATATGATTCTCACCAATCACACATGCCATTGAAGGCATAATGCATGAACATACAAAATGGTGCACATAAGCACAACGAGCAAAAACAAAGGGCAGTGCGAGTAAGCACATAAGAAAGGAACAGAGCATAGCATCATTAGCAACAGAGCGATTCTCCTCATAATTGCTTCATAATCATTGTATACTCTCGTCCACATAATTACATTTATCAAATAACTTTGACTGTTACCAATACCTTCCTTACCATAATTTTTCCATGAACAATAATGCATTTTAAAGACCACCATGACATATTGTGTATTGCCTTACTCATCATCCTTCAGAATGTCCTTTTTCGTTTTTACTGCTTAATTGGCTTACAAAATGCTTATGTCAACTCAAAATCTTCTTCACTCGCTCAGAAGTTCGCAAGTTATGCAATTAGTAATACAGAAGAGAAATCTGATATTTTCTGAAACATGGGAACTTGATTAGATTACTCAATCAAAAATTTCCATTAATTTTATTTGCCTTCCACAGCCACAGAGTACGTTATATGCAAATTACAAGATAGATAGCAGCGCAGCACAGAGCATAAGTATTCAGAGCTAGAGAAAAGTAACAGTGAGAAAAAGAGGTAGATAGAGCGCACTAAGGAAAAGCGGAAGAATAGTGACACAGCTCGAGAACGGGGCACCAATCGCCACTTGGTATGTCCAAAACAGATTAATGGACTCTCTTCCCCAATTTTATGCCTTGAAAATTTTAATATTGGAAATGTGGTGTATGCCTTTCGACTTGTGCGTCTTTAAAGTTTCTACCTCAACGACGTTGTCGTGGATGATACGTTTGATTCGATACGGACCATTGTACAGGAAGAAGAATTTGTGAATCATAGATCTTCCCTTGTGGGATAAGTGGTGGAATCTAATTAATACCTTTTGTCCTACGTAGAGTTGTTTGGCATAACAATTACGTTGAGAGTGTTTCCTTTTTTCAGCGGCTTTCTTAATGTTTTTAAGCGCCAATTCAATGATCTCATGATGACGTAGTCTTCTATGTTTAGGAAAAGGTATCAGTTCCTTGATACGGTCGGAAGGTTGCTTATTTTTCAGAACCAGAATTGGTGAAAGGCCTGTAGAATCATTAGGAAGTTCATTTATAATATTTTGAAATGACAGAAGATATTTATCCCATGTGTTGTGTCGTCGGTAGCAATACAGCCTACAAAGTTTCCCAAGTTCTTTCATCACCCGTTCACAAGGGTTAGAGGCAGCATGATAGAGTGATATGAACACGGATTTGATGTTTCTGCGCCGCAACATCCGTGCCCAATCATGAGAACGGAATTGAGGTCCATTATCGCAGATGACTTTATCTATATGGCCAACATCTTTTAGGAAGTTTTTGACAAAGGCGTTAGTTACTGTCTTCGCCGTGGCACGGCGGAGCCGAGAAAAAGATACAAATGTTGATGTGAGCTCAATAGCAACGAAGACAAAAGAGAAACCATTGTTAGTTCTCGGAAGAGCTCCAAACAGATCAACGGCTGCTAACTGCTTTAATTTTGAAGGTATAATCGGAAAAAGTGGAGCAGAATGCGAATTGGTCGGCGGCTTTGCTTTCTGACACAATTTGCATCGAGATAACACATTGCGTATACGTTTCTCCATGTTGATGAAATAACAAGAGTCGCGTAATTTCGCGAAGCACTTCTTGGCACCATAGTGTCCGTAACTGAGATGAATATACCAAATCAATTTGTTCACGGATTCCTTCGGAACACACACTAACCAAAATTGACTGTCAGGGGCCTTACGTTTGAAGAGAATGTTATTATGGATAATGTAAAATTGTGTGATGGAAACATTATATTTATCGTGCCATTTTATTTTAATATCTCGCCAGATTGGATCTTTATCTTGTTCTTTAGCAATGTCAAAAAATGTGGCAGATATGTAATTTTCGAAAGCAACTTGCTGCATATATAGGATAGTAAAGTTATTTTCTAAGTATGCCTCTTCCGTCGCCTTGATGAGCCCAACAGGCGAACGAGATATCGAGTCTGCAACGATGTTTTGTTTACCAGGAATGTAAATTACAGAGAAATCGAATTCTTGAAGGAAGAAAGCCCACCGTCTAAGTCTATCAAGTTTTGCCGACATCAGGAATTGAAGTGCACGGTGATACGTGTAAACTTTAGTGTGTCTGCCAAACAAGAAATAACGGAATTTTTCGAATGCCCAAACTACTGCCAAAGCTTCAAGCTCAGTGACGGAATAGTTCCGCTCTGACTTGGATAATATGCGACTGGCAAATGCAATGGTTCTCTGTGTGGCAATACCATTTTCTTCATCCTCTTGAAATACGTGAACGCCAAGTCCGAATTTTGAACTATCGGTAGAAATGCAAAAGTTCTTAGACAAAGCTGGGTGGTGCAGAATAGGTGCGTGAAGGAGTCCATCTTTTAAGCAAAGAAATTCTCTTTGGGCAGCCTCATCCCAGAACCGAACAATATTCTTTCCAGTTAATTCATATAATCTGGGAGTAGTTAGGTCTTTCGATTTATAAAACGGCGATAGAAATTAATTAAACCCAAGAAAGCTCTTAATTGGCGTTTAGTGGTGGGAACAGCCATTTTCATTATCGCCTCTAACTTTTCGGGGTCGGGCTGGATCCCATCTTTAGAAATAATGTGCCCTAAAAATTTAATCTGAGAACGACCAAACTGTGACTTCTCTAAGTTGACAGTAATCCCGGATTCAGCAAACACTTCAAGTAAAGATGCCAACGCCGGCCGCGGTGGCCGAGGTGACTGAGGCGCTCCAGTCACGGTCAGCACGGCCACTACGGTCGGGGGTTCGAATCCCCCCTCGGGCATGGATATTTGTGCCGTCTTTAGTCTTAGCTAGTTCATAAGTAGTTTGTAAGCTTAGGGACTGATGACCCCGTAGTTAAGTCCCATAAGTTGTACAAACATTTGAACATTTTGAAAGATGCCAACGTACTGTTATGTTTTTCCCAGGAAGATTCTGCAATTAAAATATCATTAACGTATATTGTGATTTGTTGTTTTAAGTGCTCAGGAAGTGTGGCATTCATCGCACGGATGAAAGCAGATGAGGAGATGTTCAGTCCGAAATGCAGTTTACGGAACTGATTAATGGTCATTTGACCTTGTTTGAAACGGTCAAGGGCGAGATATTCATTAGTTCCATTAAACGGGGTAGGATGCGTTACATCAGAACTTTTGTCAGTGTTATCACTGATTTGGGTAATCTTAACAGTAATATCCTCAATCTGTTCATTAATTCTATTGATCTGTTCAGTCGTGACTGACTGGAAGTTCTGCAACTTTTTATCAAATAGATTACTCTGCTGTTTCAATTGAGCGAGTTCGGTGGTTTCTATATTTTCGACTCGTGACGCAAGGCTTTCGACGTTTTCGACTCGTGACGCAAGGTTTTCCATAACCGGATTAATCTCGTCGCGAATATCTTGTCTTATTTGCTGAGATTCACGTTCGAAAGTATTGATCAGTTGTTCCCTGAACCGATTGTTGTCCTCATTTATTTTATTAAAACTACTTTGAATACTCACAAACCTCGAATCGCACGTCTGTTCTATTTTCTCAAGCTTTTCACCTTGTTTCTCAAGTTTTCATTTAATTTCTGAGATTGTTTCTCAAGTTTTTCACTTAATTTCTGAGATTCCTGAGATTGTAATTGACTATTCTCATTTAACTTAGAGAGCTGTGAGAGTAACATTTGCATGAAGTCATTTGGTAATACGTTTTCGATAACTGTCGCACATGTATTTTTTGTAGCAGAGCTAGGCGGAACCGAAGCATTATTTTCCCCAACCACATTACAAGAATCGGAATTCTGTATTGTCGAATCCTGTACTTTATCATTATCCATATTGTCTATTCCTGAACTAATCTGTTCCGCGTTTTCGAACACGGTATTTACTGTCGTATTTGTATCAGTGCAGTGAGAAGACTCTTGTAACAATTCTTCTTCTCTCCTTGCATCATTCAAGGTCTCATTTTCGAAAGCAGTTTTAGCATCAGCGCGGGCTCTCCTATTCTTCGACATTCTTAACAAAATTTTGCAGTAATATTTATTTTCAGCTAATGCAATTTTTTGAAAATTACACACGGTAATTATGAGAGAACAATAGGCTGAATCGGGCTAGTGCAACATACAGACACAATCGAGATTACGCGAACCGTTAATTATCACACGAGTTCCGCGGTACTATAACTTTCGACACAACAAACATCAGATAACGTAAATGAGACTTTTTCAGTAGTATTGCAATTATTTGTATATTCAATTAATCTACTATAAACAATGCTACACACTATCAAGAATGGTAAGTAACAAACTAAAGAAACAATTACTATGCTACTGTTGCTATAACAGAGGATGGTGCAACAAAAATTAAATTAAGAGCCAAAAGGTAAGTTGGTTAGTGGAAAAGACAAACTAACTTAAATAACGCTACTTATCTAACTACGTCACGATCCTGTTTGTGAACTATCCTGGCAGAAAGGGCGCCAGATAAAAGCTGTGTGTGTGTTGTGGATGTTGAACCTATCGTTAAATCAGACAACAAATTGTTCATTAACACAGCAATTTGGTTTAATTATGGCCCTGATATTGATGTATATACTATTAAATAAGAAACAGTGCATTAAACTGATTATGTGCGCAACGGATATTTTAAACACAAAACAACTGTGTCAAGTCACCATTTGAGACAGACACTGACTATACTCAAAAATTTTAACTGCGAGAAAGATATTAAAAAACCCCAAACACTTTCTTAATGATTGACTGTGGGATTTTTATGCAGATCAGTTTCTGATTATTGAAATTTAGTATCATAGTAAATTAACTATCATTTACTATGGCACCAATAACGAAATCTGTTCAACAATATTATCAAAATCAATACTGCACTTTAAATCCACTAATAACTAATTATCAAATGAAGGAAGTAGGTTAATCTTCTAACTACGTAAATGGAACAGGAAAGAAAGGTCAACTTTGTTACTGATTATTAATAATCAGCATTACATTACCTGCATAATACAACTTATTCCTAATGACATCAAATGCAATTACCTTCATTCCAGCGATGTTACAATACAATACATTATATATTCCAAATACAATTCAATCGACTTGCTAGCATAGCAGCCTCTGCTCTACATCGGGGCCATACACACAACTCAACCGCTCTCTAAGCGAGCTGAACCACAAGTGCTTCTCTCTCTCTCTCTCTGCGCGAGCCACAAAGCTATGCAATACATGATCTTTGCCAAAGATGAAACTTCACAGAGTTAAGTACACATAACGATACACACAGTAGAAGCGATATTATACATTTTCTTGCAAGCAAGTTACTCGACACAAAACAGGAGGCACAATACTAGACATTTTCTTACAAAAATATTTTTTATGGACACGTTTCAAAGTACAGACAAATATGACAAAAAATAGCTAAAATAACTAAAAAGTTATTTTCTTACATAACCAGTTTCGATCCGTTATGATCTGCTGCACAATACAAAGAAAACAGACTAGTGAGCTGTTCTTAAAACACTGTTAATATCTCACTCCAAATTGTTGCAGTCATAAACTTACCCTGAGCAGACAGACGGGATTGTCTATGGCGTCGCCGCGGCGGATTAGCCGTGCGCACTGAGGCGTTGTGCTGCGGTGCGCGCAGACGTTCACCATCGGGGGCCCGAGTCCACACTCCGGCATGTGTGTTATCCTTATTTAGTTTACCTTACTGTAAGTAGTTTGTAAGCCAGGGGCTAATAACCCACCAGTTCCCGTGTGTGTGTGTGTGTGTGTGTGTGTGTGTGTGTGTGTGTGTGTGTGTGTGCGTGTGTGTGTAAGTTAGTAAGTTAGTTTGTAAGTCTAGGGACTAATGACCATAGCAGTTGGGTCGAATATGTTTACAAACATTTCAACATACCCTTATAAAAATTCTTTTAATTTTGCATACCGGTTGTTTCCATAACATGTTTCTGCAGTTGAGGCTTCAACACAAAATAAGCGTAACATCAGCATAATTGACGAAGTGATTCTGACGTTGCGTTTATTTTGTGACGTTGTCATTTTGGCTCCACTCTATTAATACGTTATGTAAGTAACAGGTATGCTCTTTTAACTAACTTTTTTGTAGGTTATGTATGACTGTAACAATTTTCAGTATGGTATTTCCAGTTTTAAGATGTAGACTGGCCACTAGTTTATGTGGGCTATTATTACATCATAATCTACTTCACACATGAACTTGAAATGTTCAATTAATAAAAACAGTCTTTATCGCAAAAACTTACAGTTAGATTAGATTAGATTAATACTTGTTCCATAGATCATATATACATTTCGTACTGATGTGGAACGTGTCAATTTGGTAAATGTTGTCAGCACTTGACAATCAATATTTTAAGGATTTTTATTACATTTTTGTTGTTTTTGTTTATTTTATTTTTTATAGTTTTATCTAAAAATTCATCAACATTGTAGAAGGAGTTGCCATTCAGAAATTCCTTTAATTTCTTTTTAAATACTAGTTTGTCAGACTTTTGATACCAGCTGGCAGGAGAACAGCCAGGGCAGTCGAGTCCAGCACTGGCCACATGGGCTACACGTTTGTTCCCACGATGACCTACATCAGGTCGAAACTGGTCAATAAAAACTGCTAATGCTTTGCGATCAAGACTGTTTGTGTATTATTTATTGTACCAAATAGATTGCTGTTCTTCTCCATCGACAATGATGTCTAAATTAATGAAAATGTTCAAATGTTTGTAAAGCTATGGGACTGCAGTGGTCACTGGTAGTGATGGGACAACCGACTGTTTTTAACAACCGATTGGTCAATCGGTTGTTTTTTTCGTTCAGTCGGTTTTTTCAGTCGAATGAAACAACCGAATGAAAATAGTCTCTGTGGCCGTATGAATGTTTTCACTCACTGGCGGGGTTTGAGTGCTTTCAGTCGAAGCGAAACAATCGAATGAAACCAGTCGCTATCGGTTGCAGCCGCTATATGAATGTATTCTCTCATTCAGTGGGTTTGAGTGGTTTCAGTCGATGCGCGAGCACCGAATGCAACAAGTCTCTGTCCTTTACATGAATGTTCTCGGCATTGAATGTTTTCACTTGATGCGATACAACCGGCTGGGAAAAGTCTCTGTTGGTTTCTATAGCTATATGGATGTTTTTATTAATTCACCGACTTCATGTGACTTTATTTGCATACTCCTTCAGCCTTTTCGGGTATAACGGAACAATGATTCAGCATGAAACTTTCTTAGAGGCAAATCTTAAAGATATAGCAGTGTGACCGTGTATGTGTTTCTATTGCATGCAAATCTACAGTTTTGATCCAATCTTGATGAAATTTTACACACTTGACCTTCAAAGCAAGAGGAAAGCCACTGTCTACATCAAATTTCATTCGGTGCATGGCGGAGGGTACTTTACATACTGACTTCGACAAAAACCACAATTTGGCTGCGATCTTGATGAAATTTTGCACACTTGACCTTTAAAACAAGGTGAAGGTAACTGTGTACAATAAATTTCGTAGGTGCATGGTGGAGGGTACTTTGCCTACTAACTTCGACAAATTCCATTTGTATTCGAATTTTAATGATATATTTCACTCTTCACCTTCAAAGAAAGAGAATGGTCACCGTCTACATCTACTTTAGTTTGGTGCATGACAGAAGGTATTTCAGACTTTGACGCCAATATATCGTTTTATTCCGATCTTGATGAAATTTTGCACACAAGACTTTCAAAACAAGTGGCAGTTCACTGTTAATCTAAGATTTTGTATGGTACATGTCGGAGGGATGGAATAAACGTGCACACCGTTTCACCGATAACCACAGAAATACCTGTGACAAGAGTGAGTAATTATGAAACTTGAGATGAATGTTTTCATACACTGTTGAATACAGACGCGCTGAAGAAAATTTACAGCACTGATAAATGTTGTATGTCTTCTCGTACTCCTTCAAATTAGATGAAATTAACAAAAATATTTTTGTAAGAAATATTTTTATACAAAATATTTTAATGTACGCTTTTTTTACCATACCTAATGTTTTAGTGTTCTTCGAATTTGGATCTAGCAAATATGCTCAAAGTTAAAATACTTAACTCTGCCCTACTAGAACCTTAGATATGTATGAACAATAAGCCGCAAACCGCACGTTTCTACCTGTTCCCACTTCGGAGATACATTATGCGAGATTAAACTTGTAGAGATCATTTTGAAACACCCTGTAGTTTCCACGCTTCTTTATTGAGACAGTAACAAACAGACAACAATCGGCGATGGCACGCCCCGCGACGCCGCCAGACACTGTTGTGTGGAGTCTGGCGCGCGCTTGCTGGCGCTGTCAGCAGTGAAAACGCAAGCGAGGCAGCACCCCCTATCGTGTTCCCGCTCCCCGCGGTACTTCGTGGGCATCGGCCACTTATCTTCTACAGATTGTGGGTATCTTCGAAAGATTACATGGTTCAACCGACAGAAAAACTTACTGCCTCTTTTCACTTGAAAAGAAAGAGTGAGAAATTCAGTCAATGCACAAAACTGCAAAAGTGTCGCATGTTTTCATTCGGTTGTTCCCACAGACTACTTTCATTCGAAAAAAAAAAAGAAAAATAAATAAACGAATATTAATCTAACATAGTAAAACTACGACCGACTGACTGTTTCATTCGGTTGCTCCCACTGACTGGTTTCACTCAAAAGAACTAATGAAGAGGCCAATGTACTGTGTCAATTGTTTCATTCGGTTGTTCCCATCGACTGATTTAACTCAAAAGAAAAGGAATGAGTGGTCCAACCGACTGTGTCGATTTTTTTATTCGGTTGCTCCGACCGACTGATTTCACTCAAAAGAGGGAATGAGTAGTCCAACCGACTGCGTCGATTTTTTCATTCGGTTGACACCAGCGACTGGTTTCACTCAAAAGAACGAATGAATAGTCCAACCGACTGAATCGGTTGTTTCATTCGGTTGATACCACCGACTGGTTTCACTCAAAAGAACGAATGAATAGTCCAACCGACTGAATCGGTTGTTTCATTCGGTTGGTCCCACCGACTGGTTTCACTCAGAAGAATGAATGAATAATTCAACCGATACCAGAAACTACAACCGAATGATCGATTTTTTTCCAACAACCGAATGAATCGATTGTTTTCATTCGATTGTTCCCATCACTAGTCACTGGTCCCTAAGCTTAAGAACTAAAGTATGGTACGAACACACACACACACACACACATACACACACACACACACACACACACACACACACACACACACACACACACACACACAAGGGAGGATTCGTATCACCGACGGGAAACGGCTACGCTCTACGCACAAAGGCGCCATAGAACGCACGGCTATTCCCTCATGGCTGGTCATATCTCATTGACAGTATTCATAATCACATTGTTACTGTAGTCGACATATTCGACTTGCGAGAGTCAGCAAATGCTCTCTCATCCAATCACTGTCGTAGCAGTTCCGCCCCCCCCCCCTCACTCTCCCCCACAGCGCTCACCTTTAAATTTTCTCACTTCCCCCACTTTTACCTCTCCCTACACCCCCCTACCCCCGAACTCTTCCTCTTTATCAAAGTTGTAAATGCCCTCATAAATCACAGTAATTGGAACATCATAGACTACGAAGGTAAACCTCTTGAGTAATGTAAACTATTTTAAAAGTAAATTCTGTTAATCATACAATCGAATTATTGTAACAAATTTTCAATTACTACATAATTGCTTTTCTATTTTGTTTTAGATTCTGAAGATGACCCTGATGGATCGAAACACGCAAAAATAATTAAATTGATAAAAATATTTTTACGTCCTTGCAACTGTAGAATGATATTCAAAGAATCATCGTTTCTAATCTACATCTACATACATACTCTGCAAATCACATTTAAGTGCCTGCCAGAGGCTTCATTAACCACTTTAATAACTTTTCTCTACCGTTCCATTCTCTAATAGTGCGCGGGAAGAAAGAACACCTATATCGTTCCGTTTTAGATCTGATTTCTCTTATTTTATTGGGATGGTCATTTCTCCCTAAGTAGGTGGGTGCTAGCAAAATATTTTCACATTCAGAAGGAAAAGTCGGTGATTGAACTTAGCAAACAGATCATACCGCAATGAATGACTTTCTTCTAATGATTTCCACCTCAAATCGTGCAACATAACCGTAACGTTTTTCCCCCCGTAACGCGATAAAACAAAACGAACTGCCCTTTTCTGAACATTCTCAATGTCTTCCGTCAGCCCCACCTGGTGAGGATCCCACAATGGGTAACAGTACTCCAGGAGAGGACGCACAAGTGTGATGTAGGTAGCATTTTTGATGGAGCTGATGCATCTTCGAAGCGTTCTGTCAATGAAACGTAATTTTTGGTTCGCCTTCCCCACAATATTTTCTTTGTGTTCTCTCCAGTCTAAGTTGTTCGTAATTGTAACTCCTAGGTACTTGGTAGCATTTACTACCTTAAGGTTTGGCTGATTATTCCGTAATTGAAGTTCAGAGGATTTCTTTTAGTGGTCATGTGTATTACTTCACGCTTTTCTTTATTTAGTGTCAATTGCCAATTTTCGCGCCATGTAGAAATTTTGTCTAAATCGCTTTGCAGTTGCTTTTGATCCTCTTTTGAGTTCACTAACCGATAAACGACAGCATTATCTGCGAACAGTCTAACGGAGCTATTCAGATTGTCTCCTAAATCGTACATAAAAAGAAGGAAGAGTAGGGGAACGCCAGATATCACTTCTGTTTTACTCGATGACTTACCGTCAATTACAACGAACTTTGTCCTTTCTGATAGGATACCGTGAATCCAATCGCACAATTGGGGAGATATTCCATAAGCACGCAATTTCATTAGAAGCCGCTTGTACGGTACAGTGTGAAAATTCAGAAATATGGAATCGATTTGAGATCCCTTGTCGATGTCACTTATCACTTCATGTGAATAAAGGGCAAGATGTGTTTCGCAAGAGCGATACTTTATGAATCCGTGTTGACTATTGGTTGAAACTCGCCCGCTGTTCTTTTGCCTGTTAACTAGCCGTGTTTTTGAAGTTAACAGTTGACTGCTTGCTCACAAAATCTAATTACGGCGATATTCACACAGTGGCGGAAGTATACAGTTCCCTTAATCAAAACTATGATTCTATAAGTTAAGCAAACAGTTCTACCTTACCTTAATCTTTAGAGGAAACTGCACACAATTAAATAATGATCCGCAGTCATGGATCTCAATCAAAAATAAACGTTGGCAACGGAAACGCAAATATTCTCTACTCCAGAAGGGAGCAGAGACACAAGATAACTGAACAAATTACCGCATATTAATCCAAAATAAATGATGAGGGAAGAATTTAAATTAGCACAAAAGGATTGTAGTTTAACAAATTAATTTATTGTTCAAAACAAGAACAACAAGGGGAAGACCATTTTTTTAATTACAATAAAAAACACACTTTACAAAATATTCAAAATATCCACAATTACATGTCCCTAAAATTGCCCACCTGCAAAGTTGAGTACAGGTTAATTACGATCACGTTTCATAGGGGGGAACGGAAGAATTGCAGCACATTCACACACAGATTCATACGCCAAGCCATGCAGGTACTAACAAAGCACCCGACACCAATACACCAACACGACAGCAAAGCAATGTGGAGAATGCAGATCGAAGGTTCACTTGCGCACAATGAAATAGTACTTCACTTCCATAACGTGTCAAGCAAGTGGCTTAGGCTCATGATAAACTAAGACCACAAAGTGCGGTGTACAGACGGAAGTTAAAGTTTCCCTACAACTTCTAACTATACATTAAATCAAGATTTCATTAAATAATTTAAAAAAAACCGGTCGCTCTGGAGTTCATTTAGCACAGGGAGAAGATAACTACAGAAGGGTAAAGTTGTTAGATCAATACAGCACTCTACTAAGTCGGAACACAAAATGTGCAAAAAGTTAACAAAATCAATTTCGAAGAGAATACGATCGCGAAATATATCGTATAACCATTCTTTCTGATCAGAGGAATGATATCTTTAGATAAGCAAGGTTACAGATTGCTACAGCACAATACAGAGTTCGGTCACAAAAATTCAGAGAAGTGAAATAATTCTATTTCATGAAAATTAAAAACACGATAGACGTCGTGCAAGGGTTCTTTCTACACAGAGGAAAAAGATCTATTTAATGATAATAACCACGACTGGGAACACGCTAATCAGCGCACACGTGGGCCAACACGTACACAGATTACAAGTTAGTATGGACAATTTTCGGGGAAAATTATCACGCTACACTCACTAGGAAACACATTAGCAAATTAGCTATACAATTATTAACTACTCATGTGCACTGAATGATGGAAAAGCTGAAGGCTTAGTCTGACATCGTCCACGTGTTCTGTCGACAAAGTACGAACAGTATAGGCACCACGAGTCCCCAAAAATATTACAATTCAACTACGATAAGAAAGTGAAAGACACTGAACATATTTAAACAGGCGAAGAAATGATTTAAAAGTTATAAAGTGCAAGAACTATGCTAACGAAACACCATCAGAGCCTCGGAATCAGATTCCAGCAAAATCAACATAAAATTAGCAATCCTGTACGAAATTAAGCAAACTCTCACTACTACACATAGTGTAGCTGCTACTCCCGGAATTAAACTCGCGAAAAAGGCATGAAAGGCATAAGTACGACTATGGAGCCTGAACTAAGTCGAGCCACGAGGCCACAGCAGAACCCAGAGGTACTTACCCGACCAGGAACCAAGAAGTGAATGAATAGGTCTCTTGACCACCACCTAACTGTTACCGCGGAGGGGTAGTTAAGGGGATCCCAGAGAGCGTCACCGTTCGTCAGGCAGGTAACCTGACTAACTCCCAGCCAAGGACGTTAAGCGCAAGCTACATTAGGAATCTTTGCTACGACTGGGTTCTGATCAGCAGTTGATAAACCTACTTCTCGCCCTGTGACATTCAACGCCCAGCGTTTGAAAGAAACGACGACACCAGACGAGGCGCGCCTATCACTTGCTAAACTTTCTTACGTAAAAAGTTTCATTCATTCTGTGGAAGCCAGGGCCAGTGGAAGCACATCACAGTACACACTAATACATATTTGGTGCCTCATGTACAACATAGACACTTAGAATTTTACATACAGAAAACTAAATCAATATATAATGTCTGGTATCTTGCATACTGCGAGTGGAGTGTCTTGCTACACTCAACAACAAAAGAAGTCTGAAGCTCGTCAACCTTTGTTCATGGGGAGTCAATTAAATGGAACACGTTATGTGGACGTGTTTCATGGTTAATTGTCGTTCACATTGCACATTGCACTAACGGCGACCATGTCACAGTTTGTGTCACAGATACGTATTTTGAAACTCAAATTTGATGAGCCTGTATTATCGTGAAAACAACCCCGTCGGCAACTGAAAATTACGCAGAAAACCAGTTGAAATAGGTCTCCCCTGTGACGTTTCCGGAGCAGAGCATGTGTGTGGCTAATGCGCTGTCAACACAGTGTTTGCGCTAAGACGCACATGTGACGGACGGCTCGCTGCGGTCCACTGTGCCGCAGACGGCTCCTACCCTCGGGCCATACGTGCACAGTGGACGTGTTTGTTGGCCGCTGCCACTGGCTGGCTGCAGGCCGGCACGCTAATATGCGGTCAGCGCGGTCTCATTCCGACGGCAGTCACCAATGGACGAGCGGGACAATGGGCAGCAAGTGATGCGCGGGTAATCGCGGCGCGGCGCCACAATGCTGCCGACACGAGGCCCCAACCGCCTTGCCGCCAGCTACTCTCGGGAGGTGCCTCCTGCCAGCTGTCTCTATCGCTTCAAAGGACTCACCAAGCTACGAGCGCTGCAACGTAGCAGACAATACCGTCCTTAGCTGCTCGCTAGTTTCAGCCCTCTAGTTGCTAGTTGACGTCTGTCACTTGGCGCTACAGTGTTAACTCAAAGGCCGCCGATTCATAATCATCGTTAAGCCATATCAGCAGGTCCTTTGCCTCTCCATTTTCGGCGAACCATTGCTTCCTTCTTAAGGCTGCTGTATGTTGTACTTTCCACCTTCAGATCCTTGAACGCCACGCCCTCCGCCTCGCTTACCGCATCCGCCTCCCACCCGCCACGGGGATCCTGTACAACCTTATTCCTTCCCAACAGTCGAGTTGTAGAGAATCTTCTCCTCTACAAATTTGTTTATTCAGTTTTCGTGTTAAGCCGTTATTTTCATGTAAATTTCTAGATGTCAAAAGGCGATCACAAAGGCCCATTTCTAGTGTTACTACCGAAAGCCGGCCGCAGTGGCCGAGGAGACTGAGGCGCTCCAGTCACGGTCTGCACGGCCACTACGGTCGGGGGTTCGAATCCCCCCTCGGGCATGGATATTTGTGCCGTCTTTAGTATAAGGTAGATGATAAGTAGTTTGTAAGTTTAGAGACTGATAACCCCGTAGTTAAGTCCCATGAGCTTAACAAACATTTGAACATTTTTACTACCGAAACCTAAATTGGGCCAAAAAGTACGTGATGTGGAGTAATAGAGAACACTTTTACATAATAAGTACAGACAAAAATGACAAAAATGAGCTAAAATAATTAAAAAGTGATTTTCTTGATTCAATTCATAGTAGTTTTTACTCATTACATAACAAGTTTCGATCCGTTATGATCTGCAGCACAGCACGAAGAAAAAAGACTAGTGGGCAGTTCTTAAAACACTGGTAATATCTTACTCCAAATTGTTATAGTCATAAACTCACCCTGAACAGACAGACGGCGTTGAGCGCGCAGCCGTTCGCCGTCGGGGGTTCGAGTCCACCCTGTCCTTAGTTTAATTTACCTTAGTGTATGTACTTTGACTAGAATTCACCGAATGTCACACGAAAACTGGATTCATACCACAAGCTTTTCTCCCACCTATTGTTGAATCCCGTGCCTCTGCCTTTACCTTCACACTCTCCGAGTCCTCTCCGAGGGTTACTTCCGTCACCTCTCACTCCCGGATGACGCCCTCCATCACGATATCTACCCATCATATCAACCTTAGTCCATCCCTGTATTTGTACTTCCCCTCTACTTCCCTCACCCCTCCCACTCCCACGCTTCGCTTCCCCCTCCTCCCCCAATCCTTGGAGTCCTCTCACCTTCCTCCCCCATCCCCCACCATTTCACCTTCTGTCCCTTTCCTCCGCTTCTCCACTCCCTGCATCATCCCCTGCGGGGTACTGCGGCGGTACCTCTTCTTGCATGGGACTAAATACCAAATTTTAAATGTGCCGTGGCAGACTTCAGAATCCGAAAGTCGTCCGCTCGTCAACAAGAATAAAACATTCTAAATAACATAATCTTCCTGTATTGTGAAATTTCGACGACAGATCCTTGCGCAGAAAGAAGAATCATATGATCCTAGGTTTGCACTTATTTAAATCTATCACTTTGAAATAAATGTTTTAAAGTTCCTTTAAAGAGCGAACTGTCACACAGAAGTTCTTAGTTGTGTTGGTTGCTATAGACAAAGATATTACAAGTCCTGTTCACTAATGATAGATTGATATGCAAGATAGATTGATTAAAATACTAAAAATTGATAAGTCTTCTTGTTTTATCTTCAAATGTCTTCAGAAAAAAAATGTTCATATGTTTGTAGAGCTTATGGGACTTAACTACGGGGTCATCAGTCCCTAAACTTACAAACTACTTATGAACTAACTAAGACTAAGTTCGGCACAAATATCCATGCCCGAGGGGGGATTAGAACTCCCGACCGTAGTGGCCGTGCAGACCGTGACTGGAGCGCATCTGTCTCCTCGGCCAACGCGGCCGGCTCAAATGTCTTCATTCAAATTGTAAAAATGGTTTGATAGTAAATAATTCTTCAGCTTCTGTCACTGAAAATATTTCTTGTAAAGTTTATATAAATATCAAAATAATGATCGTTGACACTTAGTTAACATTCGAGACACAATGACATATTTTGCTCTCACAATACAGATCATTACTCAATGAAAGACACAAAGACTGATTTTATGGTCTTTTTTTGATTTTCCACGAACGTTTCTATAATAATGTCAATATCCGCGACGATAACCGCAGAGACCAGCATGCTCTTGTCTCATGGCCATCGACCCGCGACTTGAAGTTGCCAGATGTTCACTCCTCGAGCTCGGCGTCAAAGATGTTGCTCTCGTAGGTTGAATCGTCTCACACGAAACACGAAACACAAGAAACATCGGAAAACACTTTTGAGAATCACATAACATAAAACATTTACAAAAAAATCATTTAAAACATAAAATATAAACATAATCTTCTGCGAAACTGAGCTGACATAAATTAGTAGTGGAGACAATAATCAGTCCCGTTACAGTACCTGTTCCCAACAATTTTAACAGTGCTCTATCAGTCTTGTAGTGTCGGTGCTAGTGATGACTGTTACAAGTTTTAAAACGTCAGTAACCGCCGAGCAAGCACAATACTGCGTTGCCGTGTGTTTTTAAACGTGTGCTCTCGCCATCGTCTACTGCCCTCCAATGAATGTGTTTTAATCTTCGAGAGATTTAACTGTGCACATATGTGTGTTTTCACCACCGTGTCTATTTTAACTTTTGAATATGTATTTTAAATTTCTTTGTTTTCTAAACAAGTCTCAATTTTTTCATCTCCTGTTAAGTTATTCATTCGGCGATTTTTATCACCGTTCCATGTTTTGTGCGAAACTGACAAATCTGCATAGCCGATTGGCTGCAGAGCAGCACTGAAGCTGCTGCCAGCCTACCACCACAGGTAGCTTAAAAATATCGATAAAGAAAAACAAAATGTACCATCAAATATCCAGTATCTGAAATCTCCACTTTCCTCGCTCCCTTTTCCCTTGTACATAACCTTCTAAAACACTTTTTATCAGACCGTCATTATTTCTTAATATATGCCCAATCCAATTTCTTTTTCTTCTTTGTATTACATGTAGTAACTGTCTTTTCTCTCTCACTCTTCTTAGTACTTCTTCACTTTTCCTCTTTCCATCCAAGTTTCTCTTTCCATCCTCCGCCATGTCCACAGCCTTTCTCTTTCTTCCTTCCTCAATGTCCATGTTTTAGCACCATACAGAAGAACACTCCATACAAAACATTTCATGAGTCTTTTCCTCAGTTCTCTCTCCAGACTGATGTAAAAAATTCTCCTTTTCTTATAAAATGCCTATTTTTCCATTGCTATCCTTGTTTTAATTTCTGTACTGCACTTCCAGTCGGTGTCTATCCTGTTTCCAAGATAATCAAAATTTTGCGCCTTTTTTAATATTTCTCCATTCAGCATAATTTTTATTTCTTTATTTCTTTAAACTACCAAACTTTTGTTTTCTTTGTGTTAATTTCCATTCTGTAATTTTTCCGTTGGCATCAATGTGGACAGCCCGTAATTCTTTTTTTCCTGTGGCTATAAGGATGAAGTCATCAGCAAATTTTAAACACCCTACTCATCTTCCTCCAATTTCTACTGCTTTGTCATCTAATGAGCATTGGTCAATGATTGACCGATAGTTAGTAGAGGTTGAAAAGAGATGTGATAGCATCGCTGCCTTGCTTCTTGTCCTAATCCGATACAGTTTTTTTTTTTTTTTTTTTTTTTTTTTTTTTTTTTTTTTTTTTTTTTTTTTACTTTCTTCCATAACTTTAGCTGAGGCTTCTTGATTCAGATTTGCAAGTCTTCTGGTTTTCCCTCAATACAGTCGTCAGCTTATCCTAAACACCATTCTCAAATGCATTTTCTAGATCGATGAAGCACATATAGAAGTTTCTTCCTTTTTCAATTAACCTTTCTCCCAAGATTCGTAGCAGCCCTATTGCATCCCTGGTGCCCGATTCCGTCTAAAGCCAAAAGTGCTCCGCGCCGAGTTTCTCCTTCATTACTTTTTCCAATCTCTTATTAATTATTCTCCCAAGGACTTAACCTAGTGAGCCGTGGCGGAGTGGCAGAACGCATAGAGGCGCTATGCTACGATGCACGAAGTGGCTCCCCGTCGTGGGTTCGAATCCCCCCTCGGGCACTGATGTTCCTGCTGTCTTTAGTATAAGGTAGTTCATAAGTCGTTTGTAAGTGTAGGGGCTGATGACCCCGCAGTAATGTCTATTAAGCTTAACAAACATCTGAACTTACACCTAGCGAGTACGTGGCTGGCAACCACGGAGCCCCGAGCTGAGTCCTGGCATTGCTTCCACTTATGCAAGACTCTTCACTTTTATCTTTCGGATCTGAAAGGTTTCTAAGGGTAGGAGTCAATCATTTTCCAACCTATACTTCCCAAGCAGCATCTGACCCGGAGCTGGTTCTGTAATTGGCGACACACTAACACGACATACAGGACCGCACAAAATACCACCCCAGGCCACGAGCTCGTCACTTACCGCCATTTCAGGGATTGCCTCTCCCTTTCCTCCCCTTTCCTGCCACATGATTATACCATCCTATCCAATGGTTACTTCCTCCTACCTGTGGAAGAATTACCGTTTCCTGAGGTTCCCGAAAGCAAACAACCAACTCCTCCACAACCTGGTTCTATTGTCCCGTCTGCCTCACCATCCTTCTTTGCTGACGACCAACGCCTCTACCTCTCCCTCTCCCTACAGCTAAACTGCCGTCGCTCAGCAACATTAATTATAGCCTTCGACCGAGAGAAGGCATATGGTCATATACGGCATTCCATTTTCGTCTACAGTTCCAAACATACGACCTCCCAATAAATTGTCTTATATTGTACACTCTCTCCACGCCTACAATTCCGATTCCCGTCTCTCTCCCTCTCTGCTCTTCTATATACTGCCAACATACCCAGTCCGCCCAGGCACTGCTTTTCTTGCCCTCGCTTCCACCCATCAATGCGTCCAACTTCTCCAACCCCAGACTATCTAACTCTCTTTCTGGTGTTACAAGTGGCTCCCCATAGTAAATTCTTACCAGGACTCCCCATCTGATGATAATCCAACAGAAACGACGTAACTGCCTCCGCCTGTAGACCCTGTCCTAGATCCTTTATACGTCCTTGATTCACACATCGTCTGCTCCTTCAATGTATCGTGGAATTTCACCTCCCCAAAATATTATACACCTGTTAAAATCCACAAAAATCCACGGAGTGTACCAATCTTCCTCCCGTACATAAATCCTCTACCTTATCACATCCTTCCCAGACTTACTCCTTTGCATCGAACACCTGTGTTCTTTCATACCATCCGCCAGCCGCCAGCTTCACTGCCTCATTCCTCACCAATCCTCATATTATGATTTTTTATAATTTTGTATGCGTCAGGAAACTCAGTCATATAATTTTTTTAAAAGAGCTGACCGCCATTTTATTGCCAGTCCTTTTTTTTTTTTTTTTTTTTTTTTTCACAACCTGGTTTCGGCCTTAGGCCATTTTCAAGTTATGTGATAAAAGTTGTCAGACAGGTTTCCTTAGCTCTGACAACTTTTATCACAGCACTTGCAAATGGCCTAAGGCCGAAAGCAGGTTGTGACAATAAACAAAATAAATAAATAAACTTTTAGACAAATGGCAGTCAGCTCTTTAAAAAACCATCCTTGTATGTTGCCGCTCTGAGCCGCGTTGGAGTGGCCTTGCGCATTGAGGCGCTACACTCCGATGCGCGAGGCCGTTCCCTATCGGAGGTTCTAATCATCCATCGAGCATGGATGTTTGTGTTCTGTTTATAAGTGAAGTTAATGGACTGATGACCCTGCAGATAAATCCCATAAGCTTCACAAACATTTGAACATTTTTTGCTGCTCTGGTAACAATGTATCCATACCTTCCACATTATTTCCCAGGTCCAACCACTTCCCCCTACCAGCAAAACGCACCGTCCCGACCTACCCCTCCTTGCTTCTCCTTCCCCTCCTCCCCTCGGTACCTTCCCTATTTTCTCCTGATAATCCCACCTAACCCTCCGCACTGCACCTCCCTTGCCCTCCTATTTTTCCACACCTTCCCCACCACCTCCTCAGTGGCATTCTCGACGACCTCCCCAGCCCTCTTTCATGGCAGGCCACCATTTACAGATATATTGAAAATAGATGGCAATATGATATTTATTTTATTTTATTATATTATGATGACCGGTTTCGAACAATGAAGATCAACCTCAGATCATATCGAGCTGGCACTCAATAGATGAGCCAACTTCTCTCGAGGACATGATCTGAAGATGATCTATATTGATCGAAACCGGTTATCAAAATAAAATAAATATCATATTGCAATCTACACTCCTCCAATTATTTTATTATTCAGAAATTTTTTGATCACTATTTATGTAATGTATGTGGGAAAGAGATTTAAACATATTGAGGGCCAAATAGGAGGAAGAAAGTAAGAACAGGTAGACAGTTTCAAGTACCTGGATGTATTTTCTCACAGGATGGCAACATAGTGAAAGAACTGAAATCGAGGTGCAGCAAAGCTAATGCACTGAATGCCCAGCTAAGATCTACTCTCTTATGCAAGAAGGAAGTAAGTAACAAGACAAAGTTAGCAGTGCACTGCTCTAACTTTCGACCATCTTTGTTATATGGGAGTGAAAGTTGGGTGGATACAGATTACCTTATTCAAAAGGTAGAGGTTACAGATATAAAAGTAGCAAGAATGATTGCAGATGGGAACAATGGCAGGAGAGTGTCCATAATGAGGAAATCAAAGAAAAACTGGGAATGAATACCATAGATGAAGCAGTTAGAGCGAACAGACTGACATGGTGGGGTCATGTTACACGCATTAGGGAACCAAGGTTACCTAAGAGCTCGGCAGTGGAGGGTAAGAGGAGTCGAGTTCGACCAAGACGAAAGTACTTAGATTCGGTGAAGAATGATTTTGAAGTAAAAGGCATGACATCAGACGAGGCATCACTGTTAGCATTGAATAGGGGAGCATGGAGGAATGTTATTAGACGCACTATGCTCCAGACTGAATGCTGAAAGGCATAATCTGTGTCTGATGATGATCATGATGTTTATTTTCCATTGGGACAATTATTAAAAATACTAAAAACTCTGTCATCTTGAGTCACTGCCATAAGTTTTGAATTAAATGAATGTTGCAAATCGTTTATTTCAATTTACATTTTTCTGACTGGAGATACTGCAGTTTTAGGTATGTACATTATGCATATTTCTTTGTTTGACTGTTTACTAATTTCTAAGCTATTTTAATGAATATATGAAGATGAAACTTTTTTCCGAATTTTTATTTCGCTTTCTAAAATAAGAAAGGGAAACTATAATGCAAATGGCACCGGTTACAAGTGCTTCCTTGTATCCGCACGGCTGATCCAAAACACTGTCATAAACACCGTGCTGTGGATTGTCATCTGTAGAAGTTGTACGGAGGAAGGTAGCCCAAGGCAGTACAAGCTGCTAAGATTACTTCTTACGAATAAACGGTAATAGAGATGCAGCTTGTTCAGCTCTGCCCAAGTGGGACAACCATGGCCCTCATTTAGTCAGCCATCACTGATACTTCTTCCCTTTCATATCATTTATTAGTTTCCGTAAACTGTGTCCAGTCTCTTTTCGCTTACACATCCTACACTCTTTAGATTTCGTATTTTCATAATACAACGGCAGAAAGTGAAAACGGCAAGGAGTCAGGGATAAGGAATATCGAGAGAAACAGATGGAGACATTAGAAAGTGCCACAGGGGTGAAATGGAGATGGTGGGAGAGAGACATATGTACACGGTGGCATTGTGAGGGAGACCCTGTGTATGAAAACTTCACTAGTAACATAAACTAGGTGAATCTATATTGGGTTTTGTTAATAGAGTACGAATATGTTCGTAGATGAACATTTTTTGTGAGGAAAGTGGAATAACTACTGAGGGAGCTGGTGTACCCCCTCCATTTTTCTGTGAATCTTTTAACACAAAAGAGTATTTTAATAACCTTTTATTGCCAAGACAGGAACATTTCGCAGATGGTTTAAGATGTATGCATGACATAAACGGTGAAAATACACATTTCCTCATACAAGACGATAGGTGCTCTTGCACCACCGGTAGTTTTCACATGTGTTTTGTTACATTGTGCCTTCTAAAGACGTAAGAAATTCCTAGGACTATAGAATTAAAAAGTCTTTTATGTTAATTTTTGTTTATTCATTCTCAACTAGTGTACACCAAATTTTCGACTGTACACGAGTTGCCGGTAGAGTAACATCTTCGGCCTTGGTGGATTCCTACAGAGCGTAGCGTGTACTTGCTGTGGATGCCAGTAGCGCCCGGCGGCGCTGGCTAAATTATCAAGCGGAAGAGTACACTCAATCCACGTGATTGTCTGCTGTCGTCCGGAAGAGCAAGCAGCTCGCTCACTGGCTCTTTGCTTAATGCAGGGTCAACTGACGAGTTGACTGATACCTATGGAAGGCGTTAAAACGTAATTGCATCTGCTGTGGTGCTATCGGCTCGGCAGAAAGGGGGACCTGATACACTGTGCAAAGGTAGAATTTCCGGCGGGCACAGGAGACCGTAACATCTATGATAACCATCAGTACGTTTCAATCCTCTTCATACAATACAAAGATTATATCGCTCACCTCGTAGTCTCGTTGTCTTTCCAGTCAACAAAAATAACAAAACGGGAAAATAATAATGTCTAGAGACATATTTTGTCTCTCTCTCTCTCTCTCTCTCTCTCTCTCTCTCTCTCTCTCTCTCTCTCTATATATATATATATATATATATATATATATATAGAGAGAGAGAGAGAGAGAGAGAGACAAAATATGTCTCTAGACATTATTATTTTCCCGTTTATATATATATATAATTCAATTTTATTTCAATGCCTCTCCTTCAATTTAAAATTGGCAAAATTCCGTCATATGCTCTTCTCAATGAAATAAATGAGCTCTAATTCTGTTATTCTTGACATGTAAGTGAGAAACGGTTTGGAATAGGATTTATGCTTAAAATTAGTTGAGAGTCATTGTTCTCATTATGAAACAGTGTATAATTATAGGATGGGTAAATCGCGTTCCATGTTAATCAAAGTCATGTACCGGGTGATCAAAACGTCAGTATAAATTTGAAAACGTAATAAATCACGAAATAATGTAGATAGAGAGGTAAAAATTGATACACATGTTTCTGACGCCAATGGCTCGCCATAACTTCGGACATGCTTTAATGTGCTGTTGACAACATTATTCCTCGACTACAGCTATAGTTGAGGAATGATGGTGAACATATTGAGCATTTCGTGTAAAGAACGTACTCTTTGCTTTGTCTTAATTTGTTATGCTAGTTATTGCTTTTCTGATCAGATGAATCGCCGTCTGTCGGAAATTTTATTTATTTATTTTTTGTTCTAATAAAACCCCATATCATTCCAAACATGTGTTTCAATTTTTAACCGTCTATCTACATTATTCCGTGATTTATTAAGTTTCCAAATTTATCCTGACCTTTTTATCACCCAGTATTTAAGGCGTCTCATTGGTTATGACGTAAAATCGCCTCAAATATTTATTTTACACTGATATAATTTTGCAAGTATATCCAGTTGTTAAACTGTTGAAAATTAAAATTAATGCACTCTTCTAGATTAATCCATTTCACTTAAGACATAGTGGACATGGAGTACATGAAATGATTACATTTACAGATCATTAACTCAAGCAGTACTGAGTAACTAGGTGTATATCGTGAGACATCACTATTAGTACATGTTATAGCCTCCGCGGATGACAGTGCAGGTGCTGACAGTGGAATTCACTTGATCGAATAAATGGCGAGTACTATCCTGGTATATATTATTCCACGCGCGCTCGAACTGTTCACGCAGTCCTGCAAGAGTTTTGGATTGACTAGACGTTTGTGTCAGTTGTCGTTCTGCCGTGTCTCCAATCCAGCATGTGTGGAATTAGTCCTGAGATCGTGCTGTGCATGGACGTCGCTGCTCGTCTAACACAGTATGTTGATATTCCATAGAAGAAGAGGCGTTCAGTTAAAATTTGGATTGTGACCGGAATTCACAAGGGACCTCCATAAATTCAGTATCTTTGGTATAATGGAACAATGTATGACTCAAGTATTGGAACTGATTTCATTAACTTCCTGTTTGTTGGGCCTGCAGGGTGATAAAATTCGTTGAATGATATTGTAATGAAAGTTACAGATCACTGCTTATTTTTATTCAGTAGAGCTATTGGTAATTACTGTACGTTGAGTTTCACGCGCAGTGTGTGGGAGGACATTTTTCTGTTAGAAAAAAGCATTCATGTAGCAAAACGTTCAAATGTTTGTTAAGCTTATGGGATATAACTGCTAGGTTATCAGTCACTAAACTTACAAACTACTAATTGTAGTGTCGCACAAGTCTGAAGTGCGTGCCACGTACTTTCGCCGCGCGACGTTCTTAAGGACGTCGGCCACGAGCGCCCTCTGCTGCAACCCCGCTCGCGGCCACCACTGAACTGTACCGGCCACTTGGCAATAGGACAGGCACTAGAACAAACTCTCATGAGGCTTACACTTCAGATAAACTATGTATCTGCATCCCACTAGCCTGCTGCCATCAAAGTTAAGAATTGTATTATTTCTACGAAATATACAACTTGTTCTAATCTAGCTTAGTGTTTCTAGTTTCTGCTGTTCAATTGGCTTGTCACCTCAGACTCCGTACCCGCACACGCGTGCATCAGGCTTCCCTGTGTCGGTCTCCCTCTACTCGGCCACCGACACCTAGGACAACTAGCGGCGACGAGACACAAAACTTATAAACTAACTAAAGACAGCTCAAACATCCATCATCCATGCCCGATAGAGGATTCGAATCCCCGACGGTGAACGTTTCCGCGCATTAGAGCATAGCACCTCAATGGGTTCGGCCACTCCGCAGCGGCATTCCTGTAGCAGGACTGGCAAAAGAAAAGGTCTTACAACTTTTTGCATGTACCGACAGCTCATCATCATTCTCTCGCCATAGATCAAAGGTGAATGGGAGTTGCAGCTTACCGCATCTCCCAAGGAGACCACATGGGTATCAGATTTTAGAATTTTTTAATATCCATGATAGGTGAAGTTCAGAACTCAAATAACAATACGCCAAAGCCATTCGACGCAGCTCAAAAAAATTCTCGTGAAAGTCGACTTTGAACATTTGCATGTGTGCGTAAGTACGTGTCAGTGTAGCTCAAGTGGTGCCGTGGTGAAGTGGACGAGCGTTCCAAGGCGCTTAGCTGCGGAGCGCGCTGCTGCTAGCAGTCGGAGATTCGAGTCCTCCCTTGGGCAAGCTACTCTTAGTTACCAATTTTGCACTTCCTGTCATTCTTATTTCCTAGTCGTTTGTACCCTATTTTGCCTCTTTCATTTACTGCATTTTAATATTTCCTCCTTTCATAAGTTAAATTTAGTATTTCCCGTGATATCCAACGATTTTTTGTAGGTCTTGCCTTTCTACCTATTGTACTCTTGCGGTCTTCACTATTTCATCACTCAGTGCTACCCATTCACCTTCTATTGTTTTCTTTCCTCCCGTTTCCGTTAATTGTTGCCTACATCTCCTTCTGAAATTCTCAAGAACTTCAGCTTCCTTCAGTTTATCCAGGTCCCAACTCCTTATTTGCCTTTCTGCATTTCTTTCAGTTTCAGCTTACAGTTCATGACCAATAAGGTATGATTAGTCTATATTTGCCCCTTGGTATGTCTTACAGTTTAAAACCTGGTTCCGAAACCTAGTGTACAACCCATATTTTGTAATTATTAAGTCACCAGAAGGTGGATTAATACCGATACGAGTCATGACAAAGAACGATGAAGTTCACAATTAATTTATGAATTTTAAACAACCATACGGCATTATAGAGGTGTTTTTCTTTACTGCATTACGGAACCTCCACCAGTTTGTCCCGTTCACTCAATAGAAGTGTCAAGGATGTGTTCTACTGGAAGACGAAGTATTCTCACCCTCCGGTCGCTGTGATGAATAAAGTATTAACAGACCATGAAGAAACTAGCATCAGGCATGCAACGAACGCTCTGCTAATGTGACAACGCCCTGTGATGATTTTCACGTGCCCATTTCAGTCGTGGTTGCCGATATTGTGGTGTTAAAGTCGGCATATGCAAGTGTCATAGGCTGCGGAGGTATTTTTGGTGCACTGTGTACTTGTCCTCTGTCCGGCATTAACGTCTGATGCTAGTTCACAGTTCACCTCTATTCTGCCCACATGGGTAATCGTGGGTACCGCCTAACAACTCCACCTTTGGACGTGGTGTCGCTTTAAGGGTAATCACCACATCACTTCTGGGACACACGAAGAGTGCTGCAGTTTCCGAAATGCCCACGCCGATCATCCGGGCCAACACATTCTGCCCTCTGTCAGACTCAGATAGCGCACTTTTCCCATTCTATAAATGGACAGTGCGTGTCTCTGCCTAAAACTCATTCGTCGTTAGGTGAAGCTGCTATCGCCTGCACGCGTGTATCGATATTTGTCAGGTGATCATAACGACTTAGTTGATTTTATTTTATTTGAACAGTGAAGCCGAAACACTTTTGGTCCAACCCACCACTGCTCGCACCGAAACCGAGTTGCCGGCCGTGGTGGCCGAGAGGACTGAGGCGCTCCAGTCACGCTCTGCACGGCCACTACGGTCGGGGGTTCGAATCCCCCTCGGGCATGGATATTTGTGCCGTCCTTAGGATTAGCTAGTTCATAAGTAGTTTGTAAGTTTATGGACTGATGACCCCGTAGTTAAGTCCCATAAGCTATACAAACATTAAAACGAAACCGAGTTTATATACATCTACGTCTACACGGACACTCTACAAATCACACTAAAGTGCATGGAAGAGTGTTCATCTAACCGCATTTATGACACTTCTCTATAGTTCCATTATCTAATATTGATCTGATAAGTCTTATTTCATTGTGATGACCATGTCTCCCTATGTAGGTAGGTGCTAAAATATATGTTCGCAATCGGAAGAGAAACAAAATTTCACAAATAGATCTCGCCGCAACAAATAACGCCTTTCTTTTAACGATTTCCATCCCAACTGGTGCATCATTTCCAATACACTCTCTCCCCTTGTTGTTGTTATGGTCTTCAGTCCGGAGACTGGTTTGATGCAGCTCTCCACCCTACTCTATCCTGAACAAGCCTTTTCATCTCCTCATAAGAACGACAACCCACATCCACTTGAATCTGCTTACTATACGCGTCTCTTGGTCTCCCTCTGCGATTTTTACCCCACACACTTGCCTATAATGCTAAATTTACGATTCCTGGAAGACTAAGAATGTGTCCTACCAAGCGATCCCTTCTTTTAGTCAGGGTGTGCCAAAAATTCCTTTTCTCACCAATTCTGTCCAGTACCTCTTCATTAGTTATGCGATCTACCCACCTATTCTTCAGCATTCTTCTGTAGCACCACATTTCAAAAGCCTCTATCCTCTTCCTGTCCGCACTGCTTACCGTCCATGTTTAACTCCCGTACAAGGCAAAACTCCGCACAAATGCCTTCAGAAAAGACTTCCTTACACTTAAATTAATATTCGATGTTAGCAAATTTCTCTTTTTCAAAAATGCTTTTCTTCCCATTGCCATTCTGCATTTTATATTGAATGTCTGCGACCATTGAATGTTATTTTACTACCCAACTAACAAAACTCATCTACCACCTTCATTGTTTCGTTACCTAATCTAATTCCTTCAGCATCGTCTAATTTTCTAAGACCACATTCCATTATTTTTGTTTCGCTCTTGTTAATGTTCATATTATTCGCTCTCTTCAACACACTGTCCATTCCGTTCAACTGCTCTTCCAGGTTCTTTGCTGTCTCTGACAGAATTACAATGTCATCAGCAAAACGCAATGTTTTTATTTCTTCCCCCTGAACCTTAAGCCCTATTGCAAATTTTTCCTTGCTTTCCTTCACCGCCTGCTTGATCTACAAATTGAATAGCATCGGAGAAAGGCTACAACCCTGCCTTACTCCCTTCCCAACTGATGTTTACCTTTCATGCCCTTCGAGTCTAATAACTGCGGTCTGGCTTTTGTACAAGTTGTAAATAACTGTCCTTTCCCTGTATTTTACCCCTACTGACCTCAGAATTTGACAGAGTGTATTCCAGTCAACATTGTCCAAAGGTTTCTCCAAATCTACAATAGCTAAAAATGTAGATTTGCCTTTCCTTAATCTATCTTCTAAGATAAGACGTAAAGTGAGTATTGCCTCCCGGCTTCCTACGTTCCTCTTGAATCCAAATTGATCTTCCACGAGGTCAGTTTCTACCAGCTTTTCCATTATCCTGCAGATAATTTGTGTTAAAATTTTGCAACCATGACTTATCAAACTGATGGTTCTGTAATTTTCACACCTGTCTGCGCCTGATTTCTTTGGAATGGGGATTATTACATTTTTCTTAAAGTCTGAGGGTATTTCTCCTGTCTCATACATCCTACACACCAGTTCAAATAGTTTTGTCACGGATGGCTCTCCCAGAGCTTCAGTAGCTCTGAGGGTATGTCATCTACTCCTGAGGGCTTGTTCCGACCTAGGTCTTTCAGGGCTCTGTCAAATTCATCTCTCAGTATAGTATCTCCTACTTCATCTTGATCTACTTCCTCTTCCCTTCCTACAACATCGTCTCTCAGTTCATTTCCTTTGTAGAGCTGCTCTATTTACTCTTTCCACTTTTCAGGTTTCCCTTCTTTTCTGAGAACTGGTTTTCCATAAGAGTCCTTGATATTCATAGAGCTGTTTTTCTTATCTCCAAATGTTTCTTTTATTTTCCTTTAGGCTATATCTAGTTTTCCCCTATTTATACATTCTTCTACAGATTTGCATTTGGCTTCTAGTCACTCCTGCTTAGCCATTTTGCACTTCCTGTCAATCTCATTTCTTAGTTGTCTGTACTCCATTTTTCCTGTTTCATTTACTGCATTTTTATATTTTCTCCTTTCATCAATTAAATTTAGTATTTCCTGTGATATCCAAGGATTTTTTGTTGGTCTTGCCTTTCTACCTATTTTGTCTTCTGCTGCCTTCACTATTTCATCTCTCAATGCTACCCATTTCTCTTTTGTTGTTTTATTTCCCTCTGTTTCTGTCAATTGATGCCTAAATCTCCCTCTGAATTTCTCCAGAACTTCACGTTCCTTCAATTTATCTAAGTCCCATGTCCTTATTTTCCTACCTTTCTGCAGTTTTTTCAGTTTCAGCCTACAGTTCATGACTAACAAGTTATGGTCAGAGTCTATATCTGCCCCTGGGTATGTCTTAAAGTTTATCACCTGATTCTGTAATCTTCTTTTACCATTATATAATCTATCTGATACCTTCCTGGTCTCTTCCACGTATACAACCTTCTTTTGTGATTCTTAAACCACGTGTTTGTTACGATTAAATCATGTTCCGTGCAAAATTCTACCAGGCGATTCCTCTTTCATTCCTTCTGCCCAGTCCATAGCTACTATTTTCCTTCTCTTCCTTTTCCTACTACCGAATTCCAGTCTCCCATCACAATTACGTATTCCTCTCCCTTGACTGTCTGAATAATTTCCTTTAGCTCCTCATATATTTCTTCGATCTTCTCATCATCGGCAGAGCTAGTTGGCATATAAACCTGTACTACTGTTGTCGGTGTTGGCTTCATATCTATCTTGACTTCATTATCAGTCCTACTCCTGTGATACCCCCAACTGATTTTGTATTTATAATCCTGTACTCACCTGACCAGAAATCCTGTTCATCCTGCCACCGAACTTCACTAATCCCCACTATATCTAACTTCAACCTATCCATTTCCCTTTCTAAATTTTCTAATTTTCCTACCCGATTAAGGGATCTAACATTCCACGCTCCGATCCGTGGAACGCCAGTATTGTCTTTCCTGATGACAACATCCTCCTGAGTAGACCCCGCCCGGAGATACGAATGGGGGACTATTTTACCTCCGGAATAATTTACCCGAGAGGATGCCATCATCTTATTTTCATACAGCAGAGCTGTATGTCCTCAGGAAAAGTAACGGC
Organism: Locusta migratoria; assembly: GCA_026315105.1. NCBI lineage: Eukaryota > Metazoa > Arthropoda > Insecta > Orthoptera > Acrididae > Locusta > Locusta migratoria. The sequence goes on along the minus strand of CM048744.1, from coordinate 196,369,544 downwards.
TTGCTTTCAGCCATTCGCAGTAACTGCATGGCAAAGCCACATTAGCTGATGTTACAAGGCCAGCTCAGTCAGTCGTCCAGACTGTTGCCCCTGTAACTACTGAAAAGGCTGCTGCCCCTCTTCAGGAACCAAACGTTTGTCTGGCCTCTCCACAGATACCCCTCCGCTGTGGTTGCACCTACGGTACATCTGCATCGTTGAGGCACGCAAGCCACCCCACCTCAGCAATGTCTGTGGTTCATGGGGGTGGCTCTCTTCCCTATATCGCAATAATACAAAAGGAGTTACTCTTTTCTGAACTTTCTCCAACTCTTCAGCCCCACCTGGTGTGGATCCCACACTGAAAAGCGATACTTTAAAAGTGTACGTACAAGTGACGTGTAGGCAGTTTCTTTAGTGGAACTCTTACATCTTCTAAACGTAGAATTTCTACGTGTTCTTTCCACTTTAAGTTGTTCGCAATTGTAATGCCCAGATAGTCAGCTGAAATGACCGCCTGTAGATTTGACTTTATCGTGTAAATGAAGTTTAACGGATTTCTTTTAATGGTCATGTGGATGACTTCACAATTCCCATTATTAATGGTCAATTGCCAATATTAGCAACATAGAGATATCGAAATCATTTAGCAGTTTCTTTTGTTGTTCTGGTGAGTTTACTGACTGATACATGACAGCATCCTCCACGGACAGTCTAGGAGACCTACTTACAGTGTCTTCTGCATCGTTAATAAAAATGAGGAACAGTAGGGGACCTATAACATTACCCTCGGGATCGCCAAAAATCACTTCTGCTCGATGACTTTCCCTCAGTAAATCACGAATCCAATCACACAAATATGATGATGTTCCATTAGCACGTAGTTTGATTAGACGCTTGTGAGGTATAGTATCAAAAGCCTTCTGAAAATCTAGAAAAAAAAAAAAAAACGGAATCTGTTTGACTTTCTGTGACATTGGACTCATCACATCATGTGAGTAAAGAATGACACTTCCTGAATCCGTGTTGACTATGGATCAATAGGTAGTTCTCTTCGAGATCATAATATTTGAGGTAAAATTCTGCTGCAAACCGACGTCAATGGTATAACCTGGTAATTTTGCGGATGTCTCCTATTGCCTTTCTTGAGGTGACTTCTACAACTTATGGTGCTAGTTCCTCCCCAGTTCTCCTCTATTCTGACCAATCTGCGACGCCCGAAATGGTTACTCATGGCTGACCGCCAACAACTCCACCTTTGAACTTGGTTTCGCTTTGGTGCGGCCACTTGTTGAAGGCAGTCATCACAGCACTTCTCGGACACTCTATAAGTTCTGAAACTTCCGAAATGCCCGCGCCGATCATCCGGGCCATCATAATCGTTGCCAGTGTACATACGAACTCTAGGTTCACTGATACTACATGCGCAATGCGTGTGTCTGCCTAAGACTCATTCGTCTTTAGGTGGACGGTTATATGTCAACAGCAGGCAGGTGATCATAACGTTCTAGTTGATTTGATTTCAACTGTGAAAACGAAACACTGCCTGCTCTGAAACTGAGTTTATTGTGCGGTATCGCTTCCTGTATATCTAGTAAAGCCACCCAATGCCCTTAAATACTGATAGGCGTCCCTTTACCAATTCCTTCGGGTCTAGTTGTCCCGAATATTCTGTCTCTCTTGCTCTCCAATCCAGTGCATTCAAAGATTAGGAGTCGTACATTTTCCTCACCTTCACCACAGGCCGTATATTTAGGGTCCTTTTCCGTTATGCACATTGTAAGTAGATGTTACTTCCTGCTCAAGCACATGATTACAGGACTTCTTCTAAAACATGGTTTTGGCATCGTTACCTTGTCATGTTTTTGTTTATAGAGCTTGGTCCAATATTTTACGTGCTGCCCTCTAAGCCAGTTACATAGCTTTAGTTTGATCGCGTTCTGTAACTAACCTTTTTTCCGGCTTTTTTTGATCCAGGAACTGTTTCATATTATAGCTCTTGTTCAAGTATATAATTGTGTCCTAATGTTCAATTTGAGTTTGCTGCCGTGTTACTGATTGCTACCTAATTGAAATTAATTATTTCAGTCTGTAATAGAGTCTTTAGAGTCTCTGATAACTCCTGTAGCAATGGAAAACAAAATGTTTGGCATATAATTATGTCTTGATTCGTGGCCTCGTGCTTATAAAACAAAAATGTTCAAATGTTTGTTAAGCTTATGGGACTTAACTACGGGGTCATCAGTCCCTAAACTTACAAACATATACTACCTTATAGTAAGGACGGCACAAATATCCATGCCCGAGAGGGAATTCGAACCCCCGACCGTAGTAGGCGTGCAGACCGTGACTGGAGCACCCCAGTCCCCTCGGCCACCACGGCCGGCGCTTGTAAAACACACATATATAAAATGGTCATCAATCCGTAAACTTACAAACTCCTTAAACTAACTATCCTAAGATCAATACACACCCATGCCCGAGGGAGAACTCGAACCTCAGACGGCGAACGGCCGCGCGCACCGCAGTGAAGCGCCCTAGCGCGCAAAACGAATGATACAAAAGCCAGCCATAAAAGCGTGTAATCTATTTACCATGTTATATACGTCGTTTATATGTCTTCTTCCCAACAGACAATATCCCCATTTTTTCCAGCTTTAATCATGAACATTGAATGAGGGCCATATCCTATCATTTGCTGATTACTGTCTAACGAATTCGGTGAAGCGAGACAGCCGCATTGTGAATGTAATATGAATCTGTTCATGCTCCGCATCGAGTCGTAAGGGAGTTCCACGGTATCAAACGATATAGCCAGGGGTGCACAGACAAATATTTGTTTCGCGTCACAGTTACCTCGCACCACTCCTGTGTTAGTTGTCGGTATTTACCTTTACCGCCCTTCTCCGACCTGCATGGGGAGAACATTCAGCGATTAAACCGCAACAGATCCTCACGCCAGCGCTCCTAACAACCGAGTTTAATAGGAACAACGTACTCACCGCCGTGATGTCCATCCCACCAGCAGACATAAACGGTTTAGCATACTCTTTGTAACGCTATTTGGGAAATTATCTGTGTACAGCACAATTTAATCAGTATATAGAGATTACAGATGTTATGAATCCTAATGCAACGCTATACATCTGTGTACAGCACAATTTAATCAGTATATAGAGATTACAGAGGTTATGAATCCTAATGCAACGCTATACACCGTTACGTATTACACAGGAAGGGAACGACAGTTCGTAACTTCATTCGTGAATTCGTGTTGAATATAGTATACGTAAAGAGATCAATCGCAATGAGAAACATTCGTCCTGTTCTTGGCCACTTACATATCTGGAGATGACACAAATGGGTAATTTTAGGTGTTTTTTCAAAAGTGGTTCCATTCGAAATTAAAATTAACTCTCTTAGCAGGCTCATGACTGTCATCTGTATAAATTAAATTTAGAAATCTTCCAGCAAGAACCTATTTGCCAAGTTCTCAAATTTCTTTTCACCTTATTACCGTTTATTACAAAGCAACATAGAGAGAGAGAGAGAGAGAGAGAGAGAGAGAGAGAGAGAGAGAGAGAGAGATACTTATGATTTTGTACCTGTCTGGAGTCTCAGTCATATAAATTTTATAAAAAGAATTGACCGCCATTCGATTGAATGTTTATTGCTTCACAACGTATATATATTCCACATCTATATGATTGTATTGTGATGGCATGACTTACATCTTTGTAGCCTGCAGGTAACCTAAACATGCACTGTAAACAACAACACTGTACTCATCTCCCAAAGATAATATATTCCCAGACATACCACTCCAAATACGAGTATGGTGGCATATCTTTGCAGTTGTCTTTGTGATAATCTTTGATATATCCTCTGTACTCACCAACCAGTTGCCTTTGTGATATTATGGCAAACACATACCTGAATTATTATTTTAAAGTACGATACGGGGACAAATGTGTTACCCATTTTATGCTTATGATGTGGCCTCAAATGTTTTTATTGCTCTTATTATCATGATCACGACTTAAGAAAACCTGTCTGAAAACTTTTATGTAAGTAACTCATCCCACTTATAATGTGCCTTATATATGTATTTCATATTACTTTATATTATTTCTAATAATGTTTTTAAATTATATGCTTGTGAAAATAAATGTAAAATTATTAATGAAATGGAGGTAAAAAATAAAAAAATAAAAAGTCATCCCCCTGGAAATGTTTGTTTCAGGGTCACTTTCTCTCTAGAGGCGAAGATCGATATACTAAGGAAGAAACGTTATGTGTCAAGAAAATCCCTACAAACTCTAGAACGTGAACGTCGGTCGTCTTCTTGAAGCCGTCTGACCGATTACGTGGCAGGAAGCATTCGCATTCCCAGCTACGGATTTTTTATTTCCTTTTCTTTTATTATTTATTTGCTGATAGTCGTCGTTGTCCCGTCAACTTGCTACTATCGAACAATTGTTGTTGGGTTTACTCTTTATTTACATAAAGCAGCCTTTTGTAGGGACTGGCGTCCATATGCTTAGAGGGCCTGTTATTGTAGCTTGTCAATTTCTTGGTATTAGTCGATGTCTTCATCTTCATGTAAGCATAGGAAGATCCTAAATCTGTTACTAGGTCGTGGTTACGTGTCTTAGTTGTAGTACTCTAAGGGCTTCACAGTTGACAAAGATGGCTTCTTACGAATGACTGTTTTGAGCATTTCCATTTGGATCGACTCATGAATTGCTTGGGTAGGATATCACGGGGGGGGGGGGGGGGGGGGGCAGGTAATATCCTGTATGCCTGAGGACATTATTTTGGAGCCGGCCGCGTTGGCCGAGGAGACTGAGGCGCACCAGTCACGGTCTGCACGGCCACTACGGTCGGGGCTTCGAATGCCCCCTCGGGCATGGATATTTGTGCCATCCTTTGTGTTAGCTAGTTCATAAGTAGTTTGTAAGTTTAGGGACTGATGACCCAGTAGTTAAGTCCCATAACCTCTACAAACATTTGAACATTATTTTGGACCACTTGGAGGGAGTTGATCTGCGTCCGGGAAGCAATGCTCTTCGTCCTAATTCCAGTCCCGCCAGTACTGTCGACTTGTAGAGTCTGAGTTTTGTTTCTAACTGGAGGTCGTCATCGGTGATAGGGGGCAAGTGCTTCAGCCATCATTTTAATTTTAAAAGAGAGGCCTGAATCGAGCCACATCACCAGCTACTTTACACTGGGCGAGCAGAGGAGCCTGTGCCCCATTACCTCCTCCCTGTCCATCCTAGGCCATTTCGTGAGGTAACCTTGTGTGTTCTTTTCCGCGTCGAGGGTGACGCTATTACCAGAGTCGAACATAAGAGTCACGAAACTCCTAGTGAATTTCTGTAACCGCTACTGCAGCGCTGCCGAGCGGCTAGGTCGTATAAACATACAAAGAAACGATTGGGTAATGAATATTTGGAGTGAAGCAGCACATACAAAATACCTTCGTATTTACGAGCTTTTGTGGCGCTAAAAATTGTGCCAACTACCTAAAATATAATTCCGAAATCCCTCATTTGCAAAGGATGCTCAGAAGTAACAGAATAATAGTATGACTAACCCATGTTCGTTTACGGTGTTTAGTTGAACTTTTAGGCATAGAAGTGAATCTTTATCAACTGATTCACGACGAAACTTCTGCTCTTAAATGAGATTCACAAATACTTGACCACTACTTCATAATATGACTGCTGTATAAAAGTAATATCCGAATGCTTCCATTAGCAGTTAATCAACTATTTCATTAGAGCCAGGTTAGTTTCGTACCTCAGTTTCACAAAAATTATTAGCCTGTATACTAACATATTTTGGCGATTACCTATTGGTTTGAAAAAAGTGAAAACTTAGCTAGAAATAAATAATATGCCCATATTAAAACTGTTAATATTAGAACGTCACATTATTTAAGATGTTCAATTTGATGCCAGCCAAGGAGCTAAAAAAGGCCCAGAAGGAAGGACACGTTGAAAAGGTGGTTTATATGGCGATGTAGAATCTAGTCCCCTACAATGTAAAAATCGTGTTTACGTTTGAAAATATTCTAAATCCGCTAAAATGAAACCCGTGCATCATGCCATTACGCACTGAGCATGCGAACATAATTTTTTTTCCTTTATTGTATTTCACAGCAGTTACACTGGTAGGCTGGCAGCAGCACCATAGGCTGCTCTTCAGCCAAGAGAAATCAAAAAAGACATAGCTGAGGTGAGAATTAAAATACAAAACAGGAGATAAAACAACGGAGATACAATAACATAGACAAGGCGACAGTCTGAAGTACATTACAAAAGACAGATGAGTATAACCATATTTAGTCAGTGAAAAACCATGAGCCACGGTGACCTAAAAAAAAAAAAACCATGTAGGACGACAATAACACAGGCCGGCGAGTACACGGACACACTAATTAAAACACACGGTGCGACGCATTGTCTGATTGCAGTGGACGCAGTTAAAAAAAACATACACTTCACTGGAGCACAGCACACAACACTTGACGTAGCACTGATAAAACTGTCGGTCCAGGACCCCGAGAAGGGGGGGGTCAGGGAACGAGTCGGTAGGGGGGAGCAGTAGGGACTCCAGGGTGGGGAGGGGGTAGCCAAGCGGGGGAGGGGAAGGGGAGGGGGAGGGGGCCCTACATTTACGGGGGGGGGGGGGGGGGATCGAGCTGGTAGGACGGGTATATGTCGGTACGGAGAACGTCATCAGGGAGTGCGAACACAATCATGATAATTTTTGGACAATATGAATATGACTCGGGTATTGTGAACTGTATGAGTTACACTGCACTGACAATTTATTATTATAGACTGATAGTAGCAGAAGCAATGATATTACTTTAATGATGTTTTCATATTTGTATTAGAAAGTTCACGACCACATTTAGTAATTAGGATATATCAAAATAACAGCATTAAAAACGCAAACTTCTCAGTTTGTATTGTTGTTTCCTAATGGCCGCTTGGAGCTCTAGTATCGCTTAAGATGCATTATTATTATTTATTTATTTACTTATTTATTAGGTTTCAGAAATTACTGCAATTAGTCGCCTTTTGTTTCTTCTTAATGAAGATTTATTTGAACCATTACCGGTTTCAAGCTGCCTAGCAGCTCATCATCAGATGGTATATATTTATTGCAAATTACATTTGTATCATTCTATACTGAATAATTACAATATAAGTCTGTCTTCAAGACATTACTTACAGTTATGAGCTTCACATTTAATTTGTCCATATTTGGTCCGCTTATGGATAGGATTATGGAAGTGTAGTGAAATCCTATCCATAAGCGGACCAAATATGGACAAATTAAATGTGAAGCGCATAACTGTAATGTCTTGAAGACATTGTAATTATTCAGTATAGCCTACCAAAATTAGTGTTTACTTTTTTCTCGTTTTCTGCCCTGCCACAGATACAAATGTAATTTGCAATAAATGTATACCATCTGATGATGAGCTGCTAGGCAGCTTGAAGCCGGTAATGGTTCAAATAATTCTTCTTTAAGAAGAAACAAAAGGCGACTGGTTGCAGGGTCACTCTCTAGAGATACTCCATAGACAGGCAAAGATCGATATACAAAGGAAGAGAAGTTCCGTACCAGGAAAATCTTTAAAAACTGTAGAACGTGAACGTCAGTCGTCTACTGGAAGTCGTCTCACAGATTACGTGGGCAGGAAGCGTTCGAATTCCCAGTTTCGGATTTTTTTTTTTTTTATTTCTTATTTATTTATTGTCGTCGTTATCCCGTCATCTTGCTGCTATCGAACAACTGTAGTGGATTTTTATTACTCTTTATTTACATGAAGCAGTCTTTTGTAGACTAAGTCGTGGTTATGTCTCTTAGTTGTAGTACGCTAAGGGCTTCACACTTGGCAAAGATGGCTTCTTACGAATGCCTGTTTTGAGCACGTCTATTTTGGGTCGACTCATGGATTGCTTGGGTAGGATCTCAAGGGCGGGAAGGTAATATTTTTATGCCTAAATACATTATTTTGGTCTACTTGGAGTGAGTTTATCTGCGTCCTGGAAGCAATGCTCTACGCGGTACTTCCAGTCCCGCCAGTACTGTCGACTTGTGGAGTCTGAGTTTTGTTTCTAGCCGAGGTCGTCACCGGTGAAAGTGGGCAAGTGTTTCAGCCATCCGAGTGCATTTTAGTTTTTTGCCTTACATGTGCTTATTGAAAGACAGCCTGAATCCAGCCACACCACCAGGCGACCAGAAAATACTGTGCCCCATTACCTCCTCCCTGTCCATCCTCGGCCGTTTCGTGAGGTAACCTAGTGTGTTCTTTTCCGCGTTGAGGGTGACCCTATTACCAAAGATAAGAGTCATGAAACTTCCAGCAAATTTCTGCAACTTCGCGACTGCAGCGCCGCCAAGCGGCTAGGTCGTATAAACATACCGCGAAATGATTGAGTAATGAATATTTGGAGTGAAGCAGCACATACAAAATATCTTCGTATTTACGAGCTATAAATTGTAGCAACTATCAGAAGTATAATTCCGAAATCTCTCATTTGCAAAGGATGCTCAAAAGTAACAATAATATTATGACTAACCAATGCTCGTTTACGGTGTTTAGTTGAACTTTTAGTCATATAAGTGAATCCTTATCAACTGATTCACGACCAAACTTCTGGTCTTAAATGAGATTCACAAATACTTGGCGACTATACTAACATATTTTGACGATTACCTACTGGTTTGAAAAAAGTGAAAACGTAGCAATAAATAAATAATGTCTCCATATAAAATCTGTTACTGTTAGAACGTCACATTCTTGAAGATATTCGATTTGATATCAGCCAAAGAGCTAATAAAGGTATGATCAGTACACGAAACGTACAGAAGCAAGGACAAGCTGAAAAGGTGGTTTATACGGCGATGTAGAATCTAGCCCCCTACAATGTAAAAATCTTATGTACGTTTGAAAATATTCTAAATCCGCTAAAATGAAACCCGTGCATCATGCCATTACGCACAGAGCATGCGAACATAATTTTTCTTTTCCTTTATTGTATTTCACACCAGCTACACTGGTAGGCTGGCAGCAGCACCATAGGCTGCTCTTCAGCCGAGAGAAATTAAAATACATAGATGAAGTGAGAATTAAAATACATAACAGGAGATAAAACAACGAAGATACAATAACATAGACAAGGCGACAGTTTGAAGTACATTACAAAAGACGAGTAAAACCATATTTAGTCAGTTGAAAATGATGAGCCACGGTGACCTAAAAAAAAAAAAAAAAAAAAAAAAAAAAAAAAAAAAAAAAAAAAAAAAAAAAGCATGTAGGACGACGGACGGACGACAATAACACAGGACGGCGAGTACACGGTGCGACGCATTGTCTGATTGCAGTGGACGCAGTTAAAAATAATACACTTCTATGGAGCACTGCACACAACACTTGACGTAGCACTGTTGAAACTGCCGGTCCAGGACCCCACGGAGGGGGGGGGAGGGGAAGCGCGGGGGAGAGGAAAAACGGCGGGGAAGGAGGCGGTAGGGAGGAGCCGTAGGGACTCCAGGGCAGGGAGGGGATAGCCAAGCGGGTGAGGGGAAGGGGAGGGAGGAGAGGGGGCCGTACATCTACGGGGAGGGATCAGGGCTGGTAGGACGGGTATATGTCAGGACGGAGGACGTCATCAGGGAGTGCGAATATGACTCGGGTATTGTGAACTGTATGAGTTACACTGCACTGACAATTTATCATTATAGACTGACAGTGACAGAAGCAATGATACTACTTTAATGATGTTTTCATATTTGTATTAGAAAGTTCACAACCACATTTAGTGATTAGGATATATGAAAATAACAGCATTAAAAACGGCAACTTTTCAGTTTGTACCATGCCATTCCACTGTTGTTCCCTACTGTTTTCATAGAGGCTGTCTGTGGTTATGACGGCAAAACCAAGGTACCAGCTGGGGCAGCGGCTCGCGCTTAAATAGGCGGTAGTGGCTAGGCGGCGGAGTGATCTGCTTCTGTCGTTTTTGTTGTGGCAGTTCCACCTGTAAAATGATGTTCCGATTATCGTCTGGTGCTGACGTTGTTGTTGTGGTAGCTTACTATGACGCGTCTTTTGAAGCTGTTATGCGGAACGCCGTGTGATTATGCATCAGGTGCATCATATGTGTTAGTTGGTTAGCCGATCGTGCAGGGGTTACCAGAGGCCAGCGCTTCAACAGTTGCGGCGTGCCACGTTTCCTCGATACATTGTGGCCCGTCTACGAGTCAAAGAGTTTCCTTCTATGAAATCGCCGCTAGGCGGCGGGTTGTGCGGAATAGTGAGAGAGAGAGAGAGAGAAAGAGAGAGGGGGGGGGTTGTGGCGGGTTGGTGGTTGACGGTGCATGGAGTGGGGACGCTTTGGACGGGGACGGGCATTGAGAGCCGCGTAGAAACGGAGAGTGAAAAGTCGAGTGTACACCTAACAGCAACAGGCAGAGCCGGTCACACCGTTCATAGTGCGTGCTGAACAACAGGGCGTCGACAAAGCTACCTTACACTTTCCGAGCTGTGGTAGGCTTACAAGGCTGATGTTTGTCGGCGATATTTATTCCAGGAAAAGAAAATCTGGTAAGCGTGTTTGACTTTGCGTACTGTAAGCGCTCTGCGTATGGTACTAGTGCAAACGTTTGTAAACCTATTAGACCAAACTACTATGGTCATCAGTCTGTAGACTTGCAAACTAATTAATATAAGGATAACACACATACATATGCCCGAGAGAGGACTCGAACCTCCTACGGCGAGCAACCGCGCTTCGCACCAAGGATATCAGTTTGGTGTAAAAATTGGCAATTGACTCTAAACAATGAAAAGTGTGAAGTCGTCCGCTTGGGTACGAAAAGAAATCCGTCATACTTTGTTTACAAGGTAAATTAATCAAAAGTAAAGGCCATAAATTCCACAAGATACCTAGGAGTTACCATTACTTCAGACTTAAACTGGAAAGAACACGTAGATAATTTCGTGGGAAAGCGAACCAGAGACTGTGTTGTATTTGCAGAACCCTTAAAAGCTGCAACAGAACTACTAAAGAAACTGCATTCACTACGCTTGTCCGTCCTTTTTTGGAGTATTGCTGCCCAGTGTGGGATCCTTAACAGGTGGTTTTAACGAAGGACATCGAAAGAGTTCAAAGAAGGGCAGCTCGTTTTGTATCGTAACGATACAGTAGAGGCAGCGTTACCGAAATGATACAGGATCTGGGATGGGAATCTTTACAATAACGGCGCTTATCGCTGCGGCGTGAACTGCTTACGAAACTCCAATCGCCAACATTCTCCTCCGAATGTGAAAATATATTGACGAATGTAACTTACATAGGTAGAAATGATCATCAGAATAAAATACGAAAAATCAGAGTTTCGATGGAGAGATTCAGGTGTTCTTTCTTCCCGTGCGCTATTCGAGAATGGAATGGGAGATAAGTAGTATAAAAGTGGTTCTATGAACACTCTGACAGGCACTTAAATGTGATTTGCAGAGGATCCCATGTATATGTAAGGCGTCTTAGAACGCTTGGCCGCTTTACCTCGGCCTGGCTCTTGTATTCTGTCAGTTTGAACGTTACGTTATCTAAAGTTCTTGAAGATTTCTGACCTCGTTTTTCGGTCTTCCGCATGTCTGAATCGATCGTTATGGTGTTGTGAGATCGAGATTTTGCGTCTTACTGAGATGTGGTTCAGCTCAGTCTCCTAAAGGAAAACCGCTTATGAACGGATCGCTTTAAGCTTTAACTAATGCAGTTTCATTAATTTTATTCTGGCGGGTAAGTCGGCAGCATACATTGGAGTTCGATGTTACATGAAGTAATAAGCTCTTAACTGACTGTGGCTATTTGGTTGTTACTCAACACATCATTTGTGTTAAGGATCTGCAATTAATCTTCTAAACACGATGGGGAATTGTACCTGTTGTATTACCGGGATAGTGTGTTACCAAGACCATGAAGTGTTGGGTTTGATTCGCTACTGTGGGGTGTCGATCTTAAGAATATCGAGATTACTTTAGGGCAGTGCGTTTTATGTTAAAAGAAAAAGATTGACATTTTTGTTGAAATTATTTCCTACTCAAAGGGGCTCTGAACCGTGGGTTCGATATCTCGGTTTGTAGTAGTTTTATTTTTGTGAGTTATTTGGCCACTGATATTATGTGCACTGGCGGGTGGTGTGAGGAGAAAGGACTCCCGACCGGGAGCTTGGTCTGGAAGTACTGAGTGGCTGCGAGAGACCGACATGTGGTTTGATCTTCATTTGGCTGCGTGTTCCTTTTTGTCCCGGCATGCTTCACTCGCGTTGTTGCCTGGGGACTAGAGCTCATGGTGTCGACAATTACCGCCATGTCTTGTCAAGAGGAAAGGGCCTTATTTCATTTGCAGAATAACTCTTTGTACATTTGTGGCCGCTAGTTGGGGCTGCTCAAGCACAGATTGATGAAGTGCCGTCTACCTCTGTTGTGTTTTAACACTGCTGTGTAAAGGCACAATTTGGTGGAGGATATTGTGTTGAAAGTGTGATGAATATTTGGATATTTGTGCCGTCCTTAGTCGTAGCTAGTTCATAAGTATTTTGTACGTTTAGGGACTGATAACCCCGTAGTTAAGTTCCATAAGCTATACAAACATTTGAACATTTGCAGAGCAGTTGCGTTACTGTACACAGGTATTTATTTAATCATGTTCAGAGAAGTCGAACTAAATTTGTGTCTTACGGCGGGAAATGTTAACATACCGATCCACGCTAATTCTCTGGGGTCTTGTTAATTACATAAATGCAAAGAGTTTGTTTGTGTGTTCTGGAAGCTTGTGCCGTCGTGCACAGTCAGCGGGGTTGTGACTTGTCTCACGTAAGAGGAAATGCTCTAAGTGTGTTCTCCTATTATTTATACGTGTATATATTTTTCAATTATTTTTACCTCTGCCACTTCCAATATTTACTGTTTGGTTATGTATAATTTAAAATTTTAATGCTTGTGCGAGTAATGATTGATGTTCTGTTTGAAAATGCTAAATAATTACAAGAAAGTTGAGCCGGATCGCTGGTCGACTGTCAGCGATCGGCTGATTATCGTTGCTCGGAGACCGTGAATTGACAGCTTTATACGCTGAAGTGGGCACTCGATATTCACGGAGTTGCGCCGTGGGGGAAAGCGGGCTGGGCGGTACGAAGGACGGCCTGGAGTCACGCTGGGCTGTTGACAAGTGACGGCTTCCCTCGACAGGCTGGCGGCCGCGTGGATGTGCAAGCGCTGTTAATACTGACAAGGGAACATCACCATCGCACCCCCCTCAGATTTAGTTATAAGTTGGCGCAGTGGATAGGCCGTGAAAAACAGATCCAGAATGAAACTTTCACTCTGCAGTGCAGCGTGCGCTGATATGAAAATTCCTGGCAGATTAAAATTGCCGGAACCGGGACTCGAAGCTGGGACCTTTGCCTTTCGCGGACAAGCGCACTACCGACTGTGCTATCCCGACACGACTCACGATGCCGCCTCATAAGCTTATTTCCGCCAGTACCACGCCTCCTACTTTCCAAACTTCACAGAAGCTCTCCTGCGAACAATGCAAGACTAGCACTCCTGGAAGAAAGGATATGGTGAAGACATGGCTTAGCCACAGCCTAAGGAATGTTCCCTGAATAAAACTTTCACTCTGCAGCGGTGTGCGTTGATATTAAATTTCCTGGCAGATTAAAATTGTGTGCCGGAACCGGGACTCGAAGCTGGGACCTTTGCCTTTTTTGCGGGCAAGCGCAGTACCGTCTGTGCTATCCCGACACTACTCACGATGCCGCCTCACAACCTTATTTCCGCCAGTACCTCCCCTCCTACTTTCCAAACTTCACAGAAGCTCTACTGCGAACCATGCAAGACTAGCACTCCTGGAAGAAAGGATATGGTGGAGACATGGCTTAGTCACAGCCTAAGGGATGTTTCCAGAATGAAACTCTCACTCTGCAGCAGAGTGTGCGCTGATATGAAACTTCCTGGCAGATTAAAATTGTGTGCCGGAACCGGGACTCGAAGCTGGGAAATAAGGTTGTGAGGCGGCATCGTGAGTCGTGTCGGGATAGCTCAGTCGGTAGTGCGCTTGCCCGTGAAAGGCAAAGGTCCCAGCTTCGAGTCCCGGTTCCGGCACACAATTTTAATCTGCCAGGAAGTTTCAGAACACAGATCAGTCGAAAAAACTGGAAGAATTTGTGTGGAACTATGAAAAAGTAAGCAAAATAAAAAAAACTGAGCAGTCTATGCGAAAGATAAGCAGCGTCAAACATGTTGTGCTGTTTCATTTATTTTATTTATTTATTATTTTTTTTCATTTTCAGAAAATTATTATCTGTCCGTCCATCTGATGTGAGGTAACTGCGCCGTAGTACAACGACGCTACGCCAAAAGAAACATCTAAATGTATATTTTGACAGATCACAGGGAAACCTGCGACTGGGAAACTGTTGCATTCATTTGTTACAGTATATGTGACCAACTCTTATGTTTTCATCACTTTTTGGGAGTGATCATCACATCCACAAGAAAACGTAAATCGGACAAGGTAGAATCTCTTTGCCCATTCACCAAGTGAACAAGTTAACTGGGTCAACAAGAGATTCCCGCCATATGACGCACATACCATCGCCAGTATCATATAGCATACGTCAGATGTGTTTTCTTGTGGAGGAATCGCTTGACCTATCACCTTGCGATCAAATGTTTTAGGTTCCCATTGGGGAGACACTCCCTTTCGTCTGCTAATCTCACGGTTTTGCGGTGCGGTCGCAATACAAAGATACTAAACAGAAACAGAGACGTGAATGAACAGACGAACAGATCATTATTCTGCGAAAGTAAAAGAATTAAAGAACTTTGTATGACGGGCAACCACAGCTAAAATATTTATACAGGTTTAAGAAACTTTCACACAGTTAAAAATTAGGTGTTAAAATTGTAAGAGTCTGAATGAAAGTCCTTGGTCCACTTGAGCTGTTATTTCTTTATTGGAGTCGTTAAGACCCGCACAACCGGTTTCGCAACCTACAGTTGCATCTTCAGGCGCTTTTTAAAAGTTTCCCATATAAGTCGTTTATGATGGATAACGGGGTTAATAGTTAGGTGCTACCGCAAGCACCTTGGACCTTTTCGTCAAAAAGATGAAAAAGAAGTCTACCGTGCGGTTCTTGTCATTTTTGTTAAAAATTGGTAAAATTTGTTTGGCCTGTGACAAAAAGCGACGTGATGAGTAGCCAGATTGTTGTCGGTGTAGTGAGGATCATCGGATCCATCCAGGTGATCAAGAAGTTGCATATTCGTGCTGGGCGGAAGTGCAAATACAACTGGAGAGACGGATCACCCTGTGTATGGGCCACTAGACTGAGGCCAATTGACGACTTTTCTATTCTTTTAACAAAAAATGACAAGAACCGCACGGTAGACTTCTTTTTAATCTTTTTGACGAAAAGGGCCAAGGTGCTTGCGGTACCACCTAACCATTAACCCCGTTATCCATCATAAATCACTTATATGGAAAACTTTTAAAAAGCGCCGTCTAAAGAAAATTGTGTGAAGATTGCAAATTGTAATCTCTTTTTTATATCTACTAGTTTGTATGTCAATTAACAAAGAGTAAAAGTTGCAGTATATAAGAATTCTGCGCCAGAAAAAATGTCTGTAGAGCGCTTGCTCACAAAACGTTCCAAGTTAGGATCACGGTTCCGTTTTAATCTGCCACTGAAACAAAATAAATAAAATAAAAAAGTGGTCAGTGCTCTTAATGGCTACGTGGAATACCTGCGTTCGATTCCCGGTACTTTCAAGAAATTTTTCTCGGTGGGAGAAGTGGGAGGATGGCACTCATCTTTCAATAACGCTTTTGGATCTGATGACAGTGGTCGGGCTGGTTCCATTCGCTATAGTGGCCACAACATATCGGTAAGAATTACGGAGAAAAAAAAAGTTTATTTGAGAAGAAAGGATCCCATCATCATCATCAACAACAGAGATTCATTACGCATTTCAGTCTGGAGCATAGTCCATCTAATAAAATTCCTCCATAAGCCCCTATTCTATGTTAACATTGATGCCTAGTCCAATGTTACTCCTTTTACTTCAAAATCATTCTTAGTTGAATCTGAGTAGTTTCTCCTTGATCTACCACGAATCTTCTTACCCTCCGCTACAGAGCCCATGAGTCTCTTAGGTAACCTTGCTTCTCCCATGAGTGTAACATGACCCAAACATCTCCGACTGTTCTCTCTAACTGCTTCATCTATGGTGTTCATTTCCATTTGTACTCGATTTCCTCATTATGGACGCCCTTCAGCCATTTTCCCATCTATTAATACCTGCAATCATTCTTGCTACTTTCATATCTGTAACCTCAACCTTATGAGTAAGGTAACCTTTATCCACCCAGCTTTAACTCCCACACAACAATGTTGGTGGAAAGATAGAGCAGTGTACTGCTTTGTTTTGGTACTGACTTCCTTCGACGCAATAAAATTAAAACTGATGAAGGATTAGTAATGCCACTGCCAACAACACGTACAACAACAGTGAAACTGCTGACTCACCGCTAGAAGGACGTGGGTGGAAAGAAGCACGCACGCCCTGCGACCGTACCCTGGCCTCAATATTTTCAATGTGGACGCAGAGCAATGGGGTGAGCTAACGACATTGCCAGTCCCTTGGAAGGATGGAAACGCACCACTAGGACCGACGAAAGTGGTTGGCCGCGGGCGCCGTCACATCGCTTTACCTGTTCAGCAGGTCGATGTCCCATCATGCGTGGCAGCTAATGTCCCAGAGGTCGAACTGTCCGACCCTTTCAGCGTCGAGTTTCGGACCAACTGTTCTCACAATGCACGTTCTCAATGGGATCACCTTGTGATAATGGACTTTCGGCCATACATTCTGTAGCAATGTCGTCTATTTGGACTTTGATAAGGACCTGCGAACAATGCAGGCAATTTGCAAGCCTCTGTGCACGGCGGTGTTCCCGTCGATATATATCTAATGTTTTAGTATCGAATCGAACGATAGTGTAGGAGACAAAGAGGAGTCCTCGTTATAGTATCCAATGCGATTACTCGGAATGACTTCAGCGCGAAATACAATTTTTGTTCTGTTCGTGAAAGTTAGATCACTCGATTACTGAGTAGTGAAAATATAACATGTCGAGTGCCAATATTTCTCTCACGTGGAAGGAATTTCTTCCACTTATAAGTGGTGTAGAAAAAGCAATAGGTTTTTGTTCCGAACATGGGCTGCTTCCTAATCGGGACGCGAAAAATTATGTTGATTGTGGAGCAGAAAAATCAGTAAATGTTTGCAATAGAGTGAATTATGTGAATTGCTCTTACCAGTTGCGATGTAATAAGTGCAAGAAAAGAACCAGCATGACAATTAATACATGGTTTTGGTACTGTTATTTTTCCATACAGCAAAGTCTACTTCTCGTGGCTTGTTGGGTTAGGATATATACTCTCAAAGAAGCTGCTGCTGAAACCAATTTATCTGCCACATCAGTTTGTGAATATTACTCATTTTGCCGCGAAGTGTGTTATGTTATAGTTACTAATGAGAGTACCCACATTAGCAGCAACAACAAAATTGTGTAGATTTATGAATCGCACTTAATGACAAGAAAATTTGGGAAAGGGCGATTTCTAAAAAACGAAACGAGCATGTATGGGTATTTGGCGGCATTGAACGTGGATCCAAAAAGTGTTTTATCGTACGTGTTCCGTCCAGGGACAAACAAACATTGACAGCTCTAATAAAACATTTCATTAAGCCAGGAACGACAGTAATAACAGATGGCTTCAAATCATACGAATCTCTAAAAAATGAAGGATTTCAGCATCACTTCGTTAACCACTCAAAACAACTTGTTTCATCTGTCGACCCCAGTGTCCATACCCAGAATATTGGAAGACTATGGAAATAATTGAAAACGGCGTGCAAAAAGGAAGGAAGACCAGGGGATCGAGATGAACTGTATGTATTCCAATTCTTATATTTTCAAAATTTTCGTCTGAAAGGGAAAACTGTCTCCTCTGATATCCTGCCAATGTTCCTCCGCGATATTGCAAGAGTGTATCCCGGTTATGATCAAACCGGATTCGTTACTTTGTCATATAAAAGTGAAGAATATGAAGATATTAGTAATGAAGGAAATTAGTGACGTTTTTGTGATGGAACGAATTCACATTAATGTGAAAGACGTAACAGGTAATTAATGAAATAATGTATCATTCGCAACAGTGTTTCGCACACTATTATTTCGTGTTTAGTTATTGTACTAATTATTTCCGTAAATACTACCTCAAATGTACTTCACGATACTACGACATAGTGTTTCCGGACCGAAGATTCGGGCGCTACGCGCCCTCACCTACTAAAAAGAAAGCTTCTTGTTTAACCTATACCTAACCTTCTTAAGGCTACGCTACATATCACTTTTTTAAAATCAAAGTTAGGTTACAAGAAGTTGTTTTTTTTAGTACGATTCAGGATCACTATATCGAACTATCGTTTGATAGTACGACGTTCGATATATATCGACGGGAACACCACCGTGCACAAAGGCTTGCAAATTACCACAATGTATATGACAAAACTTCAAAAGCAATATTTGCATGAGACAGTCTTATTTTATTTAACCCACGAAGCGTTTCAAGTATTTACACTCTCATTTTCACGTGAAACAAAGGTTTTGGTCTCACAGCAACTGAGCGAATGGCTAAGTCAATAAAGATAAACACACACACACCTTCACATTAACCCATATAGCGCGGAATTATTATTTTTTCTCAGAAGTTATTTATTACCTTCATATAACTGCAGAAGATCACGCAATTAGTTTTGTAATAATGCCCTTCTTTCTAGAATGATGTCAAAATGATTTTTTATTATTTTAATCTGATGAATCCTTATTATTAAAACATTTAAGATGAAATATTATTCGCTATGTAAAAGCGAAAGGACACACACTCGATGACTACAAACGAAATCTCGAAAACTACTTCACCTATGCAGCTGAAATCTTTCGGCAGGAATGTAGTTTATAGGTAGAAGACGTCAGATAAGAAAGGATTTTGCGATAGGGTCGATAGTTCGGGAGATACGATGTCATAAACAATGAAAACTTCCCCGTCTTGCGGGACGTGATAGTGTGACTTTATCAGTCCAGTATTTGAGGAGAGTAGTTAGCGACTTGCAACAATCTTTAAACATAATTTCAAACCATTAGGAAATATTTTCTCGTTGACAACGCCAACAAATTACTGAAAGGAAAAACGTTTGTCGCTTACTACTTTTTCGGCGTTCATGCAGAAAAATTACGGCGTTTGGCAAGATGTTACAATCCTTATTACTCGTACACTATTAATTGTATTCATGAGAAATCTTACAGTCAGTATACACACATACCACTGAGCGTACGTTGGAAATTTTATCATAGTACGACACACACTTCATGAGATATGGAGTCATAAACAATTAGGTTCATGGAAAAACCGCCTCATCACACATGACTTTTTGATTTATTACGTCTTTTCAATTAACTCTATTCGCGGCGTATTCTGCATATACAATAGTACAACACTGGATGTACCTTCGAAATAAGATCGTATTACTACATATAATTCAGATGCTATTATGTCAAAGAGAATGAAATGCTTGAAAATTCGCCCTAATAAGCATGAAATTGTAATTTACTACGTCTTCACTACCAACTCCATTTATATTTCGCAGGCAGTTTCCTAATATTCCACTATGTTGAATAATGTTTGGGACTGATAACCGTTGCAGTTTAGTTCCTTCCAAAAACCAACAACAACAAATAATGTTTTTGTATGAAACAGAATTCAGGGGATATCTCTCTCTCTCTCTAGCGAAAGGTCATTCACTCCCTGACTAAACACGAAATCTCTAAAGTATTGCACCAATGAAGCAAAATTTTGCGCCGGCCGCGGTGGCCGAGGGGACTGAGGCGCTCCAGTCACGGTCTGCACGGCCACTGGGGTCGGGGGTTCCAATCCCCCCCCCCCCTCGGGCATGGATATTTGTGCCGTGTTATTAGTGTTATTAGTGTATTAGTGTTAGCTAGTTGATAAGTAGTTTGTATAGGGACTGATGACCCAGTAGTTGAGTCCCATAAGCTATACAAACATTTGAACTTTTTTTTTTTTTTTTTTTTTTTTTGCGGGTATGTACTTTATAGGTAGGAGACGTCAGGTAAGAAAGTATTTTGTGATAGGACAGAATAGAGGTGCAGAGCGAAGGATACTTTTCCTACAGGCTGACGAAATCTACAGTTTCATTCCCATCTTCACGAAATTTTGCACGCTTGAACTTCAAAACGAAAAGAAGGTCACCGTCTAACTATAGTTTCATACGTGGGAGGGTAGCTTGCAACATAAAAATGTATCCCTAAATACCTTGGTCGCGCCATAACCTGAAAACGGCTCGACCGATTTCACAGATAATTTTTTTCCGTTATTCTCAGAACAAGGTATGTATGAAATGAAACTGGAAATTTTTAAAACAAGAAAGTGCGTTTTTCAACGTGACTTTGTATTTATATTGCATGCAAATCTATAGTTTTGTTCGGATATTGATGAAATTTTGCACACTTGACTTAAAAAAAAAAAAAAAAAAAAAAAAAAAAAAAAAAAAAAAAAAAAAAAAGAGGAATGTCAATGTCTGTATAAAATTTCGTTCGTTGACGGTGGAGGGTACTTAACATACGGACTTTGACAAAATGCATATTTTTGCTCAGATCTTGATGAAATTTTCACACGTGATCTTTAAACCAAAAGGAAGGTCACTGGGTATATAAATGTTTGTATGGTACATGACAGAGGGTACCTTGCAGAAAACTTTGCCGAGAGAGGGAAAGGCAGAAACGAACAGAGAGGTGCGAGAGAAAGAGATGGATGCAGAGAGGAGGGAAGGAGAGGTGAACTACGAGAGTGTAGGTTAAATAAATATCCGGGCAATGCCGGGTTTACAGCTAGTATACAAAAAATGTCCCAAAAATCCTTAAAAGTTCAAGAAATATAAACCCAACTACGAGGAAGTCTTCGACATCATCTGTGTGAACCTCAACTTTACAGCTGTACCCAACCACTTTACAATCCACAATACAAGATAAAATTGATCTGCTATTGAAGCAGGCTATCGAAAGAAATAAAAGATGACACTGTTCACGAATACTTACAGACAAGAATAAAAAAGGAAGCTAACGCTCTCGTCCTTCTGGAAGGACTTCAGTGATATCTGGGTTAATTCCAGAGAATTATAACAGTGATGCGCCCAACAACGAACGCTCAACGGAATTGAGTACCTCTGTACTGGAAGATGAAACGTTCGTTTACAGAAAGGGGAACTGGTTCAAAATTTAGCGACCTTCATATCGGTACTCACCAATAAGAATTGGGCAATATATAACACGGGTAGTAAAAGTTTATGGCTCGTTATCTCTGTCATTGGGGTGAGTTATGTGTGTCAGCTTCTATGCCCTAAACAGCTACTCAATCTGTTTAACAAGATCAATAATTAATCTGTAGTTTAGCCAGTCTATCAGTCTGCATATGATGACTTGATGTATTTAAACAAACATAAATTAAACTTCTGAATAACCAACAAAATGTATTCTAAGATAAAGAAGAGATTCACTCAGGAAGTAATTCTTTATAAGTAGAGGCTATTTCTCTTTATGGACATGAAAATGCGGAGGTGGTCCTACTTTCTTTAGAAAAAAAATGAAAACGGAAGAAAAAAAAGCGGCTTATCCTAGCCATTATGTTCTTAGTTCAACCCTACCTGGTACGGAACCAACTACGACGAGCAATGTCAATAATTGCTCGAATGGGTGTTTTGTGAGCTGAGTCTCTGTTCATGAACTACGTATTGATTTTTGCAAAGAATTATCGCCTTCCACCAGCCTTACCCACTTATCGCCTAGTCTCAGATGTTTTATAGGAGTAACTACTTTCTGTAACCGTGCTGCAATTTTGCAGCTATACAATAAACGATCCTCCTTTCTCTGCACTCGCAGTATGATTCATTTGTTTATCGGGCGCTGATGACCTCCCTGTTGAGCGCCCTAAAACGCCAATCATCATCATCATTTATGTTGATGATCAATCTCCTTTCCTTTCACCACACATCGATACGCTGCCTATACTCCGACATTTCGTTACAAATTCTCAGCGTTGTGACTTGTTTGTTTAGTACAAAATCATGCGCGAAAAATCGCATTCGACTCGGAACGCATTTACACATTATAAATTAATGACCCTATAAAAATCGATTAGAGTACGGCAGACATTACATTCACATCAGGATCCCTGGGAACCTGTGTCTACTGCTTTCTGCGTCTCCAGGATGCATAGAGTAAGATGGGTTTCACACAACCATTACTTTTGGAACCCATGGCGTTTCTTGCAACGGAAATTATCGGCCTCCAGATAATACGCGAGCAAAAGGCATAATCCAAAAATCTACAACAGGGCGATGTAAGAGGTATACACACCTGTTTGACGACCCTACTTAAAAATTGGAATTACTTCCCCCTAAATTTGGTAATCATTGCGAATGCTGACGTACGGTACAATGTTTCTAGAAAAGAGGGGGGCCTACAAAATGTTTGGCCTAGTCGACCGAGTGTTAGATTGTTTATCAGAACACTGTGTACAACTTTTGAGTAAATAGTTAAAGAACTTTCAGAAATTTTTTACTAACAATGTTAAAAATGTTAATTCATTTAGCGTCTGTGCATCAGAACCTTTATTATAAAATCATGTATATACAGGGTGAATCATCTAACACTTTCACCGCAAATATTGCGGAAACTGAAAGTGCGGTTGATGTGCGATTTTCATAATGGATTGGTATCGTATTTAGCAAACAAAATATTGTAATATTACTTAGAAAGTCTATTCTTTTGCAAACATACTGTTTCTTACATGGAACAATGGTTGTTTCTATCATGCACTGGAATTTTTTACACCAGCTGTGTTCAAAGAATTTTGAATGACATTTTTATCACGTTTAGTTTGGCAGCCCAAACTAACAGTGATAGGAATGAAGTTCAAATTGATTTGGACGCAGCTGGTTTCAACGATTCCAATGCACGATGGAAAAAACTATTGTTCCATTTAAAAAATTATATCTTTGTGCTGTAACTCTGTGGCAAATGATACAATAAACTATGTTCATAGCTCCGCAGATAGTGTAACATTTCTTATGTTGACCTACCGCAATTAAATTTCCCGTCACCTATTATTTTATAAGTTACAGAGGAAAACACACTTAGTAAAACACCCTGTATGTAATAGCTCTCTGAAGGGGAGGGTATTTTCCCTGATAGACTGAAATATGCCATTGTTAAACCATTGCATCAGAAAGGGGATGCATTAGATGTCAACATCTAACGCCCAATCTCTCTTCCAAAAGCTTTATCGAAAATTTTTGAGAAAGTAATGTATTCAAGAGTAGCGTCACATATTTGTAAAAACAAAGTACTAACCAAATGCCTGTTTGGTTTTCAGAAAGGCTTTACAATAGAAAATGCTATATATGCCTTCACTGATCAAATATTGAATGCTCTCAATAACCGGACGTCACCTATTGGTATTTCTTGTGATCTCTGAAAGGCCTGTGATCGTGTAAATCATGGAATTCTTCTAGAAAAGTTCAATCATTAAGGTTTGAGTCGGGCAGTGCATAAATGATTTAATTCATACATAACTGGAAGAATGCAGAAAATTGAAATAAGTGGTTCATATAATGTCAAAAAAAATCAGCTGATTCCTCGAGAGGGGTTATCAAGAAAGGGGTCCCAAGGGTTCGGGCTTAGGTACTTTACTGTTTCTGGTATACATTAATGACTTGCCATTCTACATTTATGAATAAGCAAAGTTTGTTCTTTTTGATGATGATACAAGTTTAGTAATCACATCTAAAAAACAAGAACAACGTGATGTAATTGTAAATGTTTTTTACAAAATCATTAAGTTCAAATGTTCAAATGTTTGTATAGTCTATGGGACTTAACTACGGGGTCATCAGTCCCTAAACTTACAAACTACTTATGAACTACTTACGAACTACGACGGCACAAATATCCATGCCCGCGGGGGGATTCGAACCCCCGACCGTAGTGGCCGTGCAGACCGTGACTGGATCGCCTCAGTCTCCTCGGCCACTGCGGCCGGCCAATCATTAAGTGGTTCTCAGCAAACGGACTCTCATTAAATTGTGATAAAACACAGTATATACAGTTGCGTACAGTAAATGGCACAACTCCAGCAATAAATACAGACTTCGTACAGAAGTATGTAGCTGAAGTAGAATTTTCCAAAATTTTAGGTGTGCGCATTGATGAGATTAAACTTGGAGCAAGACATTGATGCTCTGATGAAACGTCTGAGTTGAGTTACGTGTGCTATTAGGTGCATATTTTGGCGATAAGAATCTCGGTAAATTAGCTTACTATGCCTACTTTCTTCCGCTGCTTTCGTATGGTATCAAATTCTGGGGTAATACATCTTTGAGTAAAAGTATTCATTGCACAAAAGCATTTAATCAGAATAAGTGCTAGAGCCCATCCAAGATCATCCTGCAGACATCTGTTTAAGGATTTAGGTATCCTCGCAGTAACTTCGCAGTATATATATTCACTTATGATATTTGTTGTTAATAATACAACCCAGTTGAAAAGTAATAGCAATGTACACATCTATAACACAAGGATAAAGGATGATCGTCACTATGCAAGGTTTGAATCTGTCACAAAAAGGGATTAACTTGGCTGCCAGAAAAGTCTTCGGTCACCAACTGAACAGCATCAAAAGCCTGAGAGAAAGCCAATTTGCATTTAAAAATAAATGAAAATAATTTCTGAATGGCAACTCTTTCTTCTCTTTGGATGAATTTTTACATATAAATTAGTACATATACAGGTTGATGAAAAAGTCAGTATAAATTTGAAAACTTAACAAATCACGGAATAATGTAGATAGGTAAAAATTGACAAACATGCTTGGAATGACATGAGATTTTATTAGATCCAAAATAAAAAAATAAAAATAAAAATGTCCGACAGATGGTGCTTTATCTGACCAGAAAAGCAAAAATTAGCATCACAAATTAAGACAAATCACAGATGATGTTCTTTACAGGACATGCTCAATTTGTTCACCATCATTCCTTAACAATCGCTGTAGTCGAGGAATAATGTTGTGAACAGCACTGTAAAGCATGTTCGGCGTTATGGTGAGGCATTGGCGTCGGATGTTGTCTTTCAGCTTTCCTAGAGAACTGGGAGGCCAATCATGACGAAAGTGGCGGCTGAGCACACGATCATCACCAAACGACGCACGCAAGAGATCTTTCACGCGTCTAGCAATACTTCGTCTTTTTTTCCCCTAATTAAACCCCATGTCATTCCAAGCATGTGTGTCAATTTTTACATATCTAAATTATTCCGTGATTTATTAATTTTCAAATTTATACTTTTTTGATAACCAGGTAGATGTGTATATATATAATAAAAATGTATTTGAGTCGTGTAATATTTTGTCATGTAACATCTTGCACAGCAACATTTTATTAACCTGACTCGTTCCACATCATTACCAAGTGTCGTATTCATAACCTATGGAACAAGTATTAACCTTATCTAATGTAATATGCTTTTCCTTGCCCTCCACAGCAAGTTTTCATTAACCTGACTCGTTCCACATAATTACGAATTGTCTTATTCATAACCTATGGAACAAGTATTAACCTTATCTAATCTAATATGCTTTTCCTTACGCTCCACAACGAAATTTGCATTTAAAAATGACACTATTAATTGCCGTTCCACCTACTCGGAATCTCGTTCTCTTTGTCTTTGCATTTCCTGCAGTATATAGAATTTGCAGAAATAGCGTAACATTATACACTTTTATTGAAAATAAATTGTCCTTGAAAACAGCATCACCTCGTAGAAAAAGAACGTTCTCATAACTTCATGTCATCTTTCATTTAGTTACATTCTCGTGTCAGGCAAATGCGGTGACGTACTAACGCGACGAAACTTTCTTTTGACAGCAGCTTAATTTAAGACACTGAACCTTCACACTATTCTGACCTTAGTTTGCGCACGCGTTCGTCGTTCGAAGTCACCGTCCGCCATAATTTCATCTCGACTTTCTGAGTATTTCTAGCGGTTTGTGAAACCGTAGAGCACTAGACAGCTTCAAACGTTCGTCTTTTCAAAGACACGTGTGGCTTGCTTCAGCCATATCTTTCCACTTTGTTTAGAGACGTGCTCTTTGAACACATAATGAGTTTACAGCCACAGCGGTGCCTGATTCTCAGACGGTTTCCGTTCCGTTTATCTGCGTCATTATTATTACAAAGATCAGACTATGAAGTCCAGCTACACCATAGCCACCCTGAGGAAAAAGAGTGGGGTTTTCGGGTTTCACATTCTTGGTATAAATGTGGAAAATCCAATAGATTTAAGGAAAACAACAGATGATTCTAATTTTTATTTTAAGATATGGTGTGCTTCAAACTAACATCAGTCTTCACGCGGTATATACAGGGATTCCGATTGTCTTACGAGAGTACTGAGTTTGAAGGATTGATTTTGGCCGCTGTTTATTTGTCATACGTATTAAATACGAATTTTCCGTATCAGCCGTTAAAAACATTTAACTGATTTTAATACCTTTTGATTCACTTAATCAAATAACGATGACGTTCTTCTGACATACCTCTTAAATGCCTTTCATTTGGAACACTAAGCATAGCAAAACTCCTTTGCACACAATAAATATATTTTGCATACTACACAGAAATGTTAATGTGTCTAACCGCTTTGTAGTTACTCAAGCATCATGCTACTTTCAACTCTTTAAAACAGCTTCTTTTCATTTCAGCGGGAAGCTCCACCCTAAAGCCCCAATTAAAAAAAAAAAAAAAAAAAAAGACTCTTTTACATATTTTGAGTGTTTATTCTTAGATCCCAAAACGAATTGTCTTTATTCGAATCACTAGCACAGGATGTTCTCTTAAACTTAAAGTTGTTGTGCCGTTAAAAAATATTTGACTGATTTTAATACCGTTTGATTTACTTCAGTAGTGAGGTAGAGGTAATATTTGATTGAGTTAATATTTAAATTTGCAGCTACCATGTGTGTATAAGAGGCAAATGGAAGCGTTACACGTATGAAAAGTTTAGCCTTCTTCCTTTCCTTCTTTTGCAGTACTGCTGCACGGTGTGATATCGTTATCAGTGGGGAATTGACGGAATATATCGAAAGAGGACATAAAAAAAAAAAAAAAAAAAAAAAACCATTTTCTATTGTAATGCAGAGGACAAAGTGGCACGGAAATGATGTAGGATTTGGAATCATTACAACGACGGTATTTATCTATCGCCGACTTTCTGACCCGAATGCTTTACACTGCCAAATACATAGTGGTAAATGATCATCGAAACAAAATATCAGATTCTAACAGCGGAATTGTTCGTCACTTACTATCTTCGCCTCGATACATTAGGACGTGTTCCAGGATTTTGCCTAATTAATCTAAGTGTGAGCTTAGTTTTTTTATTAATTTCAATAAACCCCCACAGTTAATTTCAAATATCTTACTTACTTACGATCCCTTCTCCATTCTCACTAATTTTAAAGTTATTTATTTTCAGCAGATCCAGTACTTCATAAAGTGAAGCTCGGGTATTGTTGCGATTTGTTTCGCGATTGTACTAGACCATTCTCTGTGCAACTTTTATTTATTTCGTGTCTATGAATGGTTTATTACATTTTAATGCCTGCAGAAAAATCTTAGCGATGTTTATGAATTCCGATAATTTTGCAATTTTTGGCGACTATCATGATTAATTTTCAACACGATCATAGAACAATAGTAAACGAAACGCACAATCCCAGCATCAATTTATCGAAGTAATATTCCAGTCATGTCAGCTAGAATCACTACAGAATACGACCGAAAAATTAGTACCAGCTCTCAATAAGGGTCGCTGCGGTCGCCGTGAATATCTGGGGCCCCGCGCACAGGACTCAGCAACTTGACGTGCGGAGTTCTTGCAGTTCTTGCCAGCGAAGAAACGTCGAGTGGGTCTGCAGTAAGGCTCCTTTAAGTACGAGCTGACGCATCCGCAATTTTCATTCCTGCAGCTCGTAAGTTAAACATTCTGCGGTGCTATAAGATTTGCGTCACGGCACTTTAGCATGACTTTATAGGTGTTTTGTGTTGCCATAAACTGCTCAGATCATTCCAGAGGTGGCTATAGATTGTTTAGTTTCCAGAGAGATTCTGAGAGAAGGAAAAAAATCAATCATTAATTGTTGGCACAATTCCTGTGATATCCAAGGATTTTTTGTAGGTCTTGCCTTCCTACCTATTTTGTCCTCTGCTACCTTCACTATTTCATCTCTCAGTTTTACCTATTCCTCCTCTACTGTTTTATTTTCCCCTGTTTCTGTCAATTGTAGCCTAAAGCTCCCTCTGAAATTCTTAAGAACCTCAGGTTCCTTCAATTTATCCAGGTCCCATCTCCTTATTTTCCTACCTTTTTGTAGTTTCTTTAGTTTCAGCCTACAATTCATAACCAACAAGTTATGGTCAGAGTCTATATCTGCCCCTGGGTATGTCTTACACTGTAGAACCTGGTTCCGAAATCTATGTCTTACCATTATAAAATCTATCTGGTATCTTCCGGTGTCTCCTGGTCTCTTCCACGTATACAGCCTTCTTTTGTGATTCTTGAACCAGGTGTTTCTTATAACTAAATTATGTTCTGTGCAAAATTCTACCAGGCGGCTTCCTCTTTCATTCCTTTTGCCCAGACCATATTCACCTACTATCCTCCTTTCCCTTCCTTGTCCTACTACCGAATTCCAGTCTCCCATAACAATTAAGTTTTCCTCTTCCTTAATTGTTTGAATAATTTCATTTAGCTCCTCATATATTTCTTCGATTTCCTCATCATCGGCAGAACTAGTTGGCATATAAACCTGTACTACTGTTGTCGGTGTTGGCTTCGTATCTATCTTGACAATGATAATGCGACACTGTGCTGGTCATAGTAGTTTACCCGCATTCCTATTTTCTTATTCATTATCAATCCTACTCCTGTGATACCCCCAATTGATTTTGTATTTATAATCCTGTACTCACCTGACCAGAAATCCTGTTCATCCTGCCACCGAACTTCACTAATCCCCACTATATCTAACTTCAACCTATCCATTTCTCTTTTTAAATTTTCTAATTTTCCTACTCGATTAAGGGATCTAACAGTCCACGCTCCGATCCGTAGAATGCCAGTATTGTCTTTCCTGATGATCACATCCTCCTGAGTAGTCCCCGCCCGGAGATCCGAATGGGGGACTATTTTACCTCCGGAATATTTTACCCAAGAGGATGCCATCATCATATGTTCATACAGTAGAGATGCATGTCCTCGGGAAAGGTAACGGCTGTAGTTTCCCATTGCTTTCAGCCGTTCGCAGTAGCTGTGTGTCAAAGCCACATAAGCTGATGTTACAAGGCCAGCTCAGTCATCAACCAGACTGTTGCCCCTGTAACTACTGAAAAGGCTGCTGCCCTCTTCAGGAACCACACGTTTGTCTGGCCTTTCCACAGATACCCCTCCGCTGTGGTTGCACCTACGGTACGGCTATCTGTATCGTTGAGGCACGCAAGCCACCCCACCTCGGCAATGTCTGTGGTTCATCTGAGTGGTGTTCATGAGTATAGAATTAATATTTATGAAATGATTTTGTTATTCGCTTATACTCATTATTTATTAGGTCTACACTGTAGTAACAGGGTGATAATCCTGTAAGCAAGCATGATATCAGTGCAGCAAAACACCTTTACTATTACAAGTAACTGCAAAGTTATCACTGAATACTTCTTGTTTATAAACCACTGATAATATACGATGGATACACAGGGTGATTTTCTTACCTTCTACAAACTCTAGGGATTGATCCAGGACAGGTTGTGGTACAAGTGTTATGACCGAAATGACAGGCCAATAATTCAATCTCAGTTTGTTAGATGATTGAACTGACATTTGACTGCATTATTTTATTATATTCTGTCACAATCCGGATTTCGGCTGATAGCCGTTTTCAAGTGTAAAATTTTGAACAAATTAATACAATATAAGTAATGGTACAGAAAAGTGGGAAATTAGATACAATATTATTTACTTTATATCACTTGATTAACTAATGAAGAGGTACTGAACAGAATTGGTGAGAGAAGGAATTTTTGGCATACCCTGACTAAAAGAGGGGATCGCTTGGTAGGACACATTCTTAGACATCGAGGAATCGTAAATTTAGCATTGGAGGGAAGTGTATGGGGTAAAAATCGCAGAGGGAGACCAAGAGACGCGTATAGTAAACAGATTCAAGTGGATGTGTGTTGTCGATCTTATGAGAAGATGAAAAGGCTTGCTCAGGATAGGGTATTGTGGAGAGCTGCATCAAAGCAGTCTCCGGACTTAAGACCATAACAACAACATCACTTGATTGATACATGTAGGAAACTAAATCGTTATTCTTGAGAGTAACAGTTTACATGTGCACAACCATGTGGGTCGTCAATAAGTAAACAATGCATCTTGAACATATTAATGTCAAATGCTATTTGCAGAGCATTTAAGTACCACTCCATCATACACTGAGCACCAGCTGAATTCCTGATCCTTTTGTAGTTGCATGCGATAATAAATACAGCGATGATCGTCCTTGTTAAAACGTTACATAAAATGAGTTTCAAAGATGTTACAATGTTGACTGTACGTTCTTATTTAAGGTATTTTACAACTATTTTCAGGAATTCATCTTTATGTAGCATGTAAAACCAAGATTAGCCTTTAACTAATGTGGTGCGGTCTAACTGACCACGTGCTTTCATCAACAATTACTGATGCTTCGGAATGTCCTCCAAGTTATTCAGAAGAATTTATCTTTTCCTGGGCGTCTATTAATTTCTGTCACGCTGTGGGGCGGTCTGCTACCTTAGTGCGCGGTATCGGATGTTCCTTCCAGAGTCCTCGACCGACAGAAGTGGCTTCATTGTTATTTTCAGGCCTCTGATGATGAAACTGTCGTTCTGGACCTCTGAAAAACATGTAGTTGCGCACAGTGACACGTGTGGTGGGCAAAACAGGAACATAAGCATTGCCTTAACACTGATACAATTTCCTCAATTTCATGTCACTATTACTGGTTAAAATTTCCTGCTCCCAGATAATTCATCCATTCCAAGTGACAGGAATTTTGTCTAAGTAGAAAAAAATAAGGAAGGGTTTCTGTTTCACCCACATCATATTTTTGAAACAGGAAAACTGGCAGAAAAAATAAATTTGTATGCACAGAAATGAAAGAGTTGCAACATGCAATGGTAGAAGAAAGAAAAATAAAGGAAATAAAATTGATGAGTTTTGAGAGGCAGGGAACATTAAATGATGATATTGACTTATAGGAAGAGGGAGACCACACGCATATGATACTATTGAACTTTCTCAACTTTATTCACACGCGAGAAAAGTGCTGAAGAAAATCAGGGTCTGCTAGATGCTCCCTTATGTTCCAGCTGTCAAACATACTTATTTAGTTGCTCTACAAACAGAAGAAAGAGGTGTCGAACATGAAGTATAGTGTAACCCTTAGTTTTACGGAAACCTATTGACCTGAAACATATCTGACTGTTTAGTTCAATTCTAGATGTGAATTTAATAAGAAGGTATACCTTAAAAGTGTAAAAAATTATTTGCAAAAAATAATTTACAGGTTTATATAAAATGTTCAATTTATTTTATTTCAATAGTGCCTATAATACTGGTGATATTAATGATCCAAACAAATAGAAAGAAAGATTCATCTCTAGCAAGAAGCCATATACATGAATATTTCTGGAATCTCAACTGCAGAAGTTTCAGCGCTCATTTAACTATAGGACTGTATCTCAGAATGAACAAAGGTGGACTTTTACGACTATAGAAATAAGCCGTTCAAGTACCCTTCGAGAAAACGGATATCATGCCCATGAAACATTTTCAAAGATAAAGTTGTCACGATGATCAAAAACTTGACAAAGTCCAAAAACTTAAATATTTTGGTGAAATCACTATGCACAACTTAAATGAGACAACAACATGAATAAACAGAACGAATAAAATGAAGAAGACACCGCTGGGGTTTGATTACGAGGACTAGTCAAACAGACGAACACACATGTATGAAGTCAAATCATCAATGGATATAAATATCAATTTAATACAAATAAACAATCCCTGAGACGGATTTTCGTCTCGAATATGTCAAAGACAATAATGATAAATCTGAAGGATAGAATTAAAATTTGTGATGCGGCCGGGAATAGAACCCGGACCTGAACAGGATTGTTCCAATATGTCCATTGCCGAGGTGCTATTCTGCTGCATGGAGAGCCTTGGCAGTAGTGGCAATTATCTTTGGAACACAGAAGCTGAATTAAAGTTTGTGACGTGGAGGGAAATCGTACTTAGACTATTTCGAGGCGCATTAACCATTAGTGAATTCCTTAATTGTACCAAATGATGGATGCACTCATACTATATTAGTATTATTATATTATCAGTTAAGAAAGAAAGAAATAGAAAAAGAAAAAGACTTAAAAATTTATGTATTTGTATTTATATTATAAGTGTATGTATCTGTATTCATATTAATAGTATTATCTATTATTCAACTTGTAAATTTTGTTTCTTGACATGTTCCACATCCACGAGGATCCTCTCAACATGGATCTATGGAACACAAAATCTCGCGTTTTATTTATTATTGCTGCTTTTCTTTGCTGTCCAAATAAAGAAAAAAAGCTCAAGAAACATATATATT
This sequence comes from Locusta migratoria, assembly GCA_026315105.1. NCBI lineage: Eukaryota > Metazoa > Arthropoda > Insecta > Orthoptera > Acrididae > Locusta > Locusta migratoria. The sequence goes on along the minus strand of CM048744.1, from coordinate 196,336,580 downwards.
TCTGTGATAAAAATCGCGTACTATGTTTAATTCTGCCCAAACTGGTCATCTAGATAAAGGTTTTAAGCGATCTTGGCTTGTATTTGAAAAATAACTCGATATGCGAGGTTTGTTTGCAGTCATGGAATAAGTGTTTGTTGTCTGCTGTGACAAATTCACCACATCAAATATTTGTATTCACATTACTGAATGTACATCTATTACGTTATTAAGAAAGCTTCAGAATGCATTACAAACACTAAAAGAAAAAAGAATATTAGAGTACAGGATCTAAAGTTTACAGTCAGACAGGCACACGGTGCCGATGTTGCCAACAACCGTTGAATGCTATTTGAAAACTTCATCGTATAGAATGAGGGGAATAAATCCTTTGTTTTGAACCTTCTCTAAGGCTGACAGGTTTTTGTATGTCACATACCCTTGTCTTATTAGTAATTTAATAATCCTTGTAAAGCAAACATTTCGTTGTCAACGTTAGCACACTACACTGCCGCAACCGTAAGTATTTTATGTCAGTTATAAGTCTCTTATAGATTAGCGTCAATATTGGCATTTACTAATGAGAAATTGAATGGTGTATTTTGTGATAAAACATCAAGTACCATCCTTTGAAACTGCATACTACAAGTTATAACATCGAAATTCCACAAATAGCATTCGACGGTAGTTGCCTGTATCAGCATAGTATGCTGCCACAGCCGTAAGTAAACTTTTTGCCCAGTATATTTATCTTTTCCGGTTTAGTGTTTGTAATACTTTCTCGAAATATGTAATAGAAGTATCTTCAATTTGTGCAATGTCAGTGCAAAACTTTTTGATGTGGTGTATTTCTCAATATACTACATAATACACACACATTGTGCTTTAAAAACAGTATGTTCTTTAATGTTTTGTTGTGTTATGATATTTTGCGACTTCTATCTCCAGACATGCAGCCATACTATTAAATATTACTTCAAATCATAACAGTAAATAATATTTACTTACAATACATAACTGTGGGCAAGATCTACAAAAAAATCCTTGGATATCACAGGAGATACTAAATTTAATCGATGAAAGGAGAAAATATAAAAATGAAGTAAATGAAACAGGCAAAATGGAGTTCAGACGACTAAGAAATGAGATTGACAGGAAGTGCAAAATGGCTAAGCAGGAGTGGCTAGAAGGCAAATGCAAGGATGTAGAAGAATGTATAAATAGGGGAAAAATAGATACAGCCTACAGGAAGATAAAAGAAACATTTGGAGATAAGAAAAACAGTTCTATGGATATCAAGGACACTGATGGAAAACCAGTTCTCAGCAAAGAAGGGAAAGCTGAAAGGTGGAAAGAGTATATAGAGGGGCTCTACAAAGGAAATGAACTTCAAGACAATATTGTAGGAATGGAAGAGGATGTAGATGAAGATGAAATAGGAGATACTGTAGTGAGAGAAGAATTTGACAGAGCCCTGAAAGACCTAAGTCGAAACAAGGCCCCTGGAGTAGATGATATTCCTTCAGAGCTACTGAAGTCTCTGGGAGAACCAGCCATGACAAAATTGTTTCACCTGGTGTGTAAGATGTATGAGACAGGTGAAATACCCTCAGACTTTAATAAAACTGTAATAATCCCCATCCCTAAGAAAGCAGGTGCAGACAGGTGTGAAAACTATAGAACCATCAGTTTAATAAGTCATGGTTGCAAAATCTTAACGCGAATTATATACAGAAGGATGGAAAAGATGGTAGAAGCCGACCTCGGGGAAGATCAGTTTGGGTTCAGGAGAAATGTAGGAACACGGGAGGCAATACTCACTTTACGGCTTATCCTAGAAGATAGACTAAGAAAAGGCAAACCTACATTTCTAGCTTTTGTAGATTTGTAGAAGGCTTTTGACAATGTTGATTGGAATAAACTCTTTCAAGTTCTGAAGCAAGCAGGAGTAAAATATAGGGAACGTAAGGTTATTTACAACTTGTACAAAAACCAGACAGCGGTTGTCAGAGTTGAAGGGCATGAAAGGAATGCAGTGGTTGGAAAGGGAGTAAGACAGGGTTGTAGTCTTTCCCCATTGTTGTTCAATTTGTACATTGAGCAAGTTATAAAGGAGACAAGGAGAAATTTGGTGAAGGAATTAAAGTTCAGGGGGAAGAATTAAAAACATTGCGTTTTGCCGACGACATAGTAATTCTGTCAGATACAGCAAAGGACCTGGAAGAGCAATTGAACGGAATGGACAGTGTGCTGAAAGGTGCATATAAGATGAACATTAACAACAGCAATACTAGGGTAATGGAGTGCAGTGTAAGAAAATAAGGTGATGCTGAAGGAATCAGATTGGGAAACGAAGCAATAAAGGAGGTAGATGAGTTTTGTTACTTGGGCAGTAAAATAACAAATGATGGTCGCAGTACAGAGGATATAAAATGCAGAATGGCAATGGGTAGGAAAGCGTTCTTGAAAAAGAGAAATTTGCTAATATCACATATTGATTTAAATCTAAGGAAGTCCTTTCTGAAGGCATTTGTATGGAGTGTTGCCTTGTATGGGAGTGAGACATGGACGATAAACAGTGCAGACAGGAAGAGGATTGAGGCTTTTGAAATATGGTGCTACAGAAGAATTAGGTGGGTGGATCGCGTAACTAATGAGCAGGTACTGAACAGAATTGGGGAGAAAAGGAATTTCTGGCATACCTTGACTAAAAGAAGGGATAGATTGGTAGGACACATTCTTAGACATCAAGGAATTGTGAATTTAGCGTTGGAGGGAAGTGTATGGGGAAAAATCGCAGGGGAAGACCAAGAGATGGATACAGTAAGCAGATTCAGACAGATGTAGGTTGTTGCTCTTATGTGGAGATGAAGAGGCTTGCTGAGGATAGGGTATTGTGGAGAGCTGCATCAAACCAGTCTCCGGACTGAAGACCACAACAACAACAACAACTCATGAACATACTGTGTATTTTACTGGAATTATGTTTTTTTTTTTCATGGAATTATCTCTCATATAATTTGTATCTTCCTTTCATTTCACATCCTAGAATACATATGTGGAGCAATAATCGTCTGTTTCGAAGACAATATTAGCACTTCATCGTTATATGCTTCTATGAGACGACGGATCAGTTAAAATAGCAGCTTTGGCAGCTGTAATTTCATTCATCTCGTCAGTAATTTTGAAAGTGCATTGGAGAGTAACAGCGATCTGGTTGTATTTATTAAAATTAAATTAGTATAAATCGCAGATATCTTGTTTTACTTAATTACCAGTCTAGGTCTATAAAGGTCATCTTCAGATGAAGACCATCAATACGTCAGGCTCTGATGGTGTATGCAAACTTGTAACACACACACAAAAAACAAATAAATAAATAATGCGATTTGGGATGTTTTTATTTTAATCTCACATCACTTCACGAAATCACTCATGTGTGGTGAGATTACTGAAAAATACGCACAAACTAATTTGTTACAATTTATACCTTATCTTCATACAGAGTATTCGAGGATTACCCGGATTTTTGCAACTTTTGTAATACGGCTCCAGACTTTGCGTAGCTGAGCTGAAAATCTTTGCAGTATCCCAAGCGTTCCAAAAATATAGCGTCTCTCCAACTTCTAACGAGTTCATTTACCCAGTGAAATGTAATGCACAGTTCAGCGGGATTACATTTCTCACTGCGACTCATTTTGCCCCTCACGCTTACTCGACGTACTAACGGCAAACGTGTTCTCTAATAATGAACCAATTCGTTTTACGTCACCGGTCCTTAGAGGAAGGCAGATTCTTAGATGGAGCGCTTTCATTCCTTTCTCCTCGTATCGAACTTTGAACAGATTTCAATGCCCATTTGGTAGCAGGACTGTCAATATGTAACTAGCGACATTCAACACGGAATAGAACGACCACCTCATCACCGTAGTTAACTGCTCTAGTAAATATACCATTCTAAACAGGAAAGATATTCACAGTCCAAAACGGACGATTTTTCTGATGATATGCATCTGCTGATACCTGGTGAGTTCACAGATTTTATGTATTTTAGCTGCAACCTGTGGATACCAGTACATTACGGTTGGCCACCATTCTTAGTACGCATCACAATGAATCCAGTTTTACACTGGTCACGTGGCCTGAAGACGACACAATGAAGTGTCGAAACTGGTATCAAACTTATGTAACTAATCATTTGAAGGTGCTCCACGTTTAAAACCTAACAAATTAGGCAATATATACACAAGATAAGATCATATTTTTCAAAAAATCACTTACATTGGATATATATGCGCTGCTGCTGCTGCGCAGTTTCACAGTGCATTTGAGAAGGATAGTAACTAGGCGCATATTGATACAAGGGTGTATACGTTATTGCGAATATCATTCCGTGTACTCGCGTCACAGGCAAACATAGGTTAAAAAACACAAGTGCTGATAATTACTCATATTATATCGTGGACAGGTAATAAAGAATATTGTTTATAGTAAAGGTTTGCATAAAATGAATGTTACAAATCATTTATATTTTATTATCATTCTTTGTATGGCTACTGCACTTAAAATATTTACATTAAACAAGACAGCTTTATTTTATTTCTTATATATTCTCTCGCAAATATAACATGTTTATTATAAAAAAGAGATGAGCAGAGATAAAAAGGGGTTGGAGAAATAGTACCTCAAGGTTTGAATAAATAATCCCGGGCAACGCTGGGTTTCAGCTAAAACTCATAAATGACTTGGCCGATTTGAATAATGTTTTATTTTGTTTCATTCGCCTTAATATGGGAGAAGTTTAGGAAAAAACGAAAGGGGAAATCCAAAGGAACAGCTGAAAAATCGAAAAAGGATCAAATATCTGATGCCTATTATCCCAACCATACGCAATATGCCACACACAACTGTTGGAAGAAGCGAATAATAAGCGGAATACTGCTTTGATGTATAATAATATTAAGAAGTGAACACGAAAATTGAGGTATCGATTTTTATAATCTTAGGTTTCTATTGTTTTTTTGTGTGTTTCTTTGTTTGTTTGCAATTCATAGAAATCAGTTCTATTCTTACCTTGATGAAATTTTACTCATTTGACCTTCTAACAAAGAGGAAAGTCACTGTCCACATAAAAGTTCGTGACACAACAACACAGTGACCGACGCCAGTTTTCATTCATGTATATATACAGCATTTGCTATAATGTAATTGTTCACTTTTGGCCCACTTTAGGTTACGGTAGAAACACTAAAAGGGGGCCTTTGCGATCGTCTTTTGACAGTTCGAAATTTAAATGAAAATAACCATGCAACTGACACAAAAATTGAATAACGGAATTTGTAGAGGAGAATATTCTCTACAACTTTGCTCTCTTATGTTTTTTTCATATCTCGTAGCGTTTCAAAGATATTTGCTAAAATAACGGCGATTTTGGGATGGCTGTCCGTCTGTCTGTCCGTACCGTGTTCCCTGTTTTTAAGACGAACCGTTCAACCGATCAGCACTAAGTTTTACAGACATGATTGTAGGCCGCCATAGCCAGTACCTCCCTTTGTCAAATTTTTGGGATAAAAAATTCGGTAGTATTACCAAAAAAGCCGTCTGCAATATAATTGTAACTGCAAACGAACCGTTCATCTGACACGAAAATTGAATAATCTAATTGGTAGAGGAGAAAATTCTCTACAACTTATCTCCCTTATGTTTCTTATCACAGCTCGTATCGTTTGAGACATATTTGCAAAAATAACGGAGATTTGACACCCTCCATTGAATTAACGAAAACCAGCCGTTAGGAGATGTCACGTGATACACCTCGCCCAGAACTCTCTCTGGCATATGCCATCTCGCGTTGCGTATTTTCTTAATGTAACTTACACGTTGTCATTTCAAAGCAATGGCGCACTGAAGAATTAACAAAAACACATCGTTCTTCGTACGATAAATGATAATCTAGTGTCTACAAATGCCATATTAGCATCAGTTAACAACGGCCATCAATAGTATGATATAAAAAGGATTCATCTTTTGATTGATAGCTATAGCGCAGTGGGAGAAGCCTTAGACTATGAGGCTAAAGGCTCTCTAAAAGGGTTTCACACTCTCGTAATAATTAATTTTTTATTATTTAGATTATTTTATTTTATTTATTTATTTATTTATTTATTTATTTATTTTTGTCCAAAATGTTTGCAAAAACTACAAATCTAAAGTGGGCCGTAAAACACGTCAGTGCTTCTTTTTCTTGTTATTTCTACTCATGTAATTATGAATAGGCTTATTTGTTATCTTTTATATCTTGATGTATTTGCGATGTCCTATTCTGTATGTTTCTCAAAACAAATTTTGTAATGGAGTAGACACGCTAGTTTAGCAAGGGCTTTGCTATTGTATAAAGTCACCTGTGAGTAGGGGATATTATATCTGGTAGCGCAGAGGCACGCAGCCGACGAGCTTAAATTTCATAGAGTGGTAACATACGCGCTACAGCGCTCTTTGCGGCAACCTGTGTAAACTCGGCCGCCATATGTTTGGTGGTCAGTACACTTGTGAGTAGTCTATTATGTGTTGTTGTTGAGCTTGAAGTGTTGTATTCAGTATATATCGTATTTAGTGTGTATAGCCTGTAAACCACCCCCATGAACCACAGACATTGCCGAGGTGGGGTGGCTTGCGTGCCTCAACGATACAGATAGCCGTACCGTAGGTGCAACCACAGCGGAGGGGTATCCGTGGAGAGGCCAGACAAACGTGTGGTTCCTGAAGAGGGGCAGCAGCCTTTTCAGTAGTTACAGGGGCAACAGTCTGGATGATTGACTGAGCTGGCCTTGTAACATTAGCTCATGTGGCTTTGCCACACAGCTACTGCGAACGGCTGAAAGCAAGGGGAAACTACAGCCGTTACTTTTCCCGAGGACATGCAGCCCTACTGTATGAACATATGATGATGGCATCCTCTCGGGTAAAATATTCCGGAGGTAAAATAGTCCCCCATTCGGATCTCCGGGCGGGGACTACTCAGGAGGATGTTGTCATCAGGAAAGACAATACTGGCATTTTACGGATCGGAGCGTGGAATGTTAGATCCCTTAATCGGGTAGGAAAATTAGAAAATTTAAAAAGGGAAATGGATAGGTTGAGGTTAGATATAGTGGGGATTAGTGAAGTTCGGTGGCAGGATGAACAGGATTTCTGGTCAGGTGAGTACAGGATTATAAATACAAAATCAGTTGGGGGTATCACAGGAGTAGGACTGATAATGAATAAGAAAATAGGAATGCGGGTAAACTACTATGAGGAGCACAGTGATCGCATTATCATTGTCAAGATAGATACGAAGCCAACACCGACAACAGTAGTACAGGTTTATATGCCAACTAGCTCTGCTGATGATGAGGAGATCGAAGAAATATATGAGGAGCTAAAGGAAATTATTCAGACAGTTAAGGGAGAGGAAAACTTAATTGTGATGGGAGACTGGAATTCGGTTGTAGGAAAAGGAAGAGAAGGAAAAATAGTAGGTGAATATGGACTGGGCAGGAGGAATGAAAGAGGAAGTCGCCTGGTAGAATTTTGCGCGGAACATGATTTAATCGTAACAAACACCTGGTTTAAGAATCACAAAAGAAGGTTGTATACATGGAAGAGACCAGGAGACACCGGAAGGTATCAGATAGATTTTATAATGGTAAGACATAGATTCCGGAACCAGGTTATAAACTGCAAGACGTACCCAGGGGCAGATATAGACTCTGACCATAACTTGTTAGTCATGAACTGTAGGCTGAAACTGAAAAAATTGCAGAAACGTAGGAAAATACAGAGATGGGACTTAGATAAATTGAAGGAAAGTGAAGTTCTGGAGAATTTCAGAGGGAGATTTAGGCAACAATTGACAGAAACAGGGGGAAATAAAACAGTAGAAGAGGAATGGGTAGCACTGAGAGATGAAATAGTGAAGGCAGCAGAGGACAAAATAGGTAGAAAGGCAAGACCTACAAAAAATCCTTGGATATCACAGGAAATACTAGATTTAATCGATGAAAGGAGAAAATATAAAAATGCAGTAAATGAAACAGGCAAAATGGAGTACAGACGATTAAAAAATGAGATTGACAGGAAGTGCAAAAGGGCTAAGCAGGAGTGGCTAGAAGCCAAATGCAAATCTGTAGAAGAATGTATAAGAAGGGGAAAAGTAGATACCGCCTACAGGAAAATAAAAGAGACATTTGGGGACAAGAAAAGCAACTCTACGAATATCAAGAACTCAGATGGGAAGCCGGTTCTCAGCAAAGAAGGGAAAGCTGAAAGGTGGAAAGAGTACATAGAGCAGCTCTACAAAGGAAATGAACTTACAGACAATGTGGTAGGAAGGGAAGAGGACGTAGATCAAGATGAAATAGGAGATGCTATACTGAGAGATGAATTTGATAGAGCCTTGAAAGACCTAGGTCGGAACAAGGCCCCAGGAGTAGATGACATACCCTCAGAGCTACTAAAGTCTCTGGGAGAGCCAGCCACGACAAGACTATTTGAACTGGTGTGTAGGATTTATGAGACAGGCGAAATACCCTCAGACTGTAAGAAAAATGTAATAATCCCCATTCCAAAGAAATCAGGCGCAGACAGGTGTGAAAATTACAGAACCATTAGTTTGATAAGTCATGGTTGCAAAATTTTAACACGAATTATCTACAGGAGAATGGAAAAGCTGGTAGAAGCTGACCTTGGGGAAGATCAGTTTGGATTCAGGAGGAACGTAGGAACCAGGGAGGCAATACTCACTTTACGTCTTATGTTAGAAGATAGATTAAGGAAAGGCAAACCTACATTTTTAGCTTTTGTAGATTTGGAGAAAGCATTTGACAATGTTGACTGGAATACACTGTTTCAAATTCTGAAGTCAGCAGGGGTAAAATATAGGGAAAGGAGAGTTATTTATAACTTGTACAAAAGCCAGATCGCAGTTATTAGACTCGAAGGGCATGAAAGGGAAGCATCAGTTGGGAAGGGAGTAAGACAGGGTTGTAGCCTTTCTCCGATGTTATTCAATTTGTACATCGAGCAGGCGGTGAAGGAAAGCAAGGAAAAATTTGGAATAGGGATTAAAGTTCAGGGGGAAGAAATAAAAGCCGGCCGCGGTGGCCGAGGTGACTGAGGCGCTCCAGTCACGGTCAGCATGGCCACTACGGTCGGGGGTTCGAATCCCCCCTTGGGCATGGATATTTGTGCCGTCCTAGTTAGTAAGTAGTTCATAAGTAGTTTGTAAGTTTAGGGACTGATGACCCCGTAGTTAAGTCCCATAAGCTTAACAAACATTTGAACATTTGAAGAAATAAAAACATTGCGTTTTGCTGATGACATTGTAATTCTGTCAGAGACAGCGAAGGACCTGGAAGAGCAGTTGAATGGAATGGACAGTGTGTTGAAGAGAGCGTATAAAATGAACATTAACAAGAGCAAAACAAAAATAATGGAATGCGGTCTTAGAAAATCGGGCGATGCTGAAGGAATTAGATTAGGTAACGAAACAATGAAGGTGGTATATGAGTTTTGTTACTTGGGTAGTAAAATAACATGTGATGGTCGCAGTACAGAGGATATAAAATGCAGAATGGCAATGGGAAGAAAAGCATTTTTGAAAAAGAGAAATTTGCTAACATCGAACATTAATTTAAGTGTAAGGAAGTCTTTTCTGAAGGCATTTGTGTGGAGTGTTGCCTTGTACGGGAGTGAAACATGGACGATAAGCAGTGCGGACAGGAAGAGAATAGAGGCTTTTGAAATGTGGTGCTACAGAAGAATGCTGAAGATTAGGTGGGTAGATCGCATAACCAATGAAGAAGTACTGAACAGAATTGGGGAGAAAAGGAATTTTTGGCATACCCTGACTAAAAGAAGGGATCGCTTGGTAGGACACATTCTTAGACATCGAGGAATCGTAAATTTAGCATTGGAGGGAAGTGTGTGGGGTAAAAATCGCAGAGGGAGACCAAGAGACGCGTATAGTAAGCAGATTCAAGTGGATGTGGGTTGCCGTTCTTATGAGGAGATGAAAAGGCTTGCTCAGGATAGAGTAGGGTGGAGAGCTGCATCAAACCAGTCTCCGGACTGAAGACCATAACAACAACAGCCTGTAAAATTTTAGTGCTGAAATATGCGTAAAGTGTGTTCAGCATTTAAACTCACAAATCGAAGTGATAAAACGACAAGTACTTCGTGCAAGAACACCAAATGTTTTGCCTTGTTTGATCTCAGTCTGTCTTTACCCAAACAAAATTCCTGAGTGATATCACTTTGCTGCCCCAATAGTGATGTTTCAGACGACTTATCTGCAATTCCCTTCAAGTACACGCCGTAAAAAGAAAATCGCACTGACGTGTTTTACGGCCCACTTTAGATTTGTAGTTTTATAAGTTTTTGCAAACATTTTGGACCAAAATAATAATAAATTAATTGTGTCTGAAACCCCTTTAGGAAAAAAGAATTTAGGTAGTGGCGGTTTTCTTGCTCTATGGGTAGTTCTTGTCCTTGCGGACGCTTATAGTGTTTGTTCGTTTTGGTTCTACGTGCACTTTGGCTCAGATTTTTATTACAGAGAGCATTCAGCCCTCTGACCGGACGCGCTGGGCCACGGCGCCCGGCCTGTTTCGAACCCTGACTTTTCGCAACACAGTCCAGGACGTTGCCTACTACGCTACTGCTACAAATCGAAGCAAGAGTTCTATAATCTCATACTACTGATGGCCGTTGTTATCTGATGTTAATATGGCATTTGTAGACAGTAGATTATCATTTATCGTACGAAGAACGACGTGTTTTTATTAATTTCTCAGTGTTCCTTTGCTTTGAAATGAGAACGTGAAAGTTACAATAAGAAAATCATCAAATACGCGAGGAATGTCACGTGACATCTCCGAACGGCTGGTTTTCGTTAATTCAATGGAGGGTGTTAAATCTCCGTTATTTTTGCAAATATGTCTCAAACGATACGAGATATGAAAAAACATAACGGAGATAAGTTGTAGAGAATTTTCTCCTCTACCAATTAGGTTATTCAATTTTGGTATCAGATGAACGGTTTGTTTTCAGTTACAATTATATTACAAACGGCTTTTTTTGTTTTACTATTGTATTTTTTGTCCGAAAAATTTGAAAAAGGGAGGTTCTGGTCTCTGGCGGCCTGCAATCATGTCTGTAAAATTTGGTGCTGATCGGTTGAACGGTTCGTCTTAAAAACAGGGAACACGTTACGGACAGACAGACCGACAGACATACATTCCAAAATCGCTGTTATTTTTGCAAATATCTTTGAAACGCTACGAGATATGAAAAAAACATAAGAGCACAAAGTTGTAGAGAATGTTCTCCTCTAGAAATTCGATTATTCAATTTTCGTGTCAGATGTATAGTTCAGGCGTTATTTTCATTTAAATTTCGAGCTGTCAAAAGACGATCGCAAAGGCCCACTTTTAGTGTTACTACCGTAACTTTTTACGCAGTGTAGATATTTCTTCTTTTGTCGCTCCTGTGGTTGTTGAAACCACACTTTGACCGTCTGCACCTTCTTTAAAAATATTTTCATTTGTTGTTGACAACACTTGATAGAGCATGGTTTCCATGTACCCATGCAAAGTGTTGCAGCCAGAATTGTTTTCACTTGTATATGTTTGTGTTCTTTGCAACAAATATGTACTTATTTCAGTGTGGTAACAACGAAAGTTATTAATGATACGTTGTTTTGGTGTGGAATGCTTTTGTGGCAGTTGGCCCAGGCGCATTTTCTTGCAATATTCTGTTATCACTTTCGACTTTCTACTCTTATCTCACGTACCAAACTGTACTTGCTTCATCATGGCAACAAGGAAAGTAATTAACGACACCTTATTTCGACGTGGAACGCTTTTGTGGCAGATGATATGGGCGCATTTTAAACTGCAGCATTTTGTGGTCACTTTCGTCTTTGTACTCAGTTTTCGTCCACCAAAGTTTATAACCAAACCCTTTAACAGATTTTGTACACTTAATTGGTTTAATAAACACAAGATAAGGGTATACTATACTTTATGAAAGCATTATTTTGTTACAGTACATTAAAATAAGATGCAAATCCATGGTCATGGTTGTTCGTCATAACAGTTACTGTTCACTGTATGCTTCGCTGCTCGGTTAGACCATGTAGTTGTATTAAAGTCAACACAAATATTTTCGCAAGCGGTACTTTTATATATAATGGAAACCTCAACTAACTGTTATACTTCGAAGTGGAACTGTAATACTAACAGGTTCTTAATATTTCATTACCGCATTTTGAATTTTATCATCTAAGATCTTATGCAGCACTTGGCATTTTGCGCTACTGATCCCTTCAATGTTGAGCTGGCAAACTGTTAAACATTTTCCTAGTTTTCTAGAAGGATAGTCGTCAGAAGAATCCTTTGTTAACTTATTCATGTTCTGATATGTGATGTAATATTTACCAGGAGATATTGTCTGGTCGCCAGTGTTTTGTTGCTCGTTTAGCACCACCCAGGGGACACGAGCAGGGTAGTTGACGGTTAAACCAGCGGACGTGAGCAACAGCCATCCCAACTGACACAATTAGGCCCACACCGACTTTCTGGCTACCCTTAGCCACATACAAACTCCATCTTTACGGCGGAAAAATGCACTAGTATCCGAGTGCAAAAAGCTGCAAAAGAATCCCCTCCTTCCTGTGCATGAAGACATACCAAGCATAAGAAAAGATAGGTTTCGCTCTCGTCATCCACCCCTTGAAACTGCAAGAACTTTAGTTACCAACAGCTTTAATACCGATGACTGCTGGAGACAAATATGGCAGATTAATGCAACACCAGAACAACTGAAGATGCCGTGCATATCAACCAAGTCACATGGATTTGATTTACCGCGCAAAGATTGGTCAGCACTTAACAGAATGAGAACCAACAGTGGAATGTGTGCAGACCTTCTGTACAAGTGAAAGAAAAGCTGTGACTGTGGAGCTGAAATGCAAACTGTCTACCACGTGGTTCAAGGATGTCCTCTGAGAGCTTTCGCTGGCGACCAGAGTTCCTGATGGTTACGGAGGGATCACTGGACTATATTCATGGACTTGATATTAGTTTGTAGTTTGTTACAAGTGTAATATTATATGTATTTTTGTTATTAAAATATAAAATAACTGTAAATTTTGTGATGTTGCCATACGCTAAATAAATACCGCATTTTGAAGAAATTTACTACCGGGCTAGTCAGTTTGTAGCTACGAAAAGTCTAACGAAACTTGTTGCACATCCGCATTAGATTAGATTAGATTCAATAGTCAGTCTTTATTTAAAACTTGGAACTGTAAATAGCCTAAAGTGTCTAGTGGGTGTGGCGTAACAGCTGTCAGCCGAGACCCCAAATACCATGGCGTGCGCCAGTTCAATTTGCCTCAGACATGGCGGACCTGTCGCCACTCTATGAAATTTAAGCTCGTTGCAAGCAGCGAAACAGAGAGTCGGTGTAGAGCGCAGGTCAAAACCGGAAGTAATAATAAAACGGTGCAATTGTTATGTGCTCATAGTCTTCAAATGTTGAAATGTTTGTAGAGCTTATGGGACTTAACCACGGGGTCATCAGTCCCTAAACTTACAAACTACTTATGATCTAGCTACTACTAAGGACGGCACAAATATCCATGCCCGAGGGGGGATTCGAACCCCCGACCGTAGTGGTCGTGCAGAAAGTGACTGGCGCGCTGCAGAACGCTCGGCTACCGCGGCCGGCCCCATAGTCTTCATCAGCAGCAACATCTCGCACACGAAAGAAGTAAGATCCGATCAGTTATATGCAGCTAACGAGCGTAGTAATTGATAATGTATCAATTGTGAAAACTGTGTGATTGTGAAGTAGTGACAGAAATTTTATTATCCTCAGTCATTGTCCAGACAGGTTCCTTTCTTATCCATTGTTTTCACCGAGAATACAGTAAAAATTATTGATAAATGAATTTTAACTAAATGCACAGCATATTATTGTCTGTTCCAAAGAGTTTGACTTTGTATGACACCAGATAGTATCACATGTATCTAACTATGTCAATGGATTTGTTAGACGTAAATGTCACTATACATTTTACCAATATGCTGTTTTGAACTTGCTGACAGCACTGAACATAGTTTCTTGCAAAACCGAAATCGATTTGCATAAATAAAGCAGAAGATTTTATGGCTAATGCTGCTCCTTTCATTATTGAAAGAAACAGACGTTGGCGGTCATCCGCAGCAGTGAATAATATTTAATATATACATCACAAATCGCGAAATTTTCCGAAATCTGATGCTGTCTCTTCCTCTCGCGGGACTTACACTATAATATGTACGAGCATTTGAGGGATAGAGACAAGTGTAACACGTGGAAGTTTGGGTCTGGCCTGGGATCGGGCACGGATGGCCGAGTGGTTTAATAAAAAAGCTGAGCCAACAACACATCGAACAAGAACGAACATAAACGATCAGCGTCCGCAACAAAGAGAACTACCCGCAGGAAAAAAAAAAAAAAAAAAAAAAAAAAAAGTTAAGGCGACCGCTCGCGAAAAGCGGGAGACCCGGGTTCGAGTCCCGGTAAGGCACAAATTTTCATGTGTTGCAGATAGATTTTCCATCTTTAAAAGAGCAGCAGATGTCGGGAAATTTCGCGATTTGCGATGTATATATGCAAAGAAATCCACAGTGCCAATTGATCAATATTTAATTTGTCGGGTATTGTTTTTGTTAATGCAGTTAACAATATCAGTGTTGTTAATTGTAGTTGTAACGGTTCCAACTAGGAGTGCTAAAATAACATTTACTGGCAAAATATCTTTACGTAAATATTAAAAGAAAGACTAATTTTCATTGCATTTCATATAGAGCAGAAACTTTGCTAGCAAGTTTCAGTTAATGCGAATACTGCTTGTTTGCAACTTACTTTTCATGGCAGGGAAGTGCTAATTTCATGTTTAGTCAAAAACATAGCTTGATTAGATAGTCTAATCATTTATTTCAAATAATCAAAAATTACCACGACAGGACATTAACTATTTTTGTAAATGTCATCCGTTCAATTACTTGTTCAGTAAAGACCATGAGCAATTTTGCATGCTTGCAGATGGCTACTAATAAATTTTGAGCACCTAAAGCAGTAAAAGATAAGCAATAAGGTTAGATGTGCATGTCTTGTTGCATGTGAAAATTGCTTTGCCTTTATATGCATTTTATTGTTATTGTTTCTACTTTCAGTGCAAACGGTATAATTGCCAATTTATAGTGCGATATGTGTGCCTTTTTAAACCCGGATTTGATTCTCATACCCTGACTCATGTTCCCACCCACAATTTTACGTAATTTTTCAGGTCACTAATTGGCATTGTTATTATTACTTTCCACTACAACTGTTTTGCTCGTTCAACGAGCTGGCGACCGTAAAATCAGTTATTTACTTATTTTACAAATCATTTATCGTATTCTGTTTGTTCAGCATTTTAATTAAAATAAATTAAATTTTATTCCAAATTTTACTTTCTCTATTTTCTCGATCGTCCTTGTCGAGTGGAAAAATGCACCAACGGTGCGGTTATAGCCTCCACTACATCATCGGCCCATTAACGATTGCCTTACCATATAATTAGGCCATTAGGCACACGGGCAATCATTTCTAATTATTGCATATCAACCGGTGGTGTAGGGGCGAGAATGTTATAGGTGGCGGAGGGTACTCTACTTACAGACTTGGACCCGTACCTTCGGGTTTATTCCGATCTCAAAAATAATTTTGCACATTCCACCTTGAAAACAAGAGGAAGCTCACTGTCTACATAAAATTTAATATGCTTCGTGATGTGGGCGCTGATGACCACGTTGTTGAGCGCCCTAAAGCTCCAATAACAACAACAACAACAACAAGCTTCGTGATGGGGAGTTCTTTACTTCAACGAAATCTGCAGTGTTATTCCTATCTCGTTGAAATTTTGCACAACCAGAAAATTTTTTCTCTGTTCACTTTCACTGACCTGTCGACACCTAGTAATTAAGTGCAGTAACATAAGACACTTTATGGGTGGCCAACTAACGGCTGCGGTGGAGTGACCAAGAGCTGTAAGACACCTTGCTGCGGAGCTTAAGGTTGCCTAGTTCGAGTCTTCCCTAGGGCATCTGTGTGGGTGGGTGGGAGTGCGTTGTCCTTAGATTGAAATAATTTAATTAGTTTGTAAGTCTAGGGGCTAAAAAGAAAAGAAATTAAGTCCCATAGATTTACAAACATTTGAAGAACTGATTTTTTGCCAACTAGCGGAGATGCACTGGAGTAGGAGACGTGTAGGTTTATCTACAACTGTGTCACTAAGAAAAAGTAATAACAATGCTTTATAGTCGCGCGTATTGGCGGTGTGGTCTAAGGGGTCATGCTACGGAATGGGCTGCCGTTCCCGCCGGAGGTTCAACTCCTCCCTCGGACATATGTGTGTGTGTGTGTGTGTGTGTATTGTCCGTAGTTTAAGTTAGTTTAAGAATGATTACCATAGGAGTTTGGTCCAATAGGTTTACAAACATTTGAATTTTTATTCAGTCCTTTATAAGTTCAAATGTTTGTAGAGCTTATGGGACTTAACTACGGGGTTATCAGTCCCTAAACTTAACAAACTACTTATGAACTAGCTAATACTAAAGACGGCACAAATATCCATGCCCGAGGAGGGATTCGAACCACCGACCGTAATGGCCGTGCAGAACGTGACAGGCGAGCCGCAGACCGCTCAGCCACTGCGACCGGCAATCCTTTATATACTGATGACATTCCCTCACCACTACTGCCGCGGTGGAGCGCCTGGCTGCGGGGCGCCCGGTTGCTCGCCGTCGGAGGTTCGAGTCCTCCCTGGGTCATGGCTGTGTGTGTGTGTTGTCCTTAGGTTAGTTTACCTTAGTTTAAGTAGTTTGTAAGCTACGGACTGACGTCCACACAGTTTGGTCCGATAGATTTACAAACATTTGAACATTTTTCAGAACTACTAAAGTCACTGGAGAAACAGCCATGACAAAACTGTTACACCTGGTGTGTAAGATGTACGAGGCGACATACCCTCGGACTTTTAAAAAAATGTAATAAACCCCATTCCAAAGAAAGGGGGTACAGACAGCTGTGAAAATTACAGAACCTTCAGTTTAATAAGTCATGGTTGCAAAATTTTAACACGAATTAATTACAGAAGAATGGAGATGCTGGTAGAAGCCGACCTTGGGGAAGCGCAGTTTGGTTTCAGGAGAAATACAGGAACATGGGAGGCAATAGTCACTTTACGGCTTATCTTAGAAGATAGGTTAAGGAAAGGTAAACTTACCTTTCTAGCTTTTGTAGATTTGGAGAAAGCTTTTGACAATGTTTATTGGAAGATACTCTTTCAAATTCTCAAATCATCAGGAGTAAAATATGGGGAACGGAAGGTTATTTACAACTTAATCAAAACACAGACAGAAGGGAGTAAGACAGGGATGTAGCCTTTCTCCAATGTTTCTCAATTTATACATTGAGCGAGCAATAAAGGAAAGCAAGGAGAAATTGGGAGAAGGAATTATAGTTCAGGGTGGAGAAATAAAGACATTACGTTTCGCCGATGACATTGTAATTCAGTCAGAGACTGCAAAACACCTGGAGGAGGAGTTGAACGGAATGGACAGTGTGTTAAAAGGTGCATATAAGATGAACATTAAGAAGAGCAAAACAACGTTAATGGAGTGCAGTCAGAGAAGATTGGGCGATGCTGATGGAATTAGATTATGTAACGAAACAATGAATGTGGTAGACGAGTCTTGTTACTTGGGTAGTAAAATAACATGTGTTTGTCGCAGTACAGACGATTATAAAATGCAGAATGGCAATTGGAAGAAAAGCATTTTCAAAAAAGAGAAATTTTGTAAACATCAAATATTAATTTACGCGTAAGTAAGTCCATTCTGAAGGCATTTGTGTGGAGTGTTGCGTTGTGTGGGAGTGAAACATGGATGATAAACAGTGCGGACAGGAAGACGATGAAGGCTTTTGAAATGTGGTTCTACAGAAGAATGCTAAAGATTAGGTGGGTGGATCTCATAGCTAATGAAGAGGTACTGAACATAATTGGGAGGAAAGGAATTTCTGGCATACCTTGACTAAAAGAAGGTATCGACTGATAAGACATATTCTTGGACATCAACGAAGCGTGAATCTAGCATTGGAGGGAACTGTTTGAGGGATAAAAATCGCAGAGGGAGACCAAGAGTTGAAGACAGTAAACAGATGCAAATGGATGTAAGTTGCAGGTCTTATGAGGAGATGAAGAGGCTTGCTCAGGATAGAGTAGGTTGGAGAGCAGCATCAAACCAATCTCCGGACTGAAGACCACGACAACAACATATATACTGAGAATATACTACTTAATGGTCCAACTGTAATAATAGTTCGCTACACTTGTGAGCCTAAAATATTGTATAGATAAGGTTTTTCTGTGGTCGCTACGTTTTTATATGCCAGAATGAATGAATGAATGAATGAATGAAAGCACAATCATGTAGATATACATTCAAGCGACGAGCGCAATTAGGCTGATAGATCAAATGTTTCTTTCTGATAAACTCTACAGAGTTGTTGTACAGACTGGTTGACTCATGATTCTCGTTGGCTGGGTGCTCACGTGGTCTTCACATCGACCTCGTAAGCCGTCAGTGTTGTAAAGTACTTCACATGGTACGGCGCGTGGAAGCGCCGAGCTGTTTGAATTGGGTGCGATCTTAGGCTTCCGATACGGCAGGAAATAAGAGGAAGATCACTGTGCTACTTCATTTACAGCCTTCGACAAATATCTATAGTTTTATTTCTATATTGAAGCAATTTTACACACGTCATCATCAAAACAAAAGGGTAACTCTAAAATCCGAACCTGAGCTCCGTCTCTAACGACCACGCTATCGACGGGACCATACATCCTAAGTTTCCTTCCTTCCCTTTTACTTTTAGTGTTTGGGTTTACTTGACAGTAGCACTACCGAAATAGGTAAATATGGCGAGTTTTACTGTTGTTTTGAAATGATGGATGTATGACATGGCCTGATTGGAAGCAAAAATAAAAATACATAAGTTTATAGCCGATGGTGTATAAGTAATTACTTTGAATTACAACTAGGTGTAATCACGCACATTAAGCACTACGGATAGTGTAGTCTGTAACTCTATCCATAGCCATGGTATTATAGTTGATCGTAAATTTTTATCTGATCTGATTTACACAATCTTTTGGTATAAGTTTTGCTAATTTTCATTCATATGTTTCCCACTTTGTTCATTATATATATATATATATTACACCATTCGGGGTAGCGGCTCTGTTTCTACTGAGTGTTGAACCTTTTACTTTAGTTATGGATACCGTGTGTACAAAATATTTCTTACATAATAATTAACACAACCCCTCAAATGTGTTAAAATTTTAATATTTACAAACGCCGAAAACTGTTGATGGCTCTCCCTGCTGTGAACTACATATCATTCTAAACTCATGATTAAAACAGTGGCTGGGAAGCTGATGTCTATTGCCTATTGTCCTCTAGGTTCAACAGTCCCCTACTGCAGTGTCTGATCTCATATTTAACGGTGCGATCCTGTCATAAGCTGTGCCTTTCTCTCTGACAACTATGCGAACAGATATTCGGTCAAATGCACACACGTGCTGGTGCTATTTTCAGAGACATCTGCATGGCAGTAACCACACACAAAGGCTTCAAATTACTGCGCTTCAGATAGACTCTACACCAAAACCTGACGTTATCGATACAAAGACGCGGTCATTCGTTGGTTCCAGTCACACACATTCTAAAAGAAGTGCTTCAGAGAGAGCGAAAAGAAAATTTCGCACCAGAAAGGAACACTGCAGTCATTACATTACATCGTTGAGAATCTTAGTTAAATACGAATTGTGTGTATATGTTCGTACGAACGTTTGTGTATGTCATTCTCGTATAACGAGGTGTGTAAAAATGGATTTGCAAAAACTGTAGATTACACAATTTGACATAAACAACAGTCAAGATCGCTACTTCTTCTTTTATTAATTGTCATAACGAGTTTCCGCAGGCTACACCGACAACCTCGGGTCCGCTTACACAATTGGAAAACTTATTACGCAAACAATAGTCAAGATTGCTACTTCTTCGTTTTGGCCCACTTTAGGTTACGGTAGTAACACTAAAATAGGGCTTATTCGATCGTCTTTTCACAGCTCGAAATTTAATTGAAAGTCACATGTGACACGAAAATTGAATAATCATATTTGTAGACGAGAAAGTTCTGTACAAATTTGCTTTTTTTCTTAATCAATTAATTTATTTATTTAATTTTTTTTCATATCTTGCTTCATTTCAGAGATATCTGCAAAAATAACGGCGATTTGACACTCCTCTTCATTTTAAGTATACCAGACGTTAGGAAATGTCACGTGACATTCATCGCCCAGAACTCTCTCTGATATACGCCATCTTGCTTTCTGTATTTTATGATTTTCTTATTATAACTTACGCGTTG
The DNA here is from genome assembly GCA_026315105.1 of Locusta migratoria. Taxonomy (NCBI): domain Eukaryota; kingdom Metazoa; phylum Arthropoda; class Insecta; order Orthoptera; family Acrididae; genus Locusta; species Locusta migratoria. The sequence continues at coordinate 196,316,030 of CM048744.1, read as the reverse complement.
TTTTTTCAAAGCACTGGTGCACTAAAGAATTAACAGAAACACTTCGTCCGGATGTCATTTCAGATGTCAGCAACTGCCAACAGTTGTACGAGGATTAATGGACAATGTAGAAGTTGTTCGCCATGGTGTAGTGGTTAGTGCGTTACGTTGAGATGCATGTTGTCGATAGTTTGAAACCCACCTATACCATTTTTTTCGCCTTGGCACCTAAAAGGGTTTCCGGCACTCTTATTAATTAAACAGAACTATCTTGTGCAATTTTCATAGTTGTGCAGATGAAAGTGCTCCCTCTAAAATGTGCGTTGTTCTATTTCGTAAACATGCCGTGAAATACGTAACAATGAATTGAAGACTGGTCTTCTGTAGCATTTGTACAACAACGGGGAGGATACTGTGATAATAAATATTCTAAACACCGAGCACATATTGGTAGTTTCATATATAAATGAAGTCCTAGATTTATATGGAATCTGTCGTTCCTCAATGACACGGAACGGAAGTGTATACGTTGCAACAAATTACCTGATTTTCTTCCTAAGCCATTATACGCTATTAATGGTATATATTGAAAGTCATTAATCATAATCAAAGCGTCTAGTAAAATGTTTGTCTTTGCTATGGTTCTATGGACGCTTTTAACGTAGATTGTATCACATTTTCTGTAGTTGAGATATGGCTTGGTTGATGTTACTTTGTTCTGCGCTAAAATAAAGAGCAAATATTATAATCCAATAAATTTCGGGCGTGCAGCCGTGCACATTCTACGTCTTCCACTAATATTTCGGCCGCGTATCGTCCGGCCATCTTCAGAGTGAGTACACGACTGCCGACAAGTTGCCAGGCGCGGCCTTATATACACACCATCGCGGCGGCACTGCGCATGCGGGTCTCAGATGCTGGTCGGCGGCAAAGAGGTACCCTTAGCACGCGCGCCCCCCGTGGCGAAAGGAATCAGCAGTTCGATTCTGTTATCTATATATGTTCTGTGGTGGCAACACCTTGTCGACATCTCTGTAATTTTACTACATTAACTGCAGGATTCCACGCCTTGTCCAAATTAAAACCATTTTCTCTGTTTATTAAATTTTCAGATATTCTAATTTCTGTTGCGTCTTTAAAAATTGCGTCCCAAAATGAAGATATAGGTGTTAAAATCTTAACATCACTGTAATTCATTGAGCGCCCTTTATCTAAACAATGTTCTGCTACACCTGACTTGTCTGGCTGTAATAAACGAGTGTATCTTCGGTTTTCGACATATCTTTCGTGGACAGTGCGGGTTGTCTGTCCTATATATGAACATTCGCAATTTCCACGTGGTATCTGATTCACCAGACTTTCTAAGCAACAGATCATCTTTCACAGATCCGACTAATGCTGCGATCTTCATAGGTGGCCGGAAGATTACTTTAACTTGATGTTTATGGAGAATTCTACCGATCTTTGAAGAGTTCTACGAATTTTAAATCGTAAGTGTCAATTTCGAAGAGTATTTGGACTGTTCTAGACGTGTAAACATGTGCTGCCGCTCCTGTGTCCGAGTATTCTGGTCGCGTAAACGCGCACATTTGCTCCTTTCGTCAGGTGCTCTGAACGTATTTACACAGCCATTGAGCCGAGCCTCGGTGACTAAACAGATTTCGAATACTTACCACCTCTGTAGTTTCTTTAAAATTCAATAATTTACTTAACATGATACGGCAGAGTGACAGTGACGAATAACGAAAATGAATTAAGTACTTCATCAGGTGAAGATATGAAACAATAATATGTCCAAAAAATCTAAATCTCTAACCAACTATTTGTAATAAATTGCTGATAAGTATAGTGGCGTTCAAAATATTAAAGTATCAAACCGTTATTTCTCCATCGTGGGTTCTAATTCACGATGTGACCGTACAAACTGACAACAGATATCCGTACAGTCGTGATTCGCACCAAAGATGGCTTTCTGGTCAGTGACCAACCATGCTAACGGCGACGTCAGGGTACCTAGCAAACGGTGTAGTGTTTTCTGGGCAGTCGCGTATCCACATGTGCATATTTACAGACAGTGCAGTGTAGTACCGAAATGCCTTCAATCGGACTCTCTGCTGTGAAGATGCACAGGCAAAATGGAAGCAGGACAGTCTCAAACTGATGTGGACCCATGATAATCGTTTGGTTGTTTCTCGGATGTCGTGAGAGTTTATAGAGATCATATGCCGAAGACCATGTCAGCGCCGAATATGTGCGGGAGTAGCCATGTGGTCTAAGGCATCATTCTACGGATTAGGCAGAAATTCACGGCTGAGGTTAGAGTCCTCCCTTGGTCAGCGGTGTACGTGTGTAGTTCTTAGTGTAAGTTTAAGTAGTGTTAGTCTTGGGACTGATTACCATAGCAGTGAGAAATAAAAACATATTTTAGAGCCGACCACATATGACATCATAAAAGAGCAGCTTTATTTGGTTGTAAGGGCACATCGTTATCGCCATACTATTGTACAGCAACTGTCACCTGACGTCAGAGAGACTTCGGCAGAATTGAGTACTATTGAATACATTCCTATCATGCGTCTTCAAAGAAGGGAAAGCCTCGAGTGAAGTCGTCCCATCCCCTTGGACTAAAGGACATTTTCCACTGATGAGTGGCGATTTGGTCTGGAGAGTGATTTTAAACAGATTCACATCTGAAGAGTACTTGGTACACGATTTCAGAAGCCATTACACATTGTCGAAACATATGTTACTTTAAATTTTATAAATAATTAATTCCGCAACCTGTTTCTGCTTCTCATAGGAGCCATCTTCAGGCGCCTAGAACAAACAGAAGTTCCATGATTTTTTTTTAAACACTAGGAGCTTAATCAACTGTGTTCACTTGTCGATGATGCCAGTTGAAAGAATTGATTGAATGCACGACACAGGTTAATAGGGTCCTACTGCTGTAAAGGACGTGAAGTCTGTTAGCTTTAGGGGCCTCAAGATGGCCTCAGTGAGAACCCGGAACTGGTAGGAAAATAGTTTTTAAAACTTATTCCACCCTGTTTATACACACAATTGAAGACCGGTTAAACATCCTAATATCTTCAGTCATTCTGCTTTTGACGATCTTATGACAGTTTCCTGCCTCCGTGCAGGCGTGCAGCCCATAGTGGCTAGCATTTTCTAAAAATTTCTTTTTAAACACTGTGACGTAATCTTTACAGCTGAGTAGTATATTTTATTATGTGACTTGTTTTATTTTACAATTACTGATGAAGGCAATCTTAGTCATTGACGAAACAAATAACTTTTAATTTGCGACCGAGGGCTGCTTTTTTTATCCATTGAGTCCTCAATACATCACTACTTTTGAACCGACACTAATCCTCACAATTTCCAATGTTACTCATCAGGCCTGTTCCACTTTATTAACTTCAATTCTTGTACCTCCTTATTTTAATTTACTTTGTTATTTAATATCTGTTTCTAATAGGTATAAGTACGTTGGTCTTACTTGACTGGTATGAATTTTTAAAACTAAATTTGGTACAGCCACTGTTTAATCTACTTTATGTTTTAATACCAGTCCAGCTTTGCAATGCATCGCACCTGTTTTGTATCATCCTTTTGTTAGTACTAATATTCCAAATTATTCTGTACTCTGTCCTTACATTAATTCTTTATTTAATTGTGATCACTATAATTAAATACATTTATTTTCACAGTTTTGTAGTTCGAGAGTATATTCCGATTTGTTAACTTTCACGAATCTGCAGTACATCGCACGTATGCCCTTCCATTCCATCCCACCAGTTTTACGTCTTTGTTTATTATGATAGTGTTCAAAGTTTCTAATATTTATTCTATATTTCTCAGATTTTGTGTCATCCTCTGTTTCGAACAACCCTTCAAACTACATATTCTTGTTTAATTCTATTCAATGTAGTCTTTGCTGCCATGTTTCTCGTGGTATAGTGTTCTTGTTGACTTCTTTCACTACTATTAACTTATAAATTCCATTTAAACAGTTATTTACATTTTAACTGCTCCATCATAGAGGATAATTTGTATCTCTGCATCTAACATCTCTTCCGATATGTTGACAATACACGTTTCTTGACTAAACATCAGTAAATGTGTGACGTTGGCCTAATAAGACGAAAATCGATTAACATAATAAACAAACCTGCAGAACAAACGCCAAATAATCAAAATATCCATGGGTGTAGTGCCGGTCTATAGTGTCCAACGGCACAATATTTCGGCGATCATACATATCGCCATCATCAGGTGAACTGACGGACTGAGCTCCTGGAAACGCGCCGGCACGGAGATCCGCACGCTACGGCGGCTCGAAGGAAACTGGGTTCTAGGCAGGTAGCGGGCGATTTCAATACCCTCCGCCCGCGAAACGACCCCTCCGAGGTCCGCGCCCTGCGCCGCGGTCGCGACGGCCTCTGAGATGACGTCGGTGTGAGGGCTCTCGGGAAAGGTCGCCCACATTTTGAAAAAACACCAGGTTGGAACTGTCTTTTGTCCGCCGAATAAAATTCGTGCACTCATGGGGAGCGCCAAAGGTGATCTCGGTTTGAGGAAGGCCGGCGTGTACCAGATTCCGTGTCAGTGTGGCAAGTAATATATTGGACAGAAGATGCGTTGAACACCAGAGGTACACACGATTGCCGGACGCTGTGGCCGAGGTGACTAAGGCGTCCCAGTCACGGTCTGCACGGCCACTACGGTCGGGGTTTCGAATCCCCCTCGGGCATGGATATTTGTGCCGTCCTAGTTCGTAAGTAGTTCATAAGTAGTTTGTAAGTTTAGGGACTGATGACCCCGTAGTTAAGTCCCATAGACTATACAAACATTTTTTTTTTTTTTTACACACGATTGATGTATCCGAGCAAGTCGGCGGTCGCTGAATATTGTTTGCCGGAGAATCACGCGATGTACTATGAACGCACAAGGATTCTGGTACAGACGTCGAGATACTGGGACTGCGTCGTCAGAGAGGCCATTGAAATTCGCACTAATGACGACCACATAAACCGTGACTTAGCAAAGCTTGGGAACCAGCGATTGGGTTAATTAAGAGTAAATCTAGCAAACGTAACGAAGTGACGACCACAGCGGACAGAGCCCTCACACCGATGTCATCTCAGACGCCGTCGCAATCGGTTCCACTGCGCGACCGCGGCGCGGGGCGCGGACCGCAGTCGCCGCTACCGTCGCAACACGGGATTACGCTGTACCTGTCACTGGTCCGTCCTGTGCTCGAGTACGCGTCCCCAGTCTTTGGAAACGCCGCCGACGTCCACATCCAGCTGCTGCAGACCATCCAGAACCGCGCTCTGGAGACTACCCTGCATCTTCCAACGCGCTACCAAACCGACCTGCTTCACGAAGAAGCCGGCATTCTACCGCTCCGAGAGAGACCCCGCGTCACCGCCAGGACTTTCTATGAGAAGACGGAGCAGTCCCACAACCGGCTCATCCGGCAATTGGGGACACAACAACACTTCAGGCCGACAACGCGCTGGCCTGACCTGCTGCGATATTAACAAAAATCTCGTAGCAAACCAGGAAAAAAGAAAATATAATAATACATCGTCAGTAATCTGACAGTCTAAGTCCACACATACAGCCAGGTTCTAATACTTTTTCCTATGTTTCAGGTACAGCAGGAATAGCAGCAAATGCTTAGCCTGCACAACCATCGGACCAAGGTCGAGGTCCGTCAAGAAAGTGAAGCGTGAAGCATGGCTAGAACCCAGTTCCCTTCGAGCCGCCATAGCGTGCGGATCTCCGTACCGGCGCTTTTCGAGGAGCCCAGTCCGTCAGTTTACCTGATGATGGCGACATGTATGATCGCCGAAATATTGTTCCTGTTGGATACTATAGACCGGCAGTACACCCGTGGCTATTTTGATTATCAAATACGCCGGGAGAAACTCAAGAATCACATCAAAGTAATTATCATAGCTTCAATAACTGTCAACCTGTACGTTGCACACACATGTGCTAGTAACGTGGCAAAAATAAGGGATGGTCTAAGCAAGGGACAGTGATTGGTGGTGCGTGGCCTCTGGAATGAGAGAGTGGTGTACTCTGTGGGGTGCCTGGTGGCGGTACTGGGGTGTTCAGCAGGGGCGCAGCTGGAGGGGCGAGGCAGCGCTAATATCGCCTCCCAGCGGGGGTCGCCACGCCGCCCTAATGAATGGCCCAGCGCACAAACTCTCACCAGCCAACCACTTACAGCCCTCCCTCCCCTACATTCATCACGCAAACTTCGAATTCATTACAACTTGTTTCCCATCTGCCAAGCGCGACTAACGTGCCGTTTATGCTCACAACCGGCTGATGCGCTGCCTGACACATTATTTTTGGAGGAAAATTGTTCTTCGATTTTAGACATAAGCGATAAATGGCCCTCTGAAATTGACTGTCATTTCCTCTCATGCATCTTACAAGGACAGGGTCTGACATTTGGGTCACCGATGTCGATCGAATTTTGCGTACTATATGGAATACAAAGAGAGGCGTGTCTTTCAATAATTTCTGTAATTCTCTTTGTGGTGTCGCACAAGTGTAAAGTGCGCGCCACCTACTTTCACCGCGCGCCGCCATGCACGCACGGCGCGGCGTTCTTACGTCAGCCACGAGTGCCCCCTGCTGCTAACCCGCTCGTGGCCACCACTGAACGACATCGTTCACTTGGGACTGAGATAGGAACCAGTTAACACTTCGGAATAAGATAGGCACCAGTGAAGACTTGGCTATCGGATAGGCACTAGGCAGACCTCTAGCTCAACTATGTATCAGCATTCTGCAGTACTGAGCTATGTAAAAGTTAAGTATTACTAAGTCTCTAAGAAATATATATCTCGTTCTAATTTACTCTAGTGTTTCTAGTTTCTGCTGTCCCACTGTCTTGTCACCTCCTATCTGCACAAGCGTGCATCCTTCATTCCTGTGTTGGTCTTTCTACTCGGCCACCGACGCCTACGACGGAAACGAGACACAAAAGCGGTGACGAGACTGGGACACAAAACTCTTGGTACACATCGAATTTAATATCTGATAGACCTGTCGTCAGCAATATAAATCATACCGTATTTTATCGCGTAATTCCCTCCCCCCCTTTCTTTTCTAGAAAACACTAGGGAGGGAATTATGTTGGTAGTTATTCAGAAAGGAAGAAAACCTATGTATTAGGCAAGTAAAAGATACCGGTATACGGCAATTTGTGAAAAAAATGGTACCTACAGTGCGTTTAAAATTAGTTGCGACTTTTTACATGTCCGTGCGGAGCGAGTGGACGGTTCGCATAGTTTCCAGCGTATGCTAAGCGCGCCGGCAACATCTAACGCCACGCTGGCGTCTGGAAACATTCTTTGTCGGTAGGAACAACAATGCAGGATAGAGGATGCAAAGGGCCACGTGCTACTGTTTACACACGCTTTGGCAACAGCGGTTCCTTACAAGCCGAGCCGGTGGCGGCGGGAGTGGAAAAAGCCGGCTCACTACTGCTGTTACATGTTCGTTTATTATTTACCATTATCGGTGTAAGATAACAAATGTTCAAATGTTTGTTAAGCTTATGGGACTTAACTACGGGGTTATCAGTCCGTAAACTTACAAACTACTTATCAACTAGCTTATCCTAAGGACGGCAGAAATATCCATGCCCGAGGGGGGTTTCGAACCCCCGACCTTAGTGGCCGTGCAGACCGTGACTGGAGTGTCTCAGTCCCCTCGGCCACCGCGGCCGGCGTAAGATAACACATTTAGTTTAAATTTTGCCGTGTAGTTTGAATATTTCACCATTATAACGACTTGTAGTAAACTGACCTAGAAATATGTCTGCGGCTTAAAGTTTCAAATTTACGGTATGTTGTGACAATGGAAATATTCGTTCGTGGCAGTACCGCTGCGTTCATTGTTTTCCATTGTCAAGTTATTTGAAGGCCGCTCCTGTTAGAACGAACCAGGAGAGGGACCTATGAGCGAAATAAATAAAATAATTTTTTAATTATGAAAAATTGTAAGGGAGGGGAATATGCGAGGGGGGTGCTTATGCGATAAAATACGGTGTATGTTTTCCACGAACGATATCTCGTACAACATGAATGTGGCTACATGTCGTCCGTGTGTTGTGCATGGTGTGAGAAAATATTTGTGTCTTGAATGAAATAAATCGCAATTTGCGATCAGTTATGGCTTCACTGTACTAGGTTTATATGGAATACCACATTGCGGCGAATGAAAATTTGTGCCCGGTCGGGATTCAAACCCGGGATCGCCTGCTTACTAGTCAGACGCCTTGACCACTCCGCCACCGAGAACACAATGGCCAGCCTGACTGCAGAGGACTCTTCCCTGCACCCCCCCCCCCCCCCAGGGGGCCCGCAGCTCTTTTGTGGATACGTGTGTGGCGCGCACGGGGTCCCGAGCCGAAGCGACCTTTCTTCTGTCCCAGGCCGCTTCTCTCTTTCCGCCCGGTTTGTGCCTTCGCCCGGAGACGGGCGGTTTCAGTCAGTCTAAGGTTTTTTTTTTTGGCTTCCTCTTTCCGGTCCTCTTCCTTTCCTGTTCTTTCGCCTTCCCCTCTTGCTCCTTTCTCCTCGACCCGCCCTTTAATCCCCGCCTCGGCGTTTGAGATTCTCCCTCCTTCATCCCTTTCTTTCCTTTCTTTCCTCCCTGTGCGTATGTGAAGGTCAACCCACGCTCTGCATAGTCGGTGGCGGAGTAAGGCGTAACTCTCCGCCCCGGGTAGACATGTAGCGCACGTACGTATCCCCCGGTAAAGGCCGGGCCCAGGGAGGTACCTTATGGTACCTTCCGAACATGCCGATTGGTCCCTCCGTCCGTTCTCGGGAGGTGTGACCTGAGGTGCGAACAGTCACCTAAGGCGGGTGCGTCCTCAGAGAGGGCCCCCACAAGGAAGGAGCACGCCATCGGAGACGCCGGTAATCATGGGGAACACCTCCGCCATGAAACCTTCCAAATCTTCTATCACCTTGATCCAAAAGCGAAAACATGACGATTCTCAGCCACAGAAAGTCTTGCCGAACATTCCTAAGTTCCTGGTAGTCACTCGAACTGATGATAAGGATTTTTCTGCTGTAAATCCTTTTATCATTCAGAAGGGTGTCGATGCGATCGCAGGTCCCTTGGAGACCTGCTCCAGACAACGCAATGGGACCTTGTTGCTTGAAATAGAGAATGCATTCCAGGCACAGAAGTTACTTGGGCTACACTTGTGCATACTTTCCATGTGAAAATGTGAAAGTGGAGGCTCACCGCACCCTCAACTCTTCACGGAGAGTAGTCTTCTCTAGATTGCCCCGTTTATAAAGAAGAGCGGATCATCCAAGAGATTCGCGTGAAGGAAAAGGTCTCAACCTATGCCGCTCGGAAGTTATTAGCGAGTAGGAAGCCCGGTTTACTCCCATCAGGTACTTACAGCCAGGTCCTCATCTCCCCTCGACCAACTAAGGAGGTAGGCATTCAGACCTGCGATTTAACCTTCGGATAGCCCGAAAATTGCTCGTTCTACCTCTCCGATCCCTTCTGCCCGTTCTACAGTGAATTCGTCAACCAGTTCCCATACATCCCGGGCACCTAAATCCGCTGCCCGGAGTTCAAAAAAAGAACCCGTTCGTGGAGATTTCCTCAAGACCGCTTCTTCAACCCGTCATGCCACTAAGAAGGCTCACAAAAAGAACAGCCCCCCCTTCCCCTTCGGTCACGCCATCCAACAGTTGCCGGCCTCGGCCGTCTTCAGTTTCACCGGGACGCTTCGTCTGCTGGGCACCCGGCCGTGGAAGCTGCCCCTCCTGATTAACTCAGGGAGGTGGCAGACGCGTCAGTCGAACCTATGGAACACGACCCTTTGCCCCTAGATAGCGATAGCAGTGCTCCCTCGAAGTCCGGTCCTCAGCGGCCGTCGAGGTGACCCCAGCTGCTTGTTCCTTTTCATCTTCTTTTCTTCTCTCATTTTTATCATGGCGCTCCTTCAATGGAATATTCGCGGCATTCGTATAATCTGGAAGAGTTAAAACTACTCCTTCGATTGCACTGCCCGCTTCTAGTCTGCCTCCAAGAAACTAAGTTACGTCCAAGTGATCGTGCAGACTTCCCCCACTACACCTCTGTGCGTTTTCGACCTGCCACCTGTGGAAGGTACCCCAGCCCATGGAGGGGATCTGATGCTCCTTCGAGACGACGTCTATTACCATCCCATTTCATTGTATACTCACCTACAGGCAGTTGCCGTCCGCATCACTCTATCCATATTTACCTTTTCCCTCTGTAATATCTATTCGCCATCGTCATCTGCCCTTACTAGTGCAGATGTGCTACACCTCGTTGATCAGCACCCTTCACCTTTCGTGTTGGTAGGCGACTTCAATGCCCACCACCCCCTATGGGGCTCTCCAGCACCTTGTACGAGAGGCTCCCTCTTAGTGGACCTTTTCCACCACCTCAATCTTGTTTGCCTCAACACCAGTGCACCGACCTTCCTCTCTGACACAACACATACTTATTCCCACATAGACCTTGCGATATGCACTCCTCAGCTTGCCGGTCGGTTTGAGTGGTATGCACTTTCTGACACGTACTCGAGTAACCATTTCCCTTGTGTCATCCACTTCCTGCATCATTCCCTATCTCCTCGTCCCACCAGTTGGAAAATCTCTAAAGCCAACTGGGGGCTTTATTCTTCCATGGCTGTTTTTCACGAATTTTCCCTGGTGTGACAGTCAGGTCGAATACCTCAGAGAGGTTATTCTCACAGCTGCATTCCATACCTCTTCTCCATCCATCTTACAGATTATTTTTTGACTACTCACTCGATCGCCAATATGTTGTCTGCAATAGCCTTGCTTCCACCTGGGGTTCGGTTTCGCCGCCTGCTTCAGCGGCTCGATTTTACCCTTCCTTCCACCTTTCGGTTGAGTGAAAGCCCATTGCCACCATGGCATCAGGCCCAGGTTCACACCCACCTTGAACTTAGTTCGCTTCCCAAAGACAGCACCCCGGATTGTGTATACCGCTCGAGGCTTGTCGAACTCCGTTCGCGGTTCACTAATGCCATATTTATTTACACTGATGGTTCCAAGAGCACTGACGGTGTCGGATCTGTCTTCGTCGTCGGGGACAACCGTTTCCAATACAAGCTCCCTGACCGGTGCTCGATTTTCATGGCTGAGCATTTTGCCCTCCATCAGGCTGTTTTGTATACCTGACGCCGCCGCCAACCCTTTTATGCCATCTGTTCGGACTCCCTTAGTACCCTACAGAGTCTTAAGGACCCTTTCTCGAACCATCCTCTCGTGTATCGGATCCAACGCTCCCTCCAGTTGGTAGCAGATGACAGCTGTCACGTTTCTTTCCTGTGGGTCCCTGACCACGTGTGTGTGCCCGGGAATGAGACCGCCGACATAGCAGCCAAGGCAGCAGCTCTTCTGCTTCGCATGGCAACCTTTTGCGTCCCAGCGGACGAAGTTCTATGGGCTCTTCGCCGGAGTATTGTGTCGTCCTGGCACAGTGCGTGGTTCTCACTCCACGACAATAAATTGAGAACCGTAAAACCGATCCCGACCGCTAGGAGGACCTCCTCACGCTCCTCTCGGCAAGAGGAGGTCATCCTGGCCCGGTTGCGGATCGGTCACTGCCGTTTCAGCCACCGTCATTTGCTAACCGCCGATCCTACACCGCTGTGCTCCTGCGGTGAATTGCTGACGGTGCGACATGTTTTACGGTCTTGTGTTAATTTTAATCATCTACGTGAAGCCCTTCACTTTCCGTCTACTCTGGAGGAAATTTTAGCTGATGACACACGAGCAGCTGCTCGAGTTTTGCGTTTTATCAACTTGGCCAATTTATCAAAGGATATTTAACCCTTTTAATTGTTTTTTTATCTCTCGTTTTTAGCCTTCTCTTGATATTCTAATTGGCAGTTACCAATTTTTTTGAGTTCTAGCGAATCTCTGGGTTCTCTGTGTTCGCTCCTCAGGTGGCTCGGAGAGAGCCATCAGGGGCAGCTACGAGACGTACGACGCCCGGTGCTTCGCCAGGGCCGCTGTCTCTGAAGCCGAAGCCCTATGGTCGCCGCTCGCCATCAAACGACGGGAGATAGCGGCAACGTCACGGAGTGCAGAGGTCGCTAACGGAAGCAGAAATCACAGGCCGGTCACCGCCACTCTGCCACCCCGTCAGCAACGGTGGGCCTCTCACGTGGAGCTCAGCAGCAATCAGCAAACGCACCGCCGAGCTGCCAAAGTAAAAAAGAGAAAGTCTGGAACAGTCATTTCGGATACGGTAGATGGGATTGCCAAGGTGGTGGTGACCATGACAAAAATATTAAGCAAGAAATTGCTAATATATTAGACTAGCTGAATACCCGGCGTTGCCAGGGTATTTATTTATTCCTGTCATTTTTCAGGTATAGGCTATATCCATTTCTATAAGGGCTGTATGTCTGTAAAATCTCTTGGCAATACAATTAGCAGTAAAGAAGTAATAGATTGGGGTATGATGTGGCGGTTTTCCAAGAACGTTAATGTTTATGTGCTCATATCTCATAAACTACGTGTCGTACTGTGATAGAATTTGGAAGATATATTCAAATATATGTGTGTGTATACTGTCTGTAAACTTTCCTGTGACTACAATTTTTAGTTATATACATGTGGCGTCTGTTCCGAGAGAACAGACGTCACTTCTGATCCTGCAGTTGTTATTATTTAATATTCATAGAATATATGACATCAACTGCGATTGGGCAAAGCTGGGTACACATTTTCAGCTTTGCCCAATCGCAGTTGATGTCATATATTCTATGAATATACAATTTGTAGTGTTCAAATTATAAATTGTAACGTCCTACTGAGACCCGTCGTTTTACTCCGTAAACAGCGGAAAAGTAATAAGCTAGAAACATTTTTCCTTTCATCATTTTACTGTGGTTGCCAGCGAGAGAAAGTTTAATAAAGGTTTGAAACTATGTTTAAAGTTTGTTGCAAGTCGCTAAGTACTGTCATTCTGATACAGTGTATTTTGATAGTCTCGTCGCATTATATGACACTTTTTGCGATTCCTGTTGGTTATGACGTAATATCAACCATGTGATTGTTAACGATGCAGTAATTGTTACCTCATGCCGGCCGCGGTGGCCGAGGGGACTGTGGCACTCCAGTCACGGTCTGCACGGCCACTACGGTCGGGGGTTCCAATCCCCCCTAGGGCATGGATATTTGTGCCGTCCTAGTTCGTAAGTAGTTCTTAAGTAGTTTGTAAGTTTAGGGATTGATGACCCCGTAGTTAAGTACCATAGACTATACAAACATTTGAACATTTTTTGTTACTTCACGCTAAGGAATGTTTGTACCAAATCTGTTTGAAATCGGTCCAATGGTTTAGGAGAAAATGAGCAGCACTGTCGCAAAATGCAGCAGTTTTTTCGCGCATCTCATTGTTTATGATGTCATATGTCGTGAACTGTATATCGTATGTGATTCTTACAAAAAATGTTTGTATAGCTTATGGGACTTAACTACGGGGTCATCAGTCCCTAAACTTACAAACTGCTTATGAACTAACTAATACTAAGGACGGCACAAATATCCATGCCCGAGGGGGGATTCGAACCCCCGACCGTAGTGACCGTGCAGACCGTGACTGCAGCGCCTCAGTCCCCTCGGCCACCAGGGCCGGCGGTTCTTACACTTGCGGTGACCGTCGTCATGGATTGAAGCTTAAAAAAAAAGGTAAAGCAGTCAACAATCCGAAGATTGGTTTGAACACCACAGTGCTTTACTAGGCATGGTCCTGTTTGGAGATGGTATGCCGTTGCCTTCCTCCGACCTTCGAACTGACTTACCCAGTCAGTTATAGGGGGACCTACAGTTTAACGTGGGTTCCGAACCACGGTGCTACTCGGTATTTTTCACATGAGGAATACTGCCAGAGGTGAAAGAAGTGGAAAGTGACAGATAAAAATCCTAGGACCTGGCGGGGATCGAACCCGCGACCTTTGGATTTGTAGTCTGGCACTCTACCACTGTGCAACCGAGGCGCACGAAGCTTATATGTACAAAATTCCAAAAAGATTCAAACAAAACTGTAGAATTGTATGCAACACGTACAAACACACGGACACTGCATTATATATTAGATATCGGAGCATGGAATAGCAGTAGCTTAGGCAAGGTAGGAAGCAGTGAGGAGTACCCGGTTGGTCTCAATCAGGCCTCTCCAACTCGAGCTCTCGGTGCTTGCACGCCCCGTTTCCGCGCCGTGCGGCCCCTGTGCTTTCCCCCCACCAGTCTTGCCTCGCCGTGTAACAGTACTTGTGAGACAAAGACAACGCTCGCCCTCGCGTCTCCTTGGATGCGCTAAATATTCGTCTTGAACGTTATCAAATAGAACACTTATAATCCATCTTGCGAAAGCTTAGCATAAGCATAAAAGGTTTGCATTTATGTGTAACATTTTTTTAATGCTTAATAGTTAGGTTTTTTAAGCCTGATGGGAAACCACAATGCTTAATATAACTCTCTGCCGTAAGTATAATAGCTCTGTCACTACGAAAATAAACATCCCGTAACACGCGAGGGGACTGAAGGAACAGACACAAGGGACCTGATTACTAAATTAAAAGCACTATTGCCACGATCTGAAGAAAACCAAAAATTTACCTTTTTTTTAATTGCACTTATGGCTACATCCGGGAGTATACAGTTATTATATAAAAATTTCTAAGATAAGTTCGAAGAAATAAATTTAAAAAAAAATAAAAAATAAACTGCACTCAAAAATTTTTATGGTGCCTTTTTCTGGGCACACACAGGATAACCCATCAAGTATCCAAATTGAGCTGACAGAACCACAGTACAATTCAATTTCGATAGACCACTATTTCCATTAGTCTACAGTAATAATTTAAATTCCCTTATATACAGGGTGTTTCTATAAGTGTGTTTGCCTCTGTTACTTATAAAATAATAGGTGACGGGAAATTTTAATGCGGTAGGTCAACACAAGAAATGTTACACTTTCTGCGGAGCTATGAACATAGTTTATTGTATCATTTTCCAAAGACGTACACCACAAAGATATAATTTTTTAAAGGGAACAATAGCTTTTTCTATCGTGCATTGGATTCGTTGAAACCAGCTGCATCCAAATCAATTTAAACTACATTCCTATCACTGTTAGTTTGGGAGCTACAACCCTTCCCAGTTTCAGGGGCAGATACCACAAGCGCTGCGCATAATGCAATGCGACTTCTAAATGTGGTGCGGCCGAGTTGTAATGTCGCCGGTGTCACGGAGCGAGAAACTTCCTCGATGCGCTGTTAGACTGCCGACTGTCGCCGCACACGGCCGTATACCCGACAGTTGGAGCCACACAAACAACCGAGGCTCTATATACCACAGTTACTAACATCGGATGACGATGGCACACACGAACAACAGCGACAGTCGGCAGTCTAACAGCGCATCGAGGAAGCTTCTCGCTCCGTGACACCGACGACGTTACGACTCGGCCGCACCACATTTAGAAGGCGCATTGCATTATGCGCAGCGCTTGTGGTATCTGCCCCTGAAACTTTGAAGGTTGTAGCTCCCAAACTAGCAGTGACAGGAATGTAGTTTAAATTGATTTGGACGCAGGTGGTTTCAACGAATCCAATGCGCGATAGAAAAAACTATTTTTCTATTTAAAAAATTATATCTTTGTGCTGTAACTCTTTGGAAAATGATACAATAAACTATGTTCATAGCTCCGCAGAATGGGTAACATTTCTTGTGTTGACCTACCGCATTAAAATTTCCCGTCACCTATTATTTTATAAGTTACAGAGGCAAACACACTTAGTGAAACACCCTGTATAGCCTTTAATGAACAAGAATTCGCCGCGGCGGTGCGACCGAGCGCATTGACACCCTATGCTACGATGCGAGAGGCCGTTCCCGGTCAGGGGTTCGAATCCCCCGTCGGGCATGGATGTTTGTGTCGTCTTTAGTATACGGTAGTTCATAAGTAGTTTGTAAGTTTAGCGACTGAAGACCCCGCAGTTAAGTCTCTTAAGCTTAACAAACATTTGAACAAGAATTCCTGAGGATTCATGTCCTTGCCCTAAAATGTGTTGCAATGTTCTGAGCAATGTTCCTTTGTGAACAAATGTTCCCAATTATGAATAGTAACGAAATAAAAACAAGGTCAAGTTTAATGAATTGTTGCAAGCAGTATTTCGAATTGTAACTGCCAAAACTATTGTACCTAATGAGAAAATTTGTTTTGTTCAATGCGATGCCAAAGATCAACAAAGAATGTGAAAATTTGTATAAAATAAGGAGCGCAATAAAAGTTTCTGTCTATAATCAACAATTGATATTATCCCTTAACGTCAAGCGCTTATTGTTGCTCAAATATTAATGGGCAGGGATGTTGTTGTTGTTGTTTGTATAACTACGTGTTCATCAGTCCCTAAACTTACAAACTACTTATGAACTACTTACGAACTAGGACGGCACAAATATCCATGCCCGATGGGGGATTCGAACCCCCGACCGTAGTGGCCGTGCAGACCGTGACTGAAGCGCCTCAGTCCCCTCGGCTTCCGCGGCCGGCGGGCAGGGATGGGGAAGGATAATACAGCGTTGTGTAATCGTTGCTTCCAACACCTGCACTGATTTCCATTGTCAGTAGCCACGTTAACGCGAGTCGGAGCAATATTATTACATCTTCTTTTGTGCTAGCGGTCGAGGAGACCGCACCTGGGCCCTTGCGTTATGGATTCAGCACCGAGCTCTTCCTCTACTGAGCGTGCTAAAGACCCTCATTTTGAGGATATTGTTTTGTAATAGTTTGAAGACCCTTTAGGAAGTGATGTAGGATCAGACGATGACTATGAGATTCAAAGTGAACATAATTAAGACTCAAAATAGTGTGAAAGTGAAGAAGAAATTGTATTGGCTCTTATTAAATGTAGAACACGCTCCACCTGTGACCCAAAATAGAAGAGAAAGACGTGATATGTTTGCCATTGTTGCAAGAAGCCCACCTGCCTTGAGTATTCTACCAAAATTGGCATCGAGTGCGCAGAAAACATTTGAAAAGACAAAAAAGCTAACAACAAAGCAGTAGTGCAATTTTTATTTTTATTTTATTTTTTTTTTTATTTTTTTTTTTTATTATTTTTTTAGTGTTTCTTATGGTTTTACCATTACATACATAGCAAACAATAAGAATATAACACAAAGTAAAATTTAAAGGCCAGAGTATTTGACTTTTTACAGTGTTAATAAAATAATGCAAACTTAAATCTATTTTCTGCAGTTTTAAATGTTTGTTTGTTTGTATAGGCTATGGGACTTAACTACGGAGTCATCAGTCCCTAAACTACAAACTACATACGAACTAGGACGGCACAAATATCCATGCCCGAGGGGGGATTCGAACCCCCGACCGTAGTGGCCGTGCAGACCGTGACTGGAGCGCCTTAGTCTCCTCGGCCACCGCAGCCGGCTCTGCAGTTTTACGTTTGCAGATATATATATTGAATAAAATTCATTTTATAATGTATTCTTTTTACAGAATTTATGTAGACAAAAGTAACTTTTTGCGTTGTAAATGGAATTAGATCACTTAGATAACAATCATAACTATTTATGATTATTCAAAAATTGCGGTCTACCAGACCGAACTTGGGACAGAGTGTCACAGAAAAATGACCTGGGAATCTAAGGGTTATTATTGGTTCTAATACGTCACAAACAACACGACTGTCGCCTAGCTACGCGCGTCGTGAACACGTTCCCCTGCTACCTCTGCGCTGACAGCCCTGTGCCTGTCCCACTACACACCACCGACTGCTGCAGCACCAGTGCTTTTCCCGGTGCCCGTCGGTGCTCGCGAAGCACCCGAGTTGGACAGGCCTGGTATAAATCATCATGCTACAAACTATGCGACCGCTCCCGAAGGAGGTTCGAGTCAGGCATTATATATTTTTTTCCTTAATGGAGGTTATTTTAAGTAGTTTCTAAATCTAGAGAATGTTCAAAATGTTCAAATGTTTGTTAAGCTTAAGGGACTTAACTACGGGGTCATCAGTCCCTAAACTTACAAACTACTTATGAACTACCTACAACTAAGGACGGCACAAATATCCATGCCCGAGGAGGGATTCGAACCCCCGTCCGTAGTGGCCGTGCAGACCGTGACTGAAGCGCCTCAGTCCCCTCGGCCACCGCGGCCGGCTCTAGAGAATGATGACCATAGCAGATTTACAAACTTTTCAGCACATGAAAGCTGTAAAATCTGAAAATGGGTAATGAAAAGGCTAAGTAAAGACATACTGGGGGTCAGTGGAGTAACAAGCCGAGAAGGTAAAGATTGTTACAGAAAATGGAGGGTGGCATCAGCAGCCGTGGAAGATTGTATAGCGTGGGTAGTAGTCGTTATGAAAAGGAACATAGGTCATAAACTAATGTGACCAGTAAAAGGGTTGTTCTCATCAGATTCCACAGCAAATCAGCACCGACAATGATAGTTCAGGTATTCATTCCGCCATAAAATCCAAGAAGATGAAGGTGAATATTACGAGGATACAGAAATGTAATTTAGTATGTAAATCGAGATGAACATCTAATAATCACGAAGTTGTAGTACATGGCTATAGGTGAAGCAATAGAAGAAAGATCTGTGGGGGAAATTGAGCTTGACATCAGAAATAAGATAGGAGAAAATCTAATCGATTCTGTAACAATTTAGAGATTCTATTGGAATACTCTGTTCATATATTACAAGAGAATAAAGTATAAAAAAATCTGTATATATTGATAGGTTCTGAGTGGATTAAATCATTGTCAGACATTAAAAATCAATTATTGGATTTTCAAGCGTACCCGGGAGACTATATAGACTTAGATCACAATTTCACAGTAGACTGAAGTACAGAGGAAGTTCACTAGATATGTATACACAGCCATGAGGAATACAATAGTAGGTAGTTCAGTTGAAGGGAAGCAGCCAGCTCTGAAAATGGTAATCACAACTGGAAAGGCATTCGCAGACTGCAAGGTAACTCCGAAAAAAATGTATTTAACAGAAGAAATATTTCAACTCATCCGTGGAAGAAGGAAGTACTGCAAATCATTGGGAAGTGGAAATCAATCGACTTCTGAAGCGGGTGAGTAGAATCTATGAGACTGACGTACTACCGGACTCTCTCGAAAACAGCATCCACGCAAATCCCAAGATAGCAAGGGCATAGGTGTGAGAACCAACGTAGAGTCGCCCTAAGAGCACACTCATCAGCGTTACTGTCGAGACGTAAGGAAAATGACAACAGAACACTGAGGAGCCGTTAGATGACTATCGGTTCGACTTTAGAAAAGGTAAAGGAACCAGAGAGGCTCTTACGTTACGCCTGGTGAAACAAGAAGATCGAAGAAAAGTCAAGGCAAATTAATGGGATTTGTTGGCTTGGAAAAAAAAAGGTTGAACAATGTGCTGTACATTAGCGCAAGATTTTCGTAATTCTAAGAAATATAGGAGTACGTCACAAGGAAAATATGTTCAATATATAATATCTTCATATATACAAAAAGAAAACCAAGAGAAAATATTGAAAGTGTTCCTTGTTTTGTGTCATAAAGGGACCAAACTACTTTGGTTGTCGGTCCTGCATAATGAGGACTATATGCCAAAGAGCGAAGTGCTCTGATTAAATTTGGTGTAATACAGTGAAGCAGTCTTTTATCCTTTCAGTAAACATGGCGAAAAAGCAGTGATGGAAATAAAAATCAAGGTTCCAGGGTGATGTAACAATTCTGGGTGAAGGTATGTGAATGGTTTCGCTGATAAAATTGGTATCCTCAGTAATTGTGAAGTATTTCAGGATCTGTTGAATTGAATAAATCCACTTTTATGTTCATACTGTGGAATGAGTGTGAACCTCTAACAGACAAAAGTAATGAGAAATAGTAGTAATGATAGTAATGAAAATCTCAAGATCAAAATTGTTGATCAGGACGGAGAGCAAGTTAAGGAATTCGTATGTCATAGAGGAAACGAAGCAAGGAAAACAAGAGGACGTTAATGGTTTAGAAGAGTCTACTGGTATCAAGGCTTTGATATGAGAAAGAAATTTCTGAAAATGGGCTGTTTTAGCACAACTTTGTATGAAACCGGAATATGGAGTGTTGGTAAAATGGAACAGAAAAGATTCGAAGCATTTGATATGTGGAGCAAACGAATGTTGAAAAGTTTTGTTGAATGTTAAAATAAAGAAGTAGGAAGTTCTTTCTGTCATCAGAGAAGAGAGAACAATACGAGAACCACTGACAAGAAGATATTACAGGATCAGACGATATGTATTATGACTTGGAGCTATAGTGTGTAGAAACTGTCTGGGAGGACAACAAATCATTAAGGACATTAAATAATTGATGACTTACCTTGCAGCAGCTTATCTGAAAAGAAGGAACTGACGCAAGATAGGAATTCGTGGCGAACTGCGTCAAACTGGTCTTAAGACTGAGGCCTCAAACAGAGGGTCGGATGGGGGAGGGGGGGTCACGTGATCAGCATAGTACTCTTCCGCTTGTTGGTTCTTTTAATGTAGAAAGCCGCTGCTGATAGTTTGTCGTTTCGGTGCACTCTGAATCAATCTACCACCATGGACACTCAGTACCGACAACTAAATTCGGGTGCCACACTTGACGGTCATAGACACTGAGGAGGTGAAATTTTTAATTACAGTTATTATGGATTAATTTCTAAATATTGTGTTCTACTTATTTATGTATCTAAAAATAAACACATAACAAAGTGTTAACTTAAACCTGTATATGAATGGCTACATTTGCTTGTTTCATCTTCATCATGCATCCGGAACTGTCCCCAACGACAGATAAACGATCGAGAAACCTGTGTTGACAGGTTTTTTTAGGATGAATCCAATACAGATTTGCACGTTACTTGTCATCCAGTTAAGTTTTTTACTAAATGTCCTGTATCACCATGTGACATTACAGATAAATGGAGGAAGCAAGTTTTGGCAAGCTGTTGGGTTCCCCAGCCGTCCGGCTAACAGTTTGGACCAAGTGAATTAAAAACACGTCGTTAAGAAAACCCTAATCTGCTATTTAATATTATTCTCAGTAACGTTCGTTTTTTGTTGTAGACTGCCTATTAAATACGTCATGGACGACTAAAAATAGTAGATATGCAGAAGATAGTTTATACATAAACAATTATATGTATTTTTGGACAAGAACTGAATATATATGCATAAAAAGCCATGATAAATAATAGTTGTGTAACTATAAATCGATGGCTGCAGTATATTTGAACAGTGAGACGCCACGCTTAATAGCTACCTGAGCAAAGAGCTTCAGTCTCAACCGATTTTAGTAGTTAAATAAGTATTCGTTTGTTAAAATGTAAACAACATTTGTAGGGATATGGTAAAAGCATTTAATTCTGTGATATTCAAATGTATAATATCTTGGAAGGGAAATTGTATTTTAAAGATGAGGCATTAAGATGAACGAAAGGTTGCAATTTTGAGATCAGGTAGAGCACACTTTCGAACGCTTTGGACTGAGGAACTGCGATAATTAAGCAATCGTGTACTCGTGTGATGACAAACTGTGTTTTATAACAGATACTGTAATTAATCGCGGATTAATTTGGAACTGCAATGTTCGATGGACTTAATTAATTTACGAGTGATAATTTGAACTTTTGAGTGCGTGTGGTACTTATTATGCCTCTCATGAACAGTAGTTGGAGAAATATTCAGTTATTTACCGATGTATAGTAGGACCACCTCCGCATTTTCATGTCCAAAAAGAATAATAAACTCCATTTATAAAGAATTACTTCATGAGTGGATCACTTCTTTATCTTAGAATCCATTTTGTTGGTTATTCAGTGGTTTAATTTATGTTTGTTTAAATATATTTTCGCATCGTCATATGCAGATCGATAGACTGGCTAATCTACAGATTATTGATCTTGTTTAAACGGAGTGGGTAGCTGTTTAGGGCATAGAAGCTGACATACGTAGCTCACCCCTATGAACAGATACAACGAGTCATAAACCTTTTACTACCCTGCGTTATGTATTGAGTACCAATAGGAAGGTAGCAACCACACGAAGCACTATAGACTGAGCTGCTTTGAACAAATAAAAATTCTGAATTTTAAGATTACCAACAGGCAGAGGACAAAGATAGACTCTCAAAAGAAAACCAAGAAATACGAGCAGGTTTTCCATGTCGTTGAGAAACTGAAAGCTCTCGACATAAAAAAAACGTAAAAGAATTAAACTTAGCTAGTAGCTAAATAATGGTTTAAAATTTGTTTTACTTCTTTATATAGTGTTTTTTTTAATTTTTATTTCTTTATTTTTATTTTATTTGGATATATGATAAATCCTACATATTTCGTAAGTATCTAGAAACGTGTGTAGAATAATTGGAGAGTATTATGAAGAATTGGTATAATATATATAATGTAGAAAATGTAGAAAAGCTACAATTTGTTACCAAAAATGTTACCAACACTTAACGTGCCAGTTTTGGTATTTGAGGGTATCATACAATTTCTGTAGGATAAATGCTTATTTTGAATACAAAAATGCAGCAGAATTCATTAAATGATTGTCTCCCATGCAGCACTTGCCTTCTGACTGAAAACTGCTGGTATGTAAAAATACAAATTAGAATCTTTCATGAATGAAACTATCACTCTGCAGCGGAGTGTGCGCTGATATGAACTACCTGGCAGATTAAAATCGTGTGCCGGAACCGGGATCGCAGGAGAACTTCTGTGAAGTGTGTAAAGTTGGAGCTGAGGTACTGGCTGAAGTAACGTTCTGATGACCTAGGGGTAAGCGTGCCCGAATTGTCGGTAGAGCGCTCGAGAAAGGGAAAGTTCAGTTTCGAATCCCGGTTCCAGCACACGATTTTAATATCCCAGAAAGTTTCAAGAATCTTTCGTGTTCAGAGACACAACTGAGTCTGCTGGCTTGGCTCATTAATCCATTCTCCTGCTGGTACTCTGTCTGGTGGTCGAAATTCTAATGGTATGTATATCAAAGTTTCTGTTCTATTATATTTTACAGTAAAGGTAATAAAATGGTATAGTTTAAAGAAATTTACTATCCGTATGTGGGAACTTCTGAGTAGTGTATCGATAATCCTATAGTTGTATCAGCTGTTAAAGAACAAAACTGCTAGCAGTACACACTCGTATTAACACTGAAATGGAAACTTACATTTTAAGATGCATCCAATCAAGAAGTATGATATCTATGGGTACATGACAGTCAAAGAACACATCCAGATACTTCACATATTTTCCTGGTGATACTAATGAAGGAATAGTCACTACCACGCCCCACAAACAAATAAAACCCCCACCCATTTCAACCTGTTTACTGTACACATCAATTTATACACTGAAGGCAGCTAATATCGTACCGAGCGAGGTGGCGCAGTGTAACACACTGGACTCGCATGCGGAATGAAGGTGGTTCACATCCACCTGCGGCCATCCAGATACAGGTTTTCCTTGATTTTTCTAAATAACTCCAGGCAAATGCCTGGATGGTTCCTTTCAAAGGGAATGCCTGAATTGCTCCAAAATCCTAGCATAAGCTCCGTCTGTAATGACCACGATGTCGATGGGACGTTAAACACCAAGCTTCCTTGCTTCCTTCCTTCCTTCCTAATAAAGTGAGGGGCTCTCTCTTCTCTGTTTAATATTCACAGAATATATGACATCAACTGCGATTGGGCAGAGCTGAAAATGTGTACCCAGCCGGGATTCGAACCCGGGTCTCCTGCTTTCTAGGCAGTTGCGCTGACCCCTACACCACTGGGGACACAGTGATCACCGCACCTGCAAGGACTACCTAAGCACGCCTCCCATCAGATATAAATTTCCAGCTTCGCCCTGCCCACAGTACTCAAACTCGTAGTTATGAAACTAATTCCCGTAAGAGTAAGGGCTTCAAACTTGCCCACCCCTCTTCTCTGTTCATCGCATCGAAACACCACGTGAGTGAGTCTACAAGTCCCTGGCACGTCTCCGGACGCAGATCATTTATAGAGTGGCAGCCAAGTATGGTCTGTTCGTGGATGCAGGATTCATGACAGAGCCAAGATATATCACATCACAGATATGCTATATGTTCATGAACCTTTCCCTTGCGGTGTTCGAGCAATGTGACGACGCATTATCAACGTGAAACACCAGACAACAATAACCGTGTTGGAAGGCGAAAGATGCCTCAAAATTTGTCACGAGCAGCTCAACATACCGCGGATCATTCACTTTCCATCAAAACTAACGGTTTTATTCCACATCAGCAAAACGTATCCCAGACCATAACAGACGCACAGCACTGTTTTGGACCGCATCTACTTGGCAGGAGAGAGCCATCGATTCCTGTGCTCAGCGTTTATCGAGGGTGGCTGGAATGCCAGTGGCCGTGGGATATGACATTTTCATTCAATCATCTACGATATTCCGTGGATATCGCTCAAAGTGTGAATGTGAATTCCTATAGAATCGGAATTGCCATCCTTGCAGTAGCGACAATCGATCACCGTTAGTACGGCGTCAGCTGACGATTGACTTTCAAGTTACACAAATCACTCACACACACACACACACACACACACACACACACACACACACACACACGTGTCTTACGGTTCTTACGCCATCTCCAACTAGCAGAGGGCGAGTTTAGTATGCGTCCGTACTGCCACTGGTCAAACGTGAAGTGCTCTGAATAACCGGTCGTCATCTGTAGGGATTTTTTGTGATCTCTCAAAGGCCTTTGACTGTGTACATCACGGAAT
Organism: Locusta migratoria; assembly: GCA_026315105.1. NCBI lineage: Eukaryota > Metazoa > Arthropoda > Insecta > Orthoptera > Acrididae > Locusta > Locusta migratoria. The sequence goes on along the minus strand of CM048744.1, from coordinate 196,291,173 downwards.
TCATTCAGATCAGCTGAAGCAGTGTGGGGCAGTCCACAAAGGTTTAATTCGTACTTAACTGGAAGAGTGCGAAACGTTGAAATAACTGGTTCAGGTAGGCCGTAAAATATCAGCTAATTCCTCAAACTGGAGGGCTACCAAGAATGGGATCCTCCAGGGTTCGGACTTGCGTTCTTTGCTGTTCTTGATATACGTTAATGATTCACCATTCTATTAAGGTTGAGAGGCGTTTACTATTTCGACGCATTCTCAATTTTATAGATCTGATTTTTATAGTTGATGTGTGTAATTACGAGATGTTGGGATGTGCACGAGTATTTTGTCAGAATCTGGTTTTGACTTGGGGAGTGTGGTGGGAAAACTACGTCATCAGGGGTCTAGTGGAATCTACATCTATCTACATAGATACTCATCTACATCTACATAGATACTCTGCAAATCACATTTAAGTGCCTGGCAGACGGTTCATTAACCACTTTCATAACTTTTCTCTACCGTTCCATTCTCTAATAACGCGCGGGAAGACAGAACACCCAAATCGTTCCGTTTTCGATCTGATTTCTCTTATTTTATTAGGATGGTCATGTCTCCCTAAGTAGGTGGGTGCTAGTAAAATATTTTCGCATTCAGAACTAATATTCGGTGATTGAAACTTCGCAAACAGATCACGCCGCAATGAATAACGTCTTTCTTTTAATGATTTACACCCCAATTCGTGCAACATTTCCGTGACACTTTCCCCCCCGTAACGTGATAAAACAAAACGAGCTGCCCTTCTCTGAACCTTCTCAATATCTTCCGTCAGTCCCACCTAGTGAGGGTCCCACAAGGGGCAACAGTACTCCAGGAGAGGACGCACAAGTGTGATGTAGGCAGTCTCTTTGGTGGAGCTGGTGCATCTTCGAAGCGTTCTGCCAATGAAACGTAACCTTTGATTCGCCTTCCCCACAATATTTTCTGTGTGTTCTCTCCAATCAAAGTTGTTCGTAATTGTAACTCCTAGGTATTTGGTAGAATTTACGACCTTAGGGTTTGACTGATTCATCGTGTAATTGAAGTTCAGCGGATTTCTTATAGTGGTCATGTGTATTACTTCACACTTTTGTTTATTTTGTGTCAATTGCCAATCTTCGCACCAAGTAGAAATTTTGTCTAAATCGCTTTGCAGTTGCTGTTGATCCTCTGTTGACTTCATTAACTGATAAAAGACAGCATCATCCGCGAACAGTCTAAGGGAGCTATTCAGATTCTCTGCTAAATCGTTTATAAACACGAGGAAGAGTAGGGGACCTATAACGCTTCCCTGTGGAACGCTAGATATCACTTCTGTTTTACTCGATGACTTACCGTCAATTACAACGAACTGTGTCCTTTCTGATAGGAAATCGTGAATCCAATCGCACAGTTGGGAAGATATTCCATAAGCACGCAATTTCATTAGAAGCCGCTTGTGGGGTACAGTATCAAAAGCCTTCCGGAAATGCAGAAATACGGAATCGATTTGAGATCCCTTGTCGATGGCACTTAACACTTCATGTGAATAAAGGGCAAGCTGTGTTTCGCAAGAGCGATACTTTCTGAATCCGTGTTGACTATTGGTTAATAGGTCGTTCTCTTCGAGGTAGTTCATAATATGCGAACAAAGTATATGTTCCCAAATCCTACTGCAAATCGACGTCAGATAGGCCTGTAATTTTGGGGATCACTCCTATTGCCTTTCTTGAATATTGGAGTAACTTGGGCAACTTTCCAGTCTTTGGGTACAGATCTTTCGCTGAGTGATCGGTTGTAAATTATAGCTGAGTACGGACGTATTGCATCAGCTTACTCTGAGAGGAATCTAGTTGGTATACAAACTGGCCCGGAAGATTTGTTTTTGTTTAGTGACTTAAGTTGTTTTACTACTCCAGGAACATCTACTTCTAAGTTTCGCATGCTGGCATCTGTTCTTGGATTGAATACTGGAGTGTTCACTTCGTCTTCTTTGGTGAACGAATTTCGGAAAGCTGTGTTTAGTAATTCTGCCTTAGCAGTACTGTCGCCGGTAGTATTACCATTGCTATCGCTTAGTGAAGGTATTGCTTGTGTTTTGCCGCTAGTGTACTTCACATATGACCAGAATTTCTTTGGATTTTCTGCAAGATTACGAGACAGAATTTCGTTGTGGTAACTACTATAGGCTTCTCGCATTGATGTCCGCGCCAGGTTGCGAGTTTCAGTAAAAGATTGCCAGTCTTGTGGATTCTGTATCTTGTTTCTGCAACAGTGATCTGACCTGTTTTGTGTACCACGGGGGGTCAGCCCCCTCTTTTATTAATTGATTTGGTATAAATCTCTCGATTGCTACTGATATTATGTCTTTGAAAGGAAGCCACAACTGATCTACACTCGCATTTTTAGTTTTGAAAGACTGGAGATTATCACGCAGGAAAGCGTGAAGCGAATTTTTATCTGCTTTATTGAATAGATACATTTTTCGTTTTTTTTTTTTTTTTTTTTTTTTTTTTTTTTTTTTTTTTTTTTTTTTTTTTTTTTGCATTTGGGAATGAGGTGGGGTACACTGATGTAGAAGAACGTAGTTGGCTAGCCGCGTTGTCAGTGGACCATACATTTAGCTGAATGCCCAGACAGGGGAAATGCCGAAGGAGCAAGGCGACCGCTGAAGTTAGCGGAACGCCGGCGCCGAACAGCACTTGATGTGTTGAACCGTGAAAGAGGGAGTCGCACCAGCAAGCGACAGGCTAGCTATGAAGGGGAAAGCGGGACGCCGTTGCCCTGGGTGGCCCCCAGTGGACTCATCCAGATGCCGTTAGTTGGTGTCATGAGACCAACAAAGGGAGTGCCTGTTTTGAGGAGGGAGAGGCGGTACCCTTTAGATGTTGAGAGAGAGAAGTAGAGTGACGCTTTTGATCAGCCTGCGAAGAGAGTTCTTTTTGTAGTTTAGGCGCCAGAAATACGCGGGAATCATTTCGATTTGCGAAAAGTGTATATTCATTTGCTATGTGCCCTTGTTTTCTTGAGGTGAACTAGGCACCAGCTTCAGAACTGGCCATTGAAAAAGTGGAGGGAGTTATTCCGCAACGCCTAGCGAGCACGTTGAAGGGAGTTCTAAGGTAAATTTTGATGATTTTGGTCTGTAACTCCGGAAGAGTCAGATATGTTGGCTTTATTTTCTTCTTCTTCAGTTCTGGTGTCTGTCTTCTGCAGAGCCAGAGATGTTTTTCGAAGTTCATTTGCTCTCCAAACTGGGTGCCATGTCGGGAGTAGATAACTACTGTTTGCACAGAACATAGTACGTTTGTGTTTATATTCAGAGATTAAACTTATGTAAATGCACGGCGATTAATATCTCTTCTTTTGCTCAACTAGTTTCATCACTTGAACACTCGCTGGTAAATTCTGAGCAGTAAGACCGCATCTTAGCATCTGGCAGTGTCAACAACATAGAGAGGCGAGCGCTATGGATTGCTGAAGAATAAATATAGGGTGTCCATTAAAAAAAAACATAAGTTTGTGTTAAAAAAAACACATTTGCTTTCGTTTTAGAATGTTTCCAAATATGTACATTCATGGGCCCCGGCCGTACATTGATACCGGTGAAAGTCGTTTTCCAATAGCTGTTATTGTTCCAGAGATATTTTGGGTGGACAAGATAGCTGGGTCACCCTGTATGAAATTTGTTATTAATAAGGCAAGGTAAAGCAGTCAACAATCCGAAGATTGGTTTGAACATCACTTTGCTTTACTAGGAATGTTTCTGTTTGGAGGTGGAATGCCGTTACCTTCCTCCGACCTTTGAACTGACTTACCCTGCCAGTTGTAGATGGACCTACAATTAAGCACAGTGCTACTAGATAGTTTTCACATCAGCAACAGTGCCATAGGTGAAAGAAGGATAAAAATCCTAAAACCTGACGGGGATCGAACCGCGCCCTTGGATTCAGTCTGGCATTCTACACCTGTGCTTCAGCATTTAAAAAACAAACTGAAACTGTAACTCCTTCTACTCATAGTGTAATGATTTCCATCCCAGATCCTGTATCATTTCCGTAACGCTGTCTCTCCTTTATCGTGACAATACAAAACGAGTTGCCCTTCTTTGGACTTTTAATCGAAAAGGAGTTGTATGAACTGGAGCCTCTATTTTCATGTTGAAAATTCATCCCTACTCTGGAAGACTGTTTTCACGAAGAAAAAAAATAGTAAAACAATAAAAAAGTGGTAATAAAATTCAAAATTCAAATGTTTGTATAGTCTATGGGACTTAACTACGGGGTTATCAGTCCCTAAACTTACAAACTACTTATGAACTACTTACGAACTAGGACGGCACAAATATCCATGCCCAAGGAGGGGAGCGCCTTAGTCTCCTCGGCCACCACGGCCGGCGTAATAAAATTAAAGAGACGTTCCTCTCAAGCTCCTTTCTTCCCTTTGTTTCCTTTCCTATAGACAGGTAAATTCCAGGGGTAGTGTTAGTCAGGGGCCAACGACGGAAGAGGTTTTTTGTGACGACGGCACTTCAGTTTCCTTTTTTTTAACTTTTCACTTTAAAAAAAAGTAATAGTTTCTCATTCTGAAGTTGGTGACAAAAAAAAAAAAAAAAAAAAAAAAAAAAAAAAAAAAAAAAAAAAGTGTACCGGTCAGCACAACTACCTAGAATGCAGGAGAGCTGAATTCGAATCCCGGCTGAGGACACATTTTCAACATTACCCATTCGAAGTTAATGTCACTGATTCAGTAAAAATGAATAGATAACTGTGGGATCAAAAGTAGCGTCAAATTATTTTTGCACGAACCAGGGAAGTCAGATATTACCCTGATATCCTCACGCGTGATCTTAAAAATACAACTGTTGTGGTAAACGTCTTCTTGGTACCACGACGTGTGTCAGTCATGTGGAGAAACAGTTTTGTCCGTTAACCAGAACCGAGATATATTTGAACCAGGGAAGTCAGATATTACCCTGATATCCTCACGCGTGATCTTAAAAATACAACTGTTGTGGTAAACGTCTTCTTGGTACCACGACGTGTGTCAGTCATGTGGAGAAACAGTTTTGTCCGTTAACCAGAACCGAGATATATTTGAATAGGGCTGGACAACATTACACATTGATACGTAAGACTTATGCTATCGTAATTATATTCCCGTCTTCATATAGTTGGACAGTGATTTTATTTTAGATTTAGGACCACTTGGAAAATTATCTCTCCTAGCTTTGTAACAATTAATAACGAGACGCAGACGAAGGTCTTAGAATCGCCCTAACATGACGTAGCGAATAAGTGTACATGTGAAAGTTGGTTTTGACATAACGATATTTACAGAAAACCATGAGATAAGGAACTGATTTCCATGGTTTCATTTCCATGTGTATTTGATGCATTTTTAACGAAATTCGCTCATATTTGGGAATATGCCATACTCTGTATGTGTGGAACACTTTGTGGGAACAATAAGCACAATTAATTTATTCAGCGCAGAAGTTGTTACCGGTAGAATCGTGTAATAAGTGGTGGTGCTAAGGTCACACATTTTACCTACATGTTTAGCTCTTATCGCAGTTCTTAAACTGCAACTGAGATTGATGGTCAAGAATAATCTTTCTCAGATCTCAACACGCATGCTACTGGCAGCCGAGATATTCAAAGTGAAACAGTAACGTACTCAGTACACATTTATCAAGGACAATTAGAGTAAAAAATAAAATAATAAATTAGATAATTCGGACTGTCTTGAAGGCATGACGTGCTGGATTCTGATCGTATGACCCGATGACCGACGTAGACAATCGATAAACCAATAACCAATAGCAGCCTAAGAGGGAAGAGCGGTGAGGCATTCAAAATGCTTTTTATGCGTGCATCATACGCAGCGCATTGATATCCGTCTGCCGTTAATGGAGGCTAAGTGCTTTTGCTACCTGGCAAAAGCACGCTCGATTACTTGCAACTGCACCCGGGAGAATAATTTTATTGCATTAACCAAATTGATGCTATGTACTGTTACCTCATTTCTTATTACACATTTATTTCGACTTCTGTGCAATCTTATGATTACGTCAGGCGGTATTGATTTCCAAGTAGCATCGTTATCTGGAGATGTAGACGTACATTATGTTGAATTACAACATGAATAGTTATTTAGTATTTCTCCATTATAGCTGTCCAAATACTTCAGTATAAAAGTGAGTTCCAAATGTTAAATAACTACTCTCTCTGAATTTTGGCATCTAAACATGCATAAACAAACCTTTAGAATTAAATGGAAAAAGCGGGAGAGATTGCGGTATCATGTGGAATCACATAAGCTGAAGATACCACTAAGTCTTAATCAATTATTTAAACGTACACAACAGGTTTCTCCTCCAATATAATTCATAATGTTGCTATATGACGTATACGTCGCAGCACGGTCAAACAAGCAGTATCTACATAGATACTTTGCAAATCACATTTAAGTGCCTGGCAGAGGGTTCATTAAGCATTTTCATAACCTTTCTCTACCGTTCCATTTTCTAATAACGCGCGGGAAGAAAGTCACGTAAATCGTTCGATTTTCGATCTGATTTCTTTTATTTTATTGAGATGATCATGTCTCTTTATGTAGGTGGGTGCTAGCAAAATATTTTCACATTCAGAAGTAAAAGTCGATGATTGAAACTTCGTAAATACATTTCGCCGCAACGAATAACGTCTTACTTTTAATTATTTCCACCTCAAACCGTGCAAAATTTCTGTGACGCTTTCCCCCCTATAACTTGGTAAAACAAGACGAGCTGCCCTTCTCTGAACCTTCTCAATGTCTTCCGTCAGTCGCACATGGTGAGGGTCCCACAAGGGGCAACAGTACTCCATGTGAGGGCGTACAAGTGTGATGTAGGCAGTATCTTGGTGGAGCTGTTGCATCTTCGAAACGTTCTGCCAATGAAACGTAACCTTTGGTTCAACCATCCCCATAATATTTTCTATGTGTTCTCTCCAGTGTAAGTTGTTCGTAATTGTAACTCCTAGGTATTTGGTGGAATTTACGACATTAAGGTTTGATTTCTCACGTAATCGAAGTTCAGCGGATTTCTTTTAGTGGTCATGTGTATTACATCACACTTTTCTTTATTTAGTGTCACTTGCCAATTTTGGAACCATGTAGAAATTATGTCTAAATCGCATTGCAGTTGCTGTTGATCCTCTGTTGACTTCACTAACCGATAAACGACAGCATCGTTCGCGAACCGTCTACGGGAGCTATTCAGATTGTCTCCTAAATCGTTTATAAACACAAAGAAGTGTGCGAGACCTATAACGGTTCCCTGTGGAACGCCAAATATCACTTCTGTTTTACTCGATGACTTACCGTCAACTACAACGAACTGTGTCCTTTCTGTTGGAAATCGTGAATCCAACCGCACAATTGGGGCGATATTCCATAAGCACGCAATTTCATAATAGCCGCTTGTCAGGTAAAGTGTCAAAAGCCTTCTGGAAATCCAGAAATATGGAATCGATTTGAGATCCTTTGTCGATGGCACTTAACACTTCATGTGAATAAAGGGCAAGCTGTGTTTCGCAAGAGTGATACTTTCTGAATCCATGTTGACTATAGGTTAATAGGTCGTTCTCTTCGAGGTAGTTCATAATATACGAACAAACTATAACAAAATATATGTTTCAAAATCCTACTGAAAATCGACATCAATGAGATTGGCCTGTAATTTTGGGGATCACTCCTATTGCCTTTCTTGAATATTGGAGAGACCTGGGCAACTTTCCAGTCTTTGGATACGGATCATTCGCTGAGTGATCGGTTGCATATGATAGCTAAGTATGGAACAATTGCATGAGCATACTCTGAGAGGAATCTAGTTGGTATACCATCTGGCCCAGAAGATTTGTTTTTGTTTATTGGCTTAAGTTGTTTTACTACTCCAGGAACATCTTCTAAATTTCGCATTCTGGCAGCTGTTATTGGTTTGAATTCTGGAGTGTTCACTTCGTTTTCTTTGGTGAATGAATTTCGGAAAGCTGTGTCATCAGTAGTATTACCATTGCTATCGCGTAGTGAAGGTATTGTTCGTGTTTTTCCGCTAGTGTACTTCACATATGACGAGAATTTACTTGGATTTTCTGCAAGATTCGTTGTGGAAACTACTATAAGCTTTACGCATTGAAGTCCGTGCTAGGTTGCGAGTTTCTGTAAAAGATTGCCAGTCTTGGGGATTCTGTGTCTTTTTCAATTATTCATACGTCTTTCTTTGCTTCTGCAACAATGATCTGACTTCTTTTATTATTTATGGTAGGCTGTTGCGTAACTTTAGTCTTTTTCGGTTTGATAGTCTAATAGGCTCTCTAATGTACTCCAGAAATTTTGGTTGGTACTCCTGTTTGGTCGATCGAATTGCTTATTGTTTCTTATATCACCTGAACGTACTGCGAAGTATTACTCTCCTACGCCTATTCAATGTCCTTAGCTTTATTAAAATTTTTGAACATGCAGGAACTTTATGTCAGGATCTATAGCCGCGGTGGAGTAGCGGAGCGGTCTAAAGCGTCTTGCTGCGGAGCTCGCGGTTGCTCGCCGTCGGGAGTTCGAGTCCTCCCTGGGGCATGGGTGTGTCGTCCTTAGGTTAGTTTACCTAGGTTTAAGTAGTTTTTAAGCTACGGACTGATAACTACGCAGTTTGATCCGATAGATTTACAAACATCAGAGTCTATAAATTGTTTTGAAAGATTATCGTTTTATCTGTTCACTAAAACGAAGTTAGTTACACAAGAATTAATTTATTTAGACCTCACATGAAATAGTCTTTGGAAGTTTGCTTTTAATAAGGTTCATTTCACTGAATAGCGGATTAAGTAAATTTTACTAAGATATTCATATGAGCACTGTTCAAAATATCACTGATTTCGTAAAGGTTCTAACTACGGAAGAACTCTGTTAAGACACTTAAGTACACTTGAACAAAGTCACATGTAGGTATTCACAGTTCGGGAATCTGCTTCCTCACAATAAACTTTTATCGCAACATCTCTGATATAAGCGTTCATAATATTCTCAAGTCTGCTAAAGCAAAGTTCGTAGCTTACACTTCCTCTTTATAAATGCAAAACAATTATTATTCAGTCCACAATAATACCGAGATTATCTCGTCGGGAGGCAGAATTTTAACTATCTTCTGTAGCCTAAACCCGATCTATAGTCCATAGATGATGTTATCGCGAAACGCGTAATACTTGGATACTTCATCCCTCACTATCAGTCTTTACACCTTTAAGAAATGAATTAATCTCTAATTAATTAATACTGAACTACCCCTGTCAATATTCCTGAATAGCAAGCGAACTGAACATATCTAGATATGAATACATAGAAAATTGAATGCACAGTTATCTTAACACATAGGGACCTCCATACTTAGAGAGTAACACAACTGAGGGTACTATTTATACTAGTTTTCAACAAAATATGCCTGTAATTTAGGATGTTTTGGCCAACTTAATCTGTGGCCTTGATTATTCTGTATTACAAAGATATGAACTAATTTCTTTTAAAATGAGAAATAAATAAATAAAAAGTAACGTGAATTCTGCCTCGTAAAAATTAGTAAAAATTCAAAATTGACGGAAATGGCGATTCTAATGTTACAATCGCGATGTAGTTTTACAGAACGCAAAGCATAAAATATGGTCACAACGTACAGATTAGGTGGCTCTATTCGTGATATTTTCATTTGGATACAGCAAATGTTTTGAAAACTTAAAAGATCTTAGTTCTACTACAACTGCACTTAGAATAATTGCAATTATTGAAAGAGTCCAATCTGTAAGTTAACATTTTGAATTTTTTTTCTTTTCAATAATATCGTGTGGAGGAATGTTCTGAGCTATCTCGTGCGTAAGAAAGAACATTTTCGTACATGAAGAACATGATGGAAGAATGGTATGAGGTATTCACCAGCAATCTTGTGTCATTTGTTTAAGACTATGACTACTGGTTCAGATTATATTTACTCCGTCATATTATTTGTAGTCAGCAGTGCAGTACATTTCAAATAAATATTTATGTACATATTTATAGCACCAGTAGGAAAATGACATTCATTATTTCACATTACTGCTGTATGCGTGTAGACATTATACTTCAAAAAGTCATTTTCTCTGATTCTTCTGTCCCTTCTTGATAGACATCGTTAAACTACATTAAAAGCACAATTTTGTGTATATGCTACATTTTTTCTTTTATTTAATTGCAACAGCATCTTCAAATTTCTAAAACCTGAAGATAGTTTTCTAATTACAAATGAACTAGTAATAGGTACACAAAACTGTGCTTCTAATTCAATATGACAATGAACTAAAAGTAACCGACGGAAGAATCTGTGGAAAATGTCCTCATATGTCACTGCGTTAGATATGTTTGTGTTACATACTGACAGGTGTATATATTAAAAAAATGGACACATGTTATATGGCATTTTATTGCAATTTGTCTATGCCACCATCTCATAAAACATTTACTATTCCATCTCAAACACCCTGTATAGAGGCGTTTCGTGTCACCTGAGAATTGAGCCCTTAAACCTAAAGCTCCAAGGCTTTTGATTGTGTAAATCATGGAATTCTTCTAAACTATTGTGGTATAAATTCCCATTCATACCACAATAGTTTAGAAGAATAGTGTACAAATGGTTTAAATCATACCTAACAGGAAGAGTGTACAAAGTTCATATAATTAATTCACATAATATGCACACACAAAAAAACCAGCTGATTCCTCAAACTTGGGAACAATCAAAAATGGGGCGCCACAAGATTCGGTCTTGGGCCCTTTGCTGTTCTTAATATATAGACTATTAATGACTTGCCATGCTATATCAATGAAGATGCAGAGCTGGTTCTTTTTGCTGATGATACAAGTATAGTTATCACCCCTGACAGACAAGAACTAACTGAAGAATTTTTAAATGATGTCTTTCAGAAAATCATTAAGTGGTCCTCAGCAAATGAACTATCATTAAATTTTGATAAAACACAGTACATACAGTTCTGTACAGTAAATGGAATGACACCATTAATAAATATAGACTTTGATCAGAAATCTGTAGCAACGGTAGAATATTTAAAATTTTTAGGTGTATGCAATGATGAGGGGTTGAACTGGAAAAACACACACACACACACATTGAAGATATGATGAAACGACTGAGTTCAGCTACTTATACTATTAGAGTAATTGCAAATTTTGGTGATATACATCTCAGTAAATTAGCTTACTATGCCTATTGTCATTCTCTGCTTTCGTATGGCATCATTTTCTGGGGTAATTCAACATTGAGTAAAAAGGTGTGCATTGCACAAAAGCGTATGATCAGAATAATTTCTGGAGCCCATCCAAGATCATCCTACAGACATTTATTTCAACATTTAGGGATCTTCACAGTAGCTTCACAGTATATATATCCACTTATGAAATTTGTTATTACCAATCCCACCGCTTTCAAAAGCAATAGCAGTGTACATAACTACAACACTAGGAGAAAGAATGATCTTCACTAATCTTCACTATTCAAGGTTAAATCTATCTGTGGCACAGAAAGCCACAAAAGACTTTGGTCACTTACCAAACAGCATCAAAAGCCTGACAGGTAGCCAACTAGCATTTAAAAATAAATTAAAAGAATTTCTGAATGGCAACTTCTTCCACACTATAGATGAATTTCTAGATAGAAATTAGTAAATCTGAAAAAAGTAAATAAATAAAAAATGTATTGTGTCATGTAATATTTAGTACAAAGTAATAATTTGTAAAGACACCTTTCATTAACCTGACACGTTCCACAACATTACGAAGCGTCGTATACATGATGTATGGAACAAGTACTAATCTAATCTAATCTAGCTGATTTCAGTTTCGTATTCAGCTCGTACTTGATAGGAACTAGCGCCGTAAACACCTTTGTAGCAAAATCGGTGCTGAACTGCTTAATGTTCAAAAGCTCTGAAACTGCACGAGGCTGAACCATGTGTTCTTTTAGTGACGTCTTTTTCCTTCGTGTTACACCACTAGGAGAGACTTTCAGATTAAAGCTGGCGCTTAGCTTATGTGTGTCAGTTCACGTCACGCACGCACTTTAAATATAACGAGGCGCTAATGACGTGGCTTGCGACTGAGTCGTTAGAGCAGATGTTTTTCCGCATTAGTCTTCTACTATTCCCACGCGTATTCATCATCATCAAAGTCTTCTACCGCGCATAATGCGAGCACTACTGATCCAAAGCTGATCCTTTTCAGAGGGGAACCACATGCCTCCAGAGACACATTATCTGTTCTACAGGTGATATGTAGCCCTCGAGCCACACTTTTAGAATACAAACAGGTGGATGAATAATAATTTAAAGAAATATGGGAGAGCCAAGGAGCATGTAAGGCTCCGTTACGAAATTTTCTGCCACTGAAGAGAGCGCAGTATTAAATGTTATGCTTTAATTTGGAAAGAAAAAGGACGACATATGAAAAAAGTAATAGGTAGTAGAGGACGAAAATTGTAATATCTTTTGCAGCGGATTAATGATACATGTGCTCGCGTTGTGGTCCATGGATTGGTTAAAGTCCATGAATAATTGATTAAAGACTTCCAGTCTACTGGACAATACGTGGAACATATCCTGTAACCTTTTGTTGTCAGCAGCATCATTCGCTCATTTTGCCGCGGCGGAGCGGCCGAGCGCATTGAGGCGCTATGTTCCGATGCGCGAGACCGTTTCCCATGGGGGGTTCGAATTCCCCCTCGGGCATGGTTGTTTGTGCTTTCTTTAGTATAAGGTAGTTCATAAGTAGTTTCTAATTTTAGGGACTGATGACCCCGCAGTTAAGTCCCATAAGCTTTACAAACATTTGAACATTCGCTCATTTCGGTACAAAACTACTGACACGTTGATAGCATTACATCGAAGGGTTCGTCTGTATCTCATATGCTTGAATTTAAGTTTCTGTTTGTTCTGGACCACAATGTACACTGGTTCGCACAGATGTGGCGGAAAGTATGAGGCACAAAAGTAATTTGGGAAATCATTAATAAATTAATACAAAACCTTAGTACCGTGCCAGCACAGTATATAATCCTAGCGGTTGCATAGCAACAAGCCTGGTATCGGCTTATGCACCTAGCAGCTAACTACATGTATACGAGTAGAAGAGAACTTACTGGTGTAAGAACGAAGGCAACCAAACAAAGTAGTAAATGTATAATCAAAAGAAAGGAAACAATATCAGCCCGTCGCAAGACCCTTCCAAGACTAATTTTGTGTTTAATATGAAACGATTCTTGTTTGAAAAACTAGTAAGTTGAAAGCCCCTGAGAATATGGGTCACACCACCACAGAGACGACTATTGCGCATCCCCAATATCAGCTATACTGTGAGAAACAGCATCAGACAGGAAACGAATGGCCCAGAAATTTCCTTCTCCATCTTCTGACTTTCCAGAATCACCACATGGAGGGGACAACTCAGAACGTACCTTAGTATCGCCTTTTTCACATGGGGAGACGTAGCCTAAGTTGCCGTTCTTCTCTTACAGAACGCTCATTATCAGAAAAAAAGAGGTTGGCAATTCCTTCACGCCGTATCCTATCGATTGGTCACCTTTTTACGCCAAGCACAGAGGTGGTGGTTGACCCACTTGATTGGATGCACCAGAATGTCTCAGAGACAGCTCATGACTGCATCTTGATTGTCCAATGGCGACACCACATCAGGCGTGAGCGAATATGGTAATGCGAGCGTCGGCGCCCGCGAGCGCTCACACTGCTTGCTTGCGTGCGCTGCAAGCAACGAGGTCTCTCCCCACCTAACAGCTGACAGTGCTCGGTTGCCGGAGCGAGCGCGCGAAAACGCTGTTCACTTCGCATTACAATAGTGTTACCGGTGTCAAAGCCTGAGTGACTAAATTTGTGAGAGAAAGATAATATAGAAATACGAGGGTTGAAACTTAAAAAAGTGACAATAGTGCTATGGAGAAACCATGCAATGGAATCTACTATTGTCACTGATAGCACACATTGTTGACACACCTACCTTATCTCCTAGCAAATGGACTCGGCCGATCCACGTCACCGGCGTGCGCATGCGGTGGTACGACCTCTTCCTGCATGGGACTGAGTACCAAATTTTTATGTGCCGTGCCAGACTTCAGGATCCGAAAGTCGTCCGCTCCTCAACAAGGAAAAAAATTGCAATTCATATAATCTTGCTGTATTGTGAAATTTCACTGACAGATCCGTGCGCAGATATAAGAAGCATATGATTCAACGTTTACACTTCTTTAAACAGTCACTTTGAAATAAATGTTTTAAAGTTCCATTAAAGATCGAACTGTCAAACAGAAGTTCGTAGTTGTTCTGGTTGCTATATACACATATATTACAAGTCCTGTTCACTGATGATCGATTGCTATATAAGATCGATTTATTAAAATACTAAAAATTGACAAAAGTCTTCTTGAATTATCTGTCAAACAAAATAACTCTCCTTAAATGTCTTCTTTCAAATTGTAAAATAGTTTGACGGTCAATAATTCTTCTGTTCCTACAAATGCACATATTTCTTGTATAATTTCCATAAATATCAAAATAATTATCGTTGACACTTGGATAACTTTCGAGACACAATGACCTATATTGCTCTCACAATACAGATCATGACTCAACAACAGTTACATAGACACTGATTTTATGGTGTTTTTTATTTTCCACGAAAGTTTCTACAAAAATGTCAATATCCGCGACGATAAACGCAGACCCCAGTATCTTCTTGCCTCGTGGCCGTCGACCCGCGATTTGAAGTGGACAGTTGTTTATTCCTTGAGCTCGGCGTCGAAGATGTAATCTCGTAGGTTTAATCGCCGTCACAGCACATGAAACACATGAAACATAAAAAACTCTTTTAAGAATCACAAACCATAAAACATTTACATAAAAATCATTTAAAAACAGAAAATATAAACATAATCTTCTGCGAAACTGAGCTTAGATAAGATAGTAGTGGAGACAATATTCCGTCCCACTACACGCACCATCGAGGGAAACAGCCACTTGTCACAAGATGTCACTATGCTCCTCCATGGTAGACCGTCAATGCACAGTACTACTGTTCGTTTTTGGAGCATCATCAGCGACAAGCTTTGCAAAAGGAGCGGCAACACTTTCTTCGCAACCCACCCATTATTTTGCACAATAATTCGCGGGCGCATTCAGCGCAAGCTGTGTCTGCTCTGTTCGATCGATGTACTGTACCATCCATCAGCGGACGTTAAGTCCTTGTGACTTTGATTTGACTCCGAAGATGCAGAAACCACTTCGTGGCATTCGCTTCAGGAATGCTCGAGAGATTCGAAAAGCAGTACACTGCTCCATTCGCAGACTCTGTTAAAGAGTACAATACGCCTTCCACATCGCTGTCAACGGTTTGTACACAACGCTGGTGACTACTGTAAAGGACAGTAACAGGTGCAAACACGTAGCGCTTTTTCTTAGGATTTATTTCTCGGTACAACTTTAGAAAGTAGTGTTAGCCAAGTTACAAACCCAGCATACGCCACTGCCTTCATTCGATTTTGGGGGGTGACACATGGTAGAATTTTCAAATACATAAATAATGATGTGCATTTGCTTGAGATATTACCGTTTTCCAACTATTTCCAACTCAGTTTTATTTTTGCTGATTACAGCGTAGTCAGACATGAAACGAATACAACGTTTCATATAAAAACGTATTTTTTCCATGGAGAATCCAAATCTGCAATAACAAATAGGGGTTGCTGTTAATCATTTCAAAGTCACACCGCCCCTCTTCCGTTCCGCCCACGGGGGTAGTGCTCTCCCTCCCCTCTCCCCCGGACCCCCACTCCCTCCTCGCTCGAGCTTAATGTTAATGGATGATCCTCTTCGAGGTGAACCACGTTTATTGCAACTTTTTTTTTTATTCGTGTTTGTCAAAATATTCTAAAAACAGTTTTCAATGCCACAACTTGTTTAGGATTCAAATACTTAAATGTTTGTAAATGAAACTGCTAGTCATCAGTACCTAGACTTACACACTACTTAAACTAAGTTACACTAAGGACAACACAGACATCCATGGCCGAGGGAGGACTCGAACGGCCGGCGGGACCGGCCGTCCAGTCCGTAGCGAGACGCCTTGATCAACCTATATAGGTTGACAGCGTGGAAAAAGCGAACATCTAAATCTTTCAATTTGAGCTCTGATTTCTCTTACTGTGATAATCATTTCTCCCCATTAAATGCGGGCCAATAAAATTGTTTTGCATTCAAAGGATAATACTGGTGATTGAAGAAACAAGCCATATTTTAATGATTGCCACCTTTGCTCGTATATCGTACCCATGACACAGTCCTCTACAGCGAAAATACAAACCGAACTACCGTCCTTGTTCCTTTTCAGGTGGCCTCTGTCAATCATAAGGATCCTTTAAGACGCAGCATTATTCCAGTAGAGGACGGACAAGGGCATTGTAGGCTGTCTCTTTCGTAAATTTGTTGGTTCGCCTTAATAACAAAGTACAATGTTCGTTCACCTTCCTAACCATATATTCTCTGTATAGCTAATCTTTTCTATTAAATATGTTCGTAATTGTAATTAATTGATATTTTAATCACTGGAAGCCTTAAATTTTACGATTTATCACGCCACCGTACTCACGTGGATTACCTCACACTTAATTTAAGTTTAATTGTTAATTTTCGCACTATACGGATTACTTCCATACATCATTTTACAGTTGATACCGATCAAGTTACCCCTTGTTCGTTTATATAGCTTACGAACAGCAGATGACCTATGTTACTTTCCTTGGGAAGCCCCAGATATCAATTCTGTCTCGCTCGGTAATTTTCCATCTACTTCTACGCATTGTTATCTTTCTGGCTGGAAATCATTCATCCAGGTACGCAACCGAGACGATATTCCATGTGCGTGCAATTAATAGTCACTTATGAAGAATGGTGTCAAAGCCTTCTGAAAAGATAGAAATGTGGAATCAGTGAGATTCCTTGTCAATAGCACGCGATACTTCATCGGAATGAATGACTGCTTTTGTGACGAAAAATATTTGCTGAATTCTTGTTGGCTATGTATCCAGTTTTTTCTTCACTGTGACTCTTAATCTCTTGACATGAAATCCTAGTGCAATTACGTTTTTACTACTAATACATTGGTACTCTGCAAGTCGCACAGAAGTGCATGGCAGAGGGTACATCGAACAACTTTTATGATATTTCTCAATAGTTCCGTTCTCAAATAGCTCGCAAGAAGAAGGAATACCTAAATCTTCGCGTTTTCGAGCTCATTTCTCTTATTTTATTATGATAATCATGTCTTCCTATGTAAGTGGGTGCTAAGAATGTAAGTCCGCATTCTGAAGACAAAGTTGGTGAAAGAAATTTCACAAATAGATCTTGCCGCAACAAATAGCGTCTTTCTTTTCATGATTTCGAGCCCAACTCGTGCATCATTTCCGTGACACTCTCTCTCCTATATGACGATAATAGAAAACAAGCTGCCCTTCTCTGAAATTTTTTTCTAAATAGACCGTCTCTCCTACCTGGTGTGGATCCCACAATGCGCAGCAATACTCCAAAATAGGAAGCACAAGTGTAGTGTAGGTAGTTTCTTTAGTAGAACTCCTACGTCTTCCAAGTGTTCTGCCAATGAAACGGCCGGCCGCGGTGGCCGAGGGGACTGAGGCGCTCCAGTCACGGTCTGCACGGCCACTACGGTCGGGGGTTCGAATCCCCCCTCGGGCATGGATATTTGTGCCATCTTTAGGATTATCTAGTTCATAAGTAGTTTGTAAGTTTGGGGACTGATGACCCCGTAGTTAAGTCCCATAGACTCTACAAACATTTGAACATTTGAGCCAATGAAACATAGTCATTGGTTCCCCTTCCCCGCAATATTTTCTATGTGTTCTTTCCAAGCCGTTTGTAATTGTTACTCTTAGGTATTTAGTAGAATTGACGGCCTATAGGTTTCACTGATCTATCATGGAACTGAAGTTTAACGGATTTCTTTTAGTGGTCATGTGGATGACCTCATATCTATCACTATTAAGGGTGAATTGCAATTATTTTTCGCCCCATGCAGATAGCTTATCTAACTCATTCTTCAGTTGCTTTAGATCTTCTGCTGACTGTAATAACTGATAAATGAAAGTATCATCCGCGGTCTAAGAAAACTACTCAGATTGTCTCCTAAATCGTTTGTAGAAACAAGGAACAGTAGGTGCCCAATAACACTTCCCTGTGGAACGCCAGATATCACTTGTGTTCTACTTGATGACTTACAGTCAATTACAAGTTACTGTGTTCTTTCTGACAGGAAAGCACGAATCCAGTGACACAACTGTGGCGATATTCAACAATCATGTCATTTGATTAGAAACTGCTTGTGCGGTACAGTGTCAATAGTCTTCCGGAATTCTAGATAGCTTAACGACCGCTGCTCCGCATGCGTAGGCTGTATGGTCTGCATCAGTTGTTTCTCCCTCTTAATATAAGTTTTCGTAGATATAGCTTAGGTACAATCATAATGAAATGTTGCGATACTACTTGTAGCCGCGGCAGAATGGCCGTGCGTATTGAGGCGCCTTGCTGCATTGTGCGCTGCTGTTCGCCGTCGGGCGTTCGATTCGCCCCTCGGGTATGGGTGTTTGTGTTGTCCTTAGCATAAGTTAGTCTACGTTAGTTTAATTTAGTATAATTAGTTTGTAAGCCTTAGGGACTGATGACCCCGTAGATAAGTCTCTTAAGATTTACAAACATTTGAACATTTGATTTTTTTACTACTTGTAACAGTCTACAGCACCCCTTAATAGTTGAATTACCAAAAATACCCCAGCATGTGTCTTTTAAATTCCAACCATGTATGCAAATATCATTTTTTGTAATTCTGGGCTCAAAATTGGCTTAGTAGCAACGTATTTTCAAAAAAAAGTATCATCCCCTATTTCACCCCCCCCCCCCCCAATGATTAATTTTCTGAAAATACCGAAACATGTGTCTTTTTAATTCTGACCAGTCGTAGCTTCAAAATTACCTTAATAGCAAAGATTTTCGAAAACACATCCCCTCTCCAATTTAACCCCCTTGATGGTTGAATTTCCAAAAATAGCGAAACAAGTATTTTTTAAATTCTAACGAAGAAAACAAATACCAATTTTTGCAGCTCTAGCTTCAAAATCGTCTTGACAACAATATGTTTTCGAAAAGAATTTTTGATCCTTTATTTTACCCTCTTAGTTGTTGAATTTCCATAATATCTAAACTCGTGTCTTTTTAATCCATAGCCTAAGTTTAGTAGTTATAGCTTGAAATTTGAGTTAACAGCAGCATATTTTTGAAAATCAATTTTTGTATCTTGTATTTCACTCCCTTACTGGTCGAATTTCCAAAAATACCGAAACACGAATCCAAATCCGAAAATTTGTAGTTCTAACTTCAAAAGATTTTCTAAAAACATACCCTTTCCAATTTAACCCCCTTTATGGTTGAATTTCTAAAAAATACCGAAAGAAGTATTTTTTTAAATTCTAACCAACAATACAAATATCAATTTTTGCTGCTTTAGCTTCAAAATTGAATACCAACATGGTTTCAAAAATAATTTTTCATCCCCTATTTTACCCTATTACTTGCTGAATTTCCAAAAATACTGAAACTTTTTTTAAAATCCTGACCAAGATTCCGTAACCGAAGTTTCGTAGTTGTAGCTTAAAATTTGAGTCAACAGCAACATATTCTTTAAAATCCATTTTTTGCATACCTTATGTTACCCCCTTATTGGTTGAATTAAAAAAAAATGCCGAAACGTGTCTTTTAAATTAGATCCCTGAATTAAAATTTGGAATTTTTTTCTAACTTCAAAATTTCCAAAATAGCAACGTAGTTTAAAAAAATGTTTCATCACCTATTTCAGCCCTTAATGGACGGAATATCGAAAAATCGCTTCTAAAATGACGCCTACAGAGTAAGATCAACACCCGTTCTGTCTTCAGTGTTTTGGGCTGGGCGATGATGAGTCAGTCAATCAGTCTGTCGGGACATTGCCTTTTATATATAGGGACAATTACATGGTTAACCTGTTTTGAGTATTAATGAGACCTATCAAATTTCCAGATTTTAGGCACAGATCGCGAAAAGAAGTTTAGAAATGTTATTCCCGGCTATACTGTGTGGAGGACAGTTGTGTCTGCTCACACGAAGGCCAGGTGGCAGTGTACGGCACAAAAGGCACAGACTGGGCCCCGGGCTCACTTCTGCAGAACGGCTTCAATCCCTGGGGAGTGTCTTCGCTCTTAATGAGACCCAATAAACGCTTTCTGCTGACAAACAGCATCTAGAAGCCAGACGAGGAGCGCGCCTGCTCAGCGAGAAAAGCATACAGCTTTTCTACCTAGAAAACATCCTCCATACAGAAAATGAAATGATACCACATAAGAATGTCACTTATACTAATAGACTTCAGAGGATTTTAAATTTTGATAACGTCTTAGGTGAGAAAATATTTTCATTTATTAATTATGACCAGTTTCGGCAATCAAGGTTTCCGTCTTCTTATTTTGTTGAAATAATCTAACTGTTGAATGAGATCATAAAACGATAACTATGATTACCAAAGAGTTTCATCAAAAAGAAATGAAAATATTGTGACCTTGTTAAGAGGTAGCCTTTTATGTCATTTTACAACATAAGACCAAAATGCATCACTATCACACATTCCACAATCACTTAGACGGAATTGAATGGACCAATGAATATGTTGATTTTGGCACATAAATTGGAGTCTTTCGCGCCCGAACCAATGTTGTGTGAGAGTAGTGTGAACAAAGAGAAGAGGGGTAAACCAACAATATAAGTAATAGAGAACTAATCTCACAAAACACGTGTGTGGCTAATGTAAAACATAGAAAACTAGAGAGACAAGAGTAAAAGGAAAGAGAGACGGAATTGTTAAATGTGATGCGTCAGACGCGTGGTAATGTTTAGTGGTCCCGTTGATGTTAATCATCAGTACAGGTTGTTCCTTGTATTACTACGTTCACCACCAACAACAGCTGAGAAACAAACAAAGCAGTCAATACTTATAGGCAATTGAGTGAGTGTTAAAGAATTCTTCTACACTTTCAGTTATTGCATCACAAAGTGACACACATTGAGGGACTCGCAGAGTGGTGAGCCACTGTGGTACCAATGTCACTACCTAACGCTTATGTGGACGTTTTAATGCAACTAGACAACATCTCTTGACATCTATCGTTAGCATTTGCTTCTACTTGCTGGCTTTAGCCTTTCAGTGGTTATCAGTAATGCACATTGTTTACTGACAACGTTTAAGTAATGAGAATAATTGTGAGTCCTCAAAATCTGCATCAGAATTACTGCACGTATTAAGGTTCCGTATTTTTATTGGTTTTCAATTGTGGAGGTTTTCATTCCAGTCATTTACTCTCTGGCTCGTAATGAAACGTCAATATTTCATCACCAGTGATTTTTTGCTAAGAAGCATTCGCGTTCTTTTACGATAGCCGTCCATATGTTTTTGAAAGATATCAAAGCACGTTATGCAGTCCTGTGAATTGTTGTATAACGAAGGACGGAAGCTTAGGATTTAACGTCCCGTCAACAGCGTGGTCAATAGAGACGAAGTTAACGGTCCGATTTTTGTGTAACGATGCGTAAGGAAATCGGCCGTTCCCTTCCAAAGGACCCATTCTGAATTTGCGTTCAGTGATTTAGGAATTTTTTTGGAAAACCTGAATCTGGATGGTTGGAGGTAGATATGATCCACCGCCCTCCCGAATGCGAGTCCAGTATGTTGCTACTTCGCCCTCTTTTTTCGGTGAGTTGTTTTGGGACTTTTCGTATGAGACCAAGGTCTGTTATGGATGATTTCGTAGGCAGAACCATGAGTAATTTGCCGACGATGTGCCACGTCATGAAAAGTCACTAATCTGTCTTAATAGAATGTGCATGTAAAAGTTATCATTTGAGTCCCTGTGTCATCGTCTGGCTTCTCCTTCATGCGTAACACTAATGTGACAAATTCTTTTTCCAGTCACTTCCTTGCGGCAAGACACTATTCCCTTGAGCCGAAAGTGTTTGATTGTTTGCTACCTCGGATATACCTTCTCACTGCTACACCTTCCGACAGCAAAAATCAGATCACTGCTCGTGTTTCTCTTTGAAAAAAAAAAAAAAAAAAAAAAAAAAACTCCTAATGGAGCGACCATGATCTACACTAACCAGTGAAATTGCCAAATTTATGTATGAGGTATCATGTGTAAATAAATCACGTGGTACAAGGTGGAGCCGCTTGTCAAGGGAGGAAGGTTGTCAAATCAACACTGAGTGTTGCCACCGCTGCTGTCTGGAGTTGCTGATACACATCTCGGCAATTGAACAAACAGTATTTTTAGCTGTTGTTGGGGTATAACAATTTGTGCTGCTCCCAAACATTGCCAAAGTTGATTTTGTGTAGGTGCGTCTGGTGTACCCAGTAGCAAACTTTTCGCATTCATGCACCAGACGATAACCTAGAGTTCAGGAGAAGAGGGAATCCAACATACCAACGAAATCAGATGGGCAACGAACAAGTCTTGAACATTGCAGAGTAGCTATGGTCGTTCATTAAGACAATGCATGGAGACCTATAAATAAATGTTAAGCTTATGGGACTTAACTACGGGGTCATCAGTCCCTAAACTTACAAACTACTTATGAACTACTTACTAACTAGGACGACACAAATATCCATGCCAGAGGGGGGATTCGAACCCCCGACCGTAGTGGCCGTGCTAACCGTGACTGGAGCGCATCGGTCACCTCGGCCACCGCGGCCGGCGCATGGAGACCCTCATCAAGCTCCGAAGGCGTTGGATGCCAACGGCACCAACAATTCAGGGATGTAACGGTGACCGGTTAATGTAAAGGAAAGGCGCACTTGGGTGACGCGGGAGCGGAATGCGATTCCACCCCAAACCGATGCAGTATGACGATGCGTAAAGAGTAACTGTTCAACAGTCTCTCACCCCTATATCTGCAGACAGTAATCTGAAGATCGTGATGGTGCAGGAGGAATCTGGCTTCGTCGGTAGAAATAATGTCGCTCCAAACACGTGTTTTATCCGTCGACAGTGCTGTATAAAATATATAACCTCAGTAGTTTGGTAGCTTACGTTTACGAACATTTGGTTCCATTGTTTTCAGAGACATTCTCGTGTAGTTTTAGGACTGATAACCGAGCTGTTTAGTCCCCTCCAACTCCTCACATGTAGATTTACGAGTCTGACAACTCCTGAAGAAGACCAATGTTGCCAAAATCATTGTTCAAGGCTAATAAGCGTCATTTTAGCAACCAGTTGGCAATTACTTCACCCAAGATCTGTATCGTACACCGTTACTACAGCACAGCCCTGTTTACGATTCAAAGTCTGTCGCTTTATAAAAAAAATGTTCAAATGTTTGTAAAGCTTATGGAACTTAACTGCAGAGTCATCAGTCCCTAAACTTACAAACTACGTTATACTAAAGACAACACAAACATCCATGCCCGAGGGAGGATTCGAACCTCCGACGCGGGATGCAGCGCGATCCGCAACGTTGCGCTCCAGTCCGCCTCTTTTTTTTTTTTTTTTTTTTTTTTTAATGGGAGTGAGAATTTTACTTTATTTTCTTTGTTATTTATTGTTTTAGCCTCTCCATTTTATTTATATATATAGCAACGAAAAAAAAATATAGTCTATTGTGAAGATTTCCGGTTGAATTAAATTATCTCTACATGAAGTGCAGCATTAATAGCGTCTAATAGTTAACATAAATAAGACCGCCCTCCCGGCAGAACAAACATAAATTGTGACTGCATACCGATCATATACAGATGTTAACTGAATTCTTTTTCCATCACGCGAGTTCCGGGCACGTCTTCTCGAATAAATTGTTTTCATCCGTTACATTTATTCGTTCTTCCGAGGGAGCATTCATATTAAAATTGTCTCATACCCAGCAGACCAAAGCTGCGGGGAGGATCCAGGAAAACACTACCCAGAAAATTGGCATAGTATTGTCGGTGTCTTGAACTGTGTAGTAGAAACGTGATTTTGGAGGAACGTCCAGAAATCAAGCACACTCTTTTCTCGATCGTGAAACAAATAATATTTAGATAGGCCTTTGATCCAGTTAACTGCATTTGTCTTTGTGCATGGCAAAAAGCTATCGCCCGGAATAGAAGTGACTACGGTTCAATAGCGTGTGAAGCTATACGACAAAGAAAAGCAAGTATTTTCTTTATGAACAGCCACACCTCCGCAGCAGCTCCACTCATCAGCCGATGTTCATCGGTGTCAAACACGTGACACTGAGGGCAAAGTAGAGAGTCCGTCATCTTAATTTCATGTATTTACCGTTGAATACCAGGTACCAGGTAGCACGAGCATCTGTATCGAGGTCATGATGCACTGAACGCCAGACCACGGGCCATCTAATTGTAGGATGTCGTCTCTCCACCAAATTCCGGGTGTGGCCCCTCATCATTATGCGGTACATAGCACGTGTCAGTGTATGGGGCAAGTCTTCATGGACGTAACTATATTCGATGAACAATGTCTTATAGGTAAAGATATGCGCAACTGCAATGGGCGTCATTAGTGATAGAGGAGCAAGTTCGTCGATCAGAATCCCAGATAATCCGGTCTGGCAAAGTTTCCACAGCTTCATCATTGTAGTTACACAAAGGGCAGACGCTCTGATAACTACATGACAAGCCAAAGACCTCCCGAGGGGGGAGATAAGACCGACGCTCACGGAATATCCAAACACAGCCAGTATTTTTCTCCGTCGTCTTCGGCATCGGTAGAATCTGGGCCAAGTGCGGTATCCAGATGGGTGTTCACGAAAGCAACTCGTTGTATTAAGTCCAACGACCGTAGTACATTGCTTCGGACGTTAGCTCGTTGAACTTGTAGAAGGCGTTTGTAGTTAACTGGCAAGGTTTGCCGAATATCGCGCGTGTAGGTTATCACTAAACACTTGCGCTTGTCCACTGCTTGCATCGGGGCCACGCTCCTTTCTGGAAGACCCCTGCAATGTTCATAGAGGCAGACTTGGTAAGGGTCAATGTTCATAGCGGCAGACTTGGTTAGATTCATACGGCTGCACGCAGTAGTTCTATACTTGGTAATCCACTCCAGTGCCATCCGCACTTCGTCCCCTAATTGCGCCAAGAACATTAGGTCATCGGCATATACACGACAGATAAAGGACCGGCCCCTCATCGTTATCCTAGACAGTCGATTTTGCAGTCCATGTAGCAATGGCTCAAGTGCAAAGGCAAAAATAATAATCGATAGCGGACAGCTTTGTCGTACAGGTCGCGAGATGGTAATAGTGCCTGCCACACGTCCATTGATCAGTATGCATGAGGTGGCGCATCGGAGAAACTGCAGGACGGTGTGTGTGTGCAGCAATGGCGGACTAAGGCTGTTGGAGGGTCGGGGCGGCGGCGGAACGAAAGGAGACCCTTCCCTTCCACTTGGGAATACATGAATAACTATAAAAAAGAATCGGAGGCCCCTTACAGGACGAGAGGCACAGGCCAGTCTGCAAAAAATAGCTTTCGAGATTTGGACGCCGGGGGCGGTCTACCCCTCCGCCCCTCCCTTAGTCCGCCACTGGTGTGAAGGCGTGAGGAAACGCCATTCTTCGCAGCACTGCTTCGAGAAAGTCGACTCACGTTATCAAAGGCCTCGTCCAGCTCTACGGAAACCAAGACACCACGAAGGCGGCAATTGTCTGTCAAGGCTATGATCTGACGATAACCACTTAGTGCTGTCTGGATGTTACTTCTGCCACCAAGGTACGTTTGATCCATAGAGACGACCTGAGGCAACACATGCCGGACTCTGGAAGCGAGGATCCTCGAAAAATTTTGAAGTCACAGTTCATCATGGTTAATGGCCGATAATGTTCCACTCTTTGTCCCCTAGACTTCTTCGGCACCGGAATTATCAGGATTTCACAAATGCAGGTGGGTGTGGGACGTCTGGTATCATCAGTTATATAAGGTTTGATTCCATTTTCAGGGTGGCGCTCAACGACCACACAATGATGAACACACCAGATGTATTGAGCAGCATTGGCCACTAATGTTTTATTTATAAACAACAGATCGATTTCAATCACATAGTGATCATCTTCAGTGTATCCTTCAAACTATAGAACAAGATCATAAATTCAGTATAGAATTGAAAACAAATACAAAATGAACTTGAATACAATTTCAAATATAATATACAGACAGAATACATACCAAGCATTGTGAATGCACTGAATGTAACTGCAGCTGTGTCGAAATAAGTTTCGGCGAACATAAAATTGCAGTGCAAGAAGTTCAGATGGAATAAGCGCGCTGCTTACAAACGACATGCAGCGGCGCTGTAGGGATGGGTAATATTAACGCCCTCTATTACTTACATTTCCACTAACACTAATTTTTATGCACTTTCAATCATACAAAATAAAAATTAGAATGCATTTTTACACATTAGGTATATAAGATGGACAACAAATAAAAATGAATACAGAGACATATAAAAACATCAGACAGAAGACAAGAGTATTATGCTAAGCGTCTTATGCAAGTTAGGGATACTACTAACGCAGTAAGTTATTTCAAACAGGAAAATTTAAAAACTTAAATGAGAAGTACCATGAAGGATAGTACCCTTGACTATAGCTACGCTGCAAAACCTCGAAAAGGAGGAAGAACAAGGAGATATTATATATATATATATATATATATATATATATATATATATATATATATATATATATATATATATATAATTTTATGACATAGTAATGAAAGTTAATTGCATCGACATCTAGTTTTCCGTGCTTGAAGCACGTTACATAGCGTTGAGAAGTTATAGTACAGCACAAACAGTACATCAGTCAGAGAAGCAAAGTATGCATAAAACATTATGCAAAAGTTTACGTTGTACATAATAGTATAATTTAATGTAAAAATATAAAATAAAGTATCGGGAAGAAGAAGAACTTTGTCAATTATATGTAACGTGCTTCAGCACGGAAAGGAATACATTTCCTAAACGTCATCTGCAATGAATGATATCTGCGTTGTTCTTTGCGATACTTTATTTTATGTTTTTAACATTAAATCATACTATTCTGTATAACTTAAACCTTTTGCATTATGTTTTTTGCATACTTTGTTCCTCTGATTGATGTACTGTTTGTACTGTACTATAACTTTCTCAACGCTATGTAATGTGCTTCAAGCACGGAAAATGAGATGTCGCTGCAATTAACTTTTGTTACTATATCATAAAATTAAAATTGTATCTTCTTGTTCTTCGTCCTTTTCGAAGTTTTGTAGCGTAGGTATAATCAATGTGTAAAGGGTGCTATCGTTCATTTAATTTTTTTAAAAATTTTCCAGTTTGAAGTAACTTATTACGTTAGTAGTATCCATAACTGGCATAAGACGCTTAGCATCATCCTCTTGCCTTTTATCTGATGTTTTTTATGCATTTCTGTATTCTGACTTTTCATTCTTATGTGTTATCCATCTTATATACCTTATGTGTAAAAATACATTCTAATTTTTACTTTGTATGATTGAAACTGCATAAAAAATTAGTGTTAGTGGAACATCTAAGTAATAGAGGGCGTTAATAACACCCACCCCTACAGCGCCGCTGCATGTCGTTTGTAAGCAGCGCGCTTATTCCATCACAACCTCTGGCACTGTAAATTTTATGTTCGCCGAAACTTATTTCGACACAGTTGCAGTTACTTTCAGTGCATTCACAATGCTTGGTATGTATATTATATTTGGAATTGTATTCAAGTTCATTTTGTATTTGTTCTTAATTCCATACTGATTTTATGATCTTGTTCTATAGTTTGAAGGGTACACTGAAGATGATAACTATGTGATTGAAATCGATATGTTGTTTATAAATAAAACGTTGAGGCCCAATGCTGCTCAATACATCCTGTGTGTTCATCAGTTATATATTTCTATCCAGCGAGTAGTTATTATATCTTGAAAGGCGCGGTAGAACTCAAGCGGGAAGCCATCTGGGCCTGGGGATTTGTTGCTCCCGTATGAAGAGCGTCCGCTAGATCATCAGTCGTAAGAGGGGCTGCACAGCCTCACTATCAAGAGTACCAGGTATGGAGTAGAGCATGTCTTCCATTGCTATAGCATCCTGATCCACTTCTGCATACAGCTGTGCCGATCGGCTACTCCCGCGCGGCTGTTCCTTTATATTTATCCTTCCTTTGCTTTTCAATACTTGTGGTAAACACTGTACCTCCGGGCTGAAGAGAACTCCGGCACTAGTGTGTTCTAAGGGCGCAAGAAACAATAGGTATACCAGAAACTCTGGGCAGAAATAAGAAGTATTAGTAGACGTAAAAGGTGAAAATATTTATACTTAACGTGACCTGAAGACTTTACAATTGCTGCTAACTGTTATACAAGGAAAGTTCTTCTTAGCGATGGATTGTAGCAGATAGCGAGTAGCAATGCTGTGTGTTCCCTTGCTGTGTCGAGGCTAGCCTGATGCAGCCGAACCAAGACCACAACGGCGGCGACCGTTATCGCAGTATTATAGGGGGCTGTCGTGCTGCGTCGATCCTCTCCGCGCTGGCGGGTTTACAAGGGATGACGCGCTTTAGAAATCGCAGTGCGGGTGTGATGTCTAATGATTGCACCCTAAGCATCAGAAATTCCAAAAACTTACAGCCAGTAAAATAGTAAAAATATCGACCGTTTATCAGTTGATAATCGACTACAGAATAGTTTCTGGAACTACAAATAATGTTTGGTATTGCAATGAATCAAAGGATCAAAGAATTAATTTTTTGATCTAACAGAATTCGCTGAGTGTTGGGACGTTATGATTATATCACAAGTTTTCTATTAGAGGTGACAATGCAACAAACTACTGAAACTAACAATTTGACATTTATCTCCTGGACGACAACTATGCGTAATTTCGTACAGCCTGCTAACCGCTTAAGCATTATCAAAGTGAAGTCCTAGAAGGCGTTTTCTCAGTTTTTAAAATACATGAGCGTCTGGACTGTGTTGGCGATGATCGTTGTAGAGGGAACCCAAGGAGTCGCTCTGCTGTTGGTGTCAATACAATAAGAGGGCATTTAGCGTGTTGCTACTAGCGCTTGGAAGCGGGGAATCCTACCGAATAATATGCCTACCAGGTAACACCTAAAACTTCAATGATAACGGGAAAAATATTCAGATGTAACACTTTTCTGGACATCTTAGTATATTGGTGACTGTATGAAAATCGGAAACCAAAAATTTTGTATTGTTGTATTTCTGAAGAGCGACTATCCCATCTGCTGTAATCAACACGCATTGCGATGACCCAAAAAGCAGTGTATAGAGACATGCAAAAGGCGTTCGATATGGTGCCATGCTGTTTTCTAATGAAAACAAAATACGACCGGACGAAATGTTCATAAATGTTGAAATGTTTGTATAGCTTATGGGACTTAACTACAGGGTCATGAGTACCTTAACTTACAAACTACTTTTGAACTAACTAATACTAAGGATGGCACAAAAGTCCATACCCGAGGGGGGATCCGAACCGCCGACCGTAGTGACCGTGCAGACCGGGACTGGCACGCCAAGGTCCCCTCGGCCACCGCGGCCGGCGACGGAATGTCAGAGCACCTGTGTGGATTGACTGAAGAGTATCCAGAATCAGGCATGTCATTCTCGAGGGGAATGATATAATTATCTTCGGTTGCACTAGGGCATTGGAATATTTCATCGATGACGAGGGAAAGTTTGTGCCGTTTCGGGATACGGACCCGGGAATCCCTCTTTGGACCTATTGTCCATGTTACGCTCTCTCGATATCTAGAATCCTGCATGAGGTCAAAAGGTCCGTAAGAACAGACACGCGGACATCAGGTCTCATTTCTTCACCATACTCGCAAAAAATTAATCGTCTTCATACGGGCATCCGTGGACGATAGGGAAGTTACTTGTGTAACGTTCGACTTGTGAAAATTTGGGGCTGATGGATTACACCAGACCCGGTGCCCCGAAAATTTTATTGTCTCCATTGAATACCATACTGTAGCCGAAAATAATCATTTACCTCCTTTACTCTTTCCTTCTCCCCGTAGAAGGTATTAATGCAAATAGCGCGGAATCATTTTTGGTTTCATTTTTATTTCAAAAGGGGTAATTACCTTCGTATGACTTCAGAAAAATGATATAAGTCGTTTTTTTTCTTTTTTTTCACAAATATACAATTAGTTTTGGAATATTGTCCACCTTTGTGGAGGAACGTCACAATGAATGTTTTAAAAATTCTATCTGATGAATCATTATTATTAAAACGCCATTTAAAATGAAATAAAGAAATATGAACCTAACCACGAGGAAATCTTCAATATCATATGTATGAACCTCAACTTTGCAGCCTTATCCTACCACTTTGCCATCAACAATACACACTAAAACTTAACTAACATAGAAGGATAAGATTCAACGAAATGAAATAAGACGCTTTGCACCAATTCGTAACTACAAGTATGAAAAACTAAGCCACCATTTCGTCCTTCTGGAAGGACGTCACTGCTATCTGTTTAACAGGACGCTGCGAGCGTAGGTGTTATGACTGTTGTTTCGGACATGTCGGAAAGGACAGACATCATATCGATATATATAGCTCTAATACCTGTGGTACCGCAACGGGACATTACCTTTCACAACAGAAATTAGAAGATAACGTCGAAATTTCCATCGCGATACGCGGATGATATATATCGGATGTTTGCTGCAGGTTGCGGTTTCGCTTCCAACATAAATAAATGAAACATATAAAGAAAGCTGATTTATTTTATGATTATACAATTTTATATCAATCACTTATAACGGGCATATCACGGAGTATACATATGGAGGCATTTAAAGCAGAACTACCACATTAAATCAGTTGTCGATAAGTCAGATAAATTAAATTTCATTCTAAGAACCTCCATAATCAATCAACCACAGAAGTATCTTACAAAACAGTCGTTCGACCAATTCATGAATATTACTCGTCAGTGTGGATAGGTTTGATAGTTTGAAGAACCATGGAAATACAGTAAACCACACTTGGTTGCTGGTACATTTATCAAATGTGAAAGCGTCACGAAGATGACGGGTCGGTTTCAAATGTACGCGCTGCAGGAGACGAGTTCTGCTTATGGCTACCGTCAAAGCTCCGAGGTAGTACTTTCCTGGGTGCCTGGAAGAGTTAATTAATGTATCGATTCGATGCTAAAATACCACGAGGATTAAAATTAAGGATTTTTTTTTAAATTATTTTCCGCGAACTATACTGGAAAGATATTACAGTATACTACGCCAATGTGTATAACGATGTAGACTACCAGCGCTTTCCAGAAGCAAAAAATTCATTTTCTATATTTTAAATAAAAACTTAAAATTCTGTCAGAATATTCCCAATAAATCATGAATATAATGTTAAAAATTTATTTATATATTTATTATTATTATTTTAAGGCAGAATAACTGATGGCACTGAAATACCCGAATTTTATTCTCAGTATTTGAGAATGAGGACTAACACTTTTAACATACTTTATACATAATTTGAAATAGTTTAATCGTTCTGACACCTCTAAGCCAATGATGGAAACAACACAGTTGATAGTTTAACACATTTTCACTGCCCTTGCTGTAAAACTTCCTCTTCAGACATGTATTGCTCCTATACTCGATTCCATTCGCAACTCAGTTTTGCATATAGCATCCAGAGATATCACTAGTTTGTATAACATTTTGCGTCTTAATAGGTCAGGAAATATGAAATTATGAACGTTGTATTGTGTGAAAATCGAGCACTTGCTTGAACCGGAGACTAACTTACCCAAACAATTGTCATCAATTGCTTGAAAATTAAATCACTTAGTAACTTGTAAAAAACTAGAATTTCAAATCTTATAACTATGTGACGCTTCTACGCTTAAAGCAAAATTTTTATCTCATTCATTGATTTAGTTTGATGCTGTTTTACATAAGGGAGTTAAGTTATTTCAGTATAGCTGTGAGCGGGGTGTTGTTACCATACTAAGCTATTAAGCACGTCATGAACTATGGACTTCATTTCCAGATTCTGAAGTATAGAATTATTACTGCATTTTGCTTCTGTTAGAAAAACTGTATATTTAGACACACAGTTGAAGGCTACGTAACTAGTTGATTATCTTGTGATGCTGCAGATCTTGTATCTTCCGTTCTTGCTGTGATAGATTTGTGAATAAATCCGCCTTATGCAAGACGCCTTCTTTTGTTTTAACACCCAAACATGTTTCGGCTCTTATTGTGCCGTCTCAAACAGTCATTTGGACAAGTTGTTAGCTTTGACAGTTTTGTTAGATATATTCGGCTCGGATGTAAGCCGCTAAGCAGCCACATAACTTTCAGGCGAATGTACAATAAATCAGTTAGTTTTCGTAAATAAAAACATTTTGTTGTTTGCAGATGATAACCCACGAAAATCTGTGATTCCTCAAAGCAGATGCAAATCCTGCGAATGACATAATGTAAGTATTGTAAATAAATTAGGCCTAATACATCTAGCAAAGCTGTCAAATCAAACAACTCGTCCAAATGACTGTATAACCAAAATCTGTAACATGTTATTCTAGAAAATAAAAAGCAAAACCCGCGAATATGGCACAATAAGTGTCGAAACATGTTTGGGTGTTAAAACAAAACAAAGTGTCTTGCATAAGGCGGATATAGTCACAATCTATGTAACTAGTACTAGGTGCCTTTCTCAACGCTGCAGGCCGTTTCGATTTCTACTGCCCATAAATGTCATCTACGTCACGATTTCCTCATTTCACGTGTAGAGCGTCTTTCATATTCATGATACTGTGCTGCATTCTCTGTGATTTAAAATTTACGAGCTACTGCTCCATTGTCGGTGATTATTTCCGTTTGTTGTCCTATTTGCTAAAGCTATGATTTGAGAAGTGATTAGGTACTGTACACTGGCGTTATTTAGTTCGTTTGCCATTGACCTTTAGCTAATGTTAGTTGGGTCACCATATTACCACCTCTTTCATGACATACACTTTGACTTTATAAACTCGATGTTGGCGTTAGCAGTTAAACACGGCTGTCAGTTCAATACCTATCACCGAACGAAGAATAGCCATAGTCAGTGACTTGTGGTAATATCTGCTTAATGTTCAAATGTTTAAATGTTTGTATAGCTTACGGGACTTAACTACGAGGTCATCAGTTCCTAAACTTACAAACTACTTATGAACTAACTAATACTAAGGACGGCACAAATATCCATGCCCGAGGGGGATTCGAACCCCCGACCGTAGCGGCCGTGCAGACCGTGACATTCATGGCATCCATCTCCTATTTGTCTACAGTAACTTAGCAAATGTCATGGCATAGATTGAATTACATTCAATATATCATGAATACGAGACGTCGTAATGATGTGTAACGTGTCAGTTTAGTAAAAAGTAACACTATATGACTATTTCATTTTTCTTAAAATCGCTAATGTGTAAGTAAAAGCCGGCCGCGATGGCCGAGGTGACTGAGGCGCTACAGTCACGGTCAGCACGGCCACTACGGTCGGGGGTTCGAATCCCCCCTCGGGCATGGATATTTGTGCCGTCCTAGTTCGTAAGTAGTTCATAAGTAGTTTGTAAGTTTAGGGACTGATGACCCCGTAGTTAAGTCCCATAAGCTTAACAAACGTTTAAACATTTGAACTTAATTTTGAATATCAGCTCTAGCTGGAAGCCGATAATGTATGGGTTAAACAACAGAGGTCCCAAAATGCAGCCACAATGTTATCGCTTATGTACAGTGTCGCATTGCCCGTTTCCCCTCAGAATCAACGTTAAAACGTTACCCATGAGTTTTAGATTTATTACGTCTTCATATACATTTTGCAAGTAGTGTACACAAATACCACTGAATGTAAATTCTAAATTATGTCATAGTACGACCCATATTTCACGAGATATGATGCCTTAAGGCTTGAGCTGCATGAAAACTATCCTGAAATGAGTTGACAATGGAGCAGAAATCGATGGGATAACATAAGAAAAAGTGTAAATACACAACCGGGCAACGCTGGAAACTGTAGTGTCATTTATAAGGAAAATCTATATTAAAAGACTCTACAGTAAACTGTATCCAGGAAACTATGGTGAAATCATAGGTGAGTCTCTAGAGGAACAATTAAGGAAATGTCCCACTCTTTTGCAGAAGAGAACTGATCCATAGATGTGACTTAAAGTAGTACTTTAGCATGTTTCTTTTTATTGCATATTCTGTGAAACGAATTTTGTTTACATTACCGAATAGTTCGTATTTGTTCTCCATAGTATAATTCCGAGCACAATTTTTCGTTCTCTAATTTCTGAAGAAAGCGATGAAGGGATGTACGAAAGGAATCTTACAGCTAGCTGTAAAGTTGCTGTACGTTTAGTAGGAGCACTTAAGGGCTATTAATGCATAATTTTCTGCTGGACGTAGTGCAGACAATGAATATCACATTAGCCCGCGCACACAGCAGAAAGAAGAACCAGGAAGAGCGATTACTGTTTAACATGTAGTCGACAGCTTGATCATTAGAGACGGAATAGTGACTCTGCTTATTTTGTCAAGCATGAGGGAAAAAAACTCGGCCGTGCTTGGATTGATTTATGGATGTCACGGAAAACATAAATCTGAATGGCCGGAGCTGGATTAAAACTGCCCTTCTCACAAATACGAGTCCGATGTGTTATAACTGCGCCACATCGGTCTGTGCATGCAACAAATTGCGGCATTCCGCGAATTTTCATGAGTAATTATCAGCCAAAATTGAAAATCTCGTTGCGTGGTCCATCGGGCACGCGGAGTACATGGATATTATCGACAAAATCAGCTAGTTTATTTAATTATTTAATTTATTTTTATTTTATTTTTATTCCGTGACGTGGACGATGACCTACATATAACGGAAGATACCCTGAAGATACTTTTGCAGAAAGAACCTGCTACAAAAGCCGGATATTTTAGAAGTGTGTGAAATGCCAGATGACGGAATAGGACACACTTGGGTAAAGTTATTTCCCGTGACCATAGGCTGCCAGAATTAACCAGCGAAGTAAAACAGAGAAATAAGAGGTAAAATGCAATGCTTTACTAACCTGCTATGGAAAAGGCTTAAATTGCCGCCGAGACTCTTTGTGTAAAACGTACCGGTCTTGATGGCGTCATGAACTTGTATTTGCGTATCGTGATATCCGTTCTAATGGGCTTATCTACCGTTAAGTTCAATTTTTATTATTAATTTGATTTCAAGAGATTCCTACCATATTGACGTATGTAGGTTGAGTAGATGAAAAGTGATTTCAGAAGTATTCGTCTACGCCACGTCATGACTCAGTTTGTGAAGGACGGAAAACGTCCAGCCAGTTTTCCATGATCCTATAAAGGTAGCTGTTTTAAAAATTTTTGCCGACATTTTGGATCTCCTAAATGATTTTCGTATAACACTTCCAAAATAAAATTATCTCATCAATGATACAGTCGACAAAATAATAGTGTTTCAACTTTAAAGTCAACTTTTCAGAAAGAGCCTTTAAGAGAAAAGTATGCAAGGCTAAGAAAGTTAATTGTAAATCTTACATTTAATAAGGCATTCGGGTTTTAAAAATGGTGTTACTGGAAACGATACTATGTGTACGGAAATTCATCGACATGTTACAATCAGTTGATAAGAGTTTAGCGAACACTTCCAGGAAGATTACCCGTATATCACTAACAGACAAAGTCGATTTTATTAAACTTGCTAGTCTAAAGGTATTTCTGTTACCAGATTTTTTTCCTATAAATCGTAGCCAATATGTGATGTGTTTGTAAAGCCCCTTCCGATAGCAATTTAAAGTGCCTTTTGATATACTAAGATTAACTGACATTGTCGGCTTTGGAGGCGATCTGATAGTTTTAAACACTTCAAAATGAAATGCCAAGATCGCACATTAATAATTTATTTCATGACGACCGGTTTCAGTCAACTGTCACCATCATCTGATCACATATATACTTTACAAGATGATCATCTTGTTAAAAATTGGTTAATATAATAAGTGCAATAGTCACTACATAAAAAATACAGAAGTTAAAAACATGACAGCTTACAAAAATCATGTTTTTAACTGTGTATTGTTTATATAGTGTCTAAGTGCTATGTTGCACTTATTATTTTATAGCCACTTTTTAACAAAATGACCAGCTTGTAAAATATGTATGTGAGCAGATGACGGTGACACAGTTCACCGAAACCGTTCGCCATTGAGTAACTTATTAATGTGTGATCTTGCGATTTCATTTTTAAAGTACAACATTAGATATCAGTTTAAAGTAATATATTTCTAAACCGATATCACCGAAAGGTAGTTCAATTCATCTCCAGCAATCTAGATATATACCACAAATTTGCGCGAAACCTACAAGAATCTCTTCAATTACACATAGAAGCCGCGAAAATTACTTCTCTGTTGGTTTCATACTTCGACTTAATGTTTTTCAAGTGAATTTATTTGAAAACACGCACACACACAGTCAAAACATCATTGCCAATAATCAGTGCTATCAAACCATGCATTCGCATTACTAGTCTCAAAGCATGCATTATATCAAGGCTACTATAACACTCATGACGAAATGCTGTAAAAAAAATTATTAAGTCCTGAAAGTTGCTTAGCTTGACAGGGTTTATAAGTATGGGACGACTTATCTGAGAGTGAATGTCACATTAGAGATAGAAGTGCGACCTGATACTGTTTCCTTTTTCTAATATCTACAATATCGTAATTCTCAATACTAACATATTTGAAAGAAAACCTTACAAGGATAGGCTTTCATAATTCCGTTCCTTTGCAGCCTTTGATCTGCTATCGACCCATCTCTAACCTGTACTTCATTGTAGCTGCACTTTCTGTATATATAGTTCAAGTTTTATTAACCTATCTGTCATGTCATTGACACTACGATAAGCTACTTAAGTTTTCAAACCGTTGTACTATAACTCATTGATCCACTACAAATTTATCAACTGCTTTCAGAAACTTGACTTTATGGGGCGATCACGTCCTCGTCCCCTTGAGACGTTTGGCATTCTGCAACTTTTTAGATTTAACGTCACTGTGCATAGCATCTGGTGGCAGTCGTAACTAAAAAGCGACAAAAAATGAACGGGCACTACTGACGTGGTTATGAAGTACCTTTACTCTTGCGAAACACAGCTTGCCCTTTATTCACATGAAGTGATAAGTCCCATGGACAATGGATCTCAAATCGATTCTCTGTTTCTGGATTTCCGGAAGGCTTTTGACACTGTACCTGACAAGCGGCTTCTAATTAAATTGCGTGCTTATGAAATATCTCCCTAATTGTGCGATTGGATTTACGATGTCCTACCAGAAAAGACACAGTTCGTTGTAACTGACGGTAAGTCATCGAGTAAAGCAGAAGAGATATCTTACCCAGGAAAGCGTTATAGGTCCCCTACTCTTCCTCGTGTTTATAAACGATTTAGGAGACAATCAGAATAGCTACCTTAGACTGTTCGCGGATGATGCTGTCGTTTATCGGTTAGTGAAGTCAGCAGAGGATCAAAAGTAGCTGCAAAGCGATTTAGACAAAATCTCTACATGGTGCGAAAATTGTCAATTGACACTAAATAAAAAAAAGTGTGAAGTAATAATGACCACTAAAATAAATCCGCTGAACTTCAATTACACGATAAATCAATCAAACTTTAAGGTCGTAAATTCTACCAAATACCTAGGAGTTACAATTACAAACAACTTACAGTAGAGATAACACATAGAAAATACTGTGTGGAAGGCGAACCAAAGGTTACGTTTCATTGGCAGAACGCTTCGAAGATGCACCAGCTTCACCAAAGAGACTGCCTACATCACACTTGTGCGTCCTCTCCTGGAGCACTGTTGCCCATTGTGAGACCCTCACGAGGTGGGATTGACGGAAGATATTGAGAAGGTTCAGAGAAGGGCAGCTCGTTTTGTTTTTTCTCGTTACGGGGGGGGGGGGGGAGGGAGCATCACGGAAATATTGCACGAATTGGAGTGGAAATCATTAAAAGAAAGACGTTATTCATTGCGGCGTGATCTGTTTGCGAAGTTTCAATCACTGACTTTTAATTCTGAATGTGAAAATATTTTGCTAGCACCCACCTACTTAGGGAGACATGACCATCCCAATAAAATAAGAGAAATAAGATCGGAAATGGAAAGATTTAGGTGTTCTTTCTTCCCGCGCGCTATTACAGAATGGAACGGCAGAGAAAAATTATGAAAGTGGTTAATGAACCCTCTGCCAGGCACTTAAAATGTGATTTGCAGAGTATCTATGTAGATGCAGTTTTACTCACTAAACAACAGTTATCCAGACACAGTAAGCACAGAGAGAAATTTATTGTCCTACGAAAATGTGACTCGCTCTACGTACGTATTCGCAAGCGGAAACACCGTCGTCCGACGTTTCCTTCAGTAACAGAACCTGAATAGCCCTGTAGAACTGTATGCAACGAGAGAATAGAGCGACATCAAGAGCAAGCTGAGCGTCTGATCTAATTTCCGTTTGCAACGATTCACCCATCCCCACATAATAGCCATTATAACACCATTACGCTCAAATTTACAAGTAGCAAATTGACCGCATGCGATGACCATAATCTGATTCCGTTCCCAATGCTACGGGGTATTTCTGGCACCAATTTCCTATTCATCTGCGGCCAAGTTCACAGTTTGACGCACTAAGCAATTAATGAAACGCAAACAGTATCGTTAACGTTTAATTAACTTGCATGTTCAGGATATTATTTCTTTTCAGAAATGATTTATAATCCTATGCGGGGGTAGAATGACATATCCTTAACAGTACAGTACCATATTATATAACTCTTGTTTGTCAGTTAGTAAAAATAGTAGTGTAGTAGTATAGTATAGACTGTGTTTCATGTACGAGATAACATACAAAATAATCTAGTTGTGGGAGAATCCTGATATTTTACTTGTGTACTCCTAGTTGGAGTCCTAATACGTTGTACGCCTTTTGTGTCTCTTCATATCAGTAGGCATAACACCTCTGAAAGATTACTGCTTCTGAACTACTACGTTTCTGAAGTGTTATTAAACATTCAATACTGTTAGAACTATTATTCCAAAACTCGACTTACATCTTTCCGCTAAGTCTTGTCTCATCGACTTCACAGCCTTTGCGCATCGCCAGGCAGATTTTCAGTATTCAGTTTACAGTGGCTCCAAGCATTTCTTTCTCTTTCCAAATGAATCTTTATAATCACTGCACTTGATAACCAAAACCATATATAGAACGCCACTGAAGGCGCCTTTTAAAGAGAAAGGGGAACACCTATCTGAAAATGGCTGTAGCTCGCTGTGGAAACGGGTAATTTATTGTAAAAGAAAGAAGAAATGACAGAGAATGTGACTTTCAACTGATTCAACAAACAAAAGAAGACACAAGAAATGCTTAAGCATTCCAATGAGTAAACTTTTGTAGAGTTCCGGGGTTGAAACAGTGGTGTCGCACGGGTATAAAGTGCGCGCCACGTACTTTCGCCGCGCGCCGCCATGCACGCACGGCGCGGCGTTCTTACGACGTCAGCCAAGAGCGCCCTCTGCTACAACTCCGATCGTGGCCACCACTGAACGACATCGTTCACTTGGGACTGAGATAGGAACCAGTTAACACTTGGGAATCAGATAGGCACCAGTTAAGACGGCTATCGGATAGGCACTAGGAATTATCAGTAGGCAGGCCTCTATCTAATCTATGTATTAGCATTCTGCAGTCAAGAACTATGTAAAACTTAAGTATTACTAAGTCTCTATGAAATATATATCTTGTTCTAATTTACTCTAGTGTTTCTAGTTTCTGCTATCCCACTGGCTGGTCACCTCCGTACCTGTACACGCGTGCATCCTTTATTCCTGTGTCGGTATCTTTCTACTCGGCCACCGACACCTACGACAACCGGCGGACGAGACACAAAAGTGGCGACGAGGATGGGATACAAAAGAAACTGAATACAGGTATAGAAAAACACGTATATTGGGAGTAATGCCAGACGAAATATATAATAGAGATATTAATGAAAGAAGAGGCGTCTAAAACTGACATTATCTTAAAAGAAACTGTTACATCTGCAAGAAAAGTAATACATAAATAACTTGCACTGTTGTTATACTATGTATGAGTAGGATAATAGTTCGAAAATACTGCAACAATGCTGCGCCAATATCTTATGTTCTAAAATTGAGAAACACGTTTTATTTGACATGACACGTGGAGGTTTTTGTTTGTTTGTGATATGGGGACTAAACTACTGAAGTTATCAGTCCCAAGTGGGGAGGGGAAGGAGTGAGGATAGGAAAGAA
This sequence comes from Locusta migratoria, assembly GCA_026315105.1. NCBI lineage: Eukaryota > Metazoa > Arthropoda > Insecta > Orthoptera > Acrididae > Locusta > Locusta migratoria. The sequence continues at coordinate 196,250,566 of CM048744.1, read as the reverse complement.
CGGGAGGGGGAAAGGAAATACAGTCCGGGAAGTAAAGAAGGAAAGAATACTACATTAGCTCTGGGCCCCGTGCTCGCCACGCACGTTCGAAAGAACCGTGAGCTCCTGGGGGCCACGTGGTGATCACTAATGATCAAATTTATTACATGACTAGTTTCCACGCTCTAACACGTCAATCTCACGTATATAAATGGTTAATTAAATTCTGAAAAGTCAAGACTTGGAATACTGTATTTAACAGTAACATAACACTTCTGTGATTTGCTAGTAGGAACATAATTGTAGCAGGAAGTGAAGCAAAGCTGGTTTTACAATTTGGCATAATGTTGTTGATAGGTCAGTGCGCCTCGGTTGCACAGTGGTAGAGTGCCAGACTATAAATCGAAAGGTCTTGGGTTCGATCCCCGCCAGGTCCTGGGATTTTTATCTGTCACTTTCCACTTCTTTCACCTCTGGCAGTATTGCTCATGTGAAAAATACCGAGTAGCACCGTGGTTCGGAACCCACGTTAAACTGGCTGAGAAGTCAGTTCGAAGGTCGGAGGAAGGCAACGGCATACCACCTCCTAACAGGACCATGCCTAGTAAAGCACTGTGGTGTTCAAACCAATCTTCGGATTGATGACTGCTTTACCCTTTTAGGTCAGTTCACATCTTGAGGCAGCCTCAAATGAGAAGGTATGAAACCGGTTGAAATATGAATATACTGTTTTTAGATAACGAACTGCGACGTCTAGGGACGAGAAGCATGCGTCATCATCACCCCCTAAAATATTCAAGGCGGTGCCCTCGGTGGGCAAGGTGATGCTTACCGTCTTTTTCGATGTCCAAGATCCGATACTCATCGAATTCCTAGAACACGGAAAAACCGTTGAAAGTGACATGTATTGTGAGACACTACGCTGCCTGTGCAAGCCCATAAAGAGCAAATGGTTTGGGCTGCTCACGGAGGGAGTGATTCTGCTTCATTGTAACGCAGTCTGCGGGGTCGTGCAAAGTGTACTGGCCGAGTTCAAGTGGTCAACTAAAAATTAAAAAAAAGAAATTCTGAAAGGATCGCTTCAACTCTGACGAAGAATTGAAGGACATAGTAGAGGACTGGGTCTTGTCGCAGCCACAGGAATTCGAGGAACATGGAATCCTTCGGTTCGTTAAAAAGTGGAACAGTTATGCTCCACGGTGTCGTTTCGTACCTTTTCATTTGAACACTCCTCGTAATACGATTTTTCAGATGAGATGTTGCATTGTTCAACTGACCATTCTGCATACAAAAGAAGAAACACCAGCACACAATCGTACTGCGTTCCACAATCAAAATACTCATGAAGGAATTACTCAGAAAAAGTAGAGCGCCGACACAGTCATTATGCATACTCATGTATACATGTATATGTAGACATGTATACATGTATACATGTATATGTAGACAGATGCAGTGAAGCAATTGTCGATAACATCGCATTACAGCGACGACGATGACGGTAAGTGCGGAACTTTTTGAACATCACCTATAGGATGTATGTCATTATCGCCCCCAGATCATTCCTTCAAAGCACCTATACACCGGTTCAGTAGGTAATATTCACACTTCTCTTTCTAATCATGAACGAATGTATGGACTCTTCAAGCCAATTCCGTTCCATAACACTCGAATATCAGATACATGTTCCTAGGACTTTTTCGATTTACTTTGAAATGTAGATCCACCTCAAAAGTTAAGTCACATTCCTCCTGAATCACTCTGTATCTTGCCTAATGCGAGTGTTCTCAACATCAGACCTGGGCTAGTCATGTGATTTTTGGACGATGCAAAACTTGAATTTCACACGATACCTGAAATTTGCACGTATTCTTTATATTTTATAAACAAGGTGACTACCCCTGTGCTCGTCTGTACCCCAGTGACCTTTGATGATTACCGTAAGTTATAGGCTGTCGGGATTCATTTACCATTCTCGTTGGAGTTGTACCCACTTGGGGACTGTTTGTTGTATACTCCTGATCATCGGCGTATTAGTCGCCTCTGCAGCGTCAAAAAGACGCTATTTGTGGTCAATCATACCGAGACGACTCCAACCAATTAAGCCATACTATCAATCAAATACGTTTTTTTATAGTTGATTTTCATTAACGGACATGGTACTGCATTATTGTTGCTATGGATGAAAAGAGACGTACGTAGATATGTGTAACATATATAATAAGGCATTTTACAATTTGTACAGTAAAATATCGTAATGGGACCAATTTTTTAGTCACATATTTTCGAAACAATTGAGGGGTCTAATGAGACAAGGGGATTCTGCCACGTAACATGAAAAATTGAGCTTTGGCCATTTTCAGTATGTTCGTGTCATCTTTCGTCTACCCTGTCAACTAGAACCGCGTGGCTTAGCTGCCGCTCTTTCTGGAGCAGTTGTTCTAAGTTCGTCCTACTTGCGATCATTTTTAGTGAGAGGAGGAGCTATCCCACTCACCGATGTTGTCCCCTGTTTCAGTTGCACACGTACCAACACAGTTATAAGGGAAGAACATATTGTTCAAAAATGTAGTTGTTGCTTCTATGTCCCTCTTCAAGAAGATGCCAGGTCATAGCTTGATCATCCTTGTATGATTACACTTCTTGGGGAAATACTACTATTCTAACCACGCAGATCACCTATATCAGCCCCTAAAGTTAAAAGATCTCATGGCACTAATCCCATATGTCCCTCCAATTTTTCAGGGTGTTTATCAAAAACTGAAATCCACAGAAGGACTGGGCAATGACGATTCTTCAGAAGAGATATGAAGTTGTTTATGGTTTTTTTTTTTTTTTTTTTTTTTTTTTTTGTAGTTGGTGTGTAAGCTTGCTAACATTATTTACACTTGGGTAAGAACAGTTAAAAAGGATATAACAACTTGACATGTGAATAAAATTTGTGTCTTTTTTAATATTGTTGTAGTAATTAAAGCCTGCAAGGTCATAATCATTGTTGCTTACATTAAAATTTATATTTTTCCTGTTGCATAATTTACTTAATAATATGTTAAGGCTAAAAATTTCATCCATTTATTGTACAAATAATGCCTCAATACAACGCTTTAGTTGAAACTCGATTTATCTCCATTTCTCCCCAAAGTGGCATAGCTCTGTAGACCGCTCAATTGTCAGATAAACTTGCAAATTTTTTAGAGTGTCGGCCCAGTCAGTGTATACGTATTCGTGACATTCATTTTCAGATGAAATTATAAGTGAATGTATAATATCCTTCAATTCACGCTGGCTCTATTTGTGTGTCTAAGTACTGCGGCACGACTCAGTTCTCCCATTGAGAGTTTGCCGTTGTAATGTCCCGAAAGGAGAAACAAGAGAGGGACCAAGGCACCAAAAATAAAAAAGGAAATATTTCTTCCTTACAAAACATGTGAAAGAATGAACGCTTGGAAGGATAATGTTTTGGTAGAGCGAACTTTCCAAATTTGTACTACTGTATAAAGGAAAGTCGTCGTTTAATGCTGTTAACGTAACTCGGTAAGAGTTCTTGACCGATTTACTCCTAATTGTAGAAGTTGTGGACAGGTAGAGCCGGGATGATGGACATCGGGTGTGTTTGCCTACTGGCGCCAGTAATACAGTGCTACCACTGAATGCCTTTATTGAATTCTTCTGTACAGCTTTCTTCCAGTGCGTGGTGGCGATCTCATGTTCACCAATGCCGACGTCAGCGTTATGACACTAGCTGAGAGCGAGAAGCGATGGCGTTTCTGTGGTGTCATTCGTGGCCCCGGCGCTGCCCGGATGTGCTGACTCCCACACAATGCCCCGTGTCAGTGATAAATATCTGAAACCTTAGCTGTCGGAACGCGCCCCTTCAACCTCCTGTCCCCTCCATCCCGTCACCCTCGGTCACAGAAAAAGACTTGAAATAAAACTTGCAATGACCATTCCCTAAAAATACTTTTATCAATGTTACTTCATGCTTGCCCATGCTCCCCTCTATTTCCATAAACCTCATTTGCCGGTTCCAAAAATTTGGATTTCTACGGATATATTACTCCCTAAATTAATACTCCAATGGCTATTTTGTAAAACTGCAGTGCGCGTATTGGTAATATACAGAGTGTATTAAAAGAATGGCTGAAATTTACATGGTTGAAAGTATACTGCAATAGAAGAAAAAAATGTCCCGGTAAACATGGGTCCGCGAAAGGGCCGTTTGCGAGATAATTACGAATTCGTGGTTCCAAGCCGCCACGGACGCCATTGTAAACATCCTGGTAGGTTTTACGGCGCATTTAGTTCACATTTCACGTATGGAGTACCTGTTAAAGTAGTCGTTAGAAGTGTCTTCCTTGCATCTGGGTGCTATACTGTGCTCATCTCTGCAATGAATTTCGAATTCTTTCGAAAACTGCTGGATCATTTCGGAATTCTAGACAAGCTTGTTCAACTCTCGTATGTAGTTCTTCAACCGTCTTAACGGGCATGCTGAGCACTTTGGTTTCGAAGTGATCCCAAACACAAAAGGTGATCTTGGAGGCGAAGGTAATCTTGGAGGTCAAGGTATAGGTTGGCCTCGATCTATTCATCTTTAGTCGTATTTTGGCGTTAGATTCCGTCTTGGAGCAGCAGCAATATGTGCCGAAACTCCATCTAACTAACTAGACCATTTTTACAATAAATTCAGTGAAATGTGAATTAAATGTGATATAAATCTTGAAAGTCTAATTTTCAAATTAGTGTGTACTAACTAGAACGATGTTTTCAATGACGAAAGTGGCGGCTTGGTAACATACATTCGTAATTATCTAGCAAATGGCTCGTTTGCAGACCCCTATTCACTGGGACACTTTTGCTTCTAGTATCGTGTACTTTCAAACGTGTAAGTTTTCGCCATCCTCTTTGATACACCCTGCATATAAGCCAATAATTAAGTGTAGCTTATAATGAAATTCACGCACACAGAGAGTAACCATGCATACATGTATAATTCGTTAGGTAGTACTTACAACTATTTTTATTATTATTGACATGGATCATTTACTAGGTTTTACTAAGGTGTTGTGCAAGATAATAAAAGAAAGTTCTTTCGAGTAATAAGGCGTCTGAGTAATAAGCATCATATGAAGGGTCCAGGGAAAGAACCAGGTAAGTCACAATTTCAATGAACTCCAGAAAACGATTTTTTAATTTTAAAACGCAATAAGTACATCTCATACAAACTAATGTTTTCAAACCATATAAAACATTGAAGTCCTGAGTATAGAGAACAAAATGAGACCGTTTCTATGGTGTTCAACATTGATAGCACGAAAATAAATTAAAAAATTTACTCAGATTACGAACTTTTCAGGAAAGAAACCAGGTAAGTCCATTAAACAGAAAGAGAACGGAGCATATGAGTCAGCTATTCCTTTCCCTAGTATGAACGAATGTTTTAACGTCATTTCATTTATTATTATTATTGTAATTTCTAACTTTATTCTTATTGTTTATAACATTATAATTATCATTTCTAATGCAATTATCATCAATTATAATTTATTATTATTATTATTATTATTATTATTATTATTATTATTATTATTACTATTATGGAAAATCCCAGATCTGTTCCAAGTTATCAATCATGAGGCAATCAATGGAAAAATTCCACTGCTGCTGGGCCACAGAACTTCATGAGGCTCATTAAATCATTGAACTTTGCTCTAGAAATACGTAAGTGACCTGCAGACAATGGAGAATTTTGTTACATATTTTTATACATAAGCAACATTAAATAAAAGTTTTAAGGGTACCATTAATAAGTCAAGTTGCAATTACCTGTGTAGGACAAAGAGGGTAGCTCGAACTCTCCAGCCTTATGATTTGATGGATCTCTGTCAGGCTTCCTTATGATGCTGGATACCGTGTGACCAATATATGTGTCTCTCCATCAGGAGAGGATGAATGGACGAAGTCTCAATTTCCATCACTGGTTGGATCTTAAATGGACATTTCGGTACATATTTCTGATTTATGAAGTATTTCCCATCATGTGCCATTTCCTGAGAATGGAACGAATGAATGGTGATGGTTCCATTCTCGAATTTTCAATCATACTCATGAAATCCTCTGGGGTTCCCATACTTCGTTTCAAATCTCACAGACCAACATTCCTATCACATTCCATGTAGGAATGGACTCGTTCTGGAAATGTGATCTTGATATTTCTCAATACATGAATGTTATTATGAACGAGATAGTGCAAGAAGCGGGAAATTGTGAAATTCTTGTTTTGCCCTCCAGCAGAATCACAGAACACTTGAAGCTCTTCAACATTGTTATCGAGGTATTTCATAACGAAATGAAAAAGGAAAGAAGCTACCTCGTTAGGAACTTTCTTGGCAATACCTTCGTGGTACTCATAGAAAAATGACTGCCCCGTGGAGAGAATGTCGACTTTGAAAGTATACATTGATAATTGACGCTTATAATACACATCGTTCGTAGTTATGTTTGGTAACGACACATTTTCAGCAAAATCCATACAAATTGCTTCCATCTTCTTGGTTTTCATAGCTTTATGCCTTGCATCCCTTTTGCGTTGGTAGTGTTTCGGCTTTTCTTCTGTGAAGGACATTCATGGTTGTTAACTTCTTAATTTCTTCTTTATCTTTCTCTGGGAAGAGTGCTTCAAGTTTGGCTGAGAATTCATCACAATGAGTGCACGTGTCAGTATGTGGGTATCTGAAGGATATGTTGAAATTCGTTTTCATATCACAAACATTCTCTTGATATTCAAATCTTCAGGCAAATAAGTCTTTCTTGAATCTTTTAAGTTGTAATGGCTTTGTCGACCTTTAAACTGCTTATATTACTGTATACCAACGAACTTGTGGATTCGTCCAGCTTACTGTGAAGATGTGTGTGATTACTCCTCTTGTCTTGCGTTGCAGAACCATTCAGTTTCCAGCTCTTCTGTATATATTCCAATTTGTTTTTTGTGATAGCATGTATTGCACAAAACGCTTTTGCACAAACTGTTACATCACACTTATTGTCACACCCTACGGGAATTCTGACGCTGTATGCAAATGCAGCATTCTTAATTTCGCGTTTTCTTCTGTCTGACACGGTCGCCTTCTTTTAACACAGAGAACTGTTATTAAACCTGCTAAATACGCATTTAGACAGTTGAATTTGCATAGTATTTCAGCTCTTTCTGCTTCAGTGGTGACATCAAAGCATTTAAGATGGGAACATTTGCACGACTCCCCAATTTCATGTGAACTTAACCTTAACTTCTTACCAACATCAGCAATTCAGCCAGTTTTCCTCCTCTTCTTGGGTTCATTTTGTGGAATTCCATCGTCTTCAGTTCCTAATGTCGATATCACGGCACAGCACAGATTGATTTATTAAACAGATCCGCAATAACAAATCACACTCAGAAACACAATGTAAGAAAAGGGACACCTGGAACAATGAAATGTCAAAGATATAATGGCGCGAAAGTCTGGTGATCGCACGGCCACCTGTTGAGATGCAAAACTTTAAGTGCAAATAAAGCTGTGACTAAGCTGGTTCATGCCCTGTTTCAAGCTGCTAACAGATAGTCCTATTGATGGAGAATCGAATGGCATCTCTAACTCATTTCGAGAGAAAAATGGACTTACCTGGTTTTTTCCCTGGACCCTTCATATGTTCCCGGATAAATTATTGATTGATTCTCAGTGTAAAAATGTGTACGCGTTTAGCTACTGTAACAAGTAACAAAATATGTAAACTACCTCTGAAGATGTCTTCCGCAGCCGAAGATGAAACGTTAGGGGAAAGTTTTATAAATCGACCACGGCTTATCAGCCCGGAAGTTTTAAATGAAGTTGACGCCGGCCGTGAAAGATTGCATTGTATGATCATTGCTAACATTGATGCCTCGTCTGATGTTATGCCATTTACTTCAAAATCATTCTGCACCGAATCTAAGTACTTTCTTCTTGGTCTACCTCGACTCCTCTTATCCCCCGTTGCCGAGCTCATGAGTCTCTTAGGTAACCTTGCTTCTCCCATGCGTGTAACATGACCCCACCATCTCAGTCTGTTCGCTCTAACCGCTTCATCTATGGTATTCATTCCCAGTTTTTCTTTGATTTCCTCATTATGGATACCCTCCTGCCATTGTTCCCATCTATTAGTGCCTGCAATCATTCTTGCTACTTTCATATCTGTAACCTCTACCTTATGAATAAGGCAACCTATATCCACCCAACTTTCACTCCCATACAATAAAGTTGGACGAAAGATAGAGCGGTGCACCGCTAACTTAGTCTTGGTACTTACTTCCCTCTTGCAGAAGAGATTAGATCTTAGCTGAGCACTCACTGCATTAGCTTTGATGCACCTCGATTCCAGTTCTTTCACTATGTTGCCAACATGTGAGAAAATACACCCTAGGTACTTGAAACTGTCTACCTGCTCTAACTCTGTTCCTCCTAGTTGGCAGTCAATCTGCTTAAATCTCTTTCCCACTGACATTACTTTCGTTTTGAAGAAGCTGATCTTCATATGAAAATCCTTGCACCTCTGATCGAGCTCTGAAATATTAGTTTGCAACCTTTCAATTGAATCGGCCATTACAACTAATTCGTGTTCATATGCGAGACTGCTTATTTTGTTTTCACCTATTTTAATCGCGCCCTGCCAGTCTACTATTTTCAACATATGATCCATGAATAGTATGAACAGAAGTGGTGACAGGTTACAGCCATTTCTTACCCTGAAATAGCACTTTTCCATTACCTACAGTAAGCTAAAGATCTGGTCCTGAAAGCCTCTAAGAGGCCTAAGCCCACACAGATTTTCATCTAACTTATCCTCAATTAATACTCTCCTTTCAACAATATCTGAGAATGTTTTGCCTACAACACTAATTAAAGAGATACATCGATAGTTGTTACAATCTTTTCTCTTTCCGTGTTTGAGAATTGGCGTGATTACCGCTTTCGTCCAGTCAGACGGAACCTGTCCCGATTCCCACGTCTTCTCAAGTATACTGTGTAACCATTTGAGACCTGATATTCCACTGTATTCGACGAGTTCAGGCTTAATTTCGTACACCCCAGCCGCTTTATTGCAGTGTAATCTACTAACCATTTTCTCCACTTTCTCAAATGAGATCCTGTTTCCGTCGTCGTTCCTATCCCATTCTACCTGAAAATCTGACACATCATTATACGTTTCACCTACATTGAGCAATTCTTCAAAATATTCCTTCCATCTGCTCAAGGCATCCACAGGATTGACTAATAGCTTTCCTAACCTGTCCAGAATACTTGTTAATTCCTTCTTCCCTCCCTTTCGATGTTTGCTAATTACGCTCCAAAATGGTTTTCCCACGGCTTGAGTTTCTAGCTTATTTCCAAAGTCTTCCCATGATTTCTGCTTGGATTCTGCAATTATCCGTTTGGCTTTGTTTCTTTTTTCAGCATAACTTTGTCTGCCTGATTTCTAGTATGGAGCCATTTTTGGAATGCCTTCTTTTTCTTTTTACAGGCTGCCTTGACTGTGTCATTCCACCAGGCTGTCTGCTTTTTTCTACCTTTACACACTACTGTTCCAAGACATTCTCTGGCTGCTTCCAGCAATGTATCCCTGTACCTTGACCATTCCTCTTCCAGTGACTGTAAATCATTACATTCAACTAACTGGTACCTTTCCGAGATCATTGCTCTGTATTTCTGCCTAATTTCCTTGTTTTGAAGTTTCTCCACTCTTATCCTTCTACACATGGACTTGACTTTCTGCTCTTTTGGCCTCACAAAACCAATTTCACTGCAGATTAAATAATGATCAGTATCATCAAAGAACCCCCTGAAAACACGTGTGTCCTTCACTGTCTTCCTGAATCCCTGGTCTGTTATTATATAGTCAATGACAGATCTGGTTCCCCTTCCTTCCCAAGTATAGCGGTGAATGTCCTTATGCTTAAAGAAGGAATTTGTGATAAATAACCCCATACTGGAACAGAAATCTAAGAGCTGTTTTCCGTTCCTGTTGGCCTCCATATCTTCACCAAACTTACCAATAACCTTTTCATAACCTTGTGTTCGATGTCCTATCCTAGCGTTGAAATCACCCATGAGTAAAACACTATCCGTATCCTTCAGCCGGCCGCGGTGGCCGAGGTGACTGAGGCGCTCCAGTCACGGTCAGCACGGCCACTACGGTCGGGGGTTCGAATCCCCCCTCGGGCATGGATAATTGTGCCGTCCTAGTTCGTAAGTAGTTCATAAGTAGTTTGTAAGTTTAGGGACTGATGATCCCGTAGTTAAGTCCCATAAGCTTAACAAACATTTGAACATTTTTTTTTGTATCCTTCACTGTAACAACTACATCACTAAGTGCGTTGTAAAATCTGTCCATCTCGTCTTGATCTGTCCCTTCACAGGGTGAAAATACTGCCACAATCCTAATTTTCTTGCTGGAGATGGCCAAATCTATCCAAATCAGTCGTTAATTTACATACCTTATTGCAATTATGCTGGGTTCGATTGCTTTCCTGATGTAAAACCGTACACCCGACTGTGCTCTTCTTACTTTGACTCCTGACAGGTAGACCTTGTATTCTCAGACCTCAACCTCTTTCTCTCCCCTTACTCTTACGTCACTAACAGCTAAGACTCTAACCCCATCTTGCTTGAAGCCTCCGCCAGCTCTACCTTCTTCTCAGTGTAATCCCCATTGATATTAATAGCTCCCCATCTCATTCCAGATCGTTTGCCAGGTCGTATCGGAGGAGTCCCTGGTCTGTCGATTAGAGGTGGGACTCCATCACCTCCAAAGGTCAGAGGCCAGTATTTTGTTAACTGGCTGTTTCATCAATTATGAAGTAAATATTTTATGTACAAAATTTACTAATGAGCACTAACATAAAAATAGCATACACTTTTTGCGTTTGAAAATCAAGAAACACTGTGGTAAACATAAAGTTCAAAATGTTCAAATGTGTGTATAGTCTATGGGACTTAACTACGGGGTTATCAGTCCCTAAACTTACAAACTATTTATGAACTACTTACGAACTAGGACGGCACAAATATCCATGCCCGAGGGGGGATTCGAACCCCCGACCGTAGTGGCCGTGCAGACCGTGGCTGGAGCGCCTTAGTCCCCTCGGCCACCGCGCCCGGCCATAAAGTTCAGTTTTACAGAATAGATAATTATTATACGACAGTCGAGATCGCTAGTTGTAGCGCTTTTTATTCGCAAACAGTGTCTGTCCTACAGGACCAGTCTCAGGTATTTGGCACCTTCTCGGTGGACGGTGGCGATGGCCGGAGCAGCTGATAAAATAAAAAAAAAATAATAAAAAAGAGCTTTCAAAAATTACAGAGTACACACTGTTGCTGATGTTTCATCAACATTTCTTCATGTCATTCAAAGCATTAAATATGGCATACGATCAGATAATGCTCACCAGAATTGAAAAAAATATCATTAGTTACTAAGGAAAAACAAGAAGAACTACAAAAAAACGAGCTAATAGCACACAACATTGGCTACATCTCTTGACACCATCAATAAATTACGATATGACATTAAAACGAACAAAACAGAGAAAGCTCTAAGTACACAATAGACAGCAGTTTAGCACAAATAGCATATCAAATACCATTCATTGGAAAGGTGTCATATCAGAGTGCAAACTTCTGAGGCAAAATTAGTTTTCCACAAAATAGTTGAAAAACAAAATAATTCACAACAAAATTCAAAGGAAGGAGTACTTTATAACTCTGTAAGTCTATTAAATTTTTCTGTTTAACCCAAATTTTACATTGCCAAAAATGGAACGACGTCTACTACACGTTATGCAGAACAAATGGATGCCCTCACGCTCACGTTCCAATAAATAAACTTTTGTTATTCACTTGCACCAAAACAAAATATTACTTGTTCCATAAAAAAAGGATTGCAAATGAATTTGTTAGAAGAAATAATACAACATTAACAGAAAACCTCATTGTATCCCAAATGATGAAATCTGAAGCAAACGTACTTCGAAAATGTGGCGCAACGATTATAATTTCAACCTCAAAAACAATATTTAACTGACAAAGAACACTTTCTTCTCTGGCCAGCAACAGCACTCTGGGACCTAGCTGTTTAGTCCCCTCAAAACCAACAACAACAACAGCAGCAGCACTCTTGTAATGTAAAAATAAAAACAAAAAATAAAAATTCTACTTAAGTAATGATCAAAATTATCTATGAAGTTGCAGTAATAAAGAGTGCCAGTGCTGTACCATGTCATGTTCTTAGACGCATCAAATCAGCATCTGATGTTAGTAAATCTTAAATTTACTGTAGCTCCTTCTTATAGTAAGTAAACCAGAGCTATCTCTGGAATAAGTGAAATCTGCAGTACATAGATAAAATATAAAGTCACATGTAAGGAATGGAAGAGTTAAACTTTATTATATGATATTTAGGACAGGAATTTAATAACTTTGTAATCTATATACATTATTTTGGCACGTCAACGTAAATATCACTTGGAATCAACATTAACGCCTGAGTATGGGCTCAGGCATGCAACTCGTGTAATAAAGGGTTTCTTTGAAAAAACCTTTGGCTGGTTGTAAAATTTATTTACTACAGTATTAATACGAAAACAGCTACTCAGTTCTCAAGCCAAAACAAATAAAGTAATAAACAAATTTTACATGTGTCCAAAGATGACAATATCATGATGAACCATAAAAATGTTACCATTTTTGTTTCCATGAAATGCTAGTAATTACAATAAATATGGAAGTTTACTCGTGATTTCCGGTCAGGAAAGACACAGTACGTTATAATTAAGTGAAAGTCATCGAGTCAAACAGAAGTGACACTTGACGTTTTCCAAGAAAGTGTTATGGAACCCCTTCTTCCTTACCTTTATACACAATTTAGGAGACAACGTGACCAGGTCTCTTAGACTGTTCTCGGATGAAGCTATTATTTATCGGTTATTAAAGTCACCAGACGATCTAAAGAAACAGCAAAAAGATTCAGATATCTGCATGGTGTAAAAATTAGTAATGTCCCTATATAATGATGTGTGAAATTAACCATATATCCACTAAAAGATATCCGTTAACTTTCATTTACACGATAAATCACTCAAATCTACAGGCCGTAATTTCAACTAAATACGAAGGAATTACAATTAAGAACAACTTAAATTGCTAAGAACACACAGAAAATATTATAGGGAATGCGAACCAAAGGATTCGTTTCATTGGCATAACACGTAGAAGATGCAACAGTTCTACTAAAGAACTGTGTATTATCATGTTATTATGGAAATGATACACAATTGGTGCGTAAATCATTAAAAGAAAGGCATTATCCGTTGCGGCGAGATTTATTTGCGAAATATCTTTAAGGGTGGACGTTCAAACAGGTACAATTATAACCTGGCACAAAATCCACAATTTTTAGTTAGATAAATAAATTTAGGTGCAATGGTTGATGATAGTTCAAAATATCTACTGAAATTGTTTTGTAATTTTAATTGAAATTTTGATTTTTTTTTTTTTTTGAAGTTTTGAAGTTTATGAACTCATGATTAACAAAGGTACTATTTAGTAAGAAAGTTTCTGCGAAATTGCCTTGAACTTTTGCAGTATACTCTCAACCATCATCGAAAGAAACATTTCAATTTATATTTAAAAAAGTTTTAGGTTTAATTATTCTCTAACTGAAAAACTGCGCATAGAAATTCTACTTTCTTTATTCTCTACCTTGACATACGTGAATGATATTAAATATTCACTCTATATACATGTTTCTTAAATATATAATGCGAAAGACATGCCAAAAATCACAGTCAAATATTTTCTTGTTTTTTCTTTTTACAAAAATGTACCTGAATAATGTTAATGGTAGTTCTGAGAAAATGCATTTTAAAGTTAAACATTCCTTCTCGTTGCCATTCCCACCTTCAAAAGCCTGCAGATCTTTAATGAATGTCCTTATTTCCTTCAAGGCTTCTCTTCTGACTTCTTATTTTCTGTATTATTTGCGCATTTAGGTCTTCAATGGATTTAACGGCTGCAAGTATACGTTGAGTGTCAATCCCCATCAAGACGTCGCGAGAAGAACTCCGGTCTTGAAGCCTATTCTCTACAAGACTCTTATCCTCTCTGAGTTGCCACCATTAAAGACAATGACTACATCATAAACTGCGATATTAACTCCCTGGATGAGAAAAATGTAGTTTTGGGTCAACGTTTCCAGATGAGGCCCTTCAGAGACTAACCAGGATTCTTCGTTTTCCCAGGATCACATTTCTTGAGAAGGCAGTTATTCAACAGCCTTCTTGTTCAAATGTTTGTAAAGCTTATGGGACTTAACTACGGGGTCATCAGTCCCTAAACTTACAAACTACTTATGAACTACTTACGAACTAGGACGGCAGAAATATCCATGCCCGAGGGGGGACGGCACAAATATCCATGCCCGAGGGGGGATTCGAATCCCCGACCGTAGTGGCCGTGCTGACCGTGACTGGAGCGCCTCAGTCACCTCGGCCACCGCGGCCTGCTGAAGGATACGGATAGTGTTTTACTCATGGGTGATTTCAACGCTAGGATAGGACATCGAACACAAGGTTATGAAAAGGTTATGGGTAAGTTTGGAGAAGATATGGAGGCCAACAGGAACGGAAAACAGCTCTTAGATTTCTGTTCCAGTATGGGGTTATTTATCACAAATTCCTTCTTTAAGCATAAGGACATTCACCGCTATACTTGGGAAGGAAGGGGAACCAGATCTGTCATTGACTATATAATAACAGACCAGGGATTCAGGAAGACAGTGAAGGACACACGTGTTTTCAGGGGGTTCTTTGATGATACTGATCATTATTTAATCTGCAGTGAAATTGGTTTTGTGAGGCCAAAAGAGCAGAAAGTCAAGTCCATGTGTAGAAGGATAAGAGTGGAGAAACTTCAAAACAAGGAAATTAGGCAGAAATACAGAGCAATGATCTCGGAAAGGTACCAGTTAGTTGAATGTAATGATTTACAGTCACTGGAAGAGGAATGGTCAAGGTACAGGGATACATTGCTGGAAGCAGCCAGAGAATGTCTTGGAACAGTAGTGTGTAAAGGTAGAAAAAAGCAGACAGCCTGGTGGAATGACACAGTCAAGGCAGCCTGTAAAAAGAAAAAGAAGGCATTCCAAAAATGGCTCCATACTAGAAATCAGGCAGACAAAGTTATGCTGAAAAAAGAAACAAAGCCAAACGGATAATTGCAGAATCCAAGCAGAAATCATGGGAAGACTTTGGAAATAAGCTAGAAACTCAAGCCGTGGGAAAACCATTTTGGAGCGTAATTAGCAAACATCGAAAGGGAGGGAAGAAGGAATTAACAAGTATTCTGGACAGGTTAGGAAAGCTATTAGTCAATCCTGTGGATGCCTTGAGCAGATGGAAGGAATATTTTGAAGAATTGCTCAATGTAGGTGAAACGTATAATGATGTGTCAGATTTTCAGGTAGAATGGGATAGGAACGACGACGGAAACAGGATCTCATTTGAGAAAGTGGAGAAAATGGTTAGTAGATTACACTGCAATAAAGCGGCTGGGGTGTACGAAATTAAGCCTGAACTCGTCGAATACAGTGGAATATCAGGTCTCAAATGGTTACACAGTATACTTGAGAAGACGTGGGAATCGGGACAGGTTCCGTCTGACTGGACGAAAGCGGTAATCACGCCAATTCTCAAACACGGAAAGAGAAAAGATTGTAACAACTATCGATGTATCTCTTTAATTAGTGTTGTAGGCAAAACATTCTCAGATATTGTTGAAAGGAGAGTATTAATTGAGGATAAGTTAGATGAAAATCTGTGTGGGCTTAGGCCTCTTAGAGGCTTTCAGGACCAGATCTTTAGCTTACTGTAGGTAATGGAAAAGTGCTATTTCAGGGTAAGAAATGGCTGTAACCTGTCACCACTTCTGTTCATACTATTCATGGATCATATGTTGAAAATAGTAGACTGGCAGGGCGCGATTAAAATAGGTGAAAACAAAATAAGCAGTCTCGCATATGAACACGAATTAGTTGTAATGGCCGATTCAATTGAAAGGTTGCAAACTAATATTTCAGAGCTCGATCAGAGGTGCAAGGATTTTCATATGAAGATCAGCTTCTTCAAAACGAAAGTAATGTCAGTGGGAAAGAGATTTAAGCAGATTGACTGCCAACTAGGAGGAACAGAGTTAGAGCAGGTAGACAGTTTCAAGTACCTAGGGTGTATTTTCTCACATGTTGGCAACATAGTGAAAGAACTGGAATCGAGGTGCATCAAAGCTAATGCAGTGAGTGCTCAGCTAAGATCTAATCTCTTCTGCAAGAGGGAAGTAAGTACCAAGACTAAGTTAGCGGTGCACCGCTCTATCTTTCGTCCAACTTTATTGTATGGGAGTGAAAGTTGGGTGGATATAGGTTGCCTTATTCATAAGGTAGAGGTTACAGATATGAAAGTAGCAAGAATGATTGCAGGCACTAATAGATGGGAACAATGGCAGGAGGGTATCCATAATGAGGAAATCAAAGAAAAACTGGGAATGAATACCATAGATGAAGCGGTTAGAGCGAACAGACTGAGATGGTGGGGTCATGTTACACGCATGGGAGAAGCAAGGTTACCTAAGAGACTCATGAGCTCGGCAACGGGGCCGGCCACCGCGGCCGGCCAGCCTTCTTGGTGTAGTATACAGACATACGCTGCGGTCTGATTGCATAGCATTTAAATAAAACGCCACATAAACAATAATACGAGAGTATATAAAACTCTTCTGGGTTTTGGACCGCATCGTCAAAATATCAAACACTTCACCGACGTTTCGGCCACTTGCAATAGTGGCCGAAACGTCGGTGAAGTGTTTGATATTTTGACGATGCGGTCCAAAACCCAGAAGAGTTTTATATACAATGACAACGGCCGCGGAAGCCTTCGTTTACAATAATACGAGATAATTAAGAACAAGGAAAAAGGCGTGGCCCTGTGCAAGTTATTTCAAATGATTATTTTTTTCGAATTTAGAAATTGAATTGGAACGTAATATTTGGTAATTGAAATTTGAGTACAGTGTAGTAAATGAAGAGCCATTAAAATTGATAAATTTGATCATGTTGCCATATTTTCTAATAAAAGGTCAAACCTTTATTTTAGGGCTTAAATCTAGTGTATTAATCTGCCATATTAGAATTTATAAATTACTGGTTGTTCTGAATATTTATGTTCTGCGGGTGGATTATTTTGTAATCATTCTGTTGATCTTATATTTGTTTTAAATAATATAGTTCTTTTTTTAATTATCATAATTTCGGTCATTTTCGTGTACGTCCCCGGTTAACTCAGCTACATAGGAAGACATAATCACTCTAATAATATAAGAGAAAAAAGATCGAAAGCGAATAGATTGAAGTGTTCCTTTTTCCCGCGCGCCATTAGAGAATTAGAGATGAACGCAATGCCGTCTACGTCAATGTGATTTGCAGAGTGTCTATATAGATGTAGACTGGTATTGTTCCCGAGAGGCACTCGCGCACGAAGGGAGAGGCTATAACATCGTGTTAGCAGTATTGTGCACCACTACACCACTAATATTTCGCATTTAGAAGTGGAATTGGAACGTAATATTTGGTAATTGAAATTTGACTACCATGTAGTAAACGAAGAGCCATTTAAATATTTTTCATATCTTTGGTCATTTTCGGGTACGTCCTCAGTTAACTCATCTACATAAGAAGACATGAATACCCTAATAACATAAGATAAATAAGTTCGAAAGCGAAAAAATTCAAGTGTTCCTTTTTCCCGCGCACCATTAGAGAATTAGAGATGAATTCTCTGCCATCTACTTCAATGTGATTTGCAGAATGTCTATACAGATGTAGATGTAGAATGGTGTTATTGTTCCCGCGAGGCACTCGCGCACGAAGGGAGAGGCTATAACATTGTGTTAGCAGTGTCGTCCTCCTCTACATGCCGAAGGAGTGCTTGCGGAGCGGCGGAGCGCCTGAGATCACCTCTGCGGCCCTGGCTCCCCCGGCATACGACACCTGTTTGCTGACACCGCACGCCCGCCGCTGCCGCAGCCGCTGTGACGCCACCCGCGCTGCCTCGCCGTCGGTGTCGGCGCAATTACCACGTGTCGCCTGAGGTCACACGTGGCGGGCGCGTCGAGCGCCGCGTCAGCCGCGCCAGACATCGTTATCCGGGATCGCCGGGTCGGTCCCCGGGTGGCGCTCTGCAAGGCTTCTGCCGCAAACGCCGGCAAATCCTTCTGAGAATTCAGCGCTACGGCATGCAGCGGGTCACCACTGCCTGTACAGAATAGCAAATGTGACATACACACACACTCGAAATTTGACTGAAAACCCAAAGAGATTTTGGTCATATTTTAAATATACTAGGGGCAAAACACAAACAATACCCTCACTGCGTAAATCATGGGATTCTTCTAGATAAGATTAAATATTGTGCTATGAGTGGGACAGTGCACAAATGGTTTAAATCATATTTAACCGGAAGAGTGCACAAAGTTGAAATAAGCAGTTCACATAAACAATTAATACATAAAACAATTAATTCCTCAAACTGGGGAGTTATCAAAAATGGGGTTCCACAAGGTTCGGTCTTGGGTCCCTTGCTGTTCTTAATATATATTAATGACTTGCCATTCTACATTCACGAAGATGCTAAGCTAGTACTATTTGCTGGTGATACAAGTATACCTATCACACCTAACAAACAAGAATTAACTGATGAATACATATTTAAGAAACTTTCACACCGTTAAAAATTAGGTGTTAAAATTGTGAGAGTCTGAATGAAAGTCCTTGGTCCACTTGAGCTGTTATTTTTTATTGGAGTCGTGAAGACCCGCACAACCGGTTTCGCAACCTACAGTTGCATCTTCAGGCGCTTTTTACTGTACAAAATGATAATTGTTTTAATAAATGAATGTTTAGAATTAAAATTACATATTAAAAACAAAAAATCCGAACTAGTATGTATGAGAAAGTTACATGCAAAAAACTTTTTTATATAGAAGCCAGTAGGCTATTGATAGCAAAATATTTTTTTATATTACTTACAAAGTTTTCCATATAAGTGATTTATGATGGATAACGGGGTTAATGTTATTGGTGGTACCGCAAGCACCTTGGCCCTTTTCGTCAAAAAGATTAAAAAGAAGTCTACCGTGCGGTTCTTGTCATTTTTTGTTAAAAGAATAGAAAAGTGGGCATACAAAGTTCTTTGAATTAATTGATGAAATTGTAAATGATATCTTTCAGACAGTTATTAAGTGGTTCTCTACAAATGGACTCTCGTTAAACTTTGATAAAACCCAGTATATACAGCTTCATACAGTAAATGGCATGCCACCATTAATAAATTTAGACTTTGAACAAAAATCTGTAGCTAAGGTAGAATATTCTAAATTTTTATGTGTTTGCATTGACCAGGGACTGAATTGGAAGGAACATATTCAAGATCTCCTGAAACGTTTGAGTTCAGCTACTTATGCTATCAGAGTCATTGCAAAATTTGGTGATATGCATCTCAGTAAATTAGCTTACTACGCCTATTTTCATTCATTACTTTCATATGGGATCATATTCTGGAGCAATTCAGCATTGAGTAAAAAAGTATTCATTGCACAAAAGCGTGTGATCAGAATAATTGCTGCAGCCCACCCAAGAGCATCCTGCAGGCATTTATTTAGGGGTCTAGGGATCTTCACTGTAGCTTCACAATAAGAATATTCACTCAAGAATTTTGTTATTAACAAGTCAAATGTAATAGCAGCGTACATAGCTACAACAGTAGGAGAAAGGATGATATTCACTATTCAAGGTTAAATCTAACTTTGGCTCAGAAAGGGGTGAATTATATTGCCGCAAACGTCTTTGGTCACTTACCAAGTAGCATCAAAAGTCTGACAGATAGTCAACTAGTATTTAAAAAGAAATCAAAGGAATTTCTGAATGGCAACTCCTTCTACAACGTAGATCAATTTTTAGATTAAACGTAAAAAAATAATAATAATAAAAAATAAATAAAAAATATAAAACAACAAAAAATGTAATACAAAATCCTTAAATTATTTATTGTCAAGTGTAGACAACATTTACTAGACTGACACGTTCCACATCATTACGAAATGTCGTATTTATGATCTATGGAACAAGTATTAAATCTAATCAAATGGTGTGATTCTTCAGTTTCTCCCGGCGTATTTGATGATCAAAATATCCACGGGTGTACTGCCGGTCTATAGTGTCCAACGGGCACAATATTTCGGCGATCATACATGTCGCCATCATCAGGTGAACTGACGGACTGAGCTCCTTGAAACGCGCCGGCACGGGGATCCGCACGCTACGGCTGCTCGAAGGGAACTGGGTTCTAGCCCGGTAGCGGGCCATTTAAATACCCGCGGCCCGCGGAGCGACCCCTCCGCGGTCCGCGCCCCGCGCCGCGGCCGCGCAGTGGAACCGATTGCGCCGGCGTCTGAGAAGACGTCGGTGTGAGGGCTCTGTCCGCCGTGGTCGTCACTTCGTTACGTTTGCTAGATTTACTCTTAATTAACCCAATCGTCTTCTCAGACGCCGGCGCAATCGGTTCCACTGCGCGGCCGCGGCGCGGGGCGCGGACCGCGGAGGGGTCGCTCCGCGGGCCGCGGGTTTTTAAATGGCCCGCTACCGGGCTAGAACCCAGTTCCCTTCGAGCAGCCGTAGCGTGCGGATCTCCGTGCCGACGCGTTTCCAGGAGCTCAGTCCGTCAGTTCACCTGATGATGGCGACATGTATGATCGCCGAAATATTGTGCCCGTTGGACACTATAGACCGGCAGTACACCCGTGGATATTTTGATAATCAAATGGTGATCCTGCCGATGACAGCGCTACTAAAGCAGCGTTAATAAACATAGATTTTAGAAATTCATTCACCAAAGAAGACGAAACCAATATTCCAGATTTCGAACTACGAACAGAGGCCGTAATGAATAAAGTAGAAGTGGGTATCATCTGAGAAGTGCAGCAAGTAAAATCACTTAACAATAATAAGTCTTCTGGCCCGGACTAGATTCCTTTGTGATTATGCTGATGCGCTAGTTCCTTACTTAACAGCCATATACAACGGCTCTCTCAAAGAAGGGTCTGTACCAAAAGAATGGAAAGTTGCACAGGTCACACCTATATTCAAGAAAGGCAGTAGGAGTAACCCACTAAACTACAGGTCTATTTCATTCACGTCAATTTGCAGCAGGATTTTGGAACATATCCTGTATTCAAATATTATGAATTACCTCGAACAGAACGATCTATTGACCCAAGATCAGCACGGATTTAGAAAATATCATTCATGCGAAACACAACTAGCTCTTTATTCACACGAAGTGATGGGCGCTATCGACAAGGGTACGCAAATCGATTCCGTATTTCTTGATTTCCAGAAGTCTTTTGACACTGTACCTCACAAATGGCTTTTAATCAAATTGCGTGGTTATGGTATATCACCCCAAATTTGCGTTTGGATTTGGGATTTCCTGTCAGAAAGGACACAGTTCGTAGTAATCGATGGTAAGGAATCAACTAAAACAGAAGTGATATCGGGCGTTCCACAGGCTAGTATTATTGGTCCTCTGCTGTTCCTAATTTATATAAACGATTTGGAAGGAACCCTAGGCAGCTCTCTTAGGTTGTTTGCAGACGACGCCGTCATTTACCGTCTAGTAAAATCATCTGAAGATCAACTGCAGAACGATCTGAATAAGATATCACTATGGCGTAAAAATTAGTAATTGACACTAAATAATGAGAAGTGTGAAGTGGTCCAGATGAGTACGAAAAGGAATCCATTAAACTTTGTTTACAAGATAAATCAATCAAAAGTGAAGGTCGTAAACTCACAAAATACCTAGGAATTACTATTACTTCACACATAAACTGGAAAGAACACGTAGATAATGTCGTGGAAAAGGCGAACCAAAAACTGCGTTTTATTGGCAGGAGATGCAACAGAACTACAAAAGAAACTGCATACACTACGCTTGTCCGTCTATTTTTGGAGTATTGCTGCCCAGGATGTGGGATCCTTATTAGGTGGGATTGACGGAGGAAATCGAAAGAGTCGAAAGAAGGTCAGTTCGTTTCGTATTGTCACGATACAGGGAGACAGCGTTACGGAAATGATACAGGATCTGGGATGGGAATCATTACAACAACGGCGCTTATCCCTGCGGCATGGGCTACTTACGAAACTACAATCGCCAACATTCTCCTCCGATGCGAAAATATATTGTTGACTCCCACTTACATAGGTAGAAATGATCATCAGAATAAAATACGAGAAATCAGAGCTCGAATGGAGAGATTCAGGTGTTCTTTCTTCCCGCGTGCTATTCGAGAATGGAATGGGAGATAAATAGTATAATGGTGGTTCGATGAACCCTCTGCCAGGCACTTAAATATGATTTGCAGAGTATCCCATGTAGATGAAGACACACACACACACACACACACACACACACACACACACACACACACACATACACAGACAGAGCATTGACAAAGTATTTTTGACCATCTCATCTTGCCAGGAATAGGTAATTACCTCATGGGTAATTTCAATATATTAAAATAAATAAGGAATCGAGAGGCGAAACGCGATACATTCATTTTTTTAAATTTAGTTCATATATATAAAGGTTGTTGTCAAAGGGTACATGTGAGATTTCAATAGATTCTGAAATTATTGAAGCGACATTTTATATTTTAATATATAGAAATCGGTTAGAAGTGCAACTGGTAAATCTTTTAGATAGGCTTCATAGAAAATGATGTGAACAGCCACAGTCTATGTTCAACATTATTACACCATTTAATTATTTATTCACTTCGTAACTTGACTAGTTTCGACTATCTCTATCGCCATTTTCGAATGATATTCCTTGAAGAATAGACTTTAAAGAATACAGTCCGAAACACAAGTAACATTTAACTACGTAACCTAGGTTTCGATGTCGCAAAGGACACCTTCTGCACAGAAATGTGGGATGTAGGTTAAAAATTACATGTCAGGTATTAAAAGAAAATTACAATACATATCTGACGTGGTCAGATAGCCATACCCAAAATAAGAAGTGCAGTCACACAGGGCTGCATGTTACCGCTGTTACGGTCGAAAAGCAATTAGATAGGTATGGGTATTGAGCGGCTTTGCAAGTTCGTTGCCATCTAGTGGCCAAATTAATAACATTTATTCTTCTACTATTGTAACAGTCACTGGGATCGGCACATTTGTATAAAGATTTTTTTACATCTAAAGAAAACAGTCTGGTAAGAGACCCACAAGTTATATCTTCTATTTTGCGTACCACAGTAGCACTATTTAACACAGAAGAGCGACTTAAAAAAAACAAAGGATAATTTCAGCCAATCATGTAGAAATTTGGCAATTTCGTGATAACCACTATTCTGGCTATTGGAAATTGGTCTGATTGAATGGTCACTTTTATATATCTTAAATTGTGCTCTGAATTTGAAAGAGTGGGGTTTAATATTAATGAGAGTTTTTTGTGATTTGATTTAAAGCGAATGATTGGCATTGTTTACAGCTCCCCTAAGTTGTTTCTTAAGGGAGGGGGTAGGATCACCTAGCAGTTCATAATACCCTTTTTTTTCGAAAATTAACAGATTTCGAGGTATATTCCTGCTTATATGCTATTACAACTGAGGAGTCATTATCAGATTTTATAATAAGACCGTTATATACGTAAATCTTCTTATTACACTACTGGCCATTAAAAGTGCTACACCAAGAAGAAATGCAGGTGATAAACGGGTGTTCATTGGACAAATATATTATACTAGAACTGACATGTGATTACAGTTACACGCAATTTGGGTGCATAAAT
This sequence comes from Locusta migratoria, assembly GCA_026315105.1. Lineage (NCBI taxonomy): Eukaryota > Metazoa > Arthropoda > Insecta > Orthoptera > Acrididae > Locusta > Locusta migratoria. The sequence continues at coordinate 196,226,613 of CM048744.1, read as the reverse complement.
CCCGAGAAATCAACAACCAGAACAACCACCTCTGGCCGTAATAACGGCATTGATACCCCTGTACATTGAGTAAAAAAGAGCTTGGATGGCCATGCAGTTTCAACACGATACCACAGTTCATCAAGAGTAGTGACTGGAGTATTGTGACGAGCCAGTTACTCGGCTACCATTAACCAGACGTTTTCAATTGGTGAGAGATAAGAAGAATGTGCTGGTCAGGGCAGCAGTCGAACATTTTCCGTATCCAGAAAGGCCCGTACAGGACCTGCAACATGCGGTCGTGCATTATCCTGTTGAAATGTAGGGTTTCGCAGGAATGGAACGAAGGGTAGAGCCACGGGTCGTAAAACATCTGAAACGTAACGGCCACTTTTCAAAGTGCCATCGATGCGAACAAGTGGTGACAGAGACGTGTAACCAATTGCACCCCATACCATAACGCCGGGTGATCCTCCAGTATGGCGATGACGAATACACGCTTCCAAAGTGCGTTTCCCACTATGTCGCCAAACACGGATGCGACTATTATAATGCTGTAAAGAGAACCTGGATTTATCCGAAAACATGACGTTTTGCCATTCGTGCACGCAGATTCGTCGTTGCGTACACCATCGCAGGAGCTCCTGTTTGTGATTCAGTGTCAAGGGTAACCGCAGTCCTGGTCTCAGAGCTGATAGTCCATGCTGCTGCAAACGTCGAACTGTTCGTTGATTCAGGGATCGAGACGTGGCTGCACGATCCGTTACAGCCAGGCGGATAGGATGCCTGCCATCTCTACTGTCAGTGATACAAGGCCGTTGGGATCCAGCACGGAGTTCCATATTGCCCTCCTGAACCCACCGATTCCATATTCTGCTAACAGGCATTGGATCGCGACCAACGCGAGAAGCAATGTCGCGATAGGATAAACCGCAAACGCGATAGGCTACAATCCGACCTTTATCAAAGTCGGAAACGTGATGGTATATACTTCTCCTCCTTCGACGAGGCATCATGACAACGTTTCACCAGGCAACGTCGGTCAACTGCTGTTTGTGTATCAGAAAACGGTTGGAAACGATCCTCATGTCAGCACGTTGTAGGTGTCGACACCGGCGCCAACCTTGTGTGGATGCTCTGGAAAGCTAATCATTTGCATACCACAGCATCTTCTTCCTGTCGTTTGTTTCCGCGTCTGTAGCACGTCATCTTCGTGGTGTAGCAATTTTAAAGGCCAGGAGTTAACTTTCTATCGTCATTCTGTCATGACAAGAGGAGTTAGAAGAGGAAAACTGATATTTCTTACATCATATACAATCCTCGTTTGTAAATCGTTATCCATTTTTACGTAATCCAAACCAAATTTCATGCCAATAATGACATTCTGTACGACCTCCTTATCAGCCAAATCTGTTTGTCCATAATATTTACAAAATTTATATATATAAAATTTATATTAGTTTTATTTAAAACTTTGTGTTAACAAAAAAGTAATAGTATTTAATACGATTACTTTTTTTAAATATAATTGAGAAAATTTCTGAGGTCGGAGAAGGCAGATAAACCTCCTTTTTTCATGTCTGTACAAAATCCCTTGTTTTTAATTCTCTAAATAGGCAATAATTTGTGACCATACAATGTCAATATTAACATTAAAATCATCATGGGACAATTTTGTAATCTCCACAAAAACGTCATAAGTTTCTATGTTAAGAACATCGCTTTTAGTAAAGAGCGTGTTTATGTTGTCATGTTTTACGATAGGTCTGAAGCTCAAGGGATCAGTTTTACAGTTAGTGAAGTTAATAAGGGCTTTTAGATGAGTGGGGACTAATTTCCTCTTTTCACTTTACTTATTAAAATGAATGGACATGCTACTATTTACCTAATGTTTGTTTATATCCTTGTATTTGGATAACCGGCTGCGGTGGCCGAGGGGACTGAGGGGACCACTACGGTCGGGGGTTCGAATCCCCCCTCGGGCATGGATATTTGTGCCGTCCTAGTTCGTAAGTAGTTCATAAGTAGTTTGTATGTTTAGGGGCTGATGACCTCTTAGTTAAGTCCCATAAGCTTAACAAACATTTGAACATTTTTGTATTTGAATACAGCCTTGGATACCCGGGCAGGTAGAAATTTTAATGTTTTATGCATAACTGTTGATTACCGACTGTACTATATCTAATAGATTGTTTTATAATACAGTCCTCAGTCGTGAGTTACATTTAAATACGAAACCTAGTTTTCCAAGTCTCAAGGGACGCCTACTTCTGACTATGTGGGATCGAAATCGAGGTTACATATTTAAACGTAACTTGCGACTGAGGCCTGTAAAAACAAAAGGTAAAAACGCCGGCCGCATTGGTCGAGCGGTCTGCGGCGTACCAGTCAAGGTCTGCACGGCCGCTACGGTCGGGGGTTCGAATCCCCCCTCGGGCATGGATGTTTGTGCCGTCTTTAGTATAAGCTAGTTCATAAGTAGTTTCTAAGTTTAAGGACTGATGACCCGGTAGTTAAGTCCCATAAGCTTTACAAACTTTTGAACATTTGAACATTTTTTGAAAAAAAAAAATCTGGTAAGGGCTCCTCAGTTGTAATAGGATATAACAAGAAATATACCTCTAAAGCCGTGTTATTTGTCGAAAAAAATGTATTTTTGAACTGTAAGTTTACCCCGCCCCTTCAGATAGAAATTGAAGCAGCTGTAAACAACGCTAATCATTTGCTTAAGCCATATAACAAAAAATCTCTCATTAATATTAACACCAACCTACAAACTGAAAGCAAAATTTAAGAAACATATCTAAAGGATCGGCTGAAATGATCTTTTGATTTCTCGTCTTGCGTTAAATAGTGCTACTGTGATTCGCAAGATAGAGGATATAACTTGTGAGCCTCTTAGCAGACTTTTTTTTCCTTAGGTACAAAAAATCTTCATCTGCATACATTTACAAAAGAATTTCCGATGAAGAAATTACTGACTTCTTGAATCTGATCACCGCAGTAATTACATATAATTATTTCGAATTTGATGGACAGTGCTTCCAACCAAATGGCGGTCTGGCCATGGGAAATTCATTAGCCGGAAGTCTAGGTAACATCTTTATTAATTCACTACAAGTAAAAGTATTTAAATCATTTTCTTATTTACAAACCGTTAGATGATCTCCATGAAAACATCGCTTTCACCTGTGAACGAGAAAATTATAATAGTCAATTAATTTTTCTGAACCTCACACTTTGTATTATCGACGATAAAATTTATTCAACATTTTCCGTAAAATGACTGAAACAGACCAAATTGTTCCAGCATCCTCTACGCATCCAGCCTGTCACAATAATGCTTCCTTTCTCTCAGCGATCCACAGAGCACTATCTATTCCTCTTTATAAAGCAAACTTCAACAGAGAAATTAATCTCATGAAAACTGTAGCTGTCAATAATGGTTATGAAGCTCGATTGGTAGATGAAATTCCTTAAATAATAAAATAAAATGAAACAGATTAGCAAAACAGGCACTACCCTGGGCTCTGTCACGAGTACAGCAGAAGAAGCAAAAAAGATGTTCTTTTCGATTCGGTTTCTAGGTCCTGTGTCGTATCGAATTCAAAAATTGCTTCAGAACAAAGACAAATGCAATACCGCCTTTTCCAGTGCTAGTTAATGTCATTGATGCAAATTCCACTGCACCTATTTTCCAATTTACTAATATTTCACACGTCAAGAAAAGTGTTGCATTACCTTTGTTCCACTCTCACCTGAACACTGGCGTTGAATGTATATGCTGCATCAAAAACACATTGTCTTACATTGCCCATAGATGTCACTCAACCCTCACAAATGTGCAAACAACCACGCAAGGAAGTACATTGGTTGTCTTTAACCGTTGTGTTGCATCTGCATCTACCTCTAAATAGGTACCCTGCAAATCGTATTGAAGTGCCTGGCAGAGGGTTCATTACCACTTTCATAACCTTTCTCTACCGTTCCATTCTCTAAAAGCGCGCGGGAAGAAAGAACGCCTAAATCGTTCCGTTTTCGATCTGATTTCTCTAATTTTATTGTGATGGTCCTGTCTCCCTATGTAGGTCAGTGCTAGCAAAATATTTTCATACTCAGAAGGAAAACTCGGTGATTGAAATTTCGCAAATAGATCTCGCCACGACAAATAACGTCGTTCTTTTAATGATTTCCACCTCAAATCGAGCAACATTTCCGTGACGCTTTCCCCCCCTGTAATGTCATGAAACAAAACGAGCTGCCCTACTCTGCACCTTCTCAATGTCTTCCGTCAGTCCCACCTGGTGAGTGTCCTACATTGGTCAACAGTCTACCAGGAGAGGACGCACAAATGTGATGTAGGCAGTCTGTTTGGTGGAGCTGTTGCATCTTCGAAGCGTTATGCCAATGACACGTAACCTTTGGTTCGCCTTCCCCACAATATTTTCTGTGTATTCTCTAGAGTCTAACTCCAAGGTATTTGGTGGAATTTACGACCTTAAGATTTGACTGATTTATCGTGTGAGGTTCAGCGGATTTCTTTTACTGGTCACGTGTATTGCTTCACACTTGTGATTATTTATTGTTAATTGCCTATTTTCGCACCATGTAGAAATTTTGTCTAAATCGCTTCGCGGTAAACGACAACATCTGGAATCTGCTTTACCGACGATTGATTTTACTGGTCGTTCCATTTTAAATCCCTCCTAATGACTACTCCCAGATAAATTATGGAATTAACTGCTTCCACTGCTATAGTGTAGCTAAATGATAAAGGATCTTTCTTTCTGTGTATTCGCAGCACATTACACTTGTCTACATTGAGCTTTAATTGCCATTCCCTGCACCATGCGTCAATTCGATGCCGATCCTCCTGCATCTCAATACAATTTTCCATTGTTACAACCTCTCTATAGACTACAGCATCATCCGTAAAAAGCCTCAGTGAACTTCCGATGATATCCGTAAGGTCATTTATATATATCGTGAACAGCAACGGACCCATGACACTCCCCTGTGGCACACCTGACATAACTCCTGCTTTGGAAGACTTCTCTCCATTGAGAATGACCTGCTGCTTTCTGTTATCTAGGAATTCCTCAATCCAATCACACAATTGTTCTGATAGACCGTATGCTCTTACTTTGTTCATTAAACGTTTGTGGGTAACTGTGTGAAACGCCTTGCGGAAGTCGAGAGAACCCGTGTCTATGGCCCTCTGAGTCTCGTGGACGAATAGCGCGAGCTGGGTTTCACATGAACGCCTTTTTCGAAACCCATGCTATTCCTACAGAGCAGTCTAAGATAGCTAGCTGTTCTGATTGTTTTTCTAAATCATTTATAAACACAAGGAAGACTAGGGAACCTATAGCACTTCTCCGAGGAACGCCAGATATCACTTTTGTTTTACTCGATGACTTACTACGAACTGTGTCCTTTCTGATAGGAAATCTCGAAACCAATTTCACAATTGGAGCGATACTCCATAAGCACGCAATTTCATTAGAAGCCGCTTGTGAGGTACAGTGTCAAAAGCCCTCCAGAAATCCAGAAATATGGTATCGATTTGAGATCCCTTGTCGATGGTACTTCTCGCTTCATGTTAATAAAGGGCAATGCATGAAAGATAAATTCCGAAGTTTAACCGCAACCATATTGTTTTGTGTCAGAAGGGAGTATCTTCGTGGGAAGCTTCCAGGCGCCTCGGAGTGAACCAAAGCGATTTTGTCAGTACGTGTAGCTGGTACAGAGATATACGGGAATTGTCGATGACTTTCCTCATTCTGACTGCCCGAAGGTTACCACAGCACCTGATGACCGCGTACTTACGGCTTTCTGTCCAGACCAATCCTGAGAGCAACGCCACCATGCTGGATAATAATGCTCGTGCAGCCTATGAACGTCTTTATTTCGACTAGTACTATACGTAATAATCTGATAGTCATGCAACTTCACCTTCAACATCCATGGAGAGGTCGAACTTCGACATCATGGAGCAAGGTTCAGATCAGACAACAACAATCTGATATGACTAGTGAGAATTAGCATAAACAGCTAGTCACGGATGAGACACGGATCTTCCTGCAACCACGCAATCGTATGCGATTATTTTTGAAGGCAGACTGGTCAACCTGGACGTTATAGACACACCATCCAACGAGTGTAGCAAGGTGCTGGGTCTCCGATATTTTAGATTTTCATTATGCTGGGTCACTGGCGCCACTGAATGTTGCAGAAGGCAATTAAACGGTTCATACGCTGTAGGGATCACATCCTCCGCTCTATACTGTGAGGGCAATTTCACGGTCATCGTGAACATCTTGAAAATGCGTTCTTTGATGATAACGACATCGCAAGATTAGAATGTTTTCCAGACATGAACCCTATCGAATATGTTATTGGAGGCGTTGAAAAAAGATTCTTCTGGACGAGGACCTACCAAATAATCTGATATCTCTACATCTAATCATCATTGATGAGAGAGACAATCTACGCCGACTGTACCTTCATGATCTAGTGACAATATACCTCGACGAATACAGGCAAGCATCAGTCAAGAGGAATTGATACCGGGAATTAGGGTGTCGGTGTACCTGGAACACGGATTCAAGGTGTATACGTTGTTGTTGTCGTACAAATTGTCAATTTCTGTTTTCATGACCAATAAAGACATCTCAAATATTGTTTTTGTAAATATTTCCTACATTTTTATTTAAGGGTAATGAACTCCTAAAATCGTGGTGATACAACATGTTTTATGTGTGTATACTATTTTGCACCATTTTACTGGAAATATCGGCACGGAATTTAAAAAAATGGTACCTCATGCAAATAGGAATCAGTAGGCAAATCCTCTTAAAAACTAAACTATCCCAATTCTTTTAATGTACTGTGACGTACAGCAGAGGTGCACCCTCCTCCCCCCCCCCTTGGCCAATGACTCACCACCACCATAAACTGCAACCAACCTCCGCCCCGCCCCCCTCTCCGCTCCCCGCCCACACCAGATATTTAGGTCCTGGATTAAATATGGTTTTGCCATTTAATATTCAAACTAAATATCTGTTATTATTTAAAGCTTCCGGGCTGAGATGCCGTGGTACATACATAAAACTTTCCCCTGACGTTTAGCTTTTCCTCCGAGGATGCCTTCCGCAGACGAGAGCGAAACGTCAGGAGAAAGTTTTTTGTATGGACCACGGCATCTCAGTCCGGAAGTTTTAAGTAATGACGATACCTGCCCTGAAAGCCTTCATTCTATGATTAAATATCTTTTATTTCACGTTTTTTGAATTTTTTTTTTTATAAAGTACCCCCACACCTCGAGGCTAGCCAAAAGTACGCATCCCCTCCCTCTTCAGAAGTTTCAGTGACGCAATTTGCTTAATGAACCCAGCCCCGACCCCCCTCCCGTGGCCACCTCATTCGTACACTTTGTACTATCTTGAGATACGTACTTTTCTCACGACGTCATTGGAAACGTAACGTTTCACACTCCACCGGACATGCACTTTTATCTAATACCAGTACTTACATTGTATGTATGTTGTTTTTATTTTTATTTTATACTACACTATTGGCCATTAAAATTGCTACACCAAGAAGAAATGCAGATGATAAACGGGTGTTCATTGAACAAATATATTGTACTAGAACTGACATGTGATTACATTTCCACGCAATTTGGGTGCATAGATCCTGAGTAATCATTACCCAGAACAACCACATCTGCCCTTAATAACGGCCTTGATACTCCCGGGCATTGAGTCGAATGGCGTGTACAGGTACAGATGCCCATGCAGCTTCAACACAACACCACAGTTCGTCAAGAGTAGTGACTGGCGTATTGTGACGAGCAAGTTGCTCAGCCACATTGACCATACTCTTTCAATTCGAGAAAACTGGAGAATGTGCAGGGCAGGGCAGCAGTCGAACATTTTCCGTATCCAAAAAGGCCCGTACAGGACCTGCAACATGCGGTCGTGCATTATCCTGATGAAATGTACGGTTTCGCAGGGATCGAATGAATGGTAGAGCCACGGGTCGTAACACATCTGAAATGTAATGGCCACTGTTCAAAGTGCCGTCGATGGGAACAAGAGGTTACCGAGACGTGTAACCAACGGCTCCCCATACCATCACGCCGGGTGATACGCCAGTACGTCGATGACGAATACACGCATCCAATCTGCGTTCACCGCGATGCCACCAAAGACGGATGCGACCATCATGATGCTGTAAACAGAACCTAGATTCGTCCGAAAAAAATGATGTTTTGACATTCGTGCACCGAGGTTCATCGTTGCGTACACCATCCGAGTCTGTGATGCAGCGTTAAGTGTAACCGCAGCCATGGTCTCCGAGATGATACTCCATGCTGCTGCAAACGTCAAAAAATGTTCAAATGTTTGTATAGCTTATGGGACTTATCTACGGGGTCATCAGTCCCTAAACTTACAAACTACTTATGAACTAGCCACGACGAAGGTCGGCACAAATATCCATGCCCGAGGGGGGATTCGAACGTGGCCGGCCGCGGTGGCCGAGGGGACTGAGGCGCTCCAGTTACGGTCTGCACGGCCACTACGGTCGGGGGTTCGAATACCCCTCGAGTATGGGTATTTGTGCCGTCCTAGTTCGTAAGTAGTTCATAAGTAGTTTGTAAGTTTAGGGACTGATGACCCCGTAGTTAAGTCCCATAAGCTATACAAACATTTGAACATTTTGATTCGAACGCCCGACCGTAGTGGCCGTGCAGACCGTGACTGAAGCGCCGCAGTCCCCTCGACCATCCGCGGCCGGCGCTGCAAACGTCGTCGAACCGTTGTTGTCTTGCAAACGTCCCCATCTGTTGACTCAGTGATCCAGACGTGGCTGCACTATTAGTTGCAGCCATGCGGATAAGATGCCTGTTATCTCGACTGCTAGTGATACAAGGTCGTTGGGATCCAGCACGGCGTTCCATATTGCCCTCCTGAACCCACCGATTCCTTATTCTGCTGTCATTAGATCGCGACCAACGCGAGCAGCAATGTCGCGATATGATAAACCGCATTCGCGATAGGCTCCAATCCTACCTTTATCAAAGTCGGAAACATGATGATATGCATTTCTCTTCCTTGGACGAGGCTTCACAACAACGTTTCACCAGGCAACGCCGGTCAACTGCTGTTTGTGTATTAGAAATCGTTTCGATACTTTCCTCATGTCAGCAAATTGTAGGTGTCGCCACCGGCGCCAACCTTGTCTGAAAGCTCTGAAAACCTTATCATTTGCATATCACAGCATCTTCTTGCTGTCGGTTAAATTTCGCGTCTGTAGCACGTTATCGTCGGGGTATAGTAATTTTAATGGGCAGGAGTGCATATAAAATAACATATGTTTCCATTTATGGAAGTTGCAGAACTACTTATAACTGATCTGAAACAAATGCCGAAATAAGGAAATTTAACAAATAGTGCATGCAATAAAGGTCTCCTTTTCTAGCGAAGTGATTTTAATTAACTAATCAAACAGTCACCTGAGTCAGCAGAATCTTCAAAATTGGTGAAACAAATAGTTATTATCGAAAATGTTTGTATATCTATTGGACTTAACTACTCTAGTTATCAGTCTCTAGGCTTACAAACTACTTATACTAACTTAAGGACAACAAGTGCACCCATACCCGAGGGAAGACTCGAACCTCCGACAGCGAGCAGCGGCGCCTTGGAACGCTCGGCCACTCCACCGCGGCAATAGTTACCGACGTATACTTACATTTACAATGAAATCATATTACTACAGAATTTCATTAATGACATACGATCCGAAATTCCCAACACCCGATGATAATCTTATTTTGGGGTCGTCGGTGGTGCGGGGCTGCAGTTTTTCAGCTCCATTTTATTGTTGTCAGGACAGTCGTGAGTCATATTCGGGTAGCTCTTACGGTAGAATGCTTGGTCGTTACAGGTAAAGGTCGAAAGTCCGATTTGGAGTCGAGCACCCAGTTTTAATCTGCACACTCATCGCAGAGGAGGGGAAACGCAGTCTGCAAAACACCATCATTAGTAAAAAGCGGGCAACATGTCCCTGCTATCAGTGTTGTCATCTCTTCCCGGCAATCGAGCAACCGCCACCACGAAAAATCTCCACCATTGCTACGCCTGTCCACTGCCAGCACAGCCAATACTACTTCCCGAGAATTTGCTGCATTTATTGCAGTGTAAAACTGCAACGTGTGAATCAAATTAGGTTCATCGGAATTTAAACTATGTTGATTACTAATTACACAGATAATTCAATGTATGCAAATGACATTGGGTGTACTTCGCAAATTGCCAGTCTATCAGCATGCAAATTGTGTTCACATAGATTTAAGTGCATAAAATTGTGCTAAAAAATCGGGAATTATTTAGCTGTATATACCCTAAAATTTCCTTTTATTACAGGATTAATGAAGTAAAACTGGTAGTTTTCTTGTCTAAGTATTACGGGAGTGTTCGATGTCTGCCGGCCGCGGTGGCCGAGGGGACTGAGGCGCTCCAGTCACGGTCTGCACGGCCACTACGGTAGGGGTTCGAATCCCCCCTCGGGCATGGATATTTGTGCCGTCCTTAGGATTAGCTAGTTCATAAGTAGTCTGTAGGTTTAGGGACCCCGTAGTTGAGTCCCATAAGACTTACAAACATTTGAACTTTTTTTTTGTTCGATGTTTCAGTTATTTAATACCAAACAAAATATCGTCTTTAAAATATAAGTAAGTATCTCAATCCAAGGATTTGACCTCGTTCTTTGACTGAAATACATGTACTACTTGAACAGCCTTTTTAAAGAAAATTATGACAACAGGAGCAGTGTTATTGTATGATTGTATCAGACTATCTTCATCTATCCTCCATGGAATTACGATTCACTGTGAAAAAGTCCACCTTCGTAGTCCAGTACATTGTGTGGTAGATTGCCACGCAGGAAGTCCGGGTTCGATTCCTGGTCGGGTTGGCGATTTTCTTCATTCGAGGACTGGGTGTTGTGCCGTCCTCGTCATCATTTCATCATCATCGTCGCACTATCGCCATGTGGCGTCACATAAAGACTTGCACCAAGCAGGCGGAACAAGTTCCAGGCTAGGGTGTAACGGTCAAAAATGTCACACGAAATCATCACTGTGAAATAGAGGAGCTTATTACACGAAGAAATCTGTTAAGATCAGAATTGAGAGTTAATATCAGGCAAAATAGCGTAGTTGTTGAAAATGTCAGTTTAATTACTTGAGATAACAGTTGATAAAACTCTTCTGGGTATTAGACCGCATCGTCAATATATCAACTATTTCACCGACGTTTCGGCCGCTATTGCAAGCGGCCATCTTCTGGGTGTTACGTTTACTGCTGGATGAGGGAAAGCTGGTGTCTTAAATATTAAATGTTGCCAGTTATCATTGGTGGTTTCAGAGCTCTTATCATTGGTGTTTGCTTTATTTCTTCCTATTGGTGGAAAAAGAAGTCCAGGATTGGTGTTTATATTAATTTTTGCCATTGGTTTCAAAAATGGCCGCTTGAAATAGCGGCCGAAACGTCGGTGAAATATTTGATATATTGACGATGCGGTCTAATACCCAGAAGAGTTTTATCAACAATGACAACGGCCGCGGAAGCCTTCGTATACATTTACTTGAGGTAATAGTTAACAAATGTGTGTTCATCGCAAGCAATCAAACTGGAATAGAACAATTGCTCGCATTCAATCAGGTGTTTATGAAGAGATCGAATAGTACACTAAAATTGTTTCACGTAGTGTGCGTTGTAACTGTGGCAGTATCGCCTGAAACTGTTGCTCACCAACAACAACATCATCTTGGACAGTTTCCACCCTTTGGCTGGGTGTGCTTCGAACATAAGACTATTCATCGTCTTCCGTCTTGGCGCCATCTTTCCGTCTTCACCTTGGTCCAGTCTTCTCCTTTCTTCTTGACACATTCCTCCACTCATTAGAGCCACTTGTCTCTGGGTTTTCCTCTTGGTCTCTTTCCTTCCAGCTTAATCTCGTGTATCCTCCTAGGTGTCCTCCTACATTCGCTTAACATACATCTACATCTACAACCATACTCCGCAAGCCACCCGACGGTGTGTGGCGGAGGGTACCGTGAGTACCACTATCGATTATCCCTCCTATTAGAGTCACGTATTGTTCGCGAAAAGAAGGATTGTCGGTATGCCTCTGTGTGGGCTCTAATCTCTCTGATTTTAACCTCACGATCTCTTAGCGAGATATACGTAGGAGGGAGCAATATTCTGCTAGACTCCTCAGTAAAGGTATGTTCTCGAAACTGCGACAAAAGCGACAGAGCATCTGTCCTGCAGAGTCTTCCACTGGAGGTTAGCGATCATCTCCGTAACGCTTTCACGATTACCAAATAATCCTGTAACGAAGCGCGCTGCTCTCCGTTGGATCTTCTCCACTTCCTCTATCGATCCCACCTGGTACGGATCCCACACCGGTGAGCATTATTCAAGCTGTGGGCGAACAAGTGTATTGTAACCTACTTCCTTTGTTTTCGGACTGCATTTCCTTAGAATTCTCCCAATGAATCTAGGTCTAAATGTTCAAATGTTTGTGTAGTCTATAGACTTAACTACGGGGTCATCAGTCCCTAAACTTACAAACTACTTATGAACTACTTACGAACTACGACGGCCCGAGGGGGGATTCGAACCCCCGACCGTAGTGGCCGTGCAGACCATGACTGGAGCGCCTTAGTCCCCTCGGCCACCGCGGCTGGCCAATCTAGGTCTGGCATCTGCTTTACCGACGATTGATTTTATATGGTCGTTCCATTTTAAATCCCTCTTAATGACTACTCCCAGATAATTTATGGAATTAACTGCTTCCAGTTGCTGACCTGCTATAGTGTAGCTAAATGATAAAGGATCTTTCTTTCTGTGTATTCGCAGCACATTACACTTGTCTATATTGAGCTTTAATTGTCACCCCCTGCACCATGCGTCAATTCGATGCAGATCCTCCTGCATCTCAATACAATTTTCCATTGTTACAACCTCAGCGAACTTCCGATGTTATCCGCAAGGTCATTTATATATATCGTGAACAGCAACAGACCCATGACACTCCCCTGTGGCACAATTGACATAACTCCTACTTTGGAAGACTTCTCTCCATTGAGAATCCAATCACACAATTGGTCTGATAGACCATATGCTCTTACTTTGTTCATTAAACGTTTGTGGGGAACTGTATGAAACGCCTTGCGGAAGTCGAGAAACACAGCATCTACCTGAGAACCGCGTCTATGGCCCTCTGAGTCTCGTGGACGAATAGCGCGAGCTGGGTTTCTCACTATCGCCTTTTTCGAAACCCATGCTGTTCCTACAGAGCAGATTCCTAGTCTCGAGAAATGTCATTATATTCCAACATAATACATGTTCCAAAATTCTACAACTGACAGACGTTAGAGATATAAACCTATAGTTCTGCACATCTGTTCGAGGACCCTTCTTGAAAACGGGGATGACCTGCACCATTTTCCAATTTTTCGGAACGCTATGCTCTTCTAGAGACCTACGATACACCACTGTGAGAAGGGGGGCCAGTTCCTTCGCGTACTCTGTGTAAAAACGAACTGGTATCCCATCAGGTCCTGCTGCCTTTCCTCTTTTGAGCGATTTTAATTTCCTATCCCTCTGTAAATTATTTCGATATCTGCCATTTTGTAATCTGTGCGGCAATCTAGGGAAGGAACTACAGTGCAGTCTTTCTCTGTGAAACAGCTTTGCAAAAAGACATTTAGTAATTCCGCTTTTAGAGTGTCATCCTCTGTTTCAGTGCCATTTACGTCACAGAGTGTCTGTACACTTCGTTTTGATCCACCTACGGGTTTGACATAAGACCAAAATTTATTAGGATTAGCCAAGTCAGTACAAAGAACTCTACTTTCGAATTCGTTGAACGGCTCTCGCATAGCCCTCCTCACGCTACATTTCGCTTCGTTTAATTTTTGTTTGTCTACAAGGCTTAGCCTTGATTTCTCTATCTCCTCTTGTAAAGTTTCCACCTTCCTCTCACTCCAATACTGTTCCTCAAGAATTTTATCTCACTAGATTGTGATTTGATTTTCCTTCTTCTTTTCATAACCCACGTTTCTTATGCATATGTCAGGATCGAGAAATTGAGTGGTTCATATATATATATATATATATATATAGATATCACTTGATATCTTGATAAGATAATATTGCTATAACGAATTCTAGGTCAAGCTTTCTAATAAATCTGTATGTTTAATATTACGTTCATCGCATTGTTATTCAATTGGTTTTTAAAATAGCTATCGGCTGCACTTAAATTGGTTTCATTTAACCTGTGTCCATGCTACAGAGCATTTATTTAATCACACTTATTTACAGAGTGTGGTGTAATACGCGCTTCACCATGCAGTCTCAGTTGCAGTAATCTTGGTTTCTTATTTACAGAGTGTGGTGTAATACGCGCTTCACCATGCAGTCTCAGTTGCAGTAATCTTGGTTTCTCCTAGAAGCTGGTACTGTTACCCTGGCACTGATGATTCGAAGTGTTATGTGGCTTGCCACATGATGGTTTCCCAACCGATTTCACCATTACCGCCAGCATGCATCTCAACCGTCTCTTCCATGGTCGGTGAATCGGACGAGGAGGTCCAGTTGCATGGCTAGCTGGTTCACTGGATTTGAACCCGTATGCCTTGGCATACATCCTTACTGCATATCGTGCTTCTGACATTCATACGAAATGCTTCACTTTTCTCCCCCGCTCGTTTATTCATTTTTTCCAACTTTCTGCATCAGGCATCCTAGGTAGTTGAAATTTTCCACTCTTTTCAATCGTTCCCCACCGATTGTTACTCTAGTTGTTCCTCTCTACTTTTTTTTTCTTGTGATAATCATCTCTTACTTATACTAAATTTCATCCCATTACTATCACATTCTTCCTTCCCATCTGCTTCAGCAATTCCTCTTTAAAATCTTGCTTTTCTCAGAAGTGACACTCATCTGCGGTGCATACTCTTGTATTGTCTCTGTGGTTGTACCCTTGATGGATATTTTGATCTTCACCATTCTATCACTTGATATCTTGATAAGATAATATTGCTATAACGAATTCTAGGTCAAGCTTTCTAATAAATCTGTATGTTTAATATTACGTTCATCGCATTGTTATTCAATTGGTTTTTAAAATAGCTATCGGCTGCACTTAAATTGGTTTCATTTAACCTGTGTCCATGCTACAGAGCATTTATTTAATCACACTTATTTACAGAGTGTGGTGTAATACGCGCTTCACCATGCAGTCTCAGTTGCAGTAATCTTGGTTTCTCCTAGAAGCTGGTACTGTTACCCTGGCACTGATGATTCGAAGTGTTATGTGGCTTGCCACATGATGGTTTCCCAACCGATTTCACCATTACCGCCAGCATGCATCTCAACCGTCTCTTCCATGGTCGGTGAATCGGACGAGGAGGTCCAGTTGCATGGCTAGCTGGTTCACTGGATTTGAACCCGTGCGATTTCTGGCTACGGGGGCATCTCAAACGTAGTCTGCAGAGCCCATTGCAGACTTGGAGACAATAGAGCAGTACATTGCATGCATTGTTGTCACCAATGAGATTTTAGCGCTAGTGTGTCAAACGCAGTATGAATACAAACGAGTTGAGAAACATGGGTACCATATTCAACACACACTGTGGCTGCCATGGATGAATGTAAATAGGCAGATTGTGTTTTACTCGATTTCAAAAAGCCATTTGACGCCGTACCACACTGTAGACTGCAAACCAAGATTCGAGCATGTGGATTAGGTTCACAGACTTGTGACTGGCTGAAAGACTTCCTAAGTAGTAGAACGCAGTACGCTGTTCTTGGCAGCGAATGTTGATCAGAGACGAGTGTATCGACAGGCGTACCCCCCGGGGAGTGGAATAGGACCGCTATTATTTTCTGTCTATATAAATGATGTGATGGACAGAGTAAGTTGTGATTTGCGGCTGTTTGCTGATGATACTGTGGTGTATGGGAGGGTGTTAATTTTATATCATACTGCATGATGTACAAGAAGATCACATGGGTATCGGATTTTAGAACTGTTTGTTATTTATGGTACGTGAAGTTCAGATCTCAAATAACATTCAGTCAAATCCATTCGACGCAACTCTCAAAATTTCTTGAGGAAATCGACTTTGAAGTTTTGCAAGTTGCAAGTAGGCGTAAGTACCAAACACTAAAACAATTGCAGCATCTTTCGGTGTAGCTCAGGTGGTAGCGTTATTCACAACCATACAGTCGTTGGTTCGGATTCTGCTGTGAGAGATTTTTTTTTCCTTTTCAGATTGAGTTATATAAAACATTTTGGGATCTCTAATCCCACGTATCGTGTCAGTTTTCGTTTATGTGTATGTAAACGAACTGAACACCTTGTCGTCACTTAAAACAATTGTTGAGTAGATTAGCTGATTCGAAAGCTACTGATACCAATGGAGGTGACTTTCCAAAAACAGAGGCCTAGAGCCGCGGTGGAGTAGCCGAGCGGTCTAAAGCACCTCGCTGCGGAGCGCGCTGTTGCTCGCCGTGGAGGTTCAAGTCCTCCCTGGGACATGGGTGTGTGTGTTAGTCCGTAGGTTAGTTTACCTAGGTTTAAGTAGTTTGTAAGCTACGGACTGATGACCACGCAGTTTCGTCCGATAGATTTACAGACAGAGTCGTAGCACTTCACAAACTCAACAATCAAAGACTACCGTCGTCACCAAATAGTGAATCCAATGCTGTAAAAAATATATATTTTTTCGATTGAAACCTTCATTATTAACGACCTTTTGCAAAATGTAGAAAATTACCAATGAACAAAAAAGCTTGCATTTGTCGTAAAATCGCCATTAGATATTAAAATTGTATAGGCCTAAGTATTCGAACACACACACACACACACACACACACACACACACACTCTCTCTCTCTCTCACACACACACACACACAAACTAATAATGACAAGATTCGAACCAACGACTCTATGTTTATGAGGCCAGAAAGCAACCACCTAACAGATGGTGCAACTGATTTAATTAGTAGTACTTACGTACTAGAAAAACTTTAAATCCTACTATCTCGAGAAATTTCGAGATTTGGCTGATTGTTATTTAAGGTCTGAACCTCACGTACCAAATTTCTAAAATCCGAAACCCTTGTGGTCTCCTTGTTAGACAAAATTTCTAGTTTGTGTGAAGGTCTAAATGTAAGGTGTAATGTAAGGTGCTAGGTCTAAATGTAGGAAAGTGTAAGGTAATGCACATGAGTAAAAATGTTCAAATGTTTGTAAATTTATCGGACCAAACTGCGTGGTCATCAGTCCGTAGCTTACAAACTACTTAAACCTAGGTAAACTAACCTAAGGACAAACACACACACCCATGCCCCAGGGAGGACTCGAACCTCCACGGCGAGCAACCGCGCGCTCCGCAGCGAGACGCTTTAAAAATGTTCAAATGTTTGTTAAGCTTATGGGACTTAACTAGGGGGTCATCAGTCCCTAAACTTACAAACTACTTATGAACTACTTACGAACTAGGACGGCACAAATATCCATGCCCAAGGGGGGATTCGAACCCCCGACCGTAGTGGCCGTAGAGACCGTGACTGGAGCGCCTCAGTCCCCTCGGCCACCGCGGCCGGCGAGACGCTTTAGACCGCTCGGCTACTCCACCGCGGCGCACATGAGTAGAAAAAACGATTCCATAATGTTGGAATACAGCATCAGTAATGAGCTGCTTGATGCAGTCGCGTCGTTTAAATATCTATGCGTAACACTGCAGAGCGATATGAAATGGAATGAACATGTAAGGACAGTTGTGAATAAGCGGACAGCCGACTTCGGTTTATTGGGAGAATTTTGGGAAGACGTAATTCATCTATAAAAGAGACCGAGTATAAAACGATTGTATGACCACGTCTTTAGTACTGCTCAAGTGTTTGGGACACGCAGAAGACCAGTCTAAAGCAAGACATGGAAGCAGTTCAGAGGCGAGCTGCTAAGTTTGTTACTGGTTGGTTAGACTATGCGTGAGTTTTATAGAAATGCTCCGGGAACTCAAATGAGAATCGCTGTAGGAAAGACGAAGTTATTTTTGAGAAATTCTTTTGAGGAAATTTAGAGGGTCGGAATGTGAATCTGACTGTAGAAAGATCTTCCTGCCGACTACTTAAATTTCGCGTAAAGATAACAAAGACAAGATAAGAGAAATTAGAGCTCTTACAGAGGCATATAGACATTCTTTTCCCTCGTCCTATTTGTGAGTGAAATAGAAAAGGAGATTCCTAGTAGTGGTACAGTGTACCCTCCGTCACGCACCTTACAGTGGATTGCGATATATGTAGATGCATGGTACGTCCCGTATTAGATTTCAATCTTCCTTGAATAAATGGTCTCTAGAAAACCATACATTTCCGAATACCTGGAGTTTCTACAGGTTGGAAAAAAAATCTGTCTATATGTCTGAAGAAGGGCAGAAAACGTTGAACGAAACTAATTTATGTGCAACTGCTTGCTGCTATTTTAAAACCCAAACCTTTATGTCTAACTGGTTGATTCCTTATTTCATGCTCTTCTAATTTAGTATCGCCGGCCGCGGTAGCCGAGCGGTCTGCGGCGCGCCAGTCACGTTCTGCACGGCCACTGCGGTCGGGGGTTTCGAATTCCCCCTCGGGCATGGATATTTGTGCCGCCTTAGTATTAGCTAGTTCATAGCTAGTTTGTAAGTTTAGGGACAGATGACCCCGTAGTTAAGTCTCATAAGCTCTACAAACATTTGAACATGTAATTTAGTATGTACTATACTGGTAATGTCGACATACCATAGCTCACGCTGTATGTACACTGCAAACTACTAGAATATAAATTACGTAGTTGGAAAGATGTAATGAGAGAAACAGGATATCATAATTCCATTTTTTATTATATAACCAGGCGACACATCGCAGTGGTTGGTGGATACCACTAGAAGACGGTTTTAAATGTGTCTTACGCAAATTTCCTTCCGCTTAAACTTCACTTGTGGCATATGCAAGAATGGTTGATATCTATTCTTCCTACGGTCGGGGGTTCGAATCCCCCCTCGGGCATGGATATTTGTGCCGTCCTTAGGATTTTCTAGTTCATAAGTAGTTTGTAAGTTTAGGAACTGATGACCCCGTAGTTAAGTCCCATAAGCTATACAAACATTTGAACTTTATTCTTCGTCTCCATAGCTGAAACGAGTCAGACGTTTTAATAGCTTCAGTAATATTCTCACCTGGCGTCATGTGTATTGCTACGTATCGAGTCTATCATTCGAAAATCTTACCCCGGTCAGACTGCGCTAAGTACGGTGGGTAAGAGATTGTTCAGAGTAAGAGTTTTATTTCGGTTATTCGTGTGGGTACCGCTCTACTGCATTCCATTTACTTTTGTCGCTGAATTTGTCACCGTGCTTGAAAACTAGTGCAGTATAGATTAATGGGACGGAATGAAGTATAACAGGTAACAGAACTGCTTGGCGTCTTCAAACGTAATGTATCTCCTTCCCCCCCACAACTCTTAAAACGAGAAAACGTTTTTCGAGCAAATGTAATTTTAGACATAAAAGGGCAAGGAACACAAGGAGGGCAAAACGCGATGCTGGAAAATAAAGAATGATGAGAGAGCTGTGTTCTTCATCGTTCGGCAAACTGTTGCTCAGTAGAGTCAGGAAAGCTTCTTGTGTTGTCATTACATTCCGCAGAGACTTTTGGATTTAATAAGACCTTTTTAGTCTCTTGGTGAAGTTATAAGTTGACTCCATACTGGATATTGTGCCAGCCCACCACAGTAGTGATATAAAAAACAAGGAATTTCCAGCTTGGTGGTGTGATATGAAATATTTATTTTTAAAAAATACATATCGATTTCGTTTGCATGATGGAACATCATCAGTGGAGATTGCAGGTAAAGATGATTCATGTATTCTGCATAATAAAATTAATGGCCAGATACATAAAATTTATATGCCCGTGCTCCGCAGCGTCTTGAAGGAGGGCCTGTGTGCATCATGGCTTTTTAGGGTTCCGGAACTTAGTCAGCGAAAATAGAATACTTGTTGGATCGCTCTGTCAATAAACTCAGTTGTCCTAGCCAAAAGTAAGTAAACGTCATTGTCAGAAACGAAGTATCTTCATAAAGTTATAGATACAAAAGATGAAAGGTGCCAAAATAAGCAAAGAAATGTCGTTAAATACATAATACACAAAGCGAAATCAGTAACACTATGTTCAATGTTTGTTGGTATTCGTAGACATAAGATAGCTTAATTCTGTCGCAGACGTGCACTTCCTTGTTATACTAACCAATACTTATTATGCAGCAGCGGTGTTTATTAGAGCACTACAGCGCCTCAATCGCTAGTTTGCTGTACTACACATTCCGTACTTCAAGCATAACCTACATCTAAAACAATTTCCCTGATTCCACTTTTATGAAAGTAAGTTGCTCCAAGCAAATCAGTGAAGTAGTTTAGGAGATTAGGTATTTCTAACAGATGAACAAACAGTTACTGATGTATCTTTTTCCCGTGATCTGATTTTGATGAAATCATGCCTATATGTTTCCCCAATCTTAGCTCAAATATCCTGTGAAAAGCGCATGAAAATGTCAGTAGTTTGTTTTTTAATACTTTTGCGAAACGTGTTAGAAATAGGCATGTCGTCATGAATATGACGTAGCTATCATCATACATCTGTTATATTCGCCATTTAAAACATTTATTTCATGATCATTCATATCTCTGGACAATGGGCTGAGTCATGGAAAACTGAAATGTAGTATGTATTTCCTTAAGTAGAAATATCACTGAAAACAGTTATTATTCTTGCGGTTGGCTCTCTTTTCGTTAGATGCGCTATGTCGCTCCAAGCGTGAGACTTAAACTTCCATAGCAGTTGTACACATACGTTAGATTGTGATATCAATATGCAAATATATGGATTAAACACGGCGAGGTTTGTATCAGTTTTATATTCATTGCGTTTAATCATATTTCGTAGGACATAGCAACCAAGAAAACGACTTTTAGAAATAAGGTAAATTTGATAAGTCAAAGAGTAAGTAGTATTTTCAAAGGGTAATAATCCGATCACTGCCCCAAACTTCACACGAACACCCGCAGCGCTATCTATTAGTTCTATGCTGCATTAGGCCGTTCTTTCCAAGTATGTAATACGCCTAAAACTTCAAATTACGATATCTTTTAACTTCCTGGTCTAATTTTGACGAAATGAAGCCTATATGTTGCCCCAGGATATTCTCTATTTATCTGAGATACCCTCATGAACGTTCTTTTAGTACTTTTGGAGATTACTCTCTACAAATAGACACATGCGATTGATTTCAGAAAAATGTTGAAATTATGACATCTTACTTTTCTGATTCGATTTTGTGTAATGAAGCGTTTCTTTAAACGCAAGATACCCTTATGTTTCCTGTGAAAGAAAAACCTGAAAATTCGTCTAATAGTTTTGGAGATGAAAGAGAAAGACATGACGGTTGTCGATGAAAAAAGTTAAATTGTGATTTTCGTCTTTCCGTGAACCGATTTTTATGAAACTAAGTCTGTATGTTGTGCCAAGACACGCTGAAGTTACCTGTGGAAACCCCATGCGAATTCGTGAAGCAGTTTTGGAGAAGTGGTTTCTAATAGATGAACAGACAGACACGACGATCTATGAAAACGCTTCGTGATTCTGTTTTGATGAAATCATGTCTAGATCCTGAACCAATCTTTGCTCACTTTTCCTGTGTAAACCGCATCAATATTCGTCCAGTAGTTTTGAAGATTGGAGCGAACAGCGACAGGCATACATTTACAGATTTATTATTAGTATAGATATGTTGTACAAATGTAAAATTTTGCAGGAATATATTGATGTGTATAAGTGCTATATGTTGGTAAAATCTGTTGCGAATATGGTTAGTGGTAAAGACGTAATAGATTAGAACGTGATGCTTCATGAGGCGGTTTTCTAAGTCCTCATATCTCATGAACTACGTGTCTTACTGTGATACAATTTCGAACGCACATTCATGTTTAAGTGTGCTTTCTGTCTGCAAAATTTCCTGCGAGTGCAATTGGTAGTGTAGAAATTATAAATTGTAACAATATACCGAATGCCGTAGTTTTGCTCCATGAACAACAGAAAAGTAGTAAGCGAGAAACCTTTTTCATTTCATTATTTTGATGTGGTTGTCTGCAAGAGAAAGTTTAATAGAGGTTTCAAATTGTGTTTAAAGTTTGTTGTAAGTCGCCAAGTACTGTCATTCTCATATAGTGTATTTATAAAGTCTCGTCGCATTATGTAGCAGTTTTTTGCTATTCCTATTGTTCATGACATTATATCTCCTGAACCATGTGTCGTATGTGGTTCGTACGCCTACAGCAATTGTTATCTTACGCAAGGAATATGTGTACCAAATCTGGTTGAAATCGATCTAGTGTTTTGGAGAAAAAGTGTAGCATTGTTGTTTGACGCAGAAATTTTTTGCGCATCTCATTGTTTATGACGTCATATCTCCTTACGTATGTGTCGTAGGTGATTCGTACTCCGACAGCGATTGTTGCCTGATATTAAGGATTATGTGTACCAAGTTTCGTTGAATTCGGTGCAGTAGTTTAGGAGGAGATGTGGAACATACATACATACATAGATACATACACACATACAGCCGATTTTATAAGATGTAAGATTAAAAGATCTTCCAGTAAATGTTGTTTGAAACTGCGGAATGCACGGGTCATCTGTACTGATGGTTTCCAACATTGGAACGAAATCGATATGTAATTTTTTTAAGTCAATATTTCATATCTTAGCACCAAGTGGGAAATTTGTTGAATATTATTAGCGCACACTCCGCTGCAGAGTGAAAGTTTCATTCTGGAAACATCCCTTAGGCTGTGGGTAAGCCATGTCTCCACCATATCCTTTCTTCCACGAGTGCTAGTCTTGCATGGTTCGCAGTAGAGCTTCTGTGAAGTTTGGAAAGTAGGAGGCGAGGTACTGGCGGAAGTAAAGTTGTGATGAGGCATTGTGAGCCGTGTCGGGATAGCACAGTCGGTAGTGCTCTTGCCCGAGAAAGACAAAGGTCCCAGGTTCGAGTCCCGGTTCCGGCACACAATTTTAATCTGCCAGGAAGTTTCATATCAGCGCACACTCCGCTGCAGAGTGAAAGTTTCATTCTGGAAACATCCCTTAGGCTGTGGCTAAGCCATGTCTCCACCATATCCTTTCTTCCTTTCTTCCAGGAGTGCTAGTCTTGCATGGTTCGCAGGAGAACTTCTGTGAAGTTTGGAAAGTAAGAGGCGAGGTACTGGCGGAAGTAAAGTTGTGAGGCGGCATCGTGAGTCGTGTCGGGATAGCACAGTCGGAAGTGCGCTTGCCCGCGAAAGACAAAGGTCCCAGGTTCGAGTCCCAGTTCCGGCACACAATTTTAATCTGCCAGGAAGTTTAATATTATAATAGTTAAGTGTTATCAGGTCTATATCCAAAGCTACATCTACAAGACTGCACTGCATTTCACTCTAAGATACATCTCAGAGTACGTAGGGTTAAGGAACAAATAATTCTTTCTGATCCAGCTTTCACTTACGTTTATTACGATGCTCATTTTCCAGTTTTGGCTGATTCAAGGAAATATGTTCGCATTCGGAGGAGAAAGTAAACACATCTTTCCTGTGCCTGTTGCCCGCACATTTCGAAATTGGCATGTGCGCGCTCGTCCGTTTGCTGCTTTCTTCTCCGCTATCTGAACGTGACTTTTTTTTCTTGGGGAAGTCCGGCCGCCGTGAACAGTGAAGCGTGCGGTGGAGATTGAGCGAAGAGCTGACGTCAAAACCACTGCCGGTTTGGAGAGCGGCAGCGTGGGTTGTACCGCTGTAGTGAGACAACACAGAAAACCATTGTGTGCCTGCTAGATGGTTAAGGCTATTTAGTAGGAAGGCACGAGAACGTGCGGAATTTATTATCAGTGAGGAACAGTGTATAGTTCTCTGCCTACTCTCTTACACTGGGAAAGGATTATAAAATAATCCTTTTACTCGCACTAATGCCTCCATTATGCAGAAGTCAATAGGCTTGAGGTCACAGGGGAAACTACTTCGTCACGCGAGGACAAGATCGCGGATCAATCTAGTATTATTTGTGGTTTACATGGTAGTTGAATCCTGCAAATTTTGTCCACGTGAAATCTGATGCTACCAGATCTCTTTGACTTTCTTGTTACATTTATTTACCGGTTATCCTAAAAACGACTTTAGTAGAAGGTAAAGAGGATTATCTTGTTATATTAAGATATAGACGATTCTGATAATGGAAAGGTTCAGCCAGTTTAAGAACAGGTTAATGATTTCTAAGTATTCAGATTCTATTTGTTACGCAAAATGTTCAAATTCAAATGTTTGTTAAGCTTATGGGACTTAACTACGGGGTCATCAGTCCCTAAACTTACAAACTACTTATCAACTACCTTATACTATGGACGGCACAAATATCCATACCCGAGGGGGGATTCGAACCCCCGACCGTAGTGGCCGTGCAGACCGTGACTGGAGCGCCTCAGTCCCCTCGGCCACCGCGGCCGGCATTTGTTATGCACTGAAGGTGATTACGGAGCTATAATAACTTCAAAACATCACACAGGAAGGCTCCGAATACGAAGATTTTTTTCCTGATAAGCTGTTAGTAACAGTTGCGATGTGTTTAAATAAGTGTGTATACCTTTCTCAAGTGACCTGGTAATAGTGGCTGTTATAAGTACTATTTCCGTTTATGGTCTGGAGAATGTTGGTGCCAAATAACTTAGGAAAAACATCGTTTTGGATGTGAATAAATAACAAAATCAAGTCCAGCCTGTGTGTGTGTAAAGGCAACCCAGTTCAGCACGCAACTTTTCTTGTGATATGGTTTTACTTATTTTTGTTTCTTTTAACTATTCTTTCGGCATATCCGGTAGATTTCATTCCACATAGACAAACGCCTTTGCCATCCCAGCTGTAATGTCCTGATTTTTGACTGTTGTTGTGAAAAGTGAACTTACGTTGTATGTAACAAACTGTTTTGAGATGCCACTATCGTTTGCAACCAGAGACTACATGAAATTGCAGAGAACAATTATCTTTTATTATGAAACTTCCTGGCAGATTAAAATTGTGTGCCGGAACCGGGACTCGAACCTGGGACCTTTGCCTTTCGCGGGCAAGCGCACTACCGTCTGTGCTATCCCGACACGACTCACGATGCCGCCCCACAACTTCACTTCTGCCAGTACCTCGTCTCCTGCTTTCCAAACTTCACAGAAGCTCTCCTGCAAACATGCAAGACTAGCACTCCTGGAAGAAAGGATATGGTGGAGACATGGCTTAGCCACAGCCTAAGGGATGTTTCCAGAATGAAACTTTCACTCTGCAGCGGAGTGTGCGCTGATATGAAACTTCCTGGCAGATTAAAATTGTGTGCCGGAACCGGGACTCGAACCTGGGACCTTAGGCTGTGGCTAAGCCATGTCTCCACCATATCCTTTCTTCCAGGAGTGCTAGTCTTGCATGTTTGCAGGAGAGCTTCTGTGAAGTTTGGAAAGTAGGAAACGAGGTACTGGCAGAAGTGAAGTTGTGGGGCGGCATCGTGAGTCGTGTCGGGATAGCACAGACGGTAGTGCGCTTGCCCGCGAAAGGCAAAGGTCACAGGTTCGAGTCCCGGTTCCGGCACACAATTTTAATCTGCCAGGAAGTTTCAAATCAGCGCACACTCCGCTGCAGAGCGAAGTTTCATTCTGGATCTTTTATTATCTTTGTGAATAATTAATATAAAATGTATGTACAAAAAAGAATTCCTTCTGGTTGCTTCTTGTTGCTTATTATTGCTTGTGCATCTTGTTATTAGACATTGTATTATGAGAAGCGCTGTTAGATTGTTTTTTTGTGATGATAATGGAACCAATTATAGTAAAGGTGTGTAACATTCCAATATTCTAGAAGTGGGTCAAAATATACTGATGGGTTTAAAAGTACATTTACATTATTTGAATTTAGATTATCCTGACCTCACATTTATAAAATGTATGTAAGAAGTTTCAGCCAAAACGTTACCAGTTATCGCAGCTTGCAGCCAGCGATTGGAATTGCATAAGTCGCTGAGTATCACGCGGCAAACTTAAAAGTAACAGATCCAAGAAATCAGGGCCGGGAGGTCGTAAGATTGATAGAACCTTAACATAATTTATTTTTCAGCCTTCTGGACTTCAATGGCAATCTCGAGGTTTGTAAGTGATAAAACAAAGTGTGACTGAAACGTGTGGACAGATAAAGACAGTGTCTTTCATATAAATTGCTCTCTCAGTAAAAGGGGAAGTGAATATTGCAATTTTAATTCAGTAAAAAAATCTGTTGTACTAAAAACTTATTGAAAACATTTACGTAAGATTAGTTAGCCTAACAGAGACTCGTAGCTTCATTCAATAATGATATGTAGCAATTTCAGTGCTATGTAACAAAATAGAATTTTACTTAAAGATCATATATAAAGATTTTTCCACTCAGGCTAGTTGCAGGGCTTGGTTCCATATAGCTTTGTCGAATATTAATCAAGAACTAAAAATGAAAGTTCAATTGGTCATAAGTTATATGGAGCTGTGTTGTAATGATACTCTTATTAACTGAGGGTTAACTAAAATTTTAACTGACTGAGTTAGCCATAGACTTGAAACTATTTCAATGAACGTAATAGGAAATTAAAACCTTTTATTCCTAATACAGATTCTATGACATGAATTTACTATAAAGGCAAAAATAATTTTTTGAATAAACGAAGGCCTAAACCTAACAGTAAACCAAACGAGTATCATTACACAGCTTTCGAAGCATATTCGCAACACACTCTTCTCTATTCAGTGCCAATAAGAAGCGTGCTGTCCTTCTTTGCTCTTTTTCGATATCCTACGTCATACCATTCCCATACCGTAGGCTAGCTTACCTAGGTATAAGTAGTTTGTAAGCTACGGACTGATGACCACGCAGTTTGGTCCGATAGATTTACAGACAGTTGAAGACGGGGTCGTACAAGCGTTGTATATGCTGTCTCCTTTACAGACGAATAACATCTTCCCAATATTCTCTCAATAAACCGATCGACCTTTCGCCTTCCCCATGACTGTCCTTACATCCTCGGTCCATTTCATATCGCTGTGCAGCGTAACGTCTAGATATTTAATTGACTTGTCTCCATCATGCAGCACAGTACTAATGGTGTATTCTAACGTTACAGGATTTTTGCTCCTATTCATCTGCATCACCCTACATTTTTCTGCATTTAGCGCTAGTTGCCATTCCTCACACCATCTAGAGATTTGGTCCATGTCATGCTGCATCCTACTACAGTCATTCACCCTCCTGTACACTACAGCACCATCGGAAAACAGCCGCATATTGCAACTCATTCTGTCAGTCAGATCAATTATATACGTAGAAAATAATAGCGTTCGCATCACATTTCATGGGGCACCCCAGACGATACCGTAGTCTCTTACGAACACTCGCTATTGAGGACAAAGTAGTGGGTTCTATTACTTACAAAGTCTTCGAGCCACTTACACATTTTGGTATCCACTCAATAAGCTCGTACCTTTGTTTGTAGTGCGGTACCGTGTCAAATTCCTTAGTACTGTGGTAGCCGTACGATCTGATTCTTCTATCCTTAAAATACCATAATCCTAGCGAAAATATATGTTGCGCGTACTTCCAGGATCTCGTATCACGTGAACATTTCAAGTCTCACTGCACAACTAACGGCACGTTCGACTTCCCGCCACTCGGATGGACACAGTTTGACCCTTTAAAACTCGCTCAGTTGGCTGTAGGAACCACGAGTATGTGTCCAAAGCACTGTACTTGATACGTTCAAACGTTTACGTCTAGACTATAAACCTGTCCTATTAAACTTATTTTAATTTCTTGGTACAGTTTCGATATTCAGAACTAAAGCTTTTTAGCCTAGTACCGAACTTTATGTATGTAGTATTCTGCCTGATGAAGGTCCATGTCTTCGTACGGAGAATTTCTGATTCCATTGTTCCCTGTCTTCAGCTTCTTCCTTCTATCCGTTGTATCTCCTTCCATCTTTGATGTCGTCCAGATGCTGAATTCTTCTTCTTCCTCGTCCTGTGTTTCCTCTGATTTTTCCCTTCGATGACATCGCGTAGGAGTCCCTCGTGTCTAAGTACGTGTCTAATACTGTTGGCCTTCCTCTTTAGAATTGTGTGCTGAATACTTCTCTACTTCTCGCCTCAGTACATTATAGTGCCCCAGTGTCGTTTGATCATTTATGTGTGTTTGTGTGTGTGTGTGTTGTGTGTTTCTGTGTGTTTGTGTTAAACATCATTGGGTGAGAGATTTCCCCGAGCAGACCGCTTTTCTGTGCCCTATTTTCCTTTCTTTACCTCTACGGTAACATAGAAGTGGCGATTTTGCAGTGTTATGATCTACATCATATTGATAGTATTATCTCTTGCGAGCCATAAATCTTAGGGATTGCATGTGTATGGACAATTAGAGTAGTGTGATGTGCTCCATCGTATGTTTCTCAACACATTCACGGAATACGTGATTCCAGAATGAAACTTCCACTTTGCAGCGGAGTGTGCGCTGAGTTTGCAGAAACGCCACACAATATTAATTTGCCAGGAAGTTTCATATCAGCGCACACTTCGCTACAGTGTGAAAGTTTCATTCTGGAAAGATCGCTTACGTTGTGGCTAAGCCGAATCTCCACCATATCCTTTCTTCCAGGAATGCTAGTTCCGCAAATTTCGCAGGAGAATGGAATGTTGGAGGCGAGGTATTGGCAGAAATATAGTTGTGAGGACGGATGGTCAAGCGTGACGGGATAGGTCAGGTGATAGAGCTCTTGCCGAAGGAAGGCAAAGTCCCAGGTTCGAATCCCGGTTCTGGCACACGATTTTAATCTGTCAGGGAGTTTCTTTACTTCCAGGTTTTTGTTAATGCTGGCTGGAGCCACATCAGCTCTAATTCTGTTGAGCGATCTCCTGTTTTTGAATTCCGGTAGAACTCCTGTCGGTGGTTCACGTTGAAAAAGGAAATTTTCTAGCGACTCAACGCTCAACTTGGTCAGGAAGCTTGTTCAAGATTTTGTTTTTCGTTCAGTGGTGTTTCTTCTCCAAAAAGCTGATGACTGTCAGAGGAACTTTATCGGATCAATATATTCAAATTCACATTGACGTATTGCGGGTTGTTCCAAGATTTGCTGCTTTGTGCAGTTTGTTTGTGGGATGGGTTTCATGCAACCTCTGATAATTCTACAAGTTTGTTTTACAGCTGTGTAGACATGTTTGTCGCGGACGCATCTGCACCATACAGGGGCTCCAAATTTGTGGAGAAATATAAGGCTTGTGCAGTAGTTCTTAATGTTTTTAGGCAGAAGTTCTTCCTATCTTGTGACAGTGATATTTGAAAGTTAGTGATTTGTCCAGCATTACAGCCAGATACTTCTTTATGGCTTTTGTACTGTAGAACCTTACCCTCCCATATAACGTGCTGCTGTTGTTTTCTTGGCAAGCAGTTGAAAAGCACATACTTGATTTTTCAATGTATTTGGCTTGAGAATATTTTATTTATTGTGACATACATTCAAGGTCTAACTCAAATTTTTATTTACCATTTGCAGAGCTATCACCATGAACAGCTGTTGCAAGATGATCAACATAGAGGAAATGTTCATAGTGCCCCAGTGTCGGTTGATCGTTTATGTGTGTTTGTATGTGTGTATTTGTGTTAAACATCATTGGGTGAGAGATGACTTCCCCGTGGTACACCGTCTTTCTGTGTCCTACTTTCTTTTCTTTACCTCTAGGGTAACATAGAAGTAGCGATTTTGCAGTGTTATGACCTTTATCAGCTGATAGTCCTTGGTAGAATCACGTATTTTAGAGATTCTCGCTCAGTTTGTCTGCTACTGATATGCGGATTAGCCACAACTGCAGCTGAAACACTTACTTGGGTATCATCATTTGTTTCAGGTCGTGTTTGACGATTCACTTGTAGTTAAACATTTCCTGTCTCTCTAAATAACGTAACTATCTGACGAAAGGTCCGCACACTTTCAGGATAACGACCAACATACATAGCACAGGCCCGTTGGGCATTTTGATCACAAGAGGCATACATAAAAACCACATCGACCTTTTCTGGAATAGGTAAACGGTCCACTTTAACACAAGTAATGTATCACGAAGCAAATGCTGTCCACACTAAGAAATGTTACGCGATAACACGTATTTATACGTTTGTGACTATTACAGCGCCATCTATCACGAAGCGAAAGAAGTGTCCTAAATAGAACATACAGACTTATTTATTAATATACTAGACGAATATGTAATAAAAATGGGGGTACCTATTTAAAAAAAATGCAGTTGATATTCGTTTGACCTATTGCAGCGCCATCTACCGGGCCAACCACAGAGCCATCTGTTTTCCACCTTGAAGCTAGAAAAGTTTTGTCCTTTGTAGTTTTTTCGTTTGATGCTTATTTCGTGCTCCGTTCACTATCAGTTGGCCACCCTGTACGTAAAATCTTTGTTGTAATCTACTCTCAATACGTTCGTGCTATGAGATGTGCAGTGCATGATCCGCCTGCATGGAAGTCCCACGTTGTGACAGTATCAGGTTATCGACATGTATTTCAGTTCTCATTAATGACTACTTTCTTATGTCTGTACATATAGCAGGTTTTTACCTATTACAGGGTATACACAGATGGCACTCTGACACCAATGTCACTACTCCATCAAAAATGTTCAAATGTTTGTAGAACTTATGGGACTTAACTACGGGGTCATCAGTCCCTAAGCTTACAAACTACTTATGAACTAGCTAAAACTAAGGACGACACAAATATCCATGCCCTAGGGGGGCCGTGCAGACCGTGACTGGAGCGCCTCAGTCCCCTCGGCCACCGCGGCCGGCACTACTCCATCCTTCGTTGGACGATTATCAATACATCTACTATACCCCAGGAGCATCCTTCATCTTCAGATCAAATTCTGTGTCTTGTTTCCAGTTTTAGTAATTATTTTGTGGCTGCGTATATTGGAGGCTATCAGGCTCCGACAATTCCGAGATTTGTCACCGGCTGGTTGGTATACCTGCAATGCATACTAGGTGATGCAGAAGTGCGATACAAGGCTACCCAAAAGGCATAATACCAGGTGCATAACCAGCAGGGTGGTGAATAAGGTCACAATTCAACAGTCTCTCTCAACTGAACCCGTTCACCATGGTGCTCAGGCAGAATAGGGCTTCGTCGGTGAAAGCAAATATCATATCAATCCCGATATCACCTTTTAGGCAGCTACACCTTAGAGCATGGTGTGTTCACCTTAAGCCCCATGACTGTTTCGCATTCTGTTGCATACCATCCTAAAGATGAAGTTATGGGGTAAAATACGCGAAAGACCGGCATACAGTCTCTGGTCGTTGCTGTTAAACTCGTACATCGAGGAACCAATGACTAAATATAAACAGATGAAAGTGCGAGTTTGTGACAATTATGAGAAAACGCATTTGCGAGAAGATGGAATGTATAAACAGTTGTGAGAAACAAGTTTTACTATCAGGGCGTATTGGAAATGTTAACACCCTGAGAGAAATGTGTTGAGAAGCTTAGTGACTATGTGGAAAAACAGGTAAGAGACATAAGTTAATTAGTGGTTTTGTTATGTTTTGTAAGAAAAATTATTGTGTGTTACTTTCTTATATTCCTTCATACTTTACTGTTTATTTATTTATATATAGGTATTTCAATTATGAAATATATTTTAAAAAATTAGAGTACGATATGTCTTACATCAACTGTTCACGTGGAAACAAACATTGCATCGATCACAATGGAAGCAGGATTTCCTGTTTTGTTCTCTCTCATAACGCACACTGCATTTTTATCATGGGCTTCGTTTCTTGTAATGGGATGTTTTTATAGAAAAAATGGTACCCGTTTCTTCCTTAATAGTGAAGTAATTTTTCTCCTAGTCTTTAACTATTTGCCTCAGCATCTACAGATTAAGGCATCTGGGTTACCTTCCTTATTTTTATTGTTCATCTATGTGTTATTCTGCACGTTATCTCACTTCTAAACTTGTTTCTAAATCCAATAAATTCAAATGTTCAAATGTTTGTAAATCTATCCGACCAAACTGCGCGGTCATCAATCCGTAGCTTACAAACTACTTAAACCTAGGTAAAGTAACCTAAGGACAACACACACACCCATGCCCCAGGGAGGACTCGAACCTCCACGGCGAGCAACCGCGCGCTCCGCAGCGAGACGCTTTAGACCGCTCAGCTACTCCACTGAGGCTAAATCTAATAAATCCCTTCATTGTTGTGTGTCTGGCAACCTCTTTGTAAATACCATTTGCATTACTGGCAGATATTGGACCGCGGCGGATTAGCCGTGCGCACTGGGACGCCACGCTGCTGTGCGCGCGGCCGTTCGAGATCGTGTGTTCGAGTCCCCCCCCACCCCCTTAAGTAGTTTGTAAACTTAGAGACTAATAACCAAGCAGTTGTGCCCCATAGATTTACAAACATTTGAATATTTGCAGATATTGGAAAATAACTGCTTTCAGCCGGCCGCGGTGGCCGAGGTGACTCAGGCGCTCCAGTCACGGTCAGCACGGCCACTACGGTCGGGGGTTCGAATCCCCCCTCGGGCTTGGATATTTGTGCCGTCGTAGTTCGTAAGTAGTTCATAAGTAGTTTGTGGGTTTAGGGACTGATGACCCCGTGGTTAAGTCCCATAAGCTTAACAAACATTTGAACATTTGAATAACTGCTTTCAAAATATATTTCTTCATGAAAATCACTTCACACGATTACAATGTTGAATTTATCTGTCATTGTACATCGACTGGGTAATGCAGTATACAACTAGAAGGCACCCTATCATAAACGAAATGTCGAATAATGAGTCAATACTGGTTATTTTATTGAAGTTCAGCTTTCAGCGTCTATATTTACTGGGTGTCTGCAGCAGTTTAAACATGCTGAATATACGCTAGTTTAATTATTAATGTACGCTTGGGCTGCACGATTAATAAACCGACCCTAACAGCAGTATTTAATTAGTTCCTCTATTGGACTAGTGTTTTAATTTACATTTATTTGAATACTGGATGTGGAAAAAAATATAGAACAGTTTGAATTCGACTTATGGAAGTGCCAATGTTTTGCTCAAACCTTTTCGTAATAAACATCATAAATATTCCAAGTTGGCAGTATACCAATGTATCCTACTTCGGAGAACATGTGATCACCCGACATGATATGAAATCAGGAAGAACGGAATATCTCAGACCCGTTCCTACGAACTCGCTTCGAGCTGCTGTACTATAAACTTCATAAATTCTGCCAAATACCTAAAACACGCGGTTTCGTAAACAGATGCCATGGTGGTGTGGCAGAACGCTCCAATGCTCATTGCAGTGGAGAGCACGGTCCATGTCCTCCGTCAGTCATGGGTGTGTGAGTTGTCCTTAGCACTAGTTTCAGTTAGTTTACGTAGTTCGTAAGATTAGAGACTGATCGCAACAGTTAAGTCCCATTGATTTACAAATATATGAAGGGAAAGAGATAAGGATGTCTAAAAGTGATGTGATTTATTTAATATGCCAGGGGTATAAGAGTTAATTTAGATTTCCGGTTTTGGCGGGCTATATTGCCATCAGTCTTTAACATAAACTTTCATCAGATAGGAATCATTATAAAAATTATTTTGTCTGCCAACACTATCAATAGCATGCCACAATAAAAGTAAACTGGCCAAAAATTTAAGTTCCTTTAGCGAAGTTTGGTGGCAGGACCAACAGGGTTTCTGGTCAGGTGAGTACAGGGTTATAAATACCAAATCAGTTGGTGGTAACGCAGGAGTAGGTCTGATAATGAATAAGAAAATAGGAATGCGAGTAAGTTAATGTGAGCAGCATACTGATCGGATTGTCGTACTAAAGATAGACACGAAGCCAACACCGACCACATATCTAGCTCTGCCGATGACGAGGAGGTCGTAGAAATGTATGAGGAGATAAAAGAAATTAATCAGAAAGTTAAGGAAGTGGAAAACTTGATTAGATGGGCGCGTAGAACTCAGCAATAGGAAAGGGAAGAGTGAAAAGTAGTTGGTGAATATGGACTGGGAAAAGGAATAAAGAGGAGATCGAGAGATAGAATTTTGTGAAGAGCAAATCTATCGGACCAAGCAAGGTGGCGCAGTGGTAACACCTGGAGTCGCATTCGGGAGGATGGTGCTTCGAATCCACCTCCGCCATCCAGATTAAGGTTTTCCGTGATTTCCCTAAATCACTCCAGGCAAATGCCGGGATGGTTCCTTTCAAAGGGCGCGGCCAATTTCCTTCCGCAGCCTTACCCAAAACTCCGAGCGTGAGCTCCGTCTCTAATGGCCAAGCTGTCGACGGGGCTTCAAACACTAATCTTCCTTCCTTCTAAAATTTAATAATCACAAACACTTGATTCAATCATCATGAAAGAAGGTTGTATACGTATAAGTGACTATGAGATACTGGAAGGTACTGTGTAATGGTGAGGTAGAAGGACAAGGCCTAATGGAAAACCCTGGATAACACAGGAGACACTGAACGTAATTGATGAAAGAAGAAAATATAAAAATGCAGCAAGTGAAGCAGGCAAAAGGGAGTACAGACGGCTGAAAAGTGAAGTCAAATGTAAGTGCAGACTGGCTGAGCAGGAGTGGGTACAGGACAAACTCAAGACCATAGAAGAATACATAACTAGAGGAAGATAGATACCGCTTACAAGAAAATAAAGGAGACATTTGGAGACAACAAAGCCAGCTGTATGAATATCAAGAGCTCAGATGGAAAACGAGTACTAAGCAAAGAAGGGAAAGCTGAAAGGTGGAAGATATATATATATAGAGGTCGTACACAAAGGAAATGAAATTGAAGGCAGCATTCTAAAAATGGAAGAAGAAGTAGAGGAAGATGAGATAGGAGATACGATACTGCGAGAAGAATTTGACATAGCACTGAAAGATCCGAGAGGGAACAAGACCCCTGGAGTAGATGACATTCCGTGTGAACAGCTTATAACCAGTCTTGAAGAAATTGATCCACCTCGTATGCAAGATGTATGAGACAGATGAAATAACCTCCGACCTGAAAAAGAATACAGTAATTCCCATTCAAAAGAAAATAAGTGCGGACAAATTTGAAAATTACAGAACTGTCAGTTTAATAAGTCACGGATGCAAAATACCAACACGAATTATTTACAGAATTACGGAAAAACTGGTGGAGTCCACCCTTGGGGAAAATCAGTTTTGAATCAGGAGAAATGTAGCAACACGGGAGGCTATCCTCACATTACGCCTTGAAGTTAGGTTAAGGAAAAAAAACCTACATTTTTAGCATTTGGAGATCTGGAGAAAGTTTTTGACAATGTTTAGTACACTCTACCCAATTCTGAATGTAGCAGGGCTAAACTACAGGGAGCGAAGAGTTATACCCAACTTCTACAAAAACCAGACAGCGGTTATTAGAGTCGAAGGGCAAGAAAGGGATACAGTGGTTGGGAAGGGAGTAAGACACATTATAATCTTTCCCCTATTTTTATTTTTTTTTTTTTTTTATATATTTGCCACCCGTGTATTAATGCGAACAAAAAATAAGTCAAGCCCTTTCTGAGATTTAGCGAGACAAACGCAAACCGTTAAAAGGGGACTCGAGTTTCACATATAATCCAAACCACTTTCCATTTCTGGTGATTTCTGACATCGATAAGAAGTGAAGGCTCAGTTAAAAGGTAAAGTAAAAAGGTCCGTGATCCTAGCGAGTTTCCAACACTTAACGTTTCGCTCTATACCCAAGTACTTTACCGCTGTTACCCAGTTGAGAAGCACTGGCGATTATTGCATACTTAACCAACCTGACAAAAACACTTAATCTGCAATAAGAATTGTATTGATGTTGTGAATCAAAGTAAATACTATTCTTTCTTTCATGTTAGACCAAATAACCCACACTGTTCGAAATGTTTTTATATCCATTGAGTAGTTTCTGAATTCATTCCGGACAAACATCGTGGAATTACAGTGTTTCAAATGTTTGTAGAGCTTATGGGACTTAACTATCGGGTCATCAGTCCCTAAATTACTTACGAACTAGCTAACACTAAGGACGGCACAAATATCTATGCCCGAGGGGGGATTCGAACCCCCGACCGTAGTGGCCGTGCAGAACGTGACTGGCGTGCCCCAGTCCCCTCGGCCACCGCGGCCGGCTACAGTATCGCCTTCAACAGTTTTAAGATTATGTGGAATATCAATATGAGGAGGTAGACGTCAGGTCTACTTTCCTGTTTATCATGCTTGAGAATGGCTATATATTCTGCATGCGGCATATTATCAGTACGTAAGAAGTGTATTGTTTAATGATAAGTGACAGCTGATGGCAGCGCATGGGTGATACCACCTAGAGAGAAGGCCGCGTAGCTCTCGTGTGACGAAGGAAAAGTAGGTTGCGCGCGCGTTGCTGACTGGCACGCTGCTTCGGCATAGTGGTCCGTGCCCCAGCGGCTACCCAGTCAGCTATACGCGCGCAACCTACTCTGCCTGACGTCACACGAGAGCTACGCGGCCTTCTCTCTAGGTGGTGTTGGTGATACCTCCCCAATAGCACCAAAGGTGCTGATCGAGTTTCAAGTGTCCATCATAGAGACACCTCTCCGTCAACAGTGTCAGTCCATAAGACACTGCGAAGAGACTCGGACTTCAACGCGGCATACAAGCTTAAAGTGTGACTGTCAGCACCTCTCTTTCCTTGCTGGTACATGTAATGTAAATTTATTCTGTCGTAAACCATAGAGATAAGCGTCATCACGCAAGCGTCCACCTTTAGTCTCGAATACGTTGGCATGTATTATAGATTACTAACAAGGTACCTTCTACAAAAGAGTTCTAAGATTTTGTTCAGCTGCTAAAAACTATGTGCTTCACTACCAGTCATTACGAAGAGATCATGCAGCCCACTGCAGTAAACGATTTGCTTGAAGTGGAAAGATGTTAAACGAAACAGTAGGCAGAGGAAATTTTTAGAGCATCTAAAAATTACAGACAAAATTAAGCGCACTATATTCATTCCACAATGCGTTTGTAGTAACGTAATGCAAAAGGAAATGGGGATGGAAGAAACATCAAAGTACGAGGCGCGTCCAGAAAGTAAGCTCCGTTTGGTTATATAAAACTAACGGGTACAGATACAGAAAAAATATTGATTGTACAAAAATCTACAGCTGTTAAACTACTTTTCTACATAGCTTCCGAAATTTTGTAGGCAATTGTCAAAGCATGGCACAACATTTTGTGTGCCTTTTTCATAGAATGTTGTCGCCTGTGTATTCAACCATGTGGTTACAAGTTCTTTCAGCTCGTCATCATCGTTGAAGTGTTGTCCACCAAGGACAGATTTTAGGTGTACGCAGAGGATTACTGTCAATATATATATATATATATATATATATATATATATATATATATATATATATATATATATTTCACGATAATGCCTGACCTGAGACACCGAATGTGACCAAACAATTCTTACGGAAATTTCAATGGGACCTGTTTGATCATCCTCCATACAGCTCTGACCCCTCTCCTAGCGACTTTCATCTCTTCTTACACCTAAAATCTGTTCTTGGTGGTCAACACTTCAAAGATGATAACGAGCTGTTACCACATGGCTGAATACACAGGCGGCAACCTTCTGTGAAGGATGCATGCAAAAACTTGTGGCACGCTATGATAAGTGCCTACAAAATTTCGGAAGTTGTGTTGAAAAGTAGGTTGAGAGTTGTAGAATTTTGTGCAATAAAAATTTCTTCTGTATCTTTGTACAATTTCATTTTATTATTAAACGGAACTTACTTTCTGGGCGCGCCTCGTAATATCCGGTCAGTAAAATGATTGTAGCTGCGTCAAAAATCCCCGAAAATATGTAGTTGGATACAATTCATGCTACAGGTAACTAAAATCTAATACCGTACGCAATAAGAAAACTAAAAAAGAAATATGACAACTGCGGATGCTACAATCATGTTTTCTGAAGTCATAAATCTTATAACTGGTTTGCTCCGATCTGCCAGGGACTCCTGTTATTGTATGTATTCCAATCATTGCCTTCCCCTTCTACATGGGACACCTACATCTACATGGGATACTTTGCAAATCACATTTAAGTGCCTGGCAGAGGATTCATCGAACCACATTTATACTATTTATCTCCCATTCCATTCTCGAATAGCACGCATTCGGTGGAGAATGTTGGCGATTGGAGATTTATAAGTAGCTCACGCCGAAGCGATAAGCGCCGTTGTTGTAATGATTCCCATCCCAGATCCTGTATCATTTCCGTAACGCTGTCTCCCCTGTATCGTGGCAATACGAAGCTGTCCTTCTTTGCACTCTTTGGATGTCCTCCGTCAAACCCACCTGATAAGGATCCCACACGGGGCTGCAATACTCCAAAAATGGATGGACAATCGTAGTGTATGCAGTTTCTTTTGTAGTTCCATTGCATGTTTTAAGGGTTCTGCCAATAAAACAGTCTCTGGTTCGCCTTTCCCACGGCATTATCTACGTGTTCTTTCCAATTTAAGTCTTCAGTATTTACCCTCAACAGCGACTAAGTGCGATGCCGGTGATTCCCTATTGTCTTA
Source organism: Locusta migratoria (assembly GCA_026315105.1). Taxonomy (NCBI): domain Eukaryota; kingdom Metazoa; phylum Arthropoda; class Insecta; order Orthoptera; family Acrididae; genus Locusta; species Locusta migratoria. The sequence goes on along the minus strand of CM048744.1, from coordinate 196,187,790 downwards.
CAACATGTACTACCATCATGCTCCTTCTTCTCCTCTATGTTTCCCATACATTCCTTTCTTAGTCTATTCTGAGAAACTTCACATTCGTTATCAGTCCACCAGTATTTTTACCACCACGTCTCAAACGTTTCGATTCTCTTCTCTGCCACTCTCGCACTGTTCAAGATTTTCTGCTTTTCAAAACTGTTCCCCAAACGTAATTTTTTCGAAATTTTCCCTCTCATTGAAGTTATTATTCGATACCAGTAGGCTTTTCACCAAGAATGCCGTTCTACTTTCACGAGTATGCCTGTCTTCCATGGCTTTCTATCTAGCGTTGTTCGTCGTGCGTCACTTTACTTTCGAGGTAATGGAGGTGCTTAGTTTAGCGATCACCGAATTTGACCATTCTCTGTAAGTTTTTTTTTTTTTTTTTTTTTTTTTTTTTTTTTGACACTTCTCATTAGTTCCTGCGATTTTGCTGTTTCGTTTAAATCCATATCCTACACTCAATATACTATTCATTCATCACATCATGTAAGTTTTCTTTCTGAGAATGGCAATGTGATCAGCGAACCTTATCATTGATATACCACTTTCAACGGTTGAAACACTTGTGATAAGGCACACTTGTGAGGATTCACACTTTTGAGAAGATGCGGGCGAGCAGGTAGCTGGCAGTCTACAGGAACACCAAGAACCTGTTCTCCGGCCAACTGTTGCTCTCGGTTGCTACAGCTGCAGCACCTTTTTGCAGATATGCAGGCCCAATTGTTTCCCTTTTACTACGATGCGATACGAAGAGATATTTGGAGACAAGAAAAGCAGATTTATGAATATCAAGAGCTCAGACGAAAAACCATTACTAAGCAAAGAGGGGAAAGCTGAAATGTGGAAGGAATATATAGAGGGCCTATACTAAGCAAATAATCTTTAAGACATTATTCAAGAAATGGGAGACGGAGTGGAGAAAGATGAGATAGATGATACGATACTGCGAGAAGAATTTGACAGAGTGCTGAAGGATTTGAGTCGAAACAAGGCCCATGGAGTAGATGATATTCCGTCTGAACTGCTGATGTCGTTAGGAGAGCCAGTCATGAAAAAATTGTATCACCTGGTATACAAGATGTATGAGACACGGGAAATAACCTCCGACCTGAAGAAGAATTTCGTAATTCCAATTCCAAAGAAAGCAAGTGCAGACAAATATGAAAATTACAGAACTATCAGTTTAATAAATCGTGGTTGCAAAATATTAACACGAATTATTTACAGATGAATAAAAAAACTTGTGATATCCAAACTCGGGGAAGATCAGTTTCGATTTAGAAGAAATGTAGTAATACGCGAGGCAATACTCACACTACGACTTATCTTAGAAGATACGCTATGGAAAGGGTAACCTACTTTTTTAGCGTTTGACAATGTCCGCTGCTGGAATACACTCTTCCAAATTCTGAAGGTCGCAGGGGTAACATATAGGGAGCGAAGAGATATATTCAACCTATACAAACACCAGACTGCGGTTATTAGAGTCGAAGGGTAAGAAATTGGTGCAGAGGTTGGAAAGGGAGTAAGACAGGATTGTAGCCTTTCCCGAACGTTGTTCAATCCGTACATTGAGCAAGCAGTGAAGGAATGCAAGGAGAAATTTGAAGAGGGAATTGAAGTTCAGGGAGCAGAAATAAAAACTTTTCGGTTTGCCGATGACACAGTAATTTTGTCAAAGGATATGGAAGAGCTATTCAATAGAATTCACAGTGTCTTGAAAAGAAGATAAAAGATGAACATTAACAAGATTAAAACGAGGGTAATGGAATGTAATGTCAGAAAATCGGGTGATGCTGAAGGAATCAGATAAGATAATGAGACAATAATAGTAGTAGATGAGTTTTGTTATTTGGGTAGCTAGATACCTTCTGATGACCGAAGTAAAGAAGATATAAAATGCAGAATGGCTATGGGACGAAAAGCGTTTCTGAAGAAGCGAAACTTGTTAACATCCAATATTAATGTAAAAGTTAGGAAGTCCTTTCTGAAATAATTTCAGTGTAGCATTGTACGGGGGTGACACGTGGACGATAAGGAGTTGAGAAAAAAAGATAATAGAAGCTATCGAAATGTGGTGCCACAGGCGAATGATGAAAATTAGATGGGTATATCACGTAACTAATGATGTGGTGCTCAACAGAATTGGGGAGAAAAGGAGTCTCTGGCGTATCCTGACTAAGAGAAAGGAGAGATTGGTGGGACACGTTCTGAGATATCAAGGAATTGTGAAGTTAATATTAGACGGATTTGTATGGGATAAAAATCATAGAGAGAAACCGAGGAACGATTACAGTAAGCAGATTGAAAATGTTGCCGAACGTATTCTCAGATAAGAGACTTGCACAGGACAGGGTAGCTTGGAGAGCTGCATCAAACCAGTCTGCAGAATGAAGACCAGAACAACGACAACATCATCAACGATGCGATACTACGATTATTTTACTGATTCCAAGCTTGTTTTTCTTTCTACTTGTGTGATTTCGGAGCTTACAAAATATTTTAGCAATTAATTTGCAGCTTCGCCCACAATATAAATATAACAATCTTCAGCTAAAACTGAGGTCTTTTCAGCAAAATGTTCAAATGTTTGTAGAGCTTAAGGGTCTTAACTGCGGGGTCATCGGTCCCTAAACGTAGAAACTACTTATGAACTATTGATATTCATATCGGGTTTCCAGCCGGATCATCGAGTCATCTTGACACAATATTTCAACGGACCACCTGGACGCCATTTTCAGGTGCTGAGTCTCGTAGGAAACTGAAGTCTTGCCGTGCCCGGCGGCCTTATATACGCCGCGAAGTACTAACGGCGCGTGCGCCAGAGAGTCGTGGCTGCGTCCTCTGCCGCAACCAGCCGGTGCAGCGCCTCAGTGGAGAAAACTGGCAGGAACGATGTATCGCTTACATGCGCTAGTTGTCACAGGTGGAGAAAAGAGCACGCTGTTTTTTAAAATTAGACAAAGCTTTGTCGTCATGTGCTGACCTCTACATATTTGTTATTTAATGACCAGTACTTTGAGCAGAATGACGGAGTGGCTATGGGAAGTCCTTTATCCGCCATAGTCGCCAATTTATTTATGGAGGACTTTGAAGACAGGGCACTGAGGACAGCTCGTCTGAAACCTACCTGTTTCTGGAGATACGTGGATGACACGTTCATGGTGTGGCCTCATGGACCGGATGCTCTTAATCGGTTCCTGGATCATTTTAATTGCCTACACCCCAACATTAAATTCACGATGGAAGTGGAGAGAGATGGGAAGCTTCCATTTTTGGATGTTTTAGTGTACAGGAAGGACGATGGAACTCTAGGACATAGTGTGTACAGAAAACCTTCGCACACAGACCGATATCTACATGCAATTAGTTGCCACCCACCGAACCAACGCACAGGCGTCCTGAAAACTTTAGTTCGAAGAGCTTATGCCATATCGGATGCAGATACCTTAACACAGGAACTAGAACATCTGAAGTTGGTGTTTGAGGAGAACGGGTACACAGAGAGACAGATCCGTCATGCCACGCAGATTGGGCCGTCGCCAGAACCAGAAGAGGACCAATGCACATCAGTTGCCTTCCGTACGCTGGAAATGCGTCATCAAAAATTGGAAGGATTTTAAAAAAGTTTAATATAAAAAGTGTGTTTCGACCACCTGCCAAGACTAGGGCTCTTCTTGGCTCAGTTAAAGACGATTTGGGGCTGAGAAAACCTGGTGTTTATAAGATTCCTTGCCACTGTGGGAAAGCATATATAGGACAAACGATTCGCACCGTCAATGATCGATGCACCGAGCACCACAGGCATACACGTTTGTTACAACCTGACAGGTCTGCAGTAGCGGAGCATTGTTTTACCGAAGGACACAGAATGAAGTATGACGAAACACATGTACTTGCTTCTGCGTCTCGCTATTGGGAATGCGTTTTAAAGGAATCTATTGAGATTAGGTTGGCGGACAATTTAATAAATAGAGACAAGGGGTTCCCTCTTAGCAACATGTGGAATCCAGTTTTGTCTAATTTTAAAAAACAGCGTGCTCTTTTCTCCACCTGTGACAACTAGCGCATGTAAGCGATACATCGTTCCTGCCAGTTTTCTCCACTGAGGCGCTGCACCGGCTGCTTGCGGCAGAGGACGCAGCCACGACTCTCTGGCGCACGCGCCGTTAGTACTTCGCGGCGTATATAAGGCCGCCGGGCACGGCAAGACTTCAGTTTCCTACGAGACTCAGCACCTGAAGATGGCGGCCAGGTGGTCCGTTGAAATATTGTGTCAAGATGACTCGATGATCCGGCTGGAAACCCGACATGAATATCAACAATTTATACGCCGGGAAACTCTACGTAATCACATACTTATGAACTAGCTTATACTAAAGAAGGCACAAACACCCATGCCCGAGGGAGGATTCGAACAACCGACGGGGAACGGCCTCGCGCATCGTAGCATAGCGCCTCAATGCGCTCGGCCGCTCCGCCGTGGCGTAATTTCAGCCAGGGTTGCAACTTTTATACGGCGTGTCTCGTATTACGACACTTTTAACCGACTTTATGTTATCTCCATTAAGTTTATTTGCAAGATCTATAGTGGTTATGGCGTGTATACGCTATTTCAGTATTTAGGGGCATATCAACAACGCCTTTTACAATATTTTCTTCATTATAATTTTTGAGCGTAGGCCAGGGATGTTTTTCGGTTGACATCAATCTCGTGATTATTTTGAAGTCTTTCAGCAGGCTCGTCCATCTCAATTACAGGTTTTATCTTTTCTCGTCGATATTTAACATTAGTTTGCTTTAGAAGTCTGTATCTTCTCGAGGACTTTTCCCCTAATCAGTAAAAATCTTGATGCAGTTTTGGTCTTAACCTTTATAAACGCTGCTAAAACTGTTATGCCTCTGAGTGCAAATTCTACGTATCCGTTCGCTTATGTTTCGTACTGAGTCATTAGTCTACAAAACAGCCATAAAAGTCTGTCTTGAAGGATATAGTTTTCAGGGACGTTCTCCAGAACACAGGCTAACAATTATCAAATATTCCCAGGAGAAGATTTGTTAGACATGAACATATTCAACACATTTGTTCTTCTACAAAGAATAAAGGCCACAATCTTGAACACAAAGAATGATTAACTTGACTACTGAACTTGTAATATCTGTTCCAGAAAACAAACTTGTAACTGATCATACGATGTGGGTTTTCACGGCAGGAGTTGTCATAACTTGAAACTTCCGGACGGAGATGCCGTGGCCCATGACGTTTCGCCTTCGACTGCGGAAGGCATCCGCGAAGGTGAAGCAACACACTGCCTGGAACAGAGCAAATTAAAGGTCCCTGTAACACGTAAGTTTTAATAGGTTTAAAAACGTTTAATATTTCTCGTTTTCTGTACGCCAGAAAGGTGTCAGCAGCTGTAATGTGTTTTTTGACTTCATTCATTATGTAAATTGATGCTCAGGCAGAGCTAAAAGCATGGACTCAAACTAGCAGTATATTGAACATCTATTGCGGAAAAGTGATGCCACAGTTGTATGTTTCGTTTTCATAATTTTTATGTTTGTTACATATTGGAACTTTTTTGGCAGGACGAAGGTTTAGTTGTGTTTACGTTTAATTTTATTTTCAAATTATAGTATATTCATGTTGTACTTCTTTTCTTAACAGCTGTCAAATATGTGTAGAAAATGAACGGCTTCGAAATTAAAAACTAATAACTTGTATATACAAAACCCACTTTTCATTAGCCTTATACCCCATGCAGATCGGTTATTTAAACGAAGTGGTCCGGCGAAAATGCCAATGTAGCAACTTGCAAGGCAGCTGTACCTTTAACCGAGTACAAGTTTATTTGGTTGGAGTATAGCCGTCTGCGTACTGTTAATTTCACTTTCGCATCTGTCGCGAAATATTACACGGCCCAGAATTTCTTCGTGGGACCAAACACGTGAAAGGTGCAAGGTCAGGACTGTATGGTGCATTGTGGGTCATCTTCCACCCAAATTTCGAGATTGTCTCTGTACGAGAAGCACCAACACGGAGGCGAGCACTGGTACGAACAAATTTCACACCTTTTAGTAATATTTGAGCCCTGCAGCGTTAAATATGTCACTTAACGACATAATATAACTTGTATTAATTCCAAATCGCTGCTTTAATATTTTAATATTTATTTACCGGTGGCCATTTCGGCTACGAAGCCGTCTTCACGTTAGCTGCAATTGTGTAATACAAATTTCGTGAGATAATAAAAAACGTCAGAATACGATATTTACATAAAATTTAGACAAACTGATAACAACCCATCCACTTTCTTTCACCATCTAAAAAGTGAACATCACACAGTAGATGATCTTAAAAGCACTATCGAAGTGTTACACGTTACACCTAAAGGACCAACAATGAACATCTTGAAGGATTGGAGATACTTTTACATCTCGAAAAAGAACCACTTTTTGTAATAAATGAACAAACAGATCTGAAACATAAGAGTTTCCTCTAAAACTGTATTGAAATTATTTTGAGTGAAACACAAAAAATAATTGTGCAATATTTTGCAAATTTTATTTGTTACTAAACGGTTTTCGGCAGTTACACCATCGTCAGGTAAACACTACAGAGATATAGTTATGCAGCTTAGAAGTTCACAGGTCAAAGATCTTAAGTTGTTGTACAGATAGCTTTATTGAAATATTCAAAGCGGGACCAGGTTAATAGCAACAAACCGAGTGATAAAATTTTAACGCATGTTACACTAAAGAGCACCTTCTAAATTATTGACGTGTATCATTGGTAAACAAACCGTTGAAGACATGCAATATCGTCGCCTATCATAATCAGAGACAAACTTTAATACGCATTTTGAACGAAGGAGGTTAGAATTCTAACCTCCTTGCTTTGAACTGATTAATATATTGTTGGTATAAATATAAATAATTACTGTACCCATGAAGTATCGTTGACATACATCGGCAGATAACATCTATAGCAATTTCTTACAGTACATTATAACTGTACCATATTGGTGACATGGCAACTATCATCTATGGAAAACCACATTACAAGAAGTATGTAAATTCAAAATTTTATGTAAATATCGTATCCTGTGACTTTTCTAGTGTCTCACGAAATTTTTAATACACAAATGTAGCTAACCTGAAGACGGCTTTGTAGCCGAAATGGCCTCGGTAAATAAATATAAAAATATTAAAGCAGCGATTTGGAATTAATACAAGTTATGCTTTGTCGTTAAGTTTCACACCGTCAGCATTAACGATTTTCCATTTGTCGCGTAGGGCACAGGCAACGTAATCAAAGTTTTAATGTGGGCTATAGTACTGGAAGTGGTCTCTAGTTAGAAAATACCACTAATGACACATTATGCGCATCCCAGAAACTCTCCCTAGCACTTTCATAACAGATGTAGTCGCTTTGAATTTTATTTCTCAGTGGCGATCCACTTAGGACGTGTATCCGTACGCCCACGACTCAGCGCTAGTAACGATTCCTTTCATGAAGTCGTGACTTTGTGTTATAACGCTTAAGTGATCCAAGCTTCTCAGCAGTAGCTGACTCTAGTGATTGTTTGCTAAGGTCTTACAAAAAAATGTTGAAATGTTTGTACAGCTTATGGTACTTAACTACGGGGTCAAATCAGTCCCTAAACTTACAAACTTACTTAGGAACTGGCTTATACTAAAGACGGCACAAACATCCATGCCCGAGGGTGGATTCAAACCCCCGACGGGAAACGGCCTCGCGCATTGTAGCATAGCGCCTCAATGCTCTCGGCCGCTCCGCCGCGGCAAGGTCTTACAGAGAGACCACTAACTTGGCATGAACTATAGTATACACCAGACCGTAGAAAAAGTTGAACTGTTGCCATAAGGTGGCAGCTGCAGGCGTCGGGCGTCGATCGTTCAAAATTACTGCCTCTATTGCTCACATTCTGAGGGGTGAAGCTTACTAGCGGCTCGTCGGTCCACACAGCCCTCTTGCAGCAATGCGCTCCATCTGGAAACATTATATTCGTCGATAAAGTCGTCTCCACATATACCACGCTTGTCCCTAAGGCATTACTCTCGGTTTATCCTCTTTCGCCCACAAATGTCGATCATCACTTGGCTTCTCTTCATGAGTTGACGGCAGTAAATGCACGTCACTTTTGTTTCGTGTGTCCGACTTTTCTCTCTGGAGCAACGTATGAAAACAAAATATCCTCTTAGCGCAAACGTTATGGCAGACCTGGGCATGTTGGCCATATTTTTTTTAATTATTTTTCTTAATATTAATATATTTGACATATTTAAATTTATGAAATTATTGTTAAATTTTAGATAGGTCTTTACTGAATCTGGATCACAGTTATTAAACTCGAAAATATCAGTTGAAGTATTAGAAAAATTAATTACTGGACATATGTCAAGTGGGCCAATCTGAAATTTTTAAGTTGCCTCTCCAGCACCACCTGATGTCCTCCTCAAAAATAATCAACTATGGATTCTACAAATTTTTCATATGGAATTTATTTTTCGAGTTATTGTGGTTTGTCAACTTAAAAATTTGCACCCTATATATACATGGTGTATATATAGATATATATAGATATCTCTGGAACTACAATAGCTATTGATAAACGACCTTCAGGGTCATGAACGTACTGTAGCGGCTCATGAAAGTAGGTACTATGCGACAGTCTAAAACGTAAGGAGATATTACTTTCAACTCAAACTTATGTTTTTTTTTTTTAATAGGTACCCTACATTATTTCTTCAGCAATCAGTAGAATGAGAAATCGCAAAAAGTTTGGCGTCGGTTGCATCGCGATGCGTCAATTACATCCGGAGAAACTGCGAAGGGAAGTTGACGTTTGAAACACGCGTATCCGAGGCTCAACCGTCAGTCTCGCTTGAGCCTCTGTTACCTAGCAGCGCGCCCCATGTCTTTCAAACGTCAACTTCGCTTCGCAGTCTCTCCGTGTGTAATTGACGCATCACGATGCAACCGACGCCATTCTTTTTTTTTCTTCATTCTATTGATTGCTGAAGAAATAAAATAGGGTAACCATTAAAAAAAGAAAAAAAACTTGAGTTTGAGTAATATTTCTTTACGTTTTACACTGTCTCATAGTATCTACTTTCATGGCCCTGAAGGTCGTTTATCAATAGTTATTGTAGTTCCAGAGATACCTGGGGTGAAACAGTTGAGTGGGACACACTGTACAGGACCTCGTAGATAACGTCGGAAGTTCGTTGAGGCTGTCTGCGGATGATACTGTAATTTATCGACAAGTCACAAGGTAACAAAGTGTAGCGTGTCCAAATTTCGTGCAGGTAATGACATTGACACTCTACATAAACAATTGAAAATTGCTATGATTGCATAGAAGGAAAGATCCTTTATTATATATCTACGTAATAACAGGACAAACACAGGAAGCAGTTACTTCCATAAAATATCTGGAAGTTGACGTAAGGACGATTCAAAAAGAAACGACCACATAAAATCTGTCCTGGCTACGGAGAGCCGCACGCATCGTTAGGGGCTCCTTTAGCGAGAGCGAAAGCGTTACGGAGATAAACAAGAAAGTACAATGGCACACGCTGCAAGAGAGGCGTTCTGTATTTGCGGTGCGGACTTCTGTCAAAGTTCCGAGCCTACAAGTTTCCTTAAGAATCACCCAACTTAATGCTTATCTCACGAAGCAACCACGAGGGTAAGATTACGGAGATTAAGACTCACACGGGTGCAATCATTTTTCACACAAACCAGACTATTACCGACTCGAAAATAAGGGAGTGAATGTGGTACCGTGAGGTGATTGCGGTGTATGGATGTAGGACGAGGACGAGAGTATTTTCGAGGTGTAACGTTTCTTGAATAACTAAAAGTTAGATAGGTACAGCCAAGGAGTGCGTAAAGTCATTTATGATTTAAATATCAATGTAAATAAAAATATATAATCCCTAAGACGGATTTTCGTCTCAAATATGTCAAAGACATTAATGATAAATCTGAATCATTGAATTATAATTTGTGGCATGACCTGGAATCGAACCCGGACCTCCATGCTTATTAGGCAGATGTCTTACCGATTTTTTTTTTTTTTTTTTTTTTTTTTTTTTTTTTTTTTTTTTTTTTTTTTTTTTTCAGGTAGACCTATGTTTTGCGGTCGTTGTTTCAGTTTGTTCATCGTTGCTCGATGAATATTTGGCTCATCTTTTTTTTATTACAGAGGCGCGCTGAGCCACGGCGCCCGGCTAGACGACCGCATCACTAGCGATTAAGGCGCCTCGGAATAGTCGAAGTACGATTTACTTCACGTAACAAACTTTTATTCAGCTTCTGTGTTCCATAGAGCATTGCCACTACTGATAATTAATTCAATGCTTCAGATTTATCATAAATATCTTTGACATAATTTAGACGAAAATCCGTCTCAGGGATTATATATTTTTATTTACATTGATATATCACCTTAAACAGGAATGTTCCAATATGTCCATTGCCGAGGTGCTATTCCGCTACATGGAGAGCCTTGGCAGTAGTGGCAATGTTCTATAGAACACAGAAGCTTAATTAAAGTTTGTGACGTGAAGGAAATCGTGCTTAGACTACTTCGAGGCGCCTTAATAGCTAGTGATGCGGTGGGTTAGCGGTAAGACGTCTGCTTAATAAGCCTGGAGGTACGCTTTCGTTTCCCGGTCGCGTCACAAATTTTAATTCGATGTTTCAGATTTATCATTTATGATTGATTGTTAGGAAAAAATCTTTCCAACTGCAATGGGCTCGACTGAATTTGTGAAGGTTGTAATTAAAACATAATTATTACTCCTCGTTGTTATCTGAAATCAACATTTACTCCATACTCTTCGTTCTCTTATTCTAATTTTCCACGACTTCACTACTGGTATAATATTCCACTATCAAATGTAAAGTGTATGAGACTTAACTACGGGGTCATCAGTCCCTAAATTTACAAACTACTTATGAACTACTTACGAACTAGGACGGTACAAATATCCATGCCCGAGGGGGAATTCGAACCCCCGACCGTAGTGGCCGTGCAGACCGTGACTGAAGCGCCTCAGTCCCCTCGGCCACCGCGGCCGGCTATTCCACTATCCTTTCATCAAGCCACTGAACTCTATCTCATCTGATTTTGCGTTAACGACAGTCTGGATAAGTACCTTAGACCTTTTGCCAGTTAGCTAGCAATTTAAATAAGTATGCTGCTATATCTGAATACTTTCAAAAAACTGCATTTTGTCAGTTAATAACAGCTTTCATTTTCTTTAAGTAAGGTTCCGGGAACCTGAAACAACAGAAACAGAGGATTTAAATGAACGCGTTAACTTGTAATTACTGTGGAAGTGACAATGTTTCTAGTAAAACAGTTTTTAAATCCTACGAACCTGCGTTTGACAGCAAATTGGACCTTGGGTAATTACACGCAAAAAGTCGTTATTTTTTGTATTTATTTCAGTAAATTACAGTTGCTATAAGCCAATCAGGTAAGCGTAAATTTTTTATGTGTACCTCTCTACGACATAAAGCTATATTTCAGGCTTTCACCACATACTTTCTCAGTAACGGCCTTCAACATTCCTCGAAGCCTCATCTACATCTACAGAAAAACTCTGCAAATCATAATGAAGTGCCTGGCACAGGGTTCATGGAACCGATTTTATGATATTTCTCTAACGTTCCATTCCCTAACAGCGCGCAGGAAATAAGGTACACCTAAATCATTCCGTTTTCGATCACATTTCTCTCATTTTATTATAATGATGTCCCCGTATCTCCGTGGGTGCTAGCAAAATACGTTCGCATTCGGAAAAGAAAGATGGTGAAAGAAATTGTACGAATTAGTCTCTCCGAAACGAATATCGCCTTTCAGTTAATGATTTCCACCCCACCTCGTGCTTCATATCGGTGACACACTCTCCGTATCGCGAGAATACAAAACGAGCTGCCCTTCTCTGAACTCGGTGGGAATCCCGCAATGGACAGCAATACTCCAAAATATGACGTGCAAGTGTTCTGTCAAATGTAGCCTTTGGTTAGCTTTGTCAACAATATTTTCCATATGTTATTTTTAATTTTTCTTTGTAATTGTTATTCCTAGGTAATTAGCTGAATTTATGGCCTGTAGATTGGACTTATTTATTGTGTAAATGTAGTTTAATGGATTTCTTCTGGTACTCATATAGGTGACTTAACACTTCTCATTATTCAGGGTCAATTGCCACTTTTAACTAAATCATTTTTCAGTTGCTTTTGATCGTCTTCTGACTTTTCTGACCGATAAGTAACAGCATCACCCGTGAACAGTCTAAGAGAGCTGCTCAGAGTGTCTCCTAAACGATTTATAAAGTGAACAACATTATGGGGGCCCTAAAATACTTCCCTAGGGAACGCCAGATATCACTTCCGTTTTACTCAATGACTTTTTGCCAGTTACTACGTAATCTAGGCTCTCTGACAGGAAATCACAAATCCAGTCGCACAACTGTGACGATATTCCATAAGCAAGCAATCAGATTATAATATGGTTGTGAGGTACTGTGCGAAAAGCCTTCGGCATATGTAGAAATACGAAATCGATTTGAGACCCCTTGTCGATAGCAATCATCTCATCATATGAGTAAAGAGCTAGCTGTGTTTCACAAGAACCATACTTTCTGAATCTGTGTTGACTATGGGGCAATAGGGCGTTCTTTTCCAGGTAGTTCATAATGTTTGAAAAGAGCATGTGTTCTATAATCCTGCTGGAAACCGACGTCAATGATATAGATTTCGGAGCACACCTATTGCCTTTCTTGAATATTGGAGTGACATGTGCAACTTTCTAGTCCTTCCGTATCGGTCGTTCGCTCAGCGTACGGTTGTATATGATATCTAGGCATGCGGCTATTGCATCAGCATACTCTGAAAGGAACCTAATTCGTATACAATCCGGACTGGGAGATTTACTTGTTTTAAGTAATTTAATATTCCAGGAATATCTATTTCTTAAATTCGCATTTTGACAGCTGTTCTTCATTCAAATTCAGATGTATTTGATTCGTCTCCTTTGGTGGAAGAATCACGGAAAGCTGTGTTTAGTAATTCTGTTTTTGCAGAACTGTCATCAGCAACATCGCCATTAATATTGCGTGGTGAAGGTACTGATTGTGTTTTGCCGCTAGTATACTTTACATACGACCACATGTTCGAAGCATATTCTAAAAAATTGCGTGACAGGGTTTCGTTTCGGGAACCAGTACACGCTTGTCACATTTTTCGAAGTTCTTTAAAAGCTGGATTTTGTGTCTGTGTAAATTGGCATGCTTTTTCTCTGATTTTTGCAAGAGTGATCTAACGTGTTTTGTGTACAATGGCAGGTCAGCCTCCTCTTCTATTAATTTGTTCGGTATAAATCTGTTAATAGCTGTCGATATTAGTTTTTGAATGTAAGCCACGTCTGATCGGCACTCACAGTGTTAGTTTAGAAAGACTGTAGATTCTGTCAGGAAACCTTTACGCGAATTTTTATCTGCTCTTTTCAATATACGCATTTTTCGTTTAATTTTGCTGGATTTGGGAAATCCGATTTCAGTCTCGCTACAATGCGCTCGCTAATCCCTGTACCTGATTTGATGCTTTTTATTAGCTCTGGATTATTTGTTGCTAAGAGGTCAACTATGTTTTCACTACCATTTATTATTGTGGGAACACGAACTAATTGATCGAGATAATTTTCGGAGAATGCGTTCAGTAGAATTTCGGACAACGTTTTATGTTTGCCTCTCGTTTTTAACATGTTAAAGTCGCCACAAATTAAAATTTTATGATTTGGGTAAGTATTTGAAATTTGATGCAATCTTTCTTTGAATATTTCTACAAATGAATCGTCTGTGTCAGGGAGTCGGTAAAAACCACCAATTATTAATTTATTTGGGTTGTCTGGTATAACCTCCGCACATACCAACACACAGGAACTATTTCGCTACAAGATAAACCTATTGTGATAAGAAATTTTAATGGGTTACTGGGGCTGAATGGTCAGCATCCTAGTAACAAAGATAGATGCCTTCATCTTCTGTAGAAGTTTGCTATACTTCTCTATCGCAAAGTGCTCCGATGCAAAAGTTCCTGCTGTAAACATTTACAACGCATTGTCCATTTTTTGCTTATCATTCTACGGTGTAAGCTATACAACCTCAAAATCAGAATGCTGCTGAGTGCACATTGTTCTTTATAAATTCCCAAAATTTGTGAAACCTAAGCAATAACACTTGTTACTACATGCCCAGTTTTTAACACTTTCTAAACTACAAAGAAGTTTATACAGTTTCTCATCTACAGCTGTACTTACTTGGGTGATGGTACTTTTGCCATGTATTATATCTTTCAGACACAGGCAATAAATACGGCAGAAACTTTTCTTTTTCTTCCTTGGTGTTATTTTCCAAAGCGTTGTACTATCACAATTTTGTCAACACATGGTATGGTGGTAACATGTAAACTAAACTCTTTGCCATCATGAAAAAGTTGAGTTATATTTTCTGTTCACTCAGTTCTGACTTTTACAGTGAGTACTATACATCCCTCATTATCGTGACAAACTGGCTGTTTCTCTAAATTATTAAAAACTATTTTCATCGAATTGGTTAGAAACGTGTTTTATCTGATACAAATGTATTTCACATTTGAAGTTAATTAAATAATCTTCAAATTCTGATTATTTTCTACTAAAATCAAAGTTCGGATTAGTACAAATGCCGGTCTATTCATTTTACCACCAGTGTCTACCATTCGCTTTGTAATACTTTCTGCTATTAAATATACAATATTTATGTTCTGTTTGAAACCAACCCATGTTTTATATCTTTCACAGGGAACGATGCAAATGAATCTTCAGTTGCTACTGTGTCTCGTGCATTTTGAGATCCATAATTAGCGTTAATTGAATCTGTCAGCATTATTAAATTACAATACAAGAACATAAAAAAATATTTCCAAGTAAGGATCTACCTCAGTACCTTAGGTAAGCACTTTCCATAATTATTACAGAATTTACATTGTACGACGAACTACAGTTGTCAAAAACTTGAAATTTGGGTGCACAAACTTGCAAAATTAATATTAACGTAAATGATTTAAATGAACTACCCATGGTAACATGAGAATATTTGTACACCCTCATACAGAACAAAAAATATGCGAAGCCATAAGACAAGAGGACTAATGAACAGCATTCACTACACCAACAGACAGAATCTCGCATGCGTCATATGACGAATACAAATGAAACACACCATACGAAAGACGAGGACGTATCCAGCGAGAAAACATAGTACATAGGATGCACCAGTAATGAAAACTAAATTTGGAACACGATAGGGACACCAACACGGATATTAATTGTGTTATAGATTTAATAGACAATAATTAGTGTAAAATATGAAAGAGTCACCGAATTTTCGGTACACAGAACACAAGTACCACTACTATTAATTTGAATTAAAACCTAATATAACGAATAGGTAGTAGTAACATTGGTTGAGGGTTGAGGACTTGATGATAATGCCAAGTCCACAGAACAAGCATCGCAAGGTTTCGCGCTTCATTTTCTACTATTTCCTATCCTTTTTTCTTGTAAATTTATGTTATACTTTCACTTTCGAACTTATTACATTGTTTGCAATCTAAAAGTCGCCAAAAACCCCTCACGATGTTGGTCTGCTGTGAACTCCCGAAACTACCCAAAAACATTTAATTTACAATAAAATAATATTGAGGTTATTAATAGACATAAAACCATCCTACCTTATAAATTGTACTAAATCATACTCACTGTTAAGTGAGGTGGATAAGTAGCTAACAACTGGAATTAATCTTTAACTTGCAAAGTGGGCTAGCGGCAAAGTGTTCGGTTGGGAAGAAGTCGGTAGGGATTCGAAACTCGCTGGGAGTTTTTCACCTTCACTTTTATCGGAACGATGAGAGGAGTCGCCAGAAACGACACGTGCTTCGAACTACACGCTAAATTGTAGGCCCCCTTTTTTTATAACTGGGTTAGCTAGCGACACTAAGTCGCTAAAGTGCCAACCAGTTGAAAGACTTCCAGTAGGCGACTGAGCCACAAGAAATAATTATTACATTCGGTTTCAATCATTTCCTTGATGCTACAATTTACTTCACATTACATGTGTTTTCCAAATTTACACAAAAGCATAGCCATCATTATTAAATTATTCTTGTATTCCATTTGTGCTGTGTATTATTTTCAATACAATGAAATACATGATAAGAATGTTCTTTCAATTGTTTTCAATTCAAACTAATCTACAATTTTATTCCGATTTTGATGAAATTGTTCACGGGCCGTTCCAAACAAGAGGAGAGTCACTGTCCACATAAAATTCCGTATGGTGCATAGTGGATGGTAATTTATTTGCAGAACTGTACACCAGTCTACGGTTTTATTCCGATGTGGCACAGTTTACCTTCAAACCAAAAGGATGACTGCTATGTACGTAATGTTACGTACTGCATGACAGCTGACAACGACAGCGTTCGAGCAGTCACCGTGAAATTTTATACGTGCATATAGGTGGAGAGAAATTATGTATTGGTGGAGGTACCCTGAAATCAACTTCGACATTGTTCCAGCAGTCAGATTAAAATTTCTAAAGCACGAAGGTGACGTGCTACAAACGCGGAATTTAACCGACAGGAAGAAGATGCTGTGATACGCAAATGATTATCTTTTCAGAGCATTCACACGAGGTTGGCGCCGTGGCGACACCTACAACGTGCTGACACGAGGAAAGTTTCCAACCGATTTCTCATACACAAACAGCAGATGACCGGCATTGTCTGGTGAAACCTTGTTGTGAGAAATGCGTACCATCACGTTTCCGACTTTGATAAAGGTCGGATTGTAGCCTATCGCGATTGCGTTTTATCGTATCGCGACATTTCTGCTCGCATTTGTCGTGTTTCAATGACTGTTAGCCGCATATCGAATCGGTGGGGTCAGGAGGGCAATACGGAACGCCGTGCTGGATCCCAACGACCTCGTATCACTGGCAGTCGAGATGAGAAGCATCTTATCCGCATGTCTGTAACGGATCGTCAGCCACATCCCAGAGTCAACAGATGGGGACGTTTGCAAGGCAACAACCATCTGTACGAACAGTTCGACGACATATACATCAGTATGGACTATCAGCTCGGAGACCTTAGCTGCGGTTACCCTTGACGGTGCATAACAGGAGCGCCTGCGATGGTGTAAGCAACGACGAACCTTGGCGCACTAATGAATCCAAGTTCTGTTTACAGCATCATGATGGTCGCATCCGTGGAAGCGTGTATTCATCATCGGCATACTGGCGTATCACTCGGCTCGATGGTATGGAGTGCCTTTGGTTACGTCTTGATCATCTCTTGTTCGCATCGACGGCACTTAGAACAATGGCCGTTACATTTCAGATGTGTTATGACCCGTGGCTCTACCCTTTATTCGAACAAGTTGCAGGTACTGTACGGGACTTTCTGGATAGGGGAAATGTTCGACTGCTGCCCTATCCAGCACATTCTCCAGATCTCTTACCAATTGAAAACGTCTGTTCAATGGTGGCCGAGTAACTGGCTCGTCACAATACGCCCGACACTAATCTTGACGGACTGTGGTGTCGTGTTGAAGCTGTATGGGCACCTGTACACGCTTCCAAGCTCTGTTTGACTCAATGTCCAGGTGTATCAAGGCCGTTATTACGGCCAGAGGTGGTTGTTCTACATACTGATTTGTCTGGATCTATGCACCCAAATTACGTGAAAATGTAATCACATGTCTGTTCTAGTACAATATATTTGTGCAATGAATATCCATTTATCATCTTCCATTTTAATGGCCAGTAGTGTATATGATTTTTTATCGGCATGGAGAGGAGGGACTTAGGCTGAGGAACAAATAGACAGGGAGTGGAAGAAAGTGGACCGCAAGAGGGAGAGGAGATGTGGAGAGAGAAGAGGAAGGGCTGAGAGAGCAGAAGAGGGAAGCGCAGGCGACTGAGGCTGTGAGGCTGTGATGGACAGGTGAACAGTGAGATTACTGAGAATTTGAAAAGCTCCATGAATAAATACATGACTTACTACGTGTTGTTAATTGCGTTTATCATGACTTATAACAGAACAGGATGAGATGCACAGAGGCAGGGAGATGTATAGAGGGATAGGAGGAGGAGGAGGAGGAGGAGGAGAATGTGGTGGAGAAGGAGGATATTGACGAAGAGAAAAGACAAAGAAGCATTAAGAAATGAAATGGGCAAAAAAGAAGGGGGGAGAGGGGAGGAGAGGATGAATCGAGAGGTGGGAAGGATATGAACAGAGAGAGTACTGATGAGCAGATTAACAGAGTGAGGAGGGGGATGTTTAAAAGAAGATTGATATAAAAGCAGCACCCCGGCTGTGCTGGGTACTAATGTTAATATATATATAGATTAGAAAAGAAAACAGCTATCACTTTCATGGTTGAAGATTTATTCACAACCGGTTTCGAGCAATTATTGCCCGTCTTCAAGTGTCTGTACAGGAAACAGAAGTTCAGTGTATGTAAAGCTTTCTTGAAAACTGACAAAATGTAAAATATTAATACACTATTAAGTTCATATAAAGAAAAAATTTAAGTTACTTACATGAACTGTGCGCTATAGGTTTACTCAGAGCTATGTGTAATAACACTGAACATCAAGTGCAGAGATTATGCTAGAATTCGTAAACTAAGTTATTAATATGTGCATCTTTGGATAAACCATCTAGTGGGCGTAAAGAGAAAAGGAATACAAAGTTATAGGATGTAAAGATCGTATAATACAATAATCTTAAGAGAAGACGGATTTTGAGTAGGCAAAATCACCAAACTGACTGCCCGACAGAGGCATAAACCGGTATTAACAGCTACCATGGAAGGTTCGCAGGGAGGTAGCCGACGTAAGTATCTAGCATAGCATACCTAACATAAAGTTGTTAACTATGTGCAGCGTAATAAGATCTATAAACAGATAGATAGCTGCAGTTAATAATTTAATCTGTGTGTAAAAGAGAAAATATAACAATAAATGAAAAACAAATGTTTGTAAATCTAAGGAACTTAAGTGCTGCGGTTATCAGTGCCTAGGCTTAAAACTGCTTTAACTAAATGTAAACGTAACACCCAGAAGATAGCCGCTTGCAATGATAGCCGAAACGGCGGTGAAGTATTTGATATATTGACGATGCGGTCCAACACCTAAAAGAGTTTTATAAACTACTTTAACTAACTTAAGGTAACCTATGCTAAGGACAACACTCGCCCATGCCGAGGGAGACTCGAACCTCCGACGGCGAGCAACCGCGCGTAGCACAGCAATGCGCCTTAGAGCGCTCGGCCTTTCACTGAGGCAAGAATAAATGGTCCGCCTGCAAGTGGCGGGACGCGGGCAGCAGTGGGAGGACACACAATGGGCTGCACAACCATCTCAGCGACCGAGTGGTTTATTACGACTAATCTTATGCAGTTGGGTGTTCGGCCATACTTACAGGAGATCACATGGGCATCGGATTATTTTACGTGAAGTTCAGAACGTAAATAACAGCCACAGCCATTCAACACAACTCTCAAAAATTCTCGAGAAAATCGACTTTGAACTTTTTCAGGTACATGTAAGTACCAATAATAAAAACAGTTGCAGCGTCTGTCGATGTAGCTAAGGTGAAAGCGTTCTGGCTTCACAGCAGAGTCTGTAGTTCGAATCCCGCTGTGAGAGATATTTTTGTATTGTTTTCGAATTCAGTTATATAAATCTTTTGGGATCCACGAGTTCTGTCAGTTTTTGTTTATGTGTATGCGGACGAGCTGAACATCTTGCCACCTGAAACAATGGTTGAGAACGTTAGCTGCTTGGAAAGCCATTAGTAGCT
Source organism: Locusta migratoria (assembly GCA_026315105.1). Taxonomy (NCBI): domain Eukaryota; kingdom Metazoa; phylum Arthropoda; class Insecta; order Orthoptera; family Acrididae; genus Locusta; species Locusta migratoria. The sequence goes on along the minus strand of CM048744.1, from coordinate 196,167,809 downwards.
ATGGACATGACTTTCTTAAAACTGCGTCTCAGCTCTTCACAATCTCAACAATCAAATACAACGTCTTCAAACAATTTTAAAGCCAATACTGTAAAAAATGTAACATTTTTTTAGTGAAACCAACATTTATTAACGACCATTTACAAAATATAAAAAATTACGTATAAACAAAAGTGCGTGCAATATTCGTAAGAATTACCATTAGCCGGCCACGGTGGCCGAGGTGACTGAGGCGCTCCAGTCACGGTCAGCACAGCCACTACGGTCGGGGGTTCGAATCCCCCCCCTCGGGCATGGATATTTGCGCCGTCCTAGTTAGTAAGTAGTTCATAAGTAGTTTGTAAGTTTAGGGACTGATGACCCCGTAGTTAAGTCCCATAAGCTTAACAAACATTTGAACATTTTTGAATTACCGTTAGATATTAAAATAGTGTGAGTATTGGAACATAACGGGAAAAAATCTGTCATCGACGGATTAGAACCACCGACCCTTTGGTTGTAAGGCCAGAACACTACCACTTGAGCTATAGCTACAGATGCTGCAACTGATTAAGACCTCCAAATCTCAAAATTTTGTTTTTTATAGGAATATACGTATTTCCAAGTTGCCGGGGGGGGGGGGGTGAAGGCTCATTTTGTTTTGCCGGGCCCCGGGCCTTCGATAGCCTTATTCCGCCACTGCTTACGCGTACTTGCAAAATCGATTTTCTCAATTTTTTAGAGTTACGTCTTATGGCTTTGGTTGATTGTTACTTGAGCTCCGAACTTCACGAGTCGTAAATATAAAAAGAAAAATTCAAAAATCTGATACATATGTGGTCTCCTTGTTATAGCAGAAACTTAAAAACGTACTGATATCATCACCTTCCTCACTTCACATGGGGGAATATTTTCAGTCAGATTATTTTGTACAGTGTGATATCTTGACAGAAATTTGGCTGTGATCGATCTTTCCAGGTGCTCCTTATTGAATTACCAGAAGTGTATTTTGTAGTATCAGCTAGTAAGGCACTACTTTTTTTCCACTTATATTAGGTGGAATATGCAGCAGTAGAATGCAATGCTACCCTAAACCATAATAATGGGTTCAGACTAGTATTACGATGTACAAGAGAACAAGTAAAGAGATTCTCAACACCGGGTCTCAAAGGTCCAAAGCGACAATCGTGGTCGTTCAGGCAGAACTGTTTTGCAAGTAAATTGTTATTGCTAACATGTGGGTGTATTTTCATTCACGTGACATTTGCACAACGTTATCCCCCCCCCCCCCTCAAACAATTTGGCTATTGATATCTCCAGTCCTTCCTGATGTTGCATTATAGATAGCCGGCAGTGTATGAAAAAAATAAAATCTTGGTTCAAAATAAAAAGGATTGCAGGTAAGACAGTAAATCACATTGCGTGAATTCGTGCTACTGTATCGCTTTCATCAATTCGAAGAGAGGAGCTGATGTCCACGTTCTATTGAGAAGCAATATTTATCGGGCTATTGTGAATACGGGCGAATATGAAGCTGTCCATCGTTACAATATCCTGGCAGGATAAGGAACGGGAATCATTAAATTCTTCTGAGCGAGTACATCTCCTGAATATCCCTTCGTGGCGATTACCAGCAGCTTTTGTGAGAAACTGTCCTTTACACCCGTTTCTCGCTGTCATCGCTTTTCTAGAGATCGCTGTTCACCGGTAAACATCCCACCTCTACTAATTTCTTCCCGGTATTGTGCCTATTCATAAATTCTACTGTGCAAGTTGATTCAGTAACAATTTATTCGCGGAATTTGGATAATTCTTGGAGTTCAAGAACAGGGCTCGTTTTCTACTGAAATATATTTCACCTGTAAAAAATTTTTAATTGGCACCTGATTTATGAGTAGAAAACGACCGTTTGTACTTCATTGCTTAGTCTAAAACTTTGTGAAGGGAAACAATAATTTCTGTTCATTTTAGTTATTCTCATTTTCGCATCCCTTTATTCTCAATAGTTTAATGACATTTTCTCCTGTATAATAGGTGCTCTTGAAATTCGCACGCTTTTGTTTTCGAGCTCATTAAATCGGTAGGTCTTTTAAGCAATTCCATGAAGTTCTCCATGTATGAAGTACTTGCTAAGGCGCAATATCGTATGTAAGGTCCAGTATATTAGTAACCGCGGTGTACTGACCGAGGCTCGAAAGCAAAAGAAAATTTTCGGCTTCGATTTCTACTGCTGCGCCCATTTCAGTCTGCCAGATTATTGGACGCTCCTCTCATACGAAACAGACATTTTCAATATCGAATATCATTAAAGTGAAGTGTCTGGCTGAAGAAACTGATGAAAGGGCTTACTTGGAAAATCCTTTTTAATTTTAGAAGTGAGCTTTATGTTCATGATACCCTACAACACAGTACATGGAATCTGAGTTATATTTGCTTTCCCTTAGTAGTGTCGAAACCTAGATCAAGAATTTCAAAAGAATGGCTGTAATCTTATCTCTGTACTATTTCTTTCTTTGGTATACTGTATATTGGCGTTACTCAGTCCTAGTATTATTTTCTCTACTTTTGTATTTACTGCAGGATCCATACGTTCTTTGAGTATTGATTGTTGCGTGCTGAAGGCAGTTTCAAGCCCTTTCATCAGTTTCTTCACATTAATGATATTCGCGTACGAATTTCAAGATCACCTATTATACAGGAGTAAATGTCACTAAACTGCTGAGAATAAAGGGACGCGAAAACTACAGTAAATGCGAGAATAGATGAAATGAACAGAAATTACTGTTTCCATTCACAAAGTTTTAGACTACGCAATGACGAAACCTAGCTCAAGAATTTCAAAAGTAGTTGCATATGATTGGCTATAAGCTTATTTTAGTGATAAAACGTACGTTTGCTGACAACAAAGAAATAGTAAGGACATAATAATTATGCAATATTTTACTGCACTGGCACAGTTTCCAATTAAACAATTCACCAAATTCGGCATTAAAATGTTAAACGACAGTCCATAAATTGTTGATCGTACTTTTATTCAAGGAAAGAAACCGTTATTGAAGTGTTTCTGCAAACAGAAGCTCTACTTTAAAGAATTACTCACGCTTTGATTTACACATCGATCACCAATTGATTCATAAACACCATCTGTAATTTCTAGTTTGTTCGTTGAATTTTTACTGGAACTATGCCGGTTATTCGAGAGTTCTGTATTAATATTCATGCTTCGTATTCCACTATGCTTTATTGTCATACAGTGCTCCACTTGCAAATTTGTAGTCAGAATATGCGCAGACCCGTGAGTGCGGGTGGTAATTGCATATTGTACGGCATTGAATATTACGGACATTGAGAGCTCCCACGCAACAGTTCGGCGGTGGTTGTTTCCCACGTTCACAAAAACGCGAGCTTAATTAGTGCTTCGGGAAAAGACAAAAACGGATGTCTCCTGGTTCTGTATAGGTACGCTGCCTGACACAGCAGTAGGAGACCGACCGACACTCTACATTGTCATGGGAACATTTACTTACGTAACTTTCAGTTCTACATTCCAGTAAAATATACTAAGAATCATTGAGGTAAATGAACTGTGACATCATTTTAAAGGGTAATTTTTTTCGTGGGTCAACATTATCGAACTAACAATGCTCCTAATCGATATTTATAAAAATGTATATTTAGTCTTCGAAACTTCTTAATCTATTGCTTTGAAATTTTTGCAAAACGTTATATTGTACTACAGAGGTGTTTCTACACAGGGTGGTCCATTGATAGTGACCGGGCCAAATATCTCACGAAATATGCATCAAACGAAAAAACTACAGAGAATAAAACTTTTCTAGCTTGAAGGGGGAAAACAGATGGCACTATGGTTGGCCCGCTAGATGGCACTGCCACAGGTCAGACGGATATCAATTGCATTTTTTTGTAAATCGGAAACCTCATTTTTATTACATATTCGTCTACTAAATAAATAAATATGAATGTTTTAGTTGGAACATTTTCTCGCTTTGTGATAGATCGCACTGTTTTATTCACAAACATATTGCTCACAATTTTAGACGAACAGTAGATAACAGGTAGGTTTTTTAAAATTAAAACACAGAACGTAGGTTCGTTTGAACTTTATTTCCGTTGTTCCAGTGTGCTACATGCACTTTTGTGAAACTATCATACATTATGAGAACGCAAGCTGTTACTACGTGATTACCTGTAATTACCTCATGACTTCAATAAATGTTCAGAATGATGTCGTTCAATGCATTTGGCAATATGCGTAACGAAATTCCTCGCAACAGCGAGTAGTTCGCCTTCAGTAATGTTCTCAAATGCATTGATAATGCGCCGACGCATGTTTTCAAACGTTATCGGTGAATCACGATAACAGAAACAAATCCGTGGATGTAAGATCCGGTGAACGTGCGGGCCATGGAATGGTGCTTACACGACCCATCCACCTGTCATTAAATATTCCATTTAAGACGGCTTCATCTGCACGCGAGCCATGTGCCGGACATCCATCATGTTGGAAGTACATCGCCATTCTGGCATGCACTGAAACATCTTGTAGTAAAATCGGTTGAACATTACGTAAGAAATCATCATACATTGCACCATTTAGTTAACGATAAATAAGGGCCAATTATCCTTCCTCCCATAATGCCGCACCATACGTGCCAAGGTCGCTGATGTTACACTTGTCGCAACCATCGTAGATTTTCCGTTGCCCAATAGTATATATTATGCCGGTTAACATCACCTCTGTTTGTGAATGACGCTTCGTCACTAAACAGAACGCGTGAAAAAATGTGTTATTGTCCTGTAATTTATTTTGTGCCCAGTGGCAAAACTGTTCACGTCGTTCAAAGTCTTCGCCATGCAAATCTGATACGAGTGAAATTTATGTTAATGTAGAATTCTCATCCCCGACTCTCGCTCATTTTGTCTGCTACTGATATGCGGATTAGCCACAACTGCAGATAAAACACTTACTTGGGCATCATCTTTTGTTGCAGGTCGTGGTTGACGTTTCACTTGTGGCTGAACACTTCCTGTCTCTTTAAATAACGTAACTATCCGACGAAAGGTCCGGACACTTGGATGATGTCTTCCAGGGTAACGATCGACATACATAGCACAGGCCGGTTGAGTATTTTGATCACAATAGCCATACATAAATACTATATCAACTTTTCTGCAATTGGTAAACCGTCCATTTTAACACGAGTAATGTATAACGAAGCAAATATGGTCCGCACTGGCGAAATGTTACGCGGTAACATATACTATTACAGCGCCAACTATCACAAAGGGAAAAAAAGTGTTCCAAATAAAACATTCATATTTATGTACGTACTAGACGAATACGATTCCTTTGAACCGTCTTTTAATTTTTAATGTACAATTGAAGTTAAATGTCTATACGACTGGACCCATTTTTCTTCTCATCTCTTTACGTTAGCATACGGGCGCTGATGACCTCGCTGTTGAGCACCCTAAAACGCCAGTCATCATCATCATCATCATCGAATATGTAATAAAAATGAGGGTATCTATTTTAAAACATGCATTTGATATCCGTTTGACCGATGGCAGCGTCATCTAGCGGGTGAACCGTAGCGCCATCTGTTTTCCCCCTTCAAGCAAGAACTGTTAATTGTAGTTTTTTCGTTTGATGCTTATTTTGTAAGATATTTGGCTCGGTCACTAACATGGACCAACCTGTATACTTATTTCTTTAATATGTATAACTATATAAATGTAAATTTTCTGATTTGTTCCAACAATGTACCTCAATTATAAAATTAATGTAATGCATATTAATATAATATTCTTAAAAAAACAGCTACATAAAGATATGCGCGTATGCCCACACAAGCCTTCCACCGCCTTACTGACATCCAACCCACACCGTGACCAGCCCCTACCCGATGATGCCAGTAAGACTGACCATTTCACCTCTTTCCTTTCCAACATCTTTACCATCCCAGACAATCTCCATTTCGATTATTCCCTTTTCCCGGACGTTCGTAAGAAAACGGACGTCTCGCTCCCACCTCTAGCTCCCGGTTTTCCAATACCTGGGACACATTGCCCCCTCAGACATAAACACACCCATCACCGCACATGATCTACAACTGATAATCCGCACGAAACGCAATACAGCTCCTGGCCACGTCCGCATCACCCGTCAACACCTCCGTGAATGCGCCCTTTCTTTCCCAAACCACACTAGCAACCCTCTATACCACCATCTTTCACACTGGTTACTACCCCCGCCTGTGGAAAATTTCTCGTGTTCTCATGTTCCTTAAACCTAATAAACCGATGCTTCCTCCTACCGTCCAGTATGCCTTACCCCTTTGTTCAGCAAGGTCTTCGAATCCATCCTATTCCGAACCATCCATCATACCTCCGACTTCACCACCATCTTCCTGACACCCAATGTGGCTTCCGTCCTTCCTTCTCCACTGACGACCAAATCCTTCGCCTTACCCCACTCCTCTCCCTCCAGCTCAATTCCAATCGTGCTGCCATATTTGTCTCCCTAGACCTCGATCGGGTCTTGCATCCTGGCCAGCTCTTCCAACTCCAAACCTATGCTCTGCCCATCAACCTTTAACGGGTCATTGACTCCTTTTCCTCCGACCGCCCTACCTATGTTACCGTTCGCAACACCGATTCCCGTCTTTTCTATCCCTCAGATGGCGTGTCCCAAGGTCCCGTCCTTTCTCCCCTCCTCTATCTCCCGTATACTGCAGATATGCCTAAGCTCGCTCTCCCCATATACCTCATCCAATACACTGATGACACCACCTTCCTTGCCTTAGGTCCCACCTTCGTCCACTCCAACTGCCTTCTCCAAGAAGAACGTTATGTTGACATTTCAAAGCATTCCGTCAAGAGGTTACAGATATTGGTTGTTCGGAGCATCTACGTCTCAACTCTCGGAAAATTCTTGCATTCAACCGAAATTCTGACACAATGTTGCATTAGATTTCGCACAGGTTTTAAATAGCCACTGGAAAGCACAGCCGCGTGGAAGCAGCCGAGCGGTCTGGAGCGCCACGTTGCGGATCCTGTAAGTTACTTCATAAGAAGTAAGTTTAGGGGCTGGTGACCACGCAGTTAATTCCCATAGGCGTTTTTCAAATGTTCAAATGTTTGTACAGCTTATGGGACTTAACTATGGGGTCATCCGTCCCTAAACGTACAAACTACTTATGAAATAGGTAACACTAAGGACGGGATTCGAACTGTCAACTGTTTAATGATCCATAACTTGCAAACTAAATGACGGAGTTGTCTCATCTTTGCTAGAGTAATAGTTTGTAGTTCCCGCAATCGCTACACAAGCGTTGAATCGCGTTGTTTTGTTTTGTCAGATGACAGTCGCCAGATAATCAGTGTTTTGTCCTTAGTTGCACCTAGTTACTCGAGTAAAGATGCCTGGTGCAAGGCTTACATTCGATGAAAGGTAGTCTGTTTTGAAGTTGTATTTTAAGTACGAAAACATTAATGAGTTTCGACGGCAATGGCGAAATGAGTATCAGATCCACCGACACGTTTAACGATTCGTCGCATGCGACACAAATTTGAAGCCAAGGGCTGTGTTAAAGATGTACACAAAAACGATCTGAACCACCTGTAAAATATATACCCTAGAGAATCCCGTTTGCTTAAACAAATGAAGTATTCGATAACACATTTGATCTTAGTATTGTGCCCTAATGTTCCGTGTTTGCATTATATAAACATTTTATGGCGCTTCTGGGTGATCACATGCTCACTTTCATTACTTGGGTCTTTTAATGAACTACATAAATTAATTATTGAAAGTCGGATGCTTAGTGTTGGACAATAATGTATTTGTTAATGAAATTAATAACTAACAATATCTGAGGTCCTCTGTAATGTATTGACCATAATGTAATACTTTGCAGACCGTAAAATTCAATAATAACTGTAATTTAACAATTTTAAATAATGTAAACATATATTAACACTACACTAATTGTTATTTACTTACGATCTTTTGTATTGATACGCAAAATCTATTTTGCATTTCTCATAATTTTCTGTATATTTACGTAAAGCAAGATTCATCTATGTTTCCTAAACAAAGTATGTAATATAAAACATTGTAACTTCCGTGTTCTAGAATGTTCTCGAAACTACATTAAGTATTAATACGCGCGAATTGGTGCGAACGCAGGCAGTTGTGAAGTTAGTATTACTTTGAACACAGTCAGTCTCAGATCTGTATTGAGTTAGTCATGAACCAGTCTTACGTTTGTCATATCACTTCTATTTGTGCTTTATCAAGAATAAAAAATAAACTAGTTTAATTTGAAAAGTGCCACAAATGTAGTTTCCATGTGTAACAAAAACACGACGTCCGAAATTATTATTATTATATGGCAGGCGAGCTACGAAATCTACGAGACCACTGAACAACTGCAAAAGGTGAAGTATTCATAATCTGGCTTTAGTGTAAGTGCATAAAAAGCGCCACGGATTTTGAAGACAGCAAAGTGGAAGTGCTACTTCCCACGATTGCGACACGCAGTGAATGAGGACGACCCAAATCGTAGAATGGAATACTGAGAATAGTCCACTAACATGGTGCGCTATGGTGAAGAGTTTGCAGAGATGATTGTGTGGCCTGATGATGCACAGTTCAAACTAAATGCTACAGTAAATCGCCACAATTGCATCTACTGGGCCGCAGAAACCCGAACGCCCATGTAGACAAAGCCGTGAATTTGCCAGGTGTAAATATGTGGCGTGGGTTGCCTTACCGGTGCTTCATTGGGCCATTCTTCTTTGACCGCAAAGATACCGGTGAGGTGTACCTTCAGAAGCTTCAGACATTCATTTTACCTGCCTTCCGAGACTTGTATGGAGACGACACATTTTACTTTCAACAAGATGGTGCCCCAACCCATTCCCAAAATCGTGTTAGGGCTTATCTCGACGAAAATCTACCAGGAAGATGGATAGGCCGTAGAGGTGCTGTGGAGTATCCACCAAATTCCCCAGAAATAACTACTCTGGACTCTTACCTGTGGGGAACACTAAAGTATGTCGTTTATCGACAAAATCCACGCATATTTGAACTTCGAGAATCCATCGTGCGTTCATGTGCAGATATCCAGCTGAACGCGTTGCAGTTAGTAGTTCCTGCTACAGTTCGGCGGCATCGTTTGTGTGTGGATGTTAGTGGTGACCATTTCGAACACCTACGTGATATCTTTAAGTTGGACTTTAAGCTACACTTTCACCAAAAATGAGACCACTCCGTCAATTAGTTTGTAAGTTATGGACTTTTAAACAGTGGATACATTTCTTTCCGATTGTTTTAGTTTCTAGATTGATCAGTCTTATTCCACCTTAGAGTTTGTCGAATTCTGTGCCACTGAAGAGAAAATTATGTCATTTATACATAATGTATACATTCCCAGATATTCTATAAACACATCTGGCATTTTAGTAGAAAATTTATAAGTATGTTTAACTCAGCTGGAAACTAAAACAACTATACTTTAAGAAAATAAGTTACTAAAATTAACTTGGCTTAGCTGTTTAACGGAGCTACATAAGTTTACAATAGCTCCTACAAATACAGTAATTTTCGTTAATTTCCGTAAATATTACGTCAAATAATAATGTGTTACATTGACAATCATTTTTATCTCAGAACACACACCAAAGCCTTTACACCAAATTGCGACAGACTTAATCTCATTAATTTTGTTGCGATTCATTGTTCTGATAACAAAGTGCAGTCTGATGTCAGACATGATTTACCATAATCCTTATTAACTAATTCAATAACATTAAAAGTAAAGCTATAACATCTCTACCGTTGACACTCTCCAAACCAGCCAATGCTTCCACGGTACCACCATTACAACGCAGATCAGAAACAGTTAACCATCCATTTCCGTGTTGAGGGACCGTATGCTTACTAAATATAGCGAAATTTACTAGACATACACAAAATAACGATGGACCTTGGATAATCACTTGCGCAATTATATTCGTTTAGCAATCGATCTTGAGGTTGATGGTAGCTTTATACATCGGCAACCGCATACGCGGTGGTAGCGTGATAGCATTGGCTGGTGTGGGGAGTGCCAACAGTAGAGATGTTACAGCTTACCGTACTTTACAATATTATTGGGTTAGGTAATAAGGATTATGGTAAATCATGTCTGACTTCAAACAAGCCCTTTGTTATCAGAACAATGAATCGCCGCAAAATTAATGAGATGGAGTCTGTCGCAAATTGGTATTAAGGATTTGGTGAGTGTGAGTTCTAAGATAAAAATGACTGGAGATGTAACAATTTCATTTGACGTAATAAAGTATTTGCAGCCCCCTATCCCAACAAAATGAAATAAAACACAATTAAACAAAGCGGACACAATAATATAACAAAAAGCGAATTCAAGTATACCGATACAAAACTGTTGCGTTAGCCGAGAACCATTAATGTACATCGCTGAACCAGGGGCTCAAGGTTTAAACAATTTGTTTTATATATATTAAATCAGAATATATTTTCTCTTGGTTTAACGTTCCGTAGGTTGATTTGTGTAATAATTGTTGTAAACACTTGAAAATGGCGACTTAGTTTTTAGCTCCATATTAATAAATGGGAAATCAGAGATTAGTTTACACAATTTAAATTCAAAATTCCTTACTTTGGTTTTCGTAATATTTATTGTAAACAGTTGAAGAAGGCGCCGAAACTAATCATCTCTCTAATAACTACAAGAGTAACAGTAGGTCTACGAGCATATTACCCATAGTCGTGTTGTTGTTGTTGTTGTCGTCGTCTTCTGTCAGGAGATTAGTTTGATACAGCTCTCCAAGCTACCCTGTCCTGTGCAAGCATCTCCATCTGAGAATATATACGGCAATCTATATCCTTTTGAACCTGCTTACTGTATCTTCTTCGTTCCGGCGGTCCACAAATACGCGTTCTTTTCCGCTTACAGACCGTTTTTTTCCACAAGTGTGGACCTTCGCTTTCTCAGATTCAACACTAAACCTCAGCACCTCGCAAGGAACGACTGCTGCATTTAACAGCTGGTCATGCACTCAATATGGCTGCTGCTAGAAATCAGAAAGTTATGTAAATAATTATTCCGCTCAATTATTAGCGTAATGTTGCTGTATTTTTTTCTATAGTGTGTTAACTCTTCTTAATGACAGTAATTATCTTTATACATTTTGTGACTGCCAATTGTTGGAAGATGTACCGCTGATATTATTCAGAAAATAAAATACCCGAACAAAGAAGCATTCAGTCATGGATTACAAAATGGATATAGGCAAAGCTATGATTAACGAGTAATATGTTGAGCCTGTAGCTAAAAGTAGAGGGCGCTCTTGTGTAGTGAATTCAACTGATAGTGAAGATGCAAATGTACAAAGTATTGATAAAAGCCATGAAGAGCTGTGTTACAAGCAATTGCAGAAGTTAGGTTCGACAATGCCGACCATTTAGCAAAATTTGTTGAGGCAAAGAATGCCTCAAAATGCAGGAAACCTGGCTGTAATTCCAAGACAATGGTCATCTACATCAAATGCGAAACGTATTTGTGTGTCATGAAAAATAATTGTTTTGAAGCCTACCACAAAAAGTAAAGATTCATTTACTGGCAACATCAAGTTATTGTTTGATAGAAATCAGAAATTATTGCTTGTTTTTCTTTCATTTGTGGAACTGTCAATGAATATCAACAGAAACCTGTATGTATTTAAAATATTTAAATTAAAAATACATATTTTCTGTGTAGATTAGCGTATGTAGTTAAGTTTACAATAATATAACTATTTTGTTGAAAAATTTGTTTTTATTGAGGAAAAGAGAGAAAAAATGCAATTAAAGACAAGTACCTTATGATAACTGTGACCTGGGGTCCACACATGTGGACATCCATTAGTGCCTTAGTGAATCACCCAATTTTATTTTATTTTGCTTATGTGTCATGGTAGGGTACTAGTTTGTGAGAAAAAGGAAAAGAAAAATGTCTTGTTAATTCTGTTCATCCCCCGGCCTCCATCTACGATTTTTACCCCTCAAACTTCCTTCTAATGCTAAGTTGTCGATTCCTTGATGTCTCAGAATGTGTCCCACCAACCTATCCCTTCTCTTAGGTTATGCCAGAAACTCCTTTTCTCCCCAATTCTGTTGATGACCTCCTCATTACCTACGTGATATACCCTTCTAATCTTCATCATTCGTCTGTAGCACCACATTTCAAAAGTTATCATCTTTTTGTCTGAACTCCTTAAACGTCGGTTTCACTACCACTCAATGCTACACTCCAGACAAAAACTTTCAGAAAGGACATCCTCACATTTAAAATAATATTGGATGTCAACAAATTTCGCTTCTTCAGAAACGCTTTCCTTCCCATAGCCATTCTGCATTTTACATCTTTACTACGGCCATCAGAAGTTATCTTGATTCCCAAATAACGAAAATCATCAACTACTTTTATTGTTTCATCACCTAATCTAATTCTTTCAGCATCGCCTGATTTTCTGACACTATATTCATTACCTTTGTTTTACTCTTGTTAATCTTAATCTGATACCCGGCTTTGAAAACACTGTCCTTTCCGTTAATTGCTCTTTAAAGTATTTTGCTGTCTCTGGCTGAATTACTATGTTGTCAGCAAACCCCAAAGCTATTATTCCCTCTCCTTGGACTTTAATTCCCTCTCCAAATTTCTCCTTGCATTACTTCCCAGCTAGCTCGACGACATTGGGGAAAGTCTACAACCCTGTCTTACTCCCTTCCCAACCACTGCAAACCTTTCATGACATTCGACTCTAATATAATTGCTGTCTGGTTTTTGTACAAGTTGAATATGCACTCCTGGCCATTACAATTTCTACACCACGAAGGTGACGTGCTGCAAACGCGAAATTTAACTGACAGGAAGAAATGCTGCGGTATGCAAATGATTAGCTTTTCAGAGCATTCACACAAGGTTGGCGCCGGTGGCGACACCAACACCGTGCTGTCATGAGATAAGTTTCCAACCGATTTCTCATACACAAACAGCAGTTGACCGGCGTTGCCTTGTGAAACGTTACTGTGATGCGCCGTGTAAGGAGGAAAAATGTGTATTAATACGTTTCCGACTTTGATAAAGGTCGGATGTAGCCTATCACGATTGCGGTTTATCGTATCACGACATTGCTGCTCGCGTTGGTCGAGATCCAATGACTGTTTGCAGAATATGGAATCGGTTGGTTCAGAAGGGCAATACGGAACGCCGTGCTGGATTCCAACGGTCTCGTATCACTAGTAATCGAGATGACGGGCATCTTATCCGCATGGCTGTAACGGATCGTGCACCCACGTCTCGGTTCCTGAGTCAACAGATGGGGACGTTTGCAAGACAACAACCATCTGCACGAACAGTTCGATGACATTTGCAGCATCATGGACTATCAGCACGGAGACCATGGCTGTGGATACCCTTGAAGCTGCATCACAGACAGGAACGCCTGGGATGGTGTACGCAAGGACGAACCTTGCTGCCCGAATGGCAAAACGTCGCAAAATGGTCGCATCCGTGTTTGGCGACATGGCGGTGAACGCACATTGAAAGCGTGCGTAATGGTATGGGATGCGATTGGTTGCACGTCTCGGTCACCTCTTGTAAGCATCGACAGTACTTTGAACAGTGGCCGTTACATTTGAGATGTTTTGTGACCCGTGGCTCTACCCTGCGTTCGATGCCTGAGAAACCCTACATTTCAGCATCATAATGCACGACCGCATGTTGCAGGTCCTGTACGGGCCTTTATGGACACGGAAAGTGTTCGACTGCTACCCTGGCCAGCATTCTCCAGATCTCTCACCAATTAAAAAGGTCTGATCAATGGTGGCCGAGCAACTGGCTCGTCACAATACGCCAGTCACTACTGTTGATGAACTGTGGTATCGTGTTGAAGATGCATGGTCATCTGTAACTGTACACGCGATCCAAGCTCTGTTCCCTGAATGCCCAGGCGTATCAAGTCCGTTATTACGGCCAGAGGTGAAAGTTCTAGTATATTTGTCCAAGGAATATCCGTTTATCATCTGCATTTCTTCTTGGTGTAGCAATTTTAATGGCCAGTATTGTAGCTCTTCGCTCATTATATTTTACTGCTGCTACCATCAGAATTTGAAGTGCAGTATGTGGCTCAAGTAACTTGTCTTAGTGCTAAACCTGACGTCAAGATGTTAATTTCCTCTTCTGAGTGAGACTCTCATTGAATGCATGGTGAGCGTCGTCTTGTGGAATGGAGACGGGAGGGTCAGGGTCGCTCCATTAGTCGGGAGCGGCTGCTAGGCACGTGGCAACTCTGGCGACCTACCAGAAGGTCGCCGGTAGCGTCAGTGTATTGTGTGAGCAGGGATTGGCCGGACAGGCGCCGTCGCTGTTTTCTTGGAAGGCAGAGTGTTTGCGGTGGGGAGCGACTGAACAACTCGAGACTCCGTCGGCGAGACGTGCCGCCCTGACATTTCACACAGGCGACCGGCTGTGCACAGCTGTAAAGAGCTTTGCTGTGCAGGGTTACAGTTTTCTGCGAAACGCTGAGTGAAGGGAACCTGTCTTGGATTCTTTTTAGTAGAACAAACGTTAAATCCCGAGAAAATCCCATCGGAGCTCTCCCTACTCCTTTACTGTAATGCTCGTCCCACCCAGCGCTAGAAAACTTTAGATCCTGAGAAAATCCCCCCTCCCTTCCACTCCTCTCTTCTGCCTGTAGAACTCGCCCCGCCCAGCGCCCTGCTCCACCACATCAACAGCTCGTCACAGATAAAAATCTATGGTAAGCTTCATAGACACAAACAGAAACCATTGTTCATAGAACCCCTGCATCACAGCACCACTGACTGGCGACGCCAGATGAGCTATCGCCGCCGGCCAACCGGCAATATCAGAGAACATGAACAAGCACAAAACACAAACAAATCCCACACTAACCCATACACTTAGAGGCAGATCTCAAAAATCGACCACTTGCCTGTCAATCTTGATTGTTGCAGCCAGCCGCCGCTGATGGTGGCCCAGACATCCCAGTGCCAGCTGCAGAGGGGCGACTCATGATACCGGATTTACAAACTTATGACAAACACGCAATGACAATGGTACCGAGCTTGCACGATACCTAGTAACTAACACAACCAAACCCTTGTATGATCTGTCGCAAATAGCAAGAATCCGGTACTGCTCTTACTACCCGCTCCTGACTTCCGCAGAGTTTTTTTCCCCGTGGCACTTTCCTTGGCACTTTTTTTCCCTCTGTCCTTACAACCGCTATTGTTTCAAAAGCTTTCGACCACTTCTATCATCCTGATGGACCGTATTAATGGGTAATCCTACCCACATGTACGGCACACATCACAGTACCCGCTCCTGTGATTCCTACATTAACTTACACGTGCAGAGGTGACAGTAGAACTGTTGATTTGGTCACCATGCCAGTGCGAGCGTGGAGGGGCTCCACTCCTTTATTGTCACGTGACGTCCAACGCTCGCTACTTTTGAATCGCTGTATATTTAATATTCATGGAATATATGACATCAACTGCGATTGGGCAAAGCTGAAAATGTGTACCCAGCCAGGATGCGAACCCGGGTCTCCTGCTTTCTAGGCAGTTTCGATGACCCCTACACCACTGGGGACACAGTGATCACCGCACCTGCTAGGACTACCTAGGCACGCCTCCCGTCAGATACAAATTCCCAGCTTCGCCCTGCCCACAGTACTCAAACTCGTAGTTATGAAACTAATTCCCGTAAAAGTAAGGGCTTAAAACTTGCCCACCCCCTCCCCACTAACGATAGGATCATTGCCCGTCACCGGCATATTATATATATATATATATATATATATATATATATATATATGTGTGTGTGTGTGTGTGTGTGTGTGTGTGTGTGTGTGTGTGTGTGGCGTCTGTTCCGAAAGAACAGACGTCACTTCTGATCCTGCACTTGCTGTATATTTCACTACCGTTACTTCCCACTACTATATACCACTTTTGACACATTTTTATGCGTAACCTTATTGTATAATTTCAGAAAGCCCAATTTTTTATTGATAGTACTTTATGTAATAAATTAAATTACTGTGAGAGCTGGACTCAATACTCTCAATGGTGAAACCTCATGCCAAAAAGTGGTACATTGTTGTTAGATTCCAAGTGCCCAACTATAGTCCATTATGATTTTTATATGCTAGATCAATGATGTCGTTACTTTAACTATTTCACTACTTTTTACACTCATGACGATGTAGAAAGTCACAATATAAAGAACACATCTTCTCAAAAGTCTCCAACAACAGGTGGCAGAATGTTATAAGAAAAACAATCTACCCCTTTTCACCCTTCTTGTCTTTCAGCTCTGGGATACTGTAAAAATCCCTTTTCGAAGATACCTTCACTGTCACACTAATTTTACATACAATATCTGACATTTCGAACGTTAAAATATGCGTCATAGTTCGCAATTTGCAAAAATTCCCACTTCTCTCCATACAGCTAGCTGTGGTGCATTATTTATGTACATTCAGAACACCACCAGACCAGTATTCCCACCGCCCGCCTCCCTCATTTTCCATTACCACATCATTACCCACTTGAGGCACGCACTACTGCTGCGTCAACAAACTTCATTACATCGGCGCCAATTACTTACGTGTTCAAATAAAAGGTATCATCGTCATCTGATACAAACGATGCTGTATGCTCATCACCACTACTGGTCACCGTCTTCTTGCGAATCTAAAAATTAAAATCTATCCTGGAAAGTGGACCACAGATTTGCTCAAGTTCACACGTTTTAATTTTATTGCACATTTCTCATGTATATCGTCAACAGATAAGCACCAAGCTAAAGATAATAAACTCTGTATTAAAAGACCGATAAAGAAAATTCAAAAGAGCTATCTCCTACCTTGCTGTTAGTAAGAAAGAAAGTTGGACGACTAAATTGAAAATGAGCCTCTTCAGGTAATCGCTATGGCTACTGTGATGCTTTACCGTGCGCTACCTTGGACGGCAGACTCTTCAGTGTAGTTTATGTAATAGCAGTATTTTCTGCAATATTTTGTTAATTAAATATGACAGCGAGTGATTTTCATCCATTTCGTGTTTTTCATCTTCGTATTTCTAACAAATGTTAAGACTTCTCAACTATTGTCAAATTTAAGTCTAGATAATTTACGGTTGGTCTCTCTCTCTACAGTCATATTTAAAATTGTAAGATTTCTGGTTGGTCGTCAAACGCTGTATCTAAATATAAAGACCTTAGGAAAAGAATCGTAAATTCAGGTATGGCTATTTATTTTAGTTATCATTGTGAAATTTGGAACTTGCATCTAATTATGTGAAATCCTTTCTGAATGTTAAGCAGTGTAAAAAAGATCCGAAGACTTTCAGTGTGTTTGTGAAAATTTATAAGAAGGAAAGACGCTTTAAATGAAGAGGCGTATATATGTACTTAGAACTTACCAAAATGTTTCGTAACCATTACAATTTTCAAATTGAAGATTTTTGCTGTCAGATTAACAAGAGCATAGATATACATAGACATGTCATTTGTAACACAAATAGAAAGAAATTGAGCAACCTTCCTAGAATTTTACCTGTTAAAAATTCACAGTGCACAGTTAATTTTTTTTAAGTGACCAAAGTGTTGTAATAGAAATTTAAAGAAAACTGAAATAATCTTTGCTAAAGTTGAAATTTCTTTATTAGAAAAATGCTTAAAGTACAATGTCAAACCTAACTTTAATGACATAGAGCCATAGAGCCATATTACTAAAAAAGTCATTCTCGTTTTCCCTAACGTGGTGAGTAATCAACTCGGACGACCACTACAGTTGCACACCTGCGTGGCATGGACAGTATGACGTTCTCAAGCAGCTCTTGAGGGATATTTGACCATTCTACCATGGGTACAAATATCCACCTCTGCAACAGATGTGGGAGCTGCAAGTGTATCCCAGACATGGTTAATTGGGTTCAGTTCCGGTGAACAAGCATGTTGTGCCCCAGTGCAGCTCTCTGCGGACGAGCGTTATCGTCTACCCTCAGGAATCCATCTCCTAAGACACCATCGTAGGGCACAACAAAAGGTCGAAAGATCTCGTCTCTACCCCTCTGGAGCAGTCAAAGCGCCATTGTGAAAACACAAACTTCCGTACCTCCATCGATACTGACTCTTGCCCACACCATTCGTCTTCCACCATGATATTGTGATGTTTCATGCTGCTGCCTCCCTTTGTGTCTGTCCCGCTTCCAACCTTCCTATTGCACGACTGTGGTGACGGGGATTTGATCGATATTTTGTGTGGTGAAAGAGGACCACTAATACCTCACGTGGTTAAAATATTTGGACGCACTACTCGGAAAATCTTGAGAAAAATCGATCCAAAGTTTCTCAGGTGCCTAATGAGTATAAAAATGTTCGTCACTGCCGCGTCGCCGTCTGGCCTAGATGGTTAGGGCTCGGACTTCTACGCCAGAGGTCTCAGGGTCGATTCCTCCTCTGGCAAAGTTTTTTTCTTGTTTCATTTCCTATTTTTATTCCACCAATTATTCTGAAAGTTTCCCAAACCTGCATTATCTTTAACAAATTAGTTACATTATTGAATAAAAATTATTTTCTTTTTGTCCAACAACACTATTAATGGCGGAGGGTTTTCCATTTTTCATTCTGACGTATATGAGAAGAAACATTGGGTTTTTAATCAGAATAACAAATTCGATTGGGAAACATTCAATGTTTATACATAAAACAATTATAAACAAGAACCGAAGTTGTAATTATCGTAAAACAAACAAAGCAATAATTTTTGCGACATTTTGCGGAACATATAAAAGCAGATTTTGTACAATCACAGAGCGTTTGCAATAAATCTGTCCAAAACATGCCCCATTAACACTTACAAAAATGTTTCGAGTTTCCGACAATTTTGAGGCAAACCAGAATATTGGTGACGATAATTGATGGTGAATTATTGAATGAATTTTTTACAAATCTTCCCAGAAATTAATTTCACGATTCTCCGGTAACAACGCGCTGCAATTATGCAAGCGCTTTATGTAATTTTTAACTTGCCTGTAAACCTTGAAACCCCATAAAACGAAATAGAACAACGAGCACGAATATTTTTCAGTGTACGTTCTTGAGCTAAAATAATGTTTTAGAAATAATGTAGGTATGTGAAACTTTTTGAATAATTGGTGGAATAACAAAAGAAAATTAAATAGAAGAAAAAAGTGCCGAAGGGGGAATCGAACCCGAGACCTCTGGCGTATGAGTCCGAGCCCTAACCATCTAGGCCAAACGGCGACTCGGCAGTGGATATTTTATTCTTATAAGGCACCTAACAAACTCCGGATCGATTTTTCTCGGGATTTTCCGAGTAGTGCGTCCTAATACTTTAACCACATGAGGTGTTAGGGGTCCTCTTTCACCAAACAAAATTTCGGTCAAATCCCAAACCCCATGGTCGTGCCGTCTCCTTGTAAGTCGTTTTTGTTAGAGCAAACAACACCAAATCCCTCTGCAGCAACTTATTTCCGCTATCTCGGTTGCTCTACGCCGTAGAACCGACAGAAAGGTGTCGAACCATTTCAGTCCATTCTACGGATGACAACATTTAAGGATCTTGAAATCTCAACATCCACTAAATTTTTCGACCAGTGAAGTAACCGAAAATATGTCGAAAACAGTTGTTCCTATTGGAGAGCATATATTTATTCTCTGATTCAAGGCTCGACTCAAAATCAACAAAAAACATGTTTGTATAGTCTATGGGACTTAACTACGGGGTCATCAGTCCCTAAACTTACAAACTACTTATGAACTACTTACGAACTAGGACGGCACAAATATCCATGCCCGAGGGTGGATTCGAACCCACGACCGTAGTGGCCGTGCAGACCGTGACTGGAGCGCCTCAGTCTCCTCGGCCCCCGCAGCCGGCCAAAATCAACATTAGCTTCGGATTAAGAGGAAATGCGTGGGCCTGTTCTTTCTCGCTCCAACGTTAACGCCGTAGAATGGTCAGTACGCTACACGAATTGCTACTGCTATTACCGGGGGACGTAGCGCCTGCCGTATCGGCTACCCTACCAACATGACGACGCCACAGGCGGCTACCTGGGCAGGCGTCAGTCCGCATAAACAGCCGTTGACACACCCAGCGATACAACAGTGGCGATAAATCGGAGCTCTCAGTGCGATACGAGACTCCACTGCGTCGATCCTAGGCGTGGCCAATGACAGCGCCGTAAACGACAGTCAAAGGAAACACAGAACGCAAAGGACAGCGCAATGACACTAGCAAGAAGTCTTCATAGAACCGTCCTACTTTGGATTTCGTCCGACGTCTTTGTGTTTCTCAGATTGGTGTAGACGATTGTAGTGTATGTCGTGCCTCGAAATTTTGCTTGGCCACAGTGTTGTGACTTTTCTAGCCGATTCGGAGTAGACTGAACTGCGCTTCGCACAAGTTGACTTTATGTCTGTAAAAATCGGCAGCCGTCATCCATGTCTTCCTGCGAGCTTTCCAAATCGTCGGACCAGGAGCTTGAAATTTGCAGACAACGTTGATCCCATACTGTAGGCGTCGTTTAAGAAATGATGTACCATCCATAAGACAATTTTTAAGCTAAGATTTTGATTCTCGGTTGGAATTTACATTTTAAACTATCACAGGGTGAAACAGGAAAATACTTCTTTAATTTTTTAATTTTTAGTTATTACCTAAATAAATTGCTACTAAGACAATTTTGCAGCTAGAACTACGAAAATTCAGATTAGGATTCTTGGTTGGAATTGAAAAGAGCCGCGGTGGAGTAGCCGAGCGGTCTAAAGCGTCTCGCTGTGGAGCGCGCGCTTGCTCGCCGTGGAGGTTCGAGTCCTCCTTGGGGCATGGGTGTGTGTGTTTGTCCTTAGGTTAGTTTACCTAGGTTTAAGTACTTTGTAAGGTACGGACTGATGACCACGCAGTTTGGTCCGATAGATTCCGATGCTCATTTCTACCTATGTAAGTGGGAGTCAACAATATATTTTCGCATTCGGAGGAGTGTAGTTTCGTTACCAGGCGACGCCCCAAGCGCCGTTGTTGTAATGATTCCCATCCTGTATCATTTCCGTATCGCTGTCTCCCCTGTACCGTGACAATACGAAACAGGCTGCTCTTCTTTGGACTCTTCCGATGTCCTCCGTCAAACCCACCTGATAAGGATCCCACTCTGGGCAGCAATACTCCAAAAAAAAAAAAAAGGACGGACAAGCGTAGTGTATGCTGTCTCTGTTGCATCTTTTAAGGGTTCTGCCAATAAAACGCAGTCTTTGGTTCGCCTTTCCCACTATATTATCTACGTGTTATTTCCATTTTAAGTTTGAAATAATAGTAATTACTAGTTATTATTTGTAGTTTACGACCTTCAAGTTTGATTTATTTATCTCGTAAACAAAGTTCAACGGATTTCTTTTCGCACTCATGTGCACAACTTCACACTTCTCATTAAAGTCAATTGCCAATTTTTACACCTTAGTGATATCTTATTCTGATCGTTCTGCAGTTGATCTTCAGATGATTCTACTAGACGGTAAATGACGGCGTCATCTGCAAACAACCTAAGAATGCTACTTTCATTTTCCCCTAAATCATTTATGTAAATAAAGAACAGCAGAGGACCAATAGCACTACCCTGAGGAACGCCCGATATCACCTCTGTTTTAGTCGATGTCTTACCATCGATTATTACTATCTGTGTCCTCTATGACAGGAAATCTCCTATCCAGTCGCACATTTGGGGCGATATATCATAACCACGCAATTTGATTAAAAGCCGTTAGTGAGGTACGGTGTCAAAAGCCTTCTGGAAATCAAGAAATACGGAACAGATTTGCGAACCCTTGTCGATAGCACCCATCACTTCGTCTGATTAAAGAGCTAGTTCTGTTTCGCATGAACGATATTTTCTAAATCCGTGTTGACCTTGGGTCGATCGTTCTGTTTCGAGATAATTCATTATATTTGAATCCAGGATATGTTACAAAACCCTGCTGCAGATTGACGTGAATGAAATTGTCCTGTAGTTTAGTGGGTTATTCGTACAGCCTTACTTGAATATTGGTGTGACCTGTACAACTTTCCAGTCTTTTGGGTACAGACCCTTCTTTGAGCGAGCGATTATATATGGCTGTTAAGTAAGGAGCTATCGCTTCAGCATAATCAGATAGAAATCTAATGGGTAAACAGTCCGGACCAGAAGACTTGTTCTTGTTAAGTGATTTTAGTTGCTTCACTACTCCGATGATATCTATTTCTACGTTACTCATTACGGCCTCTGTTCGTAATTAGAAATCTGGAATATTGGTTTCGTCTTCTTTGATGAATGAGTTTCTAAAAGCTATGTTTAGTAACTCTGCTGTAGTAGCGCTGTCATCGGCAGGGTCGCCATTACTATCACAATTTGATAGCTTTCAGCCGTTATGGCCTTCATCGGTTAGAGAGACACACTCATACACACAGGACCATCGTGTCTGTGTTAATGTGTCTCTCTAACCAACGAAGGCCTTAATGATTGAAAGCTATCAAGTTGTAATCCATTATCCATGCCTTTCCGCAGTCATCGGTCGTTTTTGTGGAGAATAAGTAACCCATCTTTCTCAAAAATATTGTTTATTCCGGGTTATTATACCGTGATCGTGTGGATTTATTATTGAAACCTAACGTCTCGTCCTATTTTCGAGGCGGATCGTGGATTCATTGTACGTCCGAATCACACTGATTGTAGCGGCGGCGAAGCTGAAAGTCACCTCTTATGAATACTTGAGCACCACTCGCAGTTGCCATTTTCTGCTGTCCGCTGTGGAGAACTGATACCTTGTCTTCTTTGGTACCCTCTCATTTCCGATTACAATTCCTGGCGTGTTTAATAGCATTCATCGTCTCGCTATACAGCCTTTTTTTTTTTGTACCTGTTTCATACTCGTCGGCCTATATTTCGGGAAAGAGTTTGCTCAGGACGCGTGGGAAGCGTGGACAGCTAAAACAGCTGTACGGATTAGTAATACCAGTTTTATTTACTAAGGTATACAACATACTCTGATTTATGCCTGTTCTCGCAGCGGCGTCTTCTTGCACGATGCTAGCTGCGCTGAATCGTGGTAACTGCCTAGTTCGGGGTCGAGTTCGGAGTGCCTTTCCAGACGCATGTCGTCCTAGATACAGCTGCTTGTAGAGGGCGCGCTTCCCGGTTGCTCCCTCCAGGAGGCGCGGCGCCAGCGTGTGATTGGCTGCCAGTCGTCCGCTGCCTTCTTCACGATCGTTTTCGTGCGTCTGGCGTGTGGCGCTGATCTCTTTTTTTTTTTTTTTTTTTTTTTTTTTTTTTTTTTTTTTTTTTTTTTTTTTTTTTGTTCGTAATTCTCCGGGAAAGATTTGTAAGAAAGAATTCCGGCTCGAATCATTTTCTAGATAATCCAACAATCAGCTTATTCTTTCGCTATTCGCCTAGCGACCAAATACGCTGTAAACGGAGCGAGCAAATACGCCAAGGAGGTTCGAATAAAGAGTGATGGCGTTATGCACACAAGCTTAAAACAGCCAGACAGATTTAACATGAAACGTTGTTTCTTTAGAAGCCCCGCAGTATTATTCTTACCTCCATGGTGTTGTCGGTGGTAATCATATATCTGGAGCGTTTCGAAGATAGAAATTATGCCAGTTCGTTGTATTTTTTAGTGTTACCGCCGGCCGCGGTGGCTGCGCGGTCTGCAGCGGGCCAGTCACAGTCTGCACGACCGCTACGGTCGGCGGTTCGAAACCCCCCTTGCGCATGGATGTTTGTGTTCTCTTTAATATAAGGTAGTTCATAAGTAGTTTTTAAGTTTAGGGACTGATGACCCCGCAGTTAAGTCCCTTAAAGCTTAACAAAATTTTGAGTGTTACAAACAATTTGAGCACGGATCGTGTTTTAAAGGGTGTTTTTTTTTTTTTTTTTTTTTTACAGCAATGCCTCCATTGCAGCATCTTATCATCTGTCGGCGTACGCGCAACGCAATCCTACTACGTGATCATAGAGTCTATGACATTGACGATTTCCGTCGATTACGCACCGGATGCATCTTTGGCTTCGGAACATTGAACAATGTTCGTCAATTTACCCGTTTCTAATTGATTTACCCATCCATTTTGACTTCTATTCCCAATCAAGGTCCCGATTGCAATTGCAGTAAATAAATAAGATCAGAGAAGATAAGAATGAAATTGATTAAAAGGGGGGATGATACAGGTGCAGAGAGGATGGGGGAGCCGATGGATACGGTGTGGGGTAAAAGGGAGTGGTGTGGAGGAGATGGATGGAGGAGGGACGAAGGAAAGAGATTACGGTATATTTCCATACCAATTATGTTACGAAATATCAACCATCCGCGACTTTCTAATGGCACACCGCTAGCAGTGAAAAAATTACTGAACAATGTGATCGAAGCAATCATTCTAGAGGGAAAATAGAAAATACCCGCATCCTAATGGTACCAACTAACATACGACTACAATTTAGAGTGCGGCTTGCTTTCGCTATGACCATAAATAAATTACAGGGTCAGTCGTTGAGTGTTTGCGGCATCAATCTGGAAAACCCATGCTTCTATAATGGACAGTTGTATGCTGCCTGCTTTCGCGCCGGAAAATCTTGCAATCTACAAAATAGAAAACTTATATTTGTAAGTAATTGTTGATTATTATGGAGACACAAATATTCAAATATTTGTAGAGGTTACGGGACTCAACTACGGGGTCATCAGTCCCTAAACCTACAAACTACTTATACACTAGCTAATACTAAGGACGGCACAAATATCCATGCCCGAGGGGAGATTCGAACCTCCGACCGTAGTGGCCGTGCAGAACGTGACTGGCGTGCCGCAGACCGCTCGGCCACCACGGCCAGCTATGGAGACACAAGTTTATAAATAAATTGATCACTCTGAATTATGTTTTATTACTGCGAAGGGCCAATAACTTTTGACATAACAAAGTTAGTCGGGGAAGACCTATTAACATTAAAAAAAAAAAAAAAAAAAAAAAAGAAAAAAAAAAAAAAAACAAGGCAGTGTTGTTTTAGAGATAAAATAGGGCAGAACAACGTCTGATCGCGATCTACCGGTTGGCCACCCCTTATCTACGTATTTCAAAACAATCCATGGTACATAGCCCTTAAGGCAATGAACATTGGAGTTACCCACATTAAAGATATCACGTGCACTCGTAGTACTCCATGAGGACAACAAAATGTGTAAGCAGTAGCTCGCACTTCTCAAATTTTTTGAGAAAATCACAAGGTCGCTGTAACGAGTCTCATTCGTCACCTTTTTCTTTTTTTTTTTTTTCCTCATTCATTACCGATGACGAAGGACCTGGAACATGTACGGTTGCCGGCCGCGGTGGCCGAGGGGACTGAGGCGCTTCAGTCACGGTCTGCACGGCCACTACGGTCGGTGGTTCGAATCCCCCCTCTGGCATGGATATTTGTGCCGTCCTTAGTGTAAGCTAGATCAGAAGTAGTTCGTAAGTTTAGGGACTGATGACCCCGTAGTTAAGTCCCATAAGCTATACAAACATTTAATTTGATGAAAGAGGTTTTGAAAAATGTTAGCGGGGTTTGTTTTTCCATGCTAAAAGACCTTGCGTATGCGGAAACGTAGAATTTATTCAATGCAGCTGGTGCCATTTAACTTTATGTTTTCCATGTTTTTTCCAAAAATACCATCCTGCAACTTATAATGACGAAAGCGACGATTAGTTGTACATCTTTCGAAAGCCGTCTTTGGCGGTCAAAACTTGCAGGTAACAAGTAGTTTAGAGGTCCATCCAGGAATAAGGGATTTCTCAAAACACGGACAAGCAAACATGTTCACGTCAGTATCACTTTATGCGTTTGGTCGTTTACTAGTCGGTAGTTATGAACATTATATTATTTGTGATAATAAAACTTTCTAGACTGCCAAATAACATTGCAAATTTAATAAAAGTCCAGCTGATTACATTTATTTTCCCTTTATATCAATTCTAATATAAATAGTATCCAATACGACTGTGTTGAAAAAAAGAAAAGAAAACAAAAGAAAAGAAACGGTAATGAACGGGACTCGATCCAGCTACCAACGAGTACAGGGCCCGGACACAAACCAATTTATTTTTTATAATTTTTTTTTAATTCAGGTAGTTCTATGCTTCGTGGTCGTTGGTTCAGCTCCTTCTTGGTTATTCGTTGAATATTCGGCGGCAGCCGCAGTGGCCGAGCGATCTGCGGCGTGTGAGTCGCAGTCTGCACGGCTGCTACAGTCGGAGGTTCGAATCCCCCCCCCCCCCCCTTGGGCATGGATGTTTGTGCTGTCTTTAGTATAAAGTAGTTCATAAGTATTTTGTAAGTTTAGGGACTGATGACCCCCGCAGTTAAGTCCCTTAAGCTTAACAAACATTTGAATATTAGGCTCAGCTTTTTTTATTCGGCTGCAGGTGCTTCGTGACAAAAACGACCAAGCACAGGTACATATGCTACATATTTGACGACCGATTTTGTCAATAATGCTTGAGAAGTACTCGTTACTGCTTACACATTGTTGTCCTCATGGAGTACTAACAGTGTACGAAGTTTGCAGTAAATCCGCGTTCTAAACGTCGTGGCCTCCCCTTTCCGAATGACTGTAGTCCATGAAACGCGACGATTTGCATTTGCGAGATGATGAACAAGGACGTTAAACTGGAAAGTAAGATGTTATCAAAGTGAGATGCAAACTCATTGTTCGTCATTTGCAACATTTTCATACTTTTCAGAAATACGAGGTTATGGCGTGCACCTGACTGTAGTTTCGTCTACAGGTTCCTCGAAGCGGCGACAGCACAGGATAAACTCCACGGAGCAGTTTTTTTTCCCCGCTGACACAAGTGACGCTGATTGCCGGCCGTGCCTAGAATCGCTTGCATCCCGGCTTCCACGAGAGTAAAGCGTTTGCACCGAGGCACCAGAAATATGAATTTCCAAGCGTGTTCTTTCCCGGGCGAGAGGGCACAAAGCGGAACGTGAGATAATCCCTGCAGCTGCGACGAAGAATACGGTCGTAGCCACGTCAGGACAAGAGTTTTCAATCACAGTGCAGCCTTTGTTAAGCGATGCAGCTTGAAATTATCGGTGTCATGTGGACCTTTCTCGTATCCTAGAGTTCGATAACACACGTAGTTGATGAGATTCCAAACTCCTACACATATTTTCCACTTATTTCTGAAAACATCCGTAATTTGTTAAATTTTTATTTATGCTTATTTCTAAACTTTTTATGTTTCACATTTATTTATAGAGGCGAAGGTGGTATTATGGGCCAGTGGTTGCAATATGGTTTAGCTTAATATCTGAATAATAAGCCAGCGCATACTAGTGGCAACCTCAGTAAATAGTAGTAGCTAGCTCGAACAAACGTCACAGAATGCGCTGTCGTTGTCAGTTACGTTTAATGTTAGTGGTGAGCCGTTTCGTGATTTTTCTCATTCCAAAACTTTGAAAGGTAAGAAATTACAGTCATATTAGACGTACTGCCAATGTGTAGTTAGCTGTTAACTTCCTAACTACATATTATATAAATATTTAGGTCTCTAATGCTCATGAAGTTGGTTTATTAAAGTTTGTTTATAACGGATAGTGACGTTTTACTTTCCAAGAGGGCTAGGGTGGTAGTATGGACAATCGCTGTGGTGGTTATATGGGCTGCCCACTACAGTAGCCCATATTACAACCCCTGCAAATACTGTGTGGTTTTCTATTTCAGCTTGATAACACAGAAGGCTTGCCCCAGTCCTCTACTCGTCCACACCATGTGCCAAAGACCTAGCAGAAGCTGGCCCAAGCAGTGCGTCTCACGTTCCAATAGGAAACTTTAAGACTTCATCAAAGGACATTTTGCCTGTTACAAAAAATAAGAAAAAGACAACAAACAAAGGAACTAATCCAGGAAAGGCAGCTGTAATAACATCAAATCACGAAGAAAAGGAAGCTGATAAAAAAAGGAAAATAAATAGAAAGGAGGGAAAAGAAGTGGACAAAAAAAGGAAGATCTAAAGTGACGATGTAACAGGGAATACGAAGAATGTTAATATGTGAGCCAGGTGTTGACAAAAGGAAGAAACAAGGAATAAAGAGCAAAACTCCATCAGTAAAGCGAAAATTGACCATCGACCTACAATCATCATCCGAGCGTTCAGAGGAGGGATCGATAGATTCTGGGGAGTCAGTTATAGTGCCCAGTGCTGGTGGAGATGACGATGCTACCTGCCTTTTTTGTGAGTTATATTCCCAAGACACTAAAGGAGAGCTATGGATCCAATGGCTTATGTGCGAGACGTGGACGCACAACGAGTGTGCTGGCTGTGAAACGGACCATTATATTTGTGATTTCTGCCAACCCTAAATGAATAACTTATGATAAACATGTCCCAGTATAAAGGGTTTGCTATTTTCCAATTACTCTAAAAATCTACCGAAAATATTGACGTTTTTGTGTGTTTATAAAGTAGCCCATATTACCACCACATTTACATTTTTTCACAGTATGCCAATTTTGTAAACTTGTTCCCAAATTAAAATTGCATAATGATTTAATCTAAAACATATGTGTTTGGCTTTTTTATAACATCATAAAGATTACTTTTTGAGGTTTTCAGCAAATTTCACTGACAATTTTGGAATTTATGGCTAAAAAATAAAGTGGTAGCCCATAATACCACCTTTTCCTCTATGTATCGATGTTTGTTGTTGTTTTCTTCAGTTCGCAGACTTGTTTGATGTAGCTCTCCACGCTATCCTGTCCTACGCAGGTCTTTATCTGAGAATAAGAAGTGCTACCTACATCCTCTTATATCTACTTACTGCTTGTATCCCTTGGTCTCCCTCTACGACTTTTACCCCACACACTTCCTTGTAATGCTAAGTTGACAATTCCTTGATGTCTCAGAATGTGTCCAACCAGCCTACTCCTTCTATCAGGATATGCCAGAAACTCCTTTCCTCCCCAATTTGTTCACAACCTTCTCATTAGTTACTTGATCTACCCATCTCATCTTCGTCATTCGCGTGTATCACCACATTTCAAAAGCTTTTATCATCTTTTTGTCCGAACTTCTTATCGCCCGTTTTTCACTCCCGACAAATGTTTTCAGAAAGGAGTTCCTAACATTTAAATTGATATTAGATGTCAACAATTTCGCTTCTTCAGCAATTCATTCCATCCCATAGCCATTCTGAATATTATATCTTCTTTACTTCGGCCATCAGAAGTTATTTTGCTACACAAAAAACCAAATTCATTTACTACTTTTATTGCCTAAACTAATTCCTGCAGCATCGACAGATTTTCTAACACGACATTCCATTACCCTTCTTTTTCTTCTGTTAATGTTGATCTTAGACCCTCAAGACACTATCCATTTCATTAAATTGCTCTTCCAAGTGCTTTACTGTCTCAGACAGAATTACTCTGTGATCAGCAAACCACAAAGATTTTATTTCTTATCCATGAACTTTAATTCCCCCGCCAAATCTCTACTTGCATTCTTTCACATCTTACTCAATGTACAGATTGAACGACATCGGAGAAAGGCTACAAACCTGTCTTACTCTCTTTACAACCACTGAGTCCCTTTCTTGTCTATCGACTCCAATTACTTCTCTCTGGTTTTTGTACTAGTTGTATATAACTGTTCGCTCCCTATATTTTACCCCTGATACCTTCAGAATTTGAAATACTATATTACAGTCAATATTGTCAAAAGCTTCCTCCAGATCTACAAATTCTAAAACCGTAGGTTTGAATTTCCTTAACGTATCTTCTAAGATAAGTTGTAATGTGAGTATTGCCTCCCGTGTTCCTACACTTCTCCTAAATCCAAACTGATCTTCCCCAAGTTCGGATTCCACCATTTTTCTATTCGTCTCTAGATAATTCGTAGTATTATTTTGTATCCAAGACTTATTAAACTAAAAGTTCTGTAATTTTCACATTTGTCTGCACTTTCTTTTTCTGGAATTGGAAGTATTCTTATTGGAGTCGAAGGGTATTTCCCCTGTGTCATACATCTTGCATACCAGGTGGGACAAATTCTGCAAGAGTGTCTGTCCTGACGGAATCTCATCTACTCCATGGGTCTTGTTTCGACTCAAATCTGTCAGTGCTCTGTGAAATTCTCGCAGTATCGTATCTCCCATCTCATCTTCCTCTACTTCGTGTTCCGTTTCTGGAATACTACCTTCAAATTTATGTGTACGTGGAAGAGACCAGGAGACGCTGAAAGGTACCAGATCGACTTTATAATGGTAAGGAATAAATTTAGAAACCACGTTTTAAACTGTAAGACATATCTAGGGGCAGATATAGACTCTGACCATAACTTATTGGTTATGAACTGCAGATTAAAACTTAAGTGACTACAGAAAGGTAGAAAAGTTGGGACCTGGACAAACTGGAGGAACCAGAGGTGGTTGAGGGTTTCAGAGGGAGCATCAGGCAAGGATTGGCTGAAACGGGGGAAAGCAATACAGCAGAAGAAGAATGGGTAGCTCTGAGAGATAGAGTAGTGAAGGCCGCAAAGAATCATATAGACAAAAGGACAAGGCCTAATAGAATTCCCTGGATAACACAGGACATACTGAACTTAATTGATGAGAGGAGAAAATATAAAAATTCATAAAGTGAAGCAAGCAAAAGGGAGTACATACGTCTGAAAAATGAAATTGACAGGAAGTGCAGACTGAAAGCAAGGGAAAACTACAGTCGTTACTTTTCCCGAGGACATGCAGCTCTACTGTATAAATATATGACGATGGCGTCTTCTTCGTTAAAACATTCCGGAGGTACAGTAGTCCCCCATTCGGATCTCCAGGTGGGGACTACTCAGGAGGATGTCGTCATCAAGAAAAACAAACAGGCATTCTACAGATAGGAGCGTGAAATGTCGCAACCCTTAATAGGGTAGGTAAGTTAGATAATTTGGAAAGAGAAATGGATAAGTTAAGGTTAGAAACTGTTGGAATTTGTGAAGTTCGGCTGCAGGATGAACAAGATTTCTGGTTAGGTGAGTACAAGATTATAAATACAAAATCATTAGGTGGGCAATTGACTATGAACAGCTTTGGCAACGCATTATCGTAGCAAAGATTGAATCGAAGCAAATACAAACCACAGTAGTTGAAGTTTATATGTCATCTAGCTCTGCAGATGCTTGAAGAGTTAGAAGAAAGTCATGAGATGACAAAAGAAAAGTCTAAAGGCTGTGATGGTGAGCTGGAACTCGGTGGTAGGAAAGGGAAGAGAAGGAAATGTAGTAGGCGAATATGCACTGGGGGAAAGGAATGAAAGAGCAGATCAACAGGTAGAATTATGTTGCTGAGCACCACTTAATCATCAGAAACACTTGTTTTAATCGTCATGAAAGAGGTTGTATACGTTTAAGAGACCAGCAGACACTGAAGGTACCAGATTGCCTTTATAATGGTAAGAAATAGATTTAGAAACCAGGTTTAAACTGTAAGATGTATATATGGATAGATATAGACTTTGACCATAACTTATTGCTTAAAAATTGTAGATTAAAATTTAAGAGACTGCGAAAAAGAAAATTATGGAGATGGACAAATTGAAGGAACCAGAAGTGATAGAGCGTTTTAGAAGAAGCATTAAGTAAGGACTGGCTGAAACGGGGGGAAGTAATATAGCAGAAAGAAGATAGTACCTCTGAGGCATAGGTGATCATATAGGCAGAAGGACATGGCGTAAAGGAAATAACTGGATAACACAGGAGTTACTGGACGTAATTGATAATATGTGAAAATTTAAAAATGCAAAACGGAATCCAGTCGTCCTAAAACGAAGGTTGACAGGAAGTTCAGTCTTCTTAAGTACGAGTGGCTAGAGGACAAATGTAAGAAAAATGTTCAAATGTTTGTAAATCTATCAGACCAAACTGCGTGGTCATCAGTTCGTAGCTTACAAACTACTTAAACCTAGGTAAACTAACCTACGGACAATACACACACCCTTGCCCCAGGGAGGACTCGAACCTCCATGGCGAGCAACAGCGCGCTCCGCAGCGGGACGCTTTAGACCACTCGGCTACTCCACCGCGGCCAAATGTAAGACCCGTAAGAATGTATAAGTAGGAGAAAGGTAGGCGCGGCGGAGTGGCCAAGCGCATTGAGGCGCTGTGCTACGATGCACGAGGTCGCTCCCCTTCGGGGGTTCAAATACCCCCTCGGGCATGGATGTTTAGTATAACGTAGTTCATAAGTATTTTGTAAGTTTAGGGACTGATGACCCTCCAGTTATGTCCCTGAAGCTATACACACATTTGAACACGTTTGGGAAAGGTAGATACCGCCTACAGGAAAATAAGAGACATTTTGACTCAAGAAAAGGATCTGCATTAATATCAAGAACTCAGGTGGTTTTTATCTGCACATTATGCTACATATTCAACAGGTAAACTATCGGAGGGTATTTGGGGCTATTGAGGGTAATACTCTATTTCGTAGTCAGTGTTCGCTTTTCTGGAGGCAGAAACGGAACGTGAGCAGCCACTGTCTTATACTCCGCATTGTTTTTAAGACCAGAGAAAAAATTTCCGAGTTCTGGAAATCGATTACGGGATTGTGTTGCTGTGAATTACGCTGTTTGGCAAAAATTGTAGTATGAGAAGCACAAGAAGAGTAATAGAAATTTACCTGGACATTGAACCAAAAGAAATTAAATCATGATTAGAAAAAGGTAATTAAGGAAATAAAAAGAATGGGCGTAGTTCATCAGGACCGTTACAGTAAAGGAGATAACCAAGAACGAAACACAAGAAGAGTACCCCATGAAGACGGGTAAAACAGTGTTCATGATTCATTTTATCGAATGAATAACGAAAATTGTTTTAATGCTGGCATTTTTAAGGAATTCAAAG
This sequence comes from Locusta migratoria, assembly GCA_026315105.1. Classification (NCBI taxonomy): domain Eukaryota; kingdom Metazoa; phylum Arthropoda; class Insecta; order Orthoptera; family Acrididae; genus Locusta; species Locusta migratoria. The sequence continues at coordinate 196,134,785 of CM048744.1, read as the reverse complement.
CAATTAATAATTCTGTGAGTGCGACGGCATTGCAATCTTCAAGAAACTGACCGACGTTAGGACCACGACTGTTGCACGTGGCCTTGTTCTGAGTATTTGTGAGACTGCTGAATGAGAAAGGCGTGATTCTTATATAATAGTGAAGATAGTGGTATGAGGAGGAGAAAGGATCATTACTAGGAACCTCCGGGCCGAGATGCCGTGCCTTCCGCAGTCGATGGTGAAACGTCAGGGGAACGTTTCATGCATAGACAGCGGCATCTCAACCCGAAAGTTTCAGGTTACGACAACTCCCGCGGGAAAGTATCCACTGTATGATCAATAGCAATTTTCAGTATTTCGCGCCAGGAGTGTAAGTGGGCGTCCTCGATTGGTGATTACATGTAGCACTTACAGTCAAATACCCAAAAGAATGCCACTTCAACAGTGGCCAAAACGTCGGTCAGTTTCTTAAAGACTTTCTTAAAGAATTTTATTGCTTGTGACAACGGCTTGCAATTCAATGAGAAATAAAAAAATTGCACGAGAATCTATTACAGCCCACTACAGGTTTTCTATAATTCTATGATTGTTTGCAAATATTTCGGAAAGAAATAATTAAAATATAAAAATAATATATAATAAAATAAGATATATATTCCTTAATATTTTGTACACTATATTTTATATTATCTCAAACTGTTCATTTTAAGAGGCTAAATTTTTGAAGATATACATTGTGATACAAAGTAAGTCAAAAAAACATTTTTTTTTTAAGAATTAAACTTTCACTCTGCAGCAGAGTGTACCCTGATATGAAACCTCCTGGCAGGTTAAAACAGTGTGCCGGAACCGGGACTCGAACCTGGGACCTTTGCATCATGAGTTGTGTCGGAATAGCTCAGTCAGTAGAGCGCTTGCCCGCGAAAGGCAAAGGTCCCACGTTCGAGTCCTGGTTCCGGCACATAATTTTAATCTGCCAGAATGTTTGTTTGTTTTTTACAAGCAGGACATCGCAGCAATGACAAGGCGAAAAGACGTTTATAAGGACATTGAAACACGTCCACATAACGTGATCCACTTAATTGACTCCCCATGAACAAATGTTGATGAGCTTCATTTTTTAGTGTAGCAAGACACTCCTCTCGCAATATGCGAGATACCAGGCGTTATATATACATTTAGTTTTATCTGTATGTAAAATTTTGTCTGTATTTTACATGAGGCCCCAAATATCTATTGGTGTGTACTGTGATGTGCTCCCACTAGCCCTGGCTTCCACAGAATGAATGAAACTTTGTATATAAGAAAGTTTAGGAAGTGCTAGGCGTGCCTCATCTGTTTTGTGTCGTCGTTTCTTTCAAAGTCTGGGCATTGAATGTCTATGGGCGAGGTGTAGGTATTCCAACTGCTTAGCAGACCCCAGTCTTAGCAAAGATTCCTAATGTAGCTTGCTCTTAACCTCCTTGGCTGGGGGTTGGTCAGGTTACCTGCTCTCTGGGCTCCCCTCCACTACCCCTCCTCGGTAACGGCTAGGCAGTGGTCAAGAGAGCTACTCATTCGCTTCTTGGTTCCTAGTAGGGTAAGTACCTCTGGATTTGGTTCTGCTGTGGCCTCGTGGCTCGACTTAGCGAGTTTAATTCCAGGAGTAACAGCTACACTATGTGTAGTAGTGAGATTTTGCTTAATTTCCTACAGGATTGCTACTTTTATGTCGATTTTTGCTGGAATCTGATTCCGAGGCTCTGATGGTGTTTCGTTAGCGTAGTTCTTGCACTTTGTAACTTTTAAATCACTTCTTCGCCTGTTTAAATATGTTCAATGTCTTTCGCTTTCTTATCATAGTTGAATTCTAATATTTTCGGGGATTTGCGGTGTCTTTACTGTTCGTACTTTGTCGACAGAACACGTGGACGATATCAGACTAAGCCTTCAGCTTTTCCATCATTCAGTGCACATGAGTGGTTAATAATTGTGTAGCTAATTTGCTAAGGTGTTTCCTAGTGAGTGTAGTGTGAGAATTTTCCCCGAAAATTGTCCATTCTAATTTGTAATCTGTGTACTTGTCGGCCCACGTGTGCGTCGATTAGCGTGTTCCCTGTCGTGGTTATTACCATTAAATAGATCTTTTTCCTCTGTGTAGAAAGAACCGTTGCACGACGTATATCGCTTTTTTAATTTTCATGAAATAGAATTATTTCACTTATCTGGATATTTGTGACCGAACTCTGTACTGTGTTGTATTTGTAACCTTGCCTCTGATCAGAAAGAATGGTTACACGATATATTTAGCGATCTTATTCTCTTCGAAATTGATTTTGTTTATGCATATTTTGTGTTCCGACTTAGTAGAGTGCTGTATTGATCTAACAACTTTAACCTTCTGGAGTTATCTTCTTCCTGTGCTAAACGAACGCCAGAGCGACCGTTTTTAGATATTATTTAATGAAATCTTGACTTAGTGTATAGTTAGACGTTCTAGGGAAACTTTAACTTCCGTCTGTACACCACACTTTGTGGTCTTAAACCAAGTGCGTTTGTTTCTGATAGGTTATCATCAGCCTAAGCCACTAGATTGACACGTTATGGAAGCGAAGTACTATTTCATTGTAGGCGAGTGACCTGCATTCTCCACATTGCTTGGCTGTCGCCTTAGTGTATTGGTGTCGAGTCCTTGGTAAGTACCTGCATGGCTTGGCGTATGAATCGGTGTGTGAATGTGCATCAATTCCTCCGTTCCCCATATGAAACGTGATCGTAAATTAACCTGTACTCAACTTTGCAGGTGGGCAATTTTAGGGCCATGTAATTGTGGACATTTTGAATATTTTGTAAGGTGTGTTTTTTATTGTAATTTTTAAAAAAATGGTCTCCCCCCCTTGTTTTTCTTTTTTTAACAATAAATTAATTTGTTAAACTATAATCCGTTAGTGCTAATTTAAATTCTCCCCTCATCATTTATTTTGGATTAATGTGGGGTAACTTGTTCATGTATCTTGTGTCTCTGCTCCCTTCTGGAGTAGAGAATATTTGCGTTTCCGTTGCCAACATTTATTTTTGATTTAGATCCATTTTTAACAATAAATTAATTTGTTAAACTATAATCCTTTAGTGCTAATTTAAATTCGCCCCTCATCATTTATTTTGGATTAATGTGGGGTAATTTGTTCATGTATCTTGTGTCTCTGCTCCCTTCTGGAGTAGAGAATATTTGCGTTTCCGTTGCCAACATTTATTTTTGATTTAGATCCATGACTGCGGATCATTATTTAATTGTGTGCAGTTTCCTTTAACGATTACAGTAAAGGTAGACCTGTTTGCTTAACTTATAGAATCAGAGTTTTGCTTAAGGGAACTGTATACTTCCGCCGCTGTGTGAATATCGCCGTAATTAGATTTTGTGAGCAAGCAGTCAATTGTTAACTTCACAAACACGGCTAGTTAACAGTCAAAAGAACAGCGGGCGAGTTTCAACATGTAATATGTAGACTCCAACAATGTAAAAATCGCGTTCAGATTTGAATATAATATGTCCGCAATCCGCTGAAACTTAAAGGAACTCCGATTTAATCATAATGAATTTCTTTTGAATAAATCATGTAGTAAATTCTGCCTGGCCTTAAAACATTTATGGACGATATGATTACGACTCTGCTGTTGTGATCATATCTATGCACTCAATACGACCTAAAGAGCGGGAACTCATTAGAGACACACAGTCGGACAGTGTCTTGTCGCCGTTATTTTTGATAATATCTCTGAAACGTTGCGAGATGTCGATAAAACATACAAGGACAAAGATGTAGACAGTTTTCTCCTTCACAGTTTCGTTTATTCAACTTTCGTCTCAATTGAAAGATTAAGCCATTACTTTCATTTAAATTTCGAGCTGTCAAATGGCGACCTCAAAGTCCCACATTTTGTTGTTACTACCGTTACCTAAAGTGGTCCAGAAATACTTCGTCTGCACACTGGGGTGACAAAGTAAATAGGACAGCGACATACATGCATTATGTATAAGAGGACGGCGCATTCGCGTAGCTGTCCTTTGCACTCTGGTAATTTATAACGTAGCGTTCCATTAAACATTTTTACTAAAATTATATCTGCGACGCTTGTCGCTTGCGTATCGTTCTCACTTCAGTACATATCTCTGACTACTGTTGTTTCCGATAGTCAAATTTTCTCTTCGGCTTGGACAGAGAACTGAAGCGCTCGCGGTCCTTCATGTTTTAACCGCGTTACTGAACGTATATCACCTCTTCTTACAGTCTCTGCAAGTGTGCCTTCTTCTTCTTTTTCAGTGTTCACCCCTAAGGTTGGTTTGCAGCAGAGCGCCATTCCTCTTTTCTGTCTGCCTTCCTCTTCATTTCCACATACGTGTTACATCCAACATCATTCATGATCTGTTGCATGTATGATATTCTTGGTCACCCCCGTCGGTTTCTTCCCTCTATAGCTCCTTCTCTACTATAGTTCCAATGATATTATTGTGTCTGAGGATGTGCCCTAGAAGTTTCACTCGTTCTGTTTCCTATACTCTTCTAAGCACTTCTTCATTTGTCACTCTCCAGCTGATCTTCTATAACGTCACATCTCCAGGGCCTCTACCCGTCTTTCTCTCCTCTTCCTGTTGTCCAAGTTTCGCAACCGTATAGAGCCACACTCAAAACAAAAGCTTTCATTATACGTTTTCTTATCTCCATACTGATACTCTTGCTGGTAAGTTCTTCCTCAGATTGAATGAAAGTTTGGCGTGTTGTACTCTGCTCACAATTTCTTTCCGGCTTCTACCATCCCTTGTGATCTTGCTTCCCAAGTAAGTAAATTCCTCTATCATTTCCAGCATCTCTCTTCCAATTCTTATTCCTGGAGGTTCATATTCTACTTCTGTACTGTATACCATCACATTAGTCTTTTTCTTGTTCATTCTAATACCATACTGGTTGTAGAGAATCTATTCCATTGTTCTGAGGACTTCTTCAAGGTATTCTTTTGTCTCCGTGAACATAGCAATATCATCTGCATAGCGTATTCTCTGCCCATTAATCTTGATGCCCAACTCTGTAGTTTCACGAACTTGGTCTATAGCTTCCTGGATGTGGGCGTTGAATATGAGAGAGTACGTCCATTTCTTACCCCTTTTCTGATAATTGCTTCTGATCCTGGTGACAGATCCTAATTACTGCCTCCTCATCCTTACAGAGACTATCACACATGTCTTTGTATTTCATTCCACTTCTCTTCAGCACTCTGAACGTCTCTTGCCAGCTAACATTATCAAATGCTTTTTCCAGGTCTACAAAGGCAATATAAATTGGTTTATTTTTCGTTGACTGCTTTCCGAGAGGGAGTCTCAGTGGCAGAATCACTTCACTTGTTCCCTATCCCCTTCTGAATCCCAACTTCACTTACCAAGATGTAAGTGTGAGTTCCAATTATTTTTATTGTAATAAACCCCTCAGTCTGTTTGAAATATTTTTTTTAATCCAAAATCCTTTTCCTATACCCAATAATTTTTACCCCCCCCCCCAGGGGGCCCACAGTTCTTTTGTGGGTACGTGTGTGGCGCGCACGGGGCCCCGAGCCGGAGCAGCCTTTCTTCTGCCCCAGGCTGCTTCACTTTCCCTCCCGGTTTATGCCTTCGCCCGGAGACGGGCGTATTTCGTGAGTTATGGTGGTTGTTGTTGTCGTTTCTCTTATTCCTTGGTTCCTTCCTTTCTTACCCTTTGTCTCTGTCTTTCTCTCCTTGTACTCTCCTAGCCTTCTCCTCCTCTTTAGTCTCCGCCTCGACGTTTGAGACACTTCTTTCCTTCTTTCTCTTCACTTCCTCTCTTCTTCTTCTTTCCTCCCTGTGCGTGTCTGAAGGCCGACCCACGCATTATCATGCGTAGCAGGTGACGGGGTAACGCGTAATTCCCCGCCCCGGGTAGACAAGTAGGGCACGTACGTACCCCCTGGTAAAGGCCAGGCCCAGGGAGGGGTGATTACCCGAGCTGGTACCTTCCGAACATGCCGATTGGTCCCTCCGTCAGTTCTCGGGAGGTGTGACCTGAGGTGTGAACAATCACCTAAAGCGGGTAAGCCCTCGGAGAGGGCCCCCACTAGGAAGGAGCGCGCCATCGGAGACGCCGGTAATCACGGGGGACACTTCCGCGATGACTTCCTTCTCTTCTTCAGTGACGTTGACCCAGAAACGGAAGATAGATTCGCCTCAGCTAAAGAAGACTCTGCCTAATTTACCGAGATTCCTTGTTGTCTCTCGCACCGATGGAAAAGATTTCACGTCTGTAAATCCTTTCGTCATCCAGAAAGGTGTAGATGCAATTGCTGGCCCTGTTAAAACCTGTTCGCGTCAGCACAATGGCACATTATTGCTGGAAGTGGACAGTGGCTTCCAAGCTCAGAAACTAATCCTTACTACATTGTTACACACGTTTCCTGTCAAGGTAGAAGCGCATCGCAAACTCAACTCGTCACGGGGTGTAGTCTTCACGAGATCCCTTGACGGGTTGTCTGATGAAGACATCCAATCCTATATGTCCAACCAGGGTGTGACAGCCGTCCATAGGGTGATGAAAAAGGTCGATAACCAGCTGACACCGACTCGTACTGTGTTTTTGACGTTCGACAGAGTTGACCTCCCGTCGAAGGTCAAAGCAGGGTATGAAGTCATCTCCGTCCGCCCTTATGTACCTAACCCAACGTGCTGTTTTCAGTGCCACAGGTACAACCATTCCCGTGAATCTTGCCCAAATGCAGCAAAATGTGTCACTTGTGATAGGGACGCCCATGAGGGGGATTGCCCACCTCCGTCCCCTCACTGCCTTAACTGCAACGGTGACCATGCGGCTTCCTCTCGCGACTGCCCTGTATACAAGGATGAGGTCATCCAGCAAATTTGGGTTACGGCGAGTCGAAAGCCCACTGTCCTCCCATCGGGCACATACAGTAAGGTCCTCACCTCCACTCGACCTACTAAGGATTCAAGTACCCAGACCTGTGATTTTACTTTCGCTGACACAGTTGTGCGATCCGCCAGCCCGAAGATTGTCCGTTCTACGTCCTCGCTTCCTCCTGCTGCTTCTAAGGTACAGTCTTCGTCAACCTCTGGTAAACCGCGGGCACCTAAACAAGATGCCCGGACCTTGAAAAAGGAACCCGTCCGTGAGGATTTTCTGCGTTCTCAGGCTTCCAAACCGTCAACTGCCTCTTCTCGCCGTCACTCTTCCAGAAGAGCTGACAAGAAAAAGAGTTCCTCTCCTTCCCCGCCGAGGCGTGACACATATGTCACGCCGTCCAACATTTGCCGGCCTCGGCCGTCTTCTGTTTCACCGGAACGTTCCGTTTGCCGGGCGCCCGGCCCTTTACCGGCGGTGGAAACTGCCCCTCCTGATCAACTCAGGGAGGTGGCAGGCGCGTCGGTTGAACCAATGGAACATGACCCTTTGCCCCCAGACAGCGATAGCAGTGCTCCCTCGAAATCCGGTCCACAGCCGCCGTCGAGGTGACCTCGCTTGCTAGTTGGTTTTTATCCTTATTTCTTATCTCATTTTTTATCATGGCGCTCCTTCAATGGAATATTCGCGGCATTCGTTCCAATCGGGAGGAGTTAAAACTACTCCTTCGGTTGCACCGCCCGCTTCTAGTCTGTCTCCAAGAAACTAAGTTGCGTCCAAGTGATCGTGCAGACTTTCCACACTACACCTCTGTGCGGTTCGACCTGCCACCCATGGAAGGTATCCCAGCCCATGGAGGGGTTCTGATGCTCCTTCGAGACGACGTCTATTTCCATCCCCTTTCATTGCATACTCACCTACAGGCAGTTGCCGTCCGCATCACTTTATCCACATTTACCTTTTCCCTCTGTAATATCTATTCGCCATCGTCATCTGCCCTTACTAGGGCAGATGTGCTACACCTTGTTGACCAGCTTCCTTCACCTTTCGTGTTGGTAGGCGACTTTAATGCCCACCACCCCCTATGGGGCTCTCCGGCACCTTGTCCGAGAGGCTCCCTTTTGGTGGACCTTCTCCACCACCTCGATCTTGTCTGCCTCAATACCGGTGCACCGACCTTCCTTTCAGACACAACACACACTTATTCCCATATAGACCTCGCAATATGCACTCCTCAGCTTGCCGGTCGGTTTGAGTGGTATGCACTTTCTGACACGTACTCAAGTGACCATTTCCCTTGTATCATCCGCTTCCTGCATCATTCCCCATCTCCTCGTCCCACCAGTTGGAATATTTCTAAAGCCGACTGGGGGCTTTATTCTTCCATGGCTGTTTTTCACGATCAGAATTGTCCCAACTGTGATAGTCAGGTCGAATACCTCACAGAGGTTATTCTCACCGCTGCTGAACGTTCCATACCTCGTACATCCTCTTCTCCACGTCGTGTCCAGGTCCCTTGGTGGACTGCAGCCTGCCGCGACGCGCTTAGAGCCCGGCGCCGTGCTTTACGCACCTTCCGCCGCCACCCAACTTTGGAGAATTACATAAATTATAAACGTATGAGAGCGCAATGTCGTCGTATCATAAACGACAGCAAGAAAGCTTGCTGGACTGCTTTTACTAGTTCTTTTAACCGTTTTACTCCCTCCACGGTGGTTTCGGGTGGCTTACGCCGTTTATCCGGCGTCAAGGTCCACTCAAATGTTCAAATGTTCAAATGTTTGTATAGTTTATGGGTCTTAACTACGGGGTCATCAGTCCCTAAACTTACAAACTACGTATGAACTACTTGCGAACTAGGACGGCACAAATATCCATGCCCGAGGGGGGATTCGAACCCCCGACCGTAGTGGCCTTGCAGACCGTGACTGGAGCGCCTCAGTCTCCTCGGCCACCGCGGCCGGCCAAGGTCCACTCCCCGATTCCTGGCCTGACCGTGGGGAACGCAGTCCTCGTGGACCCCGCTGATGTTTCCAACGCATTGGGCCGTTTCTTTGCGGAGGTTTCGAGCTCTGCCCATTATCACCCTGCCTTTCTCCCTCGCAAACAGGTAGAGGAGACACGGCCGCCTTCTTTCCGCTCTTTTAATCGTGAAAATTATAACGTCGCCTTCACCATGCAGGAGCTAGACCGTGCTCTCGCCCTGTCCCGATCTTCTGCTCCCGAGCCCGATTCAATTCATATTGAGATGCTGAAGAACCTCTCTCCTGCGGGCAAGTGCTGTCTTCTTAGTACCTACAATCGCATATGGACAGAAGGTCATGTTCCCACAAGTTGGCGTGAAGCCATTGTTGTCCCCATCCCCAAACCAGGGAAGGACAAACACCTTCCTTCCAGTTATCGCCCCATTTCTCTGACGAGCTGCGTCTGTAAGGTGATGGAAAGCATGGTTAACGCTCGGTTGGTCTGGCTCCTCGAATCTCGCCGCCTCCTGACTAATATCCAATGCGGTTCTCGTCGACACCGCTCTGCTGCTGATCACCTCGTTACGTTGTCGACCTTCGTTATGAATAACTTTCTAAAGAAGCGTCAAACTGTAGCAGTGTTCTTCGACTTGGAGAAGGCATACGATACCTGTTGGAGAGCGGGCATTCTCCGCACATTGCACACATGGGGACTTCGTGGCCGCCTTCCTCTTTTCATTCAAGCGTTTTTGGCGGATCGCAAGTTCCGGGTGCGGGTGGGCTCTGTTTTGTCAGATACCTTTTGCCAGGAGAATGGGGTACCACAGGGCTCCGTCTTGAGTGTGGCGTTCTTTGCCATTGCAATCAATCCGATCGTAGATTGCCTTTCAGCCGACGTCTCCGGATCTCTTTTTGTTGACGATTTCGCAGTTTATTGCAGCGCCCAGCGGACGTGTCTCTTGGAGCGTTCTCTTCAACGCTGTCTTGATCGTCTATATTCCTGGAGCATCGCAAACGGCTTCCGATTCTCCACTGAGAAAACGGTGTGCATCAACTTCTGGAGATACAAGGAATTTCTTCCACCTTCTCTACGTCTCGGCCCTGTTGCTCTCCCTTTCGCGGAGACTACGAAATTCTTGGGACTCATGTTGGATCGTAAACTTTGCTGGTCCACACACGTGTCCTACCTGACTGCCCGTTGTGCCCGACCCCTTAACGTTCTTCGTGTCCTCAGTGGCACGTTATGGGAGCGGATCGTACCGTCCTGCTTCACCTTTACCAGGCCATTGTTCAGTCGAAGCTTGACTACGGAAGCCTTGTATACTCTTCTGCACGGCCGTCGATTCTCCGCCGTCTCAACTCTATCCACCATCGGGGATTACGTCTGGCGACCGGTGCATTTTATACCAGCCCTGTTGAAAGTCTGTATGCCGATGCTGCTGTATTACCCTTGACCACTCGACGTGTCGGTACGCATGCCGCCTGCGGTCGATGCCCAACCATCCATCTTACCGATTATTTTTTGACGACTCACTCGATCGCCAATATCAGTTGTCTGCGATTGCCTTGCTCCCGCCTGGAGTTCGGTTTCGCCGCCTGCTACAGCGGCTCGATTTTACCCTTCCTTCCACTCTTCGGTTGAGCGAACGCCCATTGCCACCGTGGCATCAGGCCCAGGTTCACACTCACCTTGAACTTAGTTCGCTCCCCAAGGAGAGCACTCCGGATTACCGCTCGAGGCTTGTCGAACTCCGTTCGCGGTTCGATAATGTCATATTTATTTACACTGATGGTTTCAAGAGCACTGCCGGTGTCGGATCTGCCTTCGTCGTCGGGGACAACCGTTTCCAATACAAGCTCCCTGACCGGTGCTCGAACTTCACGGCTGAGCTTTTTGCCCTCCACCAGGCCGTTTTGTATACCTGCCGCCACCGCGAACCATTCTATGCCATATGTTCGGACTCCCTTAGTGCCCTGCAGAGTCTTAAGGACCCTTTCTCGAACCATCCTCTCGTGTATCGGATCCAACGCTCCCTCCAGTTGCTAGCAGATGACAGCTGTCATGTTTCTTTCCTGTGGGTCCCTGGCCACGTGGGTGTGCCCGGGAATGAGACCGCCGACATAGCAGCTAAGGCCGCAGCTCTATTGCCTCGCATGGCTACCTTTTGCGTCCCATCGGACGATGTTCAACGGGCTCTTCGCCGGAGTATCGTGTCGTCATGGCACAGTGCGTGGATTTCACTGTACAACAATAAATTGCGAACTGTCGAACCGATCCCGACCGCTTGGAGAACCTCCTCACGCCCCTCTCGGCAGGAGGAGGTCATCCTGGCCCGGTTGCGGATCGGTCACTGCCGTTTCAGCCACCGTCATTTGTTAACCGCCGATCCTGCACCGCTGTGCTCCTGCGGTGAATTGCTGACGGTGCGACACGTTTCATTGTCTTGCGTGAATTTTAATCATCTCTGTGTAGCCCTTCACTTTCCGTCTACACTGGAGGAAATTTTAGCTGATGACACACGAGCAGCTGCTAGAGTTTTGCGTTTTATCAACTTGGCCAACTTATCGAAGGATATTTAACCCTTCTTATGGTTATATCTTTTTTTTTAGCCTCTTCTTGATGTTCTGACAGTCACCAAATTGTTTTATTTTTTTGAGATCTAGTGAATCTCTGTTATTGTCTGGGCGCTAATGACCGTAGAAGTTGTGCGCCCTAAAACCACAAAATAAATAAATAAATAAATAAATTTACTCCTTGTTTTCAGCAAGCTGCGTACATTCGTAGAACAGGTGTCTCGTCACTACGCGATTGCATAAAATTAGTTCAAACTCGACTTTTTCCTACATTAAAGTTCTACTGATTTGATTTTCATAAACTGCTATCAATGTTTTGTTCAGACGAAGGCCGATATTCTGTAATTTTATTCACCTGTCGTGACACTAACTTAAAGCGGTCGTGAAACTTTGTTTTATTCGGTATGTAAAGGTAACTTTCCGAGAAATTTCTTTTGTAGTGGTACTTCAGAGTGCTGTCTTAACATTAACAATGACTACCGCTGTTTTAATTCCGGTGTTATTCATGCTCTGATATGACTTCTAGTCTTTAAAAAATTAATCCCTGTAGCTATCACAAGTTCATTCAATTTCAGAAGCGGTATTTAATCCAAATCTCTACGACAACACCATACAAAAAACAATGCGACTTCATTTCCGCCGTGATTATGGCGGTACAAAGGTAATTAACAGACTTTAATTGCGAAATGGTAATTGAAGCTAGAAGCATCGGACATTCCATTTCAAATAACTTTAAAGAATTCAATATTCCGAGTTTGACGAGAGTACCAAATCCAGGCATTGCCTCTCACCACGGACAACGTAGTACCGGACGACCTGCACTTACATTGCCGACAGTAGAGGCGTTTGCGCTGCATTATCTTTGCCAACAGACAAGTAATACTTCTTTGAACAAACCTACATATCAATGACGGTCGCACGAAGAATGTAAGAAATGTTCAAATGTTAGTAAATCTATAGGACTTCTTTGGTTATTAGTCCCTGGCTTACAAACTACATAAACTAAGTTAAACAAACCTAAGGACAATACAACTTGTACAAAAGCCAGACCGCAGTTATTAGACTCGAAGGGCATGAAAGGGAAGCATCAGTTGGGAAGGGAGTAAGACGGGGTTGTAGCCTTTCTCCAATGTTGTTCAATTTGTACATTGAACAACATTGAACAACATTGAGCAAGCTATAAAGGAAAGCAAGTAAAAATTTGGTGAAGGAATTAAAGTTCAGGGGGAAGAATAAAAACATTGCGATTTGCCGACTACATAGTAATTTTGTCAGATACAACAAAGGATCTGGAAGAGCAATTGAACGGAATGGACAGTGTGCTGAAAGGAGCTTATAAGATGAACATTAACAAGAGCAAAACTAGGGTAATGGAGTGCAGTCTAAGAAAATCGGGTGATGCTGAAGGAATTAGATTAGGTAACGAAGCAATAAAGGAGGTAAATGAGTTTTGTTACTTGGACAGTAAAATAACAAATGATGGTCGCAGTACAGAGGATATAAAATGCAGAATGGCAATGGGAAGAAAAGCATTTTTGAAAAAGAGAAATTTGCTAACATCGAATATTAATTTAAGTGTAAGGAAGTCTTTTCTGAAGGCATTTGTGTGGAGTATTGCCTTGTATGGGAGGGAAACATGGACGATCAGCTGTGCGGACAGGAAGAGGATAGAGGCTTTTGAAATGTGGTGCTACAGAAGAATGCTGAAGATTAGGTCGGTAGATCGCATAACTAATGAAGAGGTACTGAACAGAATTGGTGGGAAAAGGAATTTTTGGCATACCCTGACTAAAATAAGGGATCGCTTGGTAGGACACATTTTTAGACATCGAGGAATCGTAAATTTAGCATTGGAGGGAAGTGTGTGGGGTAAAAATCGCAGAGGGAGACCAAGAGACGCGTATAGTAAACAGATTCAAGTGGATGTGGGCTGTCGTTCTTATGAGGAGATGAAAAGGCTTGCTCAGGATAAGGTATTGTGGAGAACTGCATCAAACCAGTCTCAGGACTGAAGACCATAACAACAACAAGGACAATACACACACCCATTTCCTAGGGATGTCTCGGTCTATAGCATTACATTAAATATTTTTACTAAAATTACATCTGCGACGCTTTTCGCTTGTGTATCCGTTCTCCCTTCATATATACCTCTGACTTTTTGTTTTACGATTATCAATTTTCCATCCAGCCTGGAGAGGGAACGAAAGCGCTATTCGTATTTCTCTTCTGCACTGTTGTACTGATCGGACGCCTCTTCATGCTCTCTGCTACTAAAATGAATGAGCATTCTTTATTTATTCTGATTGTAATAAAATGAAAAAATAAAAGTTTGATTTCAAACATTTTTAATTCACTTCTCCTATTCCCAATAATTTTTATTCATTGTTTTCAACAAGCTACATTCAATCGTAAAGATATGCTTGGTCATTATTACGATTCGTTTCGCGATTGCACAAGTTTGGTTCAAATTCAACCCTCTCCCACATTCAGTTTGTACTGATTTGATTTTCAGAACCTGTAATTAAAGTTTTTATTCGGCGAAGTCCGATATTCCATAATTTCATTCCCCTATTGTGTCAGTAACTTAATGCTATCGTGAAACATAGTTACGCGAAGCGTGAGATCACTCCATACTCCAGCACAAAATGTCTACTGCTGATCCACGCCTCATCTGTAACAGGCTTCTTCTGTACGATATTGATTTTTACTTTTTGTGACAAATTTTGGAATTCGATCTCTTCTTTGGTTTAAATTGGTTTTAGTTTTAGTATGGCTTGACTATTTCTTGCATTTAGTTTTGGAAATACATCATCAATCACGTGGCTCTAACTTTTACTTGGAGATCCTGTATGAAATGTAGATTGATATGACTTTTTTTCCGTTGATCTTATATGAATTCTGTCTCTCAGGGGCTTCTAATTTGATAAAATAATATTAAAAAAATTTTTTTAATCCCGGTAGTTCATTTATGTCGAAGCCAGTTACAAAAAGATATTGTCTATGCCTGATTTTTATCATTAATTGTCCTTTGGTAGGATTTATTTTAAACGTAAAACGTTACTGTTAAATTATTTTTAACAAACACTGATTTTAGCGATCTATTGGAAGTCAGAGATATTGGTATATGAGCACTTTTCACATAGTTTAGATGAGGGATCTAAATACCTCAATCGTTTACGACACTTCTTAAGATTTTACTGATTCTATATTCTCAAACTGACACAGTTACAAGAAAGAGATTTAAACATATCGGAGACTAGACACAGAGCGAGTAACCCGTCTGCGGGTACCATTTATACGCGTATTCAGACGAAAGATTACTGAAATTTAAAGTATTTTGACCATCTTACTCTATGGACATTATTATCCTGCATGTAAAGGTAACTATTCACCGACTTTCTTTTGTAGTGGTGCTTTCAGGAGTGGTCGTAACTTCAACAATGACTACCGCTATTTTTTAATGCCTACATGATCCTAGCTCTAGTCTCAGATCATCTTTAAAAATTTAATTCCTTCAGATACTCCGAAATTCATTCAATTCTATAAGCGTTATTTAATCCATATCTTTTCAACACCAAACCAAAATACGAAAGCAATATTACAAAAGAACTGGCGACCGTGATAGAACTCGAACCTGCCTCCAATGGCGAGCAACTGCGCGTTCTGCAGCAAGGCGCCTTAGAACCCTCTGCCACTCTACCGAGGCAAAGAATGTAGCCTTTACGAGAGTGTGGCTAAACTGGCTTTAATGCGCTATGGAGACAGACAATTGACTAGCTTTTGCTAATAGCACGGCTGCCTCTCTTCTTGTCTGGTGCTTGTGGGCTGGTGACCATATCGGTTGGAACCTAGGCGACTGGAAACCGTAGCTTGGTAACATTTTCCTATTTAAATAAGTAACAGCAAATAACAGGTTAGGGTGTGGCGTGAACCCACGAAGCCATTGACCCAAATTTTCAGCCAAGCACTTTGTAGTGGCTCTGCAATAGTATGGACTGTTTCTACATGGAACGGACTGGATACTCTAGTCCAACCAAAACCGATCGTTGAAGAAGTGGTAATTTTTGTCTACTTGGATAGACTTGCAGCCATACATGATCCAAAGGAACGGTCTAATTTTCGTGGATTGATGAGGCGCCGGCACAAAATTGTTCCGGATTGGTTTGAAGAAAAATTTTCACAATTCCTCGAGATATACAGGGTGAATCACCTAACATTTGCACCACAAATATTGCGTGAACGGAAAGTGTGATTGATGTGCGGTGTTCACAGAATGGATTAGTAGTCAGGAGCTCGTATTTTTAGCCAACTGACAGATTGTAATATTACTTAGAAAGTGTATTTCTTATGCAAACGTACAGATTTTTACATGGAGCAATGGTTGTTTCTATCATGCACTGGAAGTTTTGACACCAGCTGTGTACAAAGAATTATGAATGACATTTTTATCACGTTTAGTTTGGCATCTACAACCGTTCAAAGTTTCGGGGGCGGAGGCTGCGATAGCGTAGCTAACTGGCCGAGTGGCTAGCCCCTGGGGCACGGTCCAGTGTCTCATAACCACCAGCCAGTCAGCTACACTGTCATAGCGTCAGTCCCCAGAACTTTGAATGGTGTACACAGCTGGTGTCAAACCTTACAGTGCATGATAGAAACAACCATTGTTCCATTTGAAAAATTATATGTTTGCATTAAAAAAATACACTTTCTAGGTATTTTCACAATATGTTTATTGGTAACAATACGAGTCCTTGACTGCCAATACATTCTGTGAAAACCGCATAGCCGGCCGCGGTGGCCGAGGGGACTGAGGTGCGCCAGTCACGGTTTGCACGGCCACTGCGGTCGGGAATTCGAATCCCCCCCCCTTGGGCATGTATATTTGTGCCGTCCTTAGTGTTAGCTAGTTCATAAGTATTTTTTAAGTTTAGGGACTGATGACCCCGTAGTTAAGTTGCATAAGCTATACAAACATTTGAACATTTTTTAAAATCGCATACCCATCGCACTTTCTGTTTCCGCAATATTTGCGGTGCAAGTGTTAGGTGATTCATCTTGCATAGGGCAATTACATCGCCGTACATGAATCCCAGCAAACATTTTTCAGACATAATCGAAAGGTCGGTTCGTGTTCCAAATCTTACTCTGGCAATACTTCCACAATTTTGTGGATGTCTATAGAGGTAGAATAGTTCAATATTGCAGCATGTGACTGCGAACGTTTTGTTAAGTCTGCGCCAGGTTGAGGTGTTGCTCTTAGCCTTAGATTTGTTGTCGTCAGATGGTGACTTTTAGCGGAAAAAGTTGTAGGAGTTCAGATAATTACGTCGTTTCGAGGGAGTAGAATCCGAATTTTCGAAGACCCACCAAAATTTCGGCTCGCAAATTCCTCACAAACAAGTAAAAACGTCTCGTAGTATCAGGAATTTTCGTTTTTGACTCGGAAACGACGCGATTTACGGTGAGGTGTACTAGTTACTAATAGAAAGAGGATAATCTACGGAACTTTGTTCTTGATGCAATATACACATTCAACATTCAATCAATAGCAGGAACAGACATAGAATTGAATGGTGTGAAGAAGAAAGAAAGAATACGAGAGGTTAAAGGGCCATTTTCCCATCTTTATGTAACTTATTCATTGAAAAATCCATTGCAAAATTTAAAAGAATAACAAACGGAATTAAAATTAGCGGAAACACATGCTGCTGCGCGGCCCTAGATTGGGCAGAGTGCCCGTCCAACAGACAGCAAAGGTGGGCTGCTTAGTTTCCTTCAAAGGTACCCATACAAACAGTAATTATTGCAACGACAACTTCATACTAGACGGCGCTTAAATGCGGCACAACTTTACGAAAAGAGACACGTGACAGCACCCGGACAATCCAAGCTAGTGACCTAGTGAGCCCTCCGCCGATGCCGGCTTTTTTCAGCTTTCTGTAGTAACGTTGTATTTATTTGGTTTAGCACCACTACTAAATTGTGGTTTTGTTTGGTGTGAGGCTTTACGCCCTCTCTACTTGACAACTTTGTCGACAACTAATTTGTTTTCTTTTTTCTTTGCGATTACTGGCTTGTTTCGTTGTACGTCCAGAAGGCGCTTTGTGTTAATAAATTGAATATTTGTTAATTTTCATTTGTTAATTTCCTGTACTTCGCAGGACGCTTCCGTTTTACCGATCATGTAGTAGTGTTTGCTGAATCAGTAAAACAAGTGGAGTTTATTTTTCTAACATTCGCCAAAATACTGAGAGAATTTAATCCAATAATAAATTGGCATAAACAAAAACTATGGTAGTTGGGAAGATACAAGAAAATGCTAAAGTCGATATCAGTCTGTAAGATGACGCTCTAGAATGGGTCGGGAGCTTCTGTTTTCTGGTAAGCATAATCAGTCAAGATGACAAGTGTATTACAGATATGAAGAGTACTAAGCAAGCTTTTCAAATTAAAAGGAAATTACTTAGAGGCAACTATATGAACCTGAAAATTGGGAAAAAATTTGCCAAAACCTTTGTTTTCGGTGTCTTAACATATGAACGTGAAGCATGGACCCTGACAAAGGCAAAGTGACCGGAGGTAATGGAAATGGGCATTTTAAGGAGATTGACGAAAACAAGCTGTGTGGATAGAAACAGTATAATAATAATTTCGTGTGGCTCATAGGCCTGCTGCAAGTCTTTCAATTAGATGCCACTTCGGAGACTTGCGTGTCCCTAGCCTACCCCAATTATCCAACTGGGGAAAGGGGACCTACAGCTTATCGTGGAATCCGAACCACTTGCCGTTTCTGGCAACTCCATACATCGTTGAGGTGAAGGATGGGTTAAAACGCAAATTGAAAAAAAAGCATAAATCTCACCGGGTTTCTAACCCGCGACCTTTCGGTTTCCAGTCGAGCGCTTTACTGAAAGACCATCGGTCCCGACATAGAAATAGTAGTGATCAGATATTAACAGAAGTAAACCAGAGCAGAACGCTGAATAAAGTATAGACGGAGAAGAAAAGTAAAAATGATAGGACACAAACAGTACTTAAAGAATATACTTGAAGGAAAAGTTTTAAGGAGAAAACGAAGAGGAAAGCCTGAGCAAGAAGAAATGGCCCTAAAATGATATGAAGAATTGAAGAGGATGGCAGTGGAGAGATGGACGTGGCCAAATCGACAAGGCGTAGCCTTTAGTTAACGATGATGGCATCCAATACATATATTGTTCTTGGTCAAATTACAAAAAATTCCAACCCCCTGCTCTAAGAACGTTGTTTCATTACAGTGACTGTGTTCTAACTACTATTTGTCAAAACTATTGAATATAATAGACGCGCTGAATTAAAATTTGTGCTGTGGCCAGGATTCCAATCCAGGAAGACAAAGCGACTACGCGGACTGTCTTAAAGCACGTCTCCTTCCACACCACATAATTCTGTCTCAATGTTTTCTGTGATATACTTATCAAATTGCCGAGGCTATCCTATACTGGAATAGCACCGTAGCAAAGAACATGGCTGGGAACATTCCCGCCATGTTCCTCATGCAAAGGTTATATAAATAAGAATAATAATTCAAATCCGTGAGACATAATTGATTCATTATGCTAAAATTATCCAATATAATGAGAGCCGTTGAATTTGTGCTGTGGCCTAGATTCGAATCTAGGACTTCCTACTTACTAGGCAAATTTAATTCTACGCCTGTACTTATATTCAATATTTGTCAGTTCTTTAAATGGTATAGAAAGAAGTGATATACTGTAAAATTTTCACAAGCTGCTGCGTTTACTTCTATAATGCCCTTCCGTTTTGATTACTATGTGACAATAAAACTGAATTCTCATTACACATTTAAAAGGGCGCCGCAATTCCTAATATTTATGCGATTGTTACGGTTTTTACATACGCCTAGATGAAACGTATGACCATTCTTTTTAACAAGCATCAGAATTGCAGAAATAAGTAAATACTTTTGACGCATAGGAAACTTTTAGTTTTTAGCTTCCACCGCAGTAGAAGACTAAATACCAGTCTGACAAGCAGCATCAGTTTTCTTACGAACCTGCAACCTGCTTAGTTTTACTACGCTTTTATTAGCACTGAAATCGGTTATTACTTAGATCTATACGGATTTTACTCCTATTGCAGAAAATTAAGATCGAGGGCTCGTATAGGAAATTCGTTTGCTTTAGACAAAAATATAATGTTTAAGCTTTACGCAATTAAATCGTCAATTTTCATTACTTTAGTCGCATACAGTAATCGCAGTAAGTAAAATACGCTACATATCGGTTATTTTCATTAAACGTATGTAATGGAGAAAAGAGTTTACTCGACAAGTAGAACTGGTGTATGGGTATAATGAGTAGTCTATATTCAACTTTAACTGTGTATGGTGTTGTTACTAGCAATTCTGCTCCAGAAATGACTAACTGGAAAGAGAGCTGTCACGGTTACGAAAATACCTTTTATTATTTGCGATATCATCAGATTACATAGAAAAGATGTAGTAAACCATCATCAATTTAATTTACCACGTTCGTAGAGTGGTGTATTAGGAAACTGCGAAATGCGTTTCGAATGGAGTGGTAAATGGTAGCAAAGTTATGATAATTACCCGTGTATTGGAGCAGATTTTTATGCATTTGATTGTTTCTGACGTCATATCTCCTGAAATATGTCGTTCTATGATGTATTTTCGAAGGTACTTTCAGTAGTCTATGTTCACACTGAACAATGTCGCGAATGAGAGTAGTACAGACGTAATAAATCGAAAACGCATTTCTGATTGGACGGTATTTCATGAACCAAATTCTTTGAAACACGTCTACTGAATGTGTGGTCGTGTTCCATTTTGCGTTTTAAACTGTAAAAGGTCTACTTTCATTACTCTCAAGTGCTTCTCCACCATTAATTTAGTTTATCTGTACATCAATTATTTTATTCCTTCATTAATGAACCATGCCCCACGTTTATATACGTTTCCACCCGTGTAATTGCACTTGTGTGTTCGTATGAATGTGGAAAGTTGCTTTTAACATTGACTGACTGCCGCGCAATGGCGTACAGTCGCCGCTTTGTGTGTTGGTCCTCGTTTACTATAGTTAAAAACGCATGGTTTCGTATGTCGTCTGCACTGCCGTCTGCTAGGTAGCCAGAGACACCCTTACTTGACAAGATGGCGAAGTGGCTTGTTCTTAGTGTGGTACCAACATAATCATGGGCCAAGAGGTAACAAAAGAGACCTCTCTGGAACGGTAGTAGAGGGAATTATCCTCCTCAGGTTCGTAGACAGTAGGCTTTGAACGCACCCTAACATCTGATAGGCCAGGGAACGCTCTGCGGCTTGGCCTGAGGACGCACTCTTGCCGAGACCGCCGATGTATTTCGTGAAATGATGCTGCGGGGACGGCATGCTATTAGAACTTTACCTTACCTGTGATCAGGCATTCATGGGTTAATACTGAGAGATTTTCTTAAGTAATTCTTCCGCTATGCGAGGCAAAATGTTAATAATTTGTCAGAACTCTAGTAATTTAGTATAAATATAGTATTTGTATTTCAAATCTGGTAATCATTTATGTGTCTTGATTTCTCAAGTTAGAATACACGTGTGTGGCCTTCAGCCTTTAGGTAAACTTAGCATGTTTGAATTCTTTGCTGTCTTAAGTAACCTTTTCGTGTGGTGTCTGTTTCCGCGAGCATGGTAAATTCTCTCTCGAAATTTCTGGATTGATTCGGTCTTTCCTGTCTTGGTATGACCGACTGCACAATGTGATTTCGTAACGGTCATTACTTTGGCCTTCAGCCATGCTCTTTACTGATACCAGCTTTTTTCTATTGAATTCGCAGGTGTGCTTTACTCGTTTATTATCAATCAAATTCTTTTGTAAATTCTATTAAATTCACCGTGTTCGTACACCACGTATTACTCAAGGATAGTATTCCGCTGCCTCCCCACACATGAGTTTGTTCGTGCATAGTATAGTTTTAAATTGTGCTTGAAGACATCTGCCATCTCGTAAAAACGTCGCTGACGCTTCGTTTTGTAGCTTCCGTGAATTTTTCCCGATTGAGTAGGTGTAGCAAGCATTATGCATGTGTCTGTGATTGAATGAGTGTGCTTTCTTTGTACCCTGTGCATTTGCAAATATCCTCCCACGTTCCCACTATATTCAGGAGCCGCGGTATAGTAGCCGAGCGGTCTAAAGCGTCGCACTGCGGAGCGGGCGGTTGCTCGCCGTGGAGGTTCGAGTCCTCCCTGGGGCATAGGTGTGTGTGTTGTCCGTAGATTAGTTTTTCTAGGTTTAAATAGTTTGTACGCTACGGACTGATGACCACACAGTTTGGTCCGATAGATTTACAACCATTTGAACATATTCAGGAAGGGCAGAAACCCTTTTATTACGCGCAGTAACTTAATAATTTAATTCACTGTGGTACAAGGTATGTGCTTCATTGTGCTTATTTGGCCTCCCCACAATTTGATAGTTTATTTTTTTGCGTAGATAATAATCTAAAGTATCAAACCTCTGCTTTTTGATTTCATGCTTCCCGTCCCATGTTTATCTATCTATTCCTTCTTCTATATTATTTTTGTGTTTGTTGAAACGTTGGCTGCTCCCTTAAGGAGTAAGCAGTTACACAAATTTCCGTTGCGCAAGAACTGTGGCCACTGGCAAAGTAATTTGGAGCAGCAGTGAGTTTTTTATCTTGCCTTTTCTGATCTCTTCCGCCAGAGATTTTTAAGACAAAATTTAAGCTACTTTCATCTTCATGATCTCATATCTCATAAAATCAGGATATACTTGGTGTAATATATCATGCGAATACAGTTAGCACAGTAAAAGTAATAAATTGTTACGTCCTGCCAAATGCTGTAGTCCTACTACACGAACAGGAGAAAAGAATTAAGAGATAGACTTTCTTCCTTTCATCATTTCATTGGGATTGTCAGCGTGATAAAGTTTCGTAAATCTTTGAAATTATGTGTAAAGCTTGTTGCAAAACAAAAAGTGCTCACATTTTCAAATACGGGTTGACGATTGTGTGGTACTTTATGGCTGCTGGAACCCAACTAGCGTTGCGTTCAGCCTGCCTGGTGCAAATCTTTTTAGATGACGGCAGTTCGGCGACTTGCGTGTCGATGACGACTCAACACCCAGTCCCCGAGCAAAGAAAATGTCCGACGGTACCGGAAATCGATCCGGACTCCCTGCGTGCCAACGCACTAGACTACGGAGACGGACAGTAGTGCATGAATGAAGTCATCAATCAAGCGTTGCATGATGAGGCAGTTTACATCGTTTGTGACGTTATGTCTCCTACACTATACGTCATCTGTTGTTTGTACCCCCACAGAAGTCCATTAGTATGGGAGGAGTCGCGGAACAGTGCCAAATGATAAAGCAGTTTTTCGGGAATGTCATATCTCCTACGTCGTAGGTGCTTTTGAACCTCAATGAGATTGTTGTTTCAGGATAAGGAATACCTGTACCAAGTTTGGTAAATCTGAAGGAACTGAGATACCAACAGCCGTATGTATAATGAAGTATTTATTCTATTACAACCAGTTTCGGCATTCCACTATGCCATTTTCAGGTCCCTACATGGGAGCATGATATCCAAAAGTAGGTATACTAAAACTGGATTAGTGGACTTCGTCTCTTAATTGGAAACAACAACAGTTGCCGAAACTGGTTGTAAGAGAATAAATACTTCATTATACATACGGATGTTGGTATCTCAGTTCCTTCAGACTCTTGACTAGCCGCTGTCCCGTTTCCACCACCGATGATGGATTCAATAAGTTTGGTTAAAGTCGAAACATCAGTTTAGGAGGACATGTGGAACACACACACACATTAACGACGCGTTTCGCCCTTTGGGGGCATCATCGGATTACATATGGTGAACAAGCTGCCTCGAGATATGCAATGTAAAATTGTTAAGAAACAAACGTCATCAGGAGCCAACCACGCCTCTGAAGGCACAGCGTGTAGTGTATATTGCTACTGCTCTACCACGTGACGTTTGTTTCCCAATAATTTTACATTTTATATCTCGAGGCAGATTTGCCCGACAGTTGTTCACCATAAGTAATCTGATGATGCACCAAAAGGGCGAAACGCGTCGTAAATGATACATACCATTTACAAAATCGTGACTGCGGTCTTTCTATAGGGACACAAAAAGGACTCAGTTCGTTGTAATTGACGGTAAGTCATCGAATAAAACAGAAGTGATATCTGACGTTCCACAGGGAAGCGTTATAGGTCCCCCACTCTTCCTCGTGTTTATAAACGATTTAGGAGACAATCTGAATAGCTCCCTTAAACTGTTCGTGGATGATGCTGTAGTTTATCGGTTAGTGACGTCAACAGAGGGTCAAAAGCAACTGCAAAGCGATTTAGACAAAATTTCAGCATGCTGCAAAAATTGGCGACTGACACTAAATAAGGAAAAGTGTGAAGTAAGACACATGACCACTAAAAGAAATCCGCTGAACTTCAATTGTGCGATAAATCAGTCAAACCTTAAGGTCGTAAATACTAGCAAATACCTAGGAGTTACAATTACGAACAACTTAGACTGGAGAGAGCACAAAGGAAATATTGTGGGGAAGCCGAATGAAAGGTTACGTTTCATTGGCAGAACGCTTCGAAATGCACCAGCTCCACCAAAGAGACTGCCTACATCACACATGTGCGTCCTCTCTTGGAATACTGTTGCCCCTTGTGGGACCCTCACCAGGTGGGTCTGACGGAAGACATTGAAAAGGTTCAGAGAAGGGCAGCTCGTTTTGTTTTCTCACGTTACGAGAAGCGTCACGGAAAAGTTGCACGAATTGGGGTGGAAATCATTAAAAGAAAGACGTTATTCATTGCGGCGTGATCTGTTTGCGAAGTTTCAATCACCGACTTTTAGTTCTGAATGTGAAAATATTTTGCTAGCTACTTAGGGAGACATGACCCTCCCAATAAAATAAGAGTAATCAGATCGAAAACGGAACGATTTAGGTGGCCTTTCTTCCCGCGCGCTATTAGAGAATGGAACGGTAGAGAAAAGTTATGAAAGTGGTTAATGAACCCTCTGCCAGGCACTTAAATGTGATTTGGAGAGTATCTATGTAGATGTAGATATTAATTTTTACAGCCACTTGCGGTCGTATAAAAGGGGAAAATTTCTTAGTTCTCCTGGTGCAATAAATGCTCCAGCTTCCCGCTTGCAAACAAGTTAAAGCTTAAAGAGAACCTCCAGAGTGCAATTGACGCCCTGCGACTTATCGACTCGGCTTTAAATGACGCCGTCAAACGTTTGGCAGCAGAGGGCGGTGGCCGGCCGTTGCTCTGACCCCGAGGGGTTTCGGCGCCACGGCCGCAGAGCTCCTCAGACCCCTATTGACTATTGTGCTCTTTGAGTCCCGCTTTCTCACGGCTGCACCAGCGGCGGGGCGAGTTCTTCCTCCAGCGACATAAATTGGCTGCTTTTCTTCATTGAAAGGTTCCCGTAACAACACTTTTCGCAGGTTAAAGAGCGATTACGAGCACTCCATCTGTACGTTGTCGATGTCTTCAGAAGAATAGTCCTGTTTTCGTCGTCTCCAAATCAGTTACCAACTAGACAAAACTATCAATAAAGTTCTTCTGGTTATGAGACCGCGTCGTCATTTTATAAACTATACCGACGTTTCGGCCACTGTTGCAGGCGGCCTTCATCAGGGTCGGTCTGACTGCTGAATATACGATAACTTGGGGTTTATACAGCAGCGGATGGGGGAAAGGAAAGTGGACGTTGGTTTTCCTTTATTGGTGGTTATATTATTGCATGCCATTAGTGGAAAGCGGCAATGATGATTGGCGTTTTAAAGGCTTGTTTTCCATATGTTGGAGGTTGAATTCTCCCCCCTTATTGGTCAAAACGGACGTTTCCTATTGGCTTTGGCATTACAAGTTGCTATTGGCGGTATAGACCTGAGAGAACGGACCGCGGTTGTGGCGTGCCGCTGTTGACTTGTCGCCTGGCGCAGACGGCGGCTGTTTGAAACAATCCATCTCTTTCAATGGCGATCTCTCACGTTTTTGGGGTGTTCAGTCCGGAGACTGGTTTGATGCACTTATCCACTATACTCTATCCTAATCAAGCCTCTTCAACTCATCATGTATTTAAATCTGCTGACTGTATTCGTCTCGTGGTCTCCCTCTGCGATTGTTATCCCAATACTTCCACCCAATGCTAAATTCACGATTTCTTGATGTCTAAGAATGTGTATAATTCGATCCCTTCCTTATCCAAGGTACGACAGAAATTCCTTTTCTCCACAATTTTGTTCAGTACCTCCTCATTAGTTATGCGATGTATCAGCCTAATCTTCAGCATTCGTCTGAATCACTACATTTCAGAAGCGTCTATCCTCTTCTTGTCTGTGCTATTTATCGTTTACTAGCTTACACCCGCGGCTCCGCTCGCGTATTGGTTGATTATGATAATGCGCGAAACGTCAAATCGATTTTTTTAAAGAAAGTAATTAAAAGAAATCTCTTTTTTACTACTTTATTTATTTATTCTGTTTCCTTATTCGTATGCTTATCCTTATAAAGAAAGGGCTGAAGACATTGCAGCACGCATAGACCAAAGATATGGTCTGTGGCAGCACGTTTCGCTGTATGTAACCTCCTTGCTATAGAGTCGCAAACGTTATCGCTGGTCTTCAGTCCGATTTTTTTAATAATTTGACTACTTTCAACCACCATATTTCCATCCCCTATAGCTATCGGCATGGAACTGCCATGGTGTACAATGGGAGACTTCGGACAACAATTACGCACACACCATTCGTTTACGTTCTGTAGTTTTCGCTGCAGAGTGAAATATTAACACACACACACACGTAGAATTTAATATCCATCGAAACTTTCCATCCCAATATACTCCACACTTTTATCGTTATCAACCATCAAGCAATAAAACAATTTTCAAAGAATAATTATAATTTTCAAAGCGTAATTATTATTCCGAATTTCGCGTTATATTATTCAAATTACTAAATATCTATAGGTTTCAGAAATTACAGCAACCAGTCGCCTTTTGTTTCTTCTTAATGAAGATTTATTTAAACCATTACCGGTTTCGAGCTGCCTAGCAGCTCATCTTCAGATGGTATAAAATATTACAAGTTACATTTCAATCTGTGGTAGGGCAGAAAACGAGAAAATGGTAAACACTAATTTTGGTAGGCTATACTTAAATTACAATAAAAGTTTGTCTTTAAGACATTACTTACAGTTATGCACTTTACATGTAGTTTGTCCATATTTGGTCCGCTTATTGATAGAATATCAGAACACTTCTTTTCCATCATCATGCCACAACAAATCACACGAATTTTAGGTGGTAAAATTAATAAATATTTCACACACATTACTTTTTAGCCACTAGTATAACTTACTTTATTAATTTTACCACCTAAAATTCGTGTGATTTGTTGTGGCATGATGATGGAAAAGAAGTGTTCTGATATTCTATCAATAAGCGGACCAAATATGGACAAACTACATGTAAAGTGCATAACTGTAAGTAATGTCTTGAAGACAAACTTTTATTGTAATTTAAGTATAGCCTACCAAAATTAGTGTTTACCATTTTCTCGTTTTCTGCCCTACCACAGATTGAAATATAACTTGTAATATTTTATACCATCTGAAGATGAGCTGCTAGGCAGCTCGAAACCGGTAATGGTTTAAATAAATCTTCATTAAGAAGAAACAAAAGGCGACTGGTTGCTGTAATTTCTGAAACCTATTTCAATAAACAGTCGCAGGTTCCTACACAATGGATAAAAGTTTCATTTTACTAAATATCTATCAGATCGCTATAAAACCATGCCTAAAACCTTCCTCACGTATAAATTAGTAAGTTTACAAATATTTAAGACTCTGCGCCTTGCCGTTCGGACGTGATAAGCGTACACCGAACAGACACTCACATTTATATATATATATATGGCTTGTGGTTCAGACGTGATAAACGTACACCGAACAGACATTCACATTTATAGATATAGATGTTTCATTCACGTGCAAGGCTAAACATACAAATGCCTTCAGAAGGGACTTCCATACATTTAAATTAATATTCAATGTTAACAAATTTCCCTTCTTCAGAAACTCTTTTGCCGGCCGCGGCGGCCGAGGAGACTGAGGCGCTCCAGTCACGGTCTGCACGGCCACTACGGTCGGAGGTTCGAATCCCCCCTCGGGCATGGATAATTGTGGCGTCCTAGTTCGTAAGTAGTTCATAAGTAGTTTGTAAGTTTAGGGACTGATGACCCCGTAGTTAAGTCCCATAAGCTTGACAAACATTTGAACATTTTTTTAAACTCTTTTCTAACCATTGCAATTCTGCATATCATGTCCTCTGTACTGCGAATACCGTATGTTATTTTACTGAGCAAGTAACAAAACTCGTCCACCATATTTATTCTTTCGCTATTTAATTCCTTCAGTATCGTCTCATTTTCTTAAACTGCAATCCATTACCTTTGTTTTACTTATTTTACTGTCAATCTTATACGCTCCTTTCCGATCAATTGCTCTTCCAGATCTTTTTCTGTCAGCAATTCTTATCAATTTATTAATATGAATAAATTTATATTTTTGGTAATAATTAATAATTTCGTCAGTGCCTTAGTGCAAGTATTGAAGTTGGACGCAACTTCGGCGACTTGCGTGTCCCTAAAACACCCCAGTTATTCAACCAAGCAAACGGGACCTAGAGTTTGATAAGATCACTAAGATCTCCCCCTGTGGGACTATTCATTGAAGTTTCAAGGGTTGGAACTGATGCCACGTTGGTTTCTCTACTCACATGTAGCAGTATGTCCTCCAGATCGTTATCCAGCATATCTAATGACTTTTTTGTCCAAATTTCTTATCCTACAAACTCTGACAACACAGTTCGGTGAATAGTCCTGTAACATTAACTTAGATGAACTATCAACTACAGTTGCTTTACTGTCCTTCGAAATAACCACCTCCCATAACTATCAGCCGCTGAGCAATGCGATGTATGTCCTCGAAACTTAGCACAAAGTTTCCTCTTGGGGTGGTGTTCAAAATTTGCACCACTTCCTTTATTGCCAGAAACTGTTTGACGATATTTGCTGTGTGTGGGCGAGCGTAGTCGTCCGCCATACTCGACGGATCTCAATCCTCCAGACTTCTTCCTGTTCAATCGAATCAAACACGCTTTGAAAGGAAAGAAAGAATGTTCAAATGTTTGTAAATCTATCGGACCAAACTGCGTGGTTATCAGTCCGTAGCTTACAAACTACTTAAACTAAGGTAAACTAACCTTAAGACAACACACACACTCATGCCCCAGGGAGGACTCGAACCTCCGACGGCGAACAATCGCGCGCTCCGCAGCGAGGCGCCTTAGACCGCTTCGGCTACTGCACCGCGGCGAAAGAAAAGAGATTTGACGATATTCTTGACATCCAACGAAACATGACGAGGCTTTTCAGCACTGTTCCAAACAAACACGTGGTGCAAAGCTTCCAGGAAATGTATCGCAAAGCTCAGCGGTGCATAATAATGGCAGTGGCGGATACAGTGGCGGATACAGATTGCTTTTTTTTTTTTTCTGGAGGCGGGGAGGGGCACATGGCTGAGGAGGGTGAACATTTCCTTAAAGGCGCTGTGAGACTAACTTTAAAATGCACACTCACAGACACTTATATATTAGAAACAAACTTTACTACAGTCATTATCACATATAAATGATATAGGAAATTCCCAAAATATGATCCAAAGCCACAGTCTCTTCTTAGAAAAAACGTTAATATACTTCCACCTAGCTATTAGTTTCTGTGTTTTATGGCGTCATTTCCAAGTGTCCATTACTACAAGAAATATTACAATGATTAAACGACATTAAATATTGAAAAGTTTCAAAATTTATCACAAAATAAAAAGAACACAGAATTTAGAGTCTGAATGGCCTGTGTTCAGCTGTGAACAAATTTGTTTAATCCTTTATCATCATAAAGGATGAAACACTTGCCCACAGCTGAGCACAGGGCATTCAGGTTCTGAATTTAATTCGATTTGTAACTGTTTATCAGCTTGCCCAGATGGGGATATGCGAATCCCTATGCACAGGGAGCCATGGGAAATTGGCATTGGTTGCTCCACATATTTATAACTTTGGAATAGTTGGACTATAAGATTGAATACGACTGACCACTTGAAAAACCCAAACAACTACATAACACGGTCGAAAAATACATTTTTTTACAATGACGTCCATAGGATTATGATATTAAATGTGCCAAACGAATTTTTAAAAAATCGCACGGACGTGTTTTACGGCCCACTTTAGATTTGTAGTTTTATAAGCTTTTGAAAATATTTTGGACCAAAATAATAAAAAAATTAAATAAAAATAGTGTCTGAAACCCTTTTAGGGAAGAAATTAGGTAGGGGCGGGCTCCGAAACACCAACCTTTACGACCTTTAACATCATAGTCCAATGCCTTGCCCACTACGCTACGGCTATCAAACGGAAAATGAGTCCTTTAATCTGATAATATTGATGGCCGTTATTAACTGATGCTAATATGGCATTTGTAGATACTAGATTATCATTTATCGTACGAATAACGATGTGTTTTTGTTAATTCTTCAGTGCGCCATTGCTTTGAAATGACAACGTGTAAGTTACAATAAGAAAATCATCGAATACGCAACGCAAGTTGGCGTATGCCAGAGAGAGTTCTGGGCGAGGAATGTCACGTGACATCTCCGAACGAATGGTTTTCGTTAATTCAATGGAGGGTGTCAAATCTCCGTTATTTTTGCAAATATGTCTCAAACGATACGAGATATCAATAAAACATAAGGGAGCTAAGTTGTAGAGAATTTTCTCCTCCACCAATTAGGTTATTCAATTTTTGTGTCAGATGAACGGTTCGTTTGCAATTATAATTATATTACAAAAGGCTTAGTTTGGTATTACTACCGTAGTTTTTGGCCGAAAAATTTGAAAAAGGGAGGTTCTGGTCTCTGGCGGCCTACAATCATGTCTGTAAAATTTTGTGCTGATCGATTGAACGGTTCGTCTTAAAAACAGGGAACACATTACGGACAGACAGACAGACAGACAGACATACATCCAAAATCGCCGTTATTTTTGCAAATATCTTTGAAACATTACGAGATATGAAAAAAAAAAAAAAAAAAAAAAAAAAAAAAAAAAAAAAAAAACATAAAATTGCAAAATTGTAGAGAATTTTCTCCTCTACAAATTCGGTTATTCAGTTTTCGTGTCAGATGAATAGTTAAGCCGTTTTTCTTTTTTCATTTAAATTTCGAGTTGTCAAAAGACGAACCTTAAGTGGACGAAAATGTTTCTGTGAGGCTAGGTTGTGGGAGCGGTGGGTAGTTGGTGGATGAAGTTAACCAAGCATAGGTAGTTCAGGTTCTATTTGTTTTAATTAAGATATCACACACATATGATATTACAAGACAGTCCAGAGAAGTGATGCAAGGCATAAGGCCAAGTTGAGAGAAGCAATTTTTTTTTTTTTTTATAAGGCTCCAAATTTAGTAAAAGAACTCTTTAAATTGCAATAAAAGACACAATGAGCCCTGCAATTTAAACGAAGGTGAAAAATTTTAAATGAAAAGCAAGCCTTGTAAATACAATATTACTTACAAATGACACCTGCTATTTAAATGAAAACAGCTCAGCTTACTTATCAAACCACACTAAAGTAGGGCTCCAAAATTTAAGTGATCACAGCCCTTTAGAAATACAATTACCAAAACACACTAAAGACGAGATCGAAAATTTAAGTAAAGTCTGAGTTTAGGAACAGTTTCCTCCATTTATACCCCAACCAGTTTCTGAAGATTTCTAGAAGGTCGGAATTAGAAGCTGACTCAGCTCGATTCTGCTGCCGCCAACTTATCTTTCGAGTGAAGAACAAAAGAGAAATTAGGGTTCCTTCAGAAGCGTACAGGCAAGTTGTATTTGTAAGTCGGGCACAAAATAATACGGATAGTAATGGTTTGAGGTACACTCCGCCACGTCCCTATCGGTGGATTGCGGAGTAAATTTGTATATGCCAACGAAGTGGCAGTGCTATTGTTGAAAAGAAGTATAAAGCAGGTAGTCAGAAATTGCCCGTCGGTTCCTGGAAGTAGCGCCCGACAACAGCAAACTACCATTAATTATACCAAGCGCATGCTTTCCCGTCAACTAATTAAAAATGATTGATGAAATTGGCTCTCTGAAAAAAAAACTGTTTCATCTTTCTTATTTTTCTATGGAATTTAGTGATATAGAGCAGGAATATAAATACTCACGCTTTTAATTCAGCCCTTGTTGCTTTATCTTCCTTATAAACCAACTAAAATACATCTTCTTAAAGGTTTGTCTGTGTCATATGTACTCCAACTCGTTTCCTAAATATTTATCTTGATATGAGTTATCCATTTTTATAGCCCATCTCTTCTGGACTAGGCAGTTGTTACGTGAAAGGATCGCTAGATGTGAGAACCGTCGTTCCTCCTTGAGAGATATCCAAAGAACAGAATCACACACAATGTGAGTTTCTAGGAAGGTGCTAAGTCCTTGAGTCGGTTTTCTTGTTGTTGATAGCAGAAACCATGAAACCTAAATCATAAAAGCACGAAGTTGTAACTAGTGACTACTAGTAAAACCTTGGTCTCAAAAGAGAATGCTTACTTACTGTAGATATTAATCACCTGCAGAAATTTATGTTCCAGTTCTCGAATTCTCTTACTCCTTGATCTTTATAGCTCTGAATATTTGTACTGGTGAACACCTAAAGCATTAATAATGATTTTTCCCCTTAATTGAACCTGCAGACAGTTTAAACGTTTATTAAGTGCGAACTACGAAATTTAAATTTTTTTCGTAATAATCTCTGGAACTCTGTATATGATGTTCACAAGGTCAACTGCACACGATCAATAAACAATTATTACGACCAAATCTTTCCTTAGAGCGAGGAGTTTCGTACATGAATAATCTCATCACTGTTTCAGATACGTTATGCAGTATAACGGAGAATATGCATCATGTACCACGTCTTCCCGCTATGACGGCGTCTGTCAGAATATTTCACACGTTTGATTCCATAGAAAAGATTCATTTCCATTATCTATGCCTTATCAAACTTTTTGAGGTTGATTGTTGCAGCATGTTCCCATTAGTCCAACGTATAATTTTATTCAGTATCTGTATTCCCCTAAATACGCGATCCACAACATTCCAGAGCCAGAAATTGCTGTATATGGTGCTTGATGGGACAGATTGATCCTTGACTACCAGACGCAAAGTTTGCCTTTCATCAGGAGTTGTGGTGCGACTCAGTGCTTTAGTTGGAAAAAAATTTTAGTCGGTACTCTGCTCATTCACATGGAGTGAGTCAAATGGACATTTTCAGGAAATCAAGAAATTAAAGATTTATGCTTGTGAGTACATTAAAAAATATAATTTATAGATTTGAAACACATTTTTATTGTATTCAAGGTAGATGAGGATACCACTCATCGTAACTACTCAAGAGTGGCGTTCCAGAAGACAATAAGACTGCGTGTTGCTGCCGGCTATTAAAAGCAGACTCAAATCACAAGCAAACCATTACAAACTGCGTGGATCTTTTATAGACGGAACCAAGCGTTTAACGCCGTAAGAAGCAAAACTGGCAGCGTGACGAACAGCTGAACATGTTCAAACAACTTACGGGTATGCTGCCGGGTGACGACGTCGACAACCGCCGATATTTCGGCAGGAGAACACCCTGCCATTCTCAAGGCACAACTGCACTTAAGGAAGCAATGTGCAAGCGTATTTAATACCTCGGTTTGCAAAGTGTAAACAAGGAAGATAACACACAGCAGAGTCAACACAACCAAAGGAGACCAAACATCAAAAAAGAATATCGATAGTGACTTAATCAACAGGTGAGGCAGCATTAATTTATCCCTCTGTTTTTTGACGAGGGACAGTGCCGGATTCCAAGCAGAATTTAAACAAAAACCACCATCTCTGTTTATAAGGTCGCTTGCTAGTTTAATTTCAACAGCTTCCTTAATAACACTATCCCAATAGGTGGAGGTGCATGCCAGGATCTCCGTGTTGTTGTATTCCATGGGATGACCGGTGTCAAGACAGTGTTCTGCAACAGCGGATTTGTTGGGCTGTTGTAAGCGCGTGTAACGTTTATGTTCAATACACCGGTCTTCCACAGTCCTGATTGTCTGACCAATATATGACATGCCACAACTGCAAGGAATACGATATACACCTGCCTTAAGCAAACCAAGATCATCCTTTACGGACCCCAACAGGGCCTTTATCTTAGAAGGTGGTCGAAAAACACCTTTCACATCATATTTCCGTAAAATACGACCAATCTTGTTGGAAATACTTCCTGCGTAAGGCAAAAAGGCCATAGATTTAGGTGCCACTTCATTACTATCATCACTCACCCGTTGCACAGAAGGCTGATAGCGCAATGCACGTTTTATCTGTCTCTCACTATAACCATTCTGACGAAAGGTCACCTCGAGATGGGACAACTCAGCTGACAAAGTTTCAGGGTCTGAAATGACATGTGCCCTGTGAACCAAAGTACGAAGTACTCCTTCACGCTGAGCTGGATGGTGACAACTATCAGCTCGCAGATACAAAACTGTGTGAGTAGGCTTCCTATAAACAGAATGTCCCAATGTACCATCAACCTTCCTTCTGACCAACACATCAAGGAAAGGAAGGCAGCCATTCTGTTCCACCTCCATTGTGAACTGAATATTCGGGTGGATTGAATTTAGGTGTTCCAAAAAACCATTTAATTCTCACTACCATGAGGCCAAACACCAAAAGTGTCGTCTACATATCTGAGAAAACACGCAGGTTTCAGAGTCGCTGACGCTAAAGCACGTTCCTCAAAATCCTCCATAAACAAATTGGCAACAATAGGTGACAACGGGCTTCCCATTGCAACTCCATCAGTTTGTTCATATTACTGACCATTGAATAAAAAGTAAGTGGAAGTCAGCACATGTCGAAAAAGGTTTGTTAACTCGACACCAAACTTAACCTCAATTAGCTGGAACGAATCTGTCAGAGGAACGCGAGTGAAGATTGAGACAACATCAAAACTCACTAAAATAACATAAACGTTACACGCGCTTACAACAGCCCAACAAATCCGTTTTTGCACTGTCTTGACACCGGTCATCCTATGGAATACAACAACACGGAGATCCTGGCATGCACCTCCACCTATTGGGATAGTGTTATTAAGGAAGCTGTTGAAATTAAACTAGCAAGCGACCTTATAAACAGAGATGGTGGTTTTTGTTTAAATTCTGCTTGAAATCCGGCACTGTCTCTCGTCAAAAAACAGAGGGATAAATTAATGCTGCCTCACCTGTTGATTAAGTCACTATCGATATTTTTTTTTTTTTTTTTTTTTTTTTTTTTTATGTTTGGTCACCTTTGGTTGTGTTGACTCTGCTGTGACTTGTACTTTGTGTGTTATCTTCCTTGTTTACACTTTGCAAACCGAGGTATTAAATACGCTTGCACATTGCTTCCTTAAGTGCAGTTGTGCCTTGAGAATGGCAGGGTGTTCTCCTGCCGAAATATCGGCGGTTGCCGACGACGTCACCCGGCAGCATACCCGAAAGTTGTTTGAACACTCATTACGCCAGGAAAAGTTAAAGTCTCACAGCTGAACATGTGCACAACCAGCCGGTTGAAGAAGCACTTGTCCAAGAGATTAAAATTCGCTTCTATTTTAGTTACTAGTGCTACGACACATTATTTTATAATCCCTAACTGACTACAGTGCGAAAA
This sequence comes from Locusta migratoria, assembly GCA_026315105.1. Classification (NCBI taxonomy): domain Eukaryota; kingdom Metazoa; phylum Arthropoda; class Insecta; order Orthoptera; family Acrididae; genus Locusta; species Locusta migratoria. The sequence continues at coordinate 196,099,480 of CM048744.1, read as the reverse complement.
AGACGGTTACGTGACCATAATATCCACGGTAAATATTTTAACTTGACATTGAGTCGTTCTCAAAACGTGTCGTGCTAAGCATGAAAACATACATAACTCGTGCAGTGTTTCATGATTCAATCAATGTAAATTAAATCAAAATGTTGCGTTGTACTGTCCCTTACATTTTTCAAAGGATTTTTGGAATTTCGAACTTTCTTTCTTCAACAAATAGGCAACGATATTGCATGCAAAAGACTTTGCGTATGTACTGACATCTCTTTCAAGCAAGTTTCTTAAACGCTTTGGAGGCGGTAAAAAGCATTTCCTCTGTCTCAATTCAGCGTAGTCGGAACTCTCCATTGGCTAATTCGAACATCTGACAGCCAGAATCAAATGTTCAAATGTTTGTATAGCTTATGGGACTTAGCTACGGGGTCATCAGTCCCTAAGCTTACAAACTACTTATGAACTACTTACGAACTAGGACGGCACAAATATCCATGCCCGAGGGGGGATTCGAACCCCCGACCGTAGTGCCGTGCAGACCGTGACTGGAGCGCCTCAGTCCCCTCGGCCACCGCGGCCGGCAGCCAGAATTGTGCGAAAGTGCAATATCAATGCTTCGATGGTTATGATCTCAGCTCGAACTAAGTTAAAACTTTCCAATTTTTCCTTCCGAAATCCATTCGACAATTTACAGTAGGTCTATTTCTTTTACAGATTTAAGAAACAATTTTAGCCGGTACGCTAATGGCGAGTTTGAGTTTTAGGCGGTACTCCTACCGCCCCGTACCGGCACAACTAAAGCACTGGTGCGCCTAGATGGAGCGCAGTCTGTCTCGGTGCTCCGTCATTCCCACCTGCATATCCAGATTACTTCTCGGCAACACAATCACTTTGGTTGGTGCGACATGTCACCGGTTCCTCCCAGCTCTTCCTCCATCGAACTCTGAAATTTGGTCGGAAGAGGCTCGAAGTCTTTTACGAGGCATACTGAAGATGCTTACGCGAAACAACAGCAAGAACGGACAGTTCCAGTACTCACACCCGGCCGTCTGTTCCCCCGGCATATAAAAAAAAAAAAAAAACGCTTTTAATGTGCCCAAGGCGTGTCCCGGCATAAGATTTCTCCATATATACAGGGTATATAAAAAACGATGGCGCAAACTTACACGATTGAAAGTACACAATAATATAAGCAAAAATATCCCACTAAACATGGGTCCACCTACGAGCAGTTTGCGAGATAATTACGACTGTTTAGATTAGAACAGATTACATTAATACTTTTTCCATAGAGCAAACCATAATGGTGTGGAACGTGTCTCTACAATATATTACATTACACAAAACATTACACGACACAAATATATCTTATATTATTTTTATATATACTTTTTATTACTTTCATTTTTTAATACATATATGGTGTTTCACTAAGTTTGTTTGCCTCTGTAACCTATAAAATAATAGGTGACGGGAAATTTTAATGCGGTAGGTCAACACAAGAAATGTTACACATTCTGCGGAGCTATGAACATAGTTTATTGTATCATTTTCCATAGAGTTACAGCACAAAGATATATTTTTTTAATGGAACAATAGCTTTTTCTATCGTGCATTGGATTTGTAAAAACCAGCTGCGTCCAAATCAATTTAAACTACATTCCTATCACTGTTAGTTTGGGAGTTACAACCCATCAAAGGTTCAGGTGCAGATACCACAAACACTGCGCATAATGCAATGCGCCTTCTAAATGTGGTGCGGCCGAGTTGTAACATCGCCGGTGTCACGGAGCGAGAAGCTTCCTCTATGCGCTGTTAGACTGCCGACTGTCGCCGCATACGGTCGTATATGTTCAAAATGTTCAAATGTTTATTAAGCCTATGGGGTCATCAGTCCCTAAACTTACAAACTACTTATGAACTCTTTACGAACTAGGACGGCACAAATATCCACGCGCGAGGGCGGATTTGAACCTCCGACCGTAGTGGCCGTGCAGACCGTGCCTGGAGCGCCTCAGTCCCCTCGGCCACAGCGGCCGGCCATGGCCGTATACCCGACATTTGGAGTCACACAAACATCCGGGGCTCAACATACCACAGTTACTGACATCGGATGACGATGGTATACACGAACAACAGCGCATCGAGGAAGCTTCTCGCTCCGTGACAACGGCGACGTTACAACTCGGCCGCACCACATTTAGAAGGCGCATTGCATTATGCGCAGCGCTTGTGGTATTTGCCCCTGAAAATTTGAAGGGTTGTAGCTCCCAAGCTAACAGTGATAGGGTACGGCCTTACTGAACGGCTCCCCGCTAGCTGCTCGGCCGCTTAACTCGCAGCGGTCGGACCGCGCGCGCTGCAACGGCGCGATGGCAGCTGGTGGTGGCCAAAGTGCGCAGTCAACCGCGCGCCGGCTGATGCCAATACATGACCAAAATTATTTTTCGATTTTCTTGCTGAAAAAATACTGTGTGTGTATGAAACAAAGCTACATCGCACTCTCGTATCAGTTTTTCGATAAAAATTCTCCTTCTCCTGTAAAATAAAAAAAAAAAAAAAAATAAATAAAAAAAAAAACACCTCTTTCGGTTTTGTGCATTTTCCTTGACGTAGGATACTTCTCACTCGATTCTGAGGAAACTAATTGTCGTACACTAAAGTTTTGCACATCTTGCAGGCTAACATAACAGCTTCATAACGGAGTGTCTGTTTTTTCTATATTCGCCATAGTTATTACGATTCTTAATTTTCAATAAACCTATCGCATAACATTTGAAGATTTTGCAGTGAAAAATACAGTCGCTGATTACTTTTCGTTTGGTTAACTTTAGGTTATACATTGCTGCGTACGAAATGTAGCCAACATTGTGAAATAGTTTTTAAAGCTGAAAAGACATCGCTCCAGTATATCGAACAGGGTGTTGAAATTTGAGGGCGCTAGCGCCGCGCGCTCTCCTTCGGCGCGCCATGTGCACAACTGCTGAGCCTCTAGCCTGCAGCTCAGTCAGTCAACCTTCGTAATAAATGACATGCCCGAACCAACAGAAAATTACTTTAAAAATAGCACAGTTGATCTGGGACAGATGCCAGTTCTCTAACTCGTTCGGATAAAAAAAAGGACAGTAAATCTGGTTCTTTGTATTATAGTTACAAATATTGGATTGCTAGCTTTCACTGACGGAAAATTGCAAGTTCATAATGGAGACTGTAGGCTTCTAAGGAAAAGAGAATGCTAGTGTTTTTGTTAAATGCCCCTTCCTACATGCAATAGAAATGGAAAGACTAAAATTAGCAGTACAATTTTTGACAGGATCCAATAGCAACCATTTAAATGTTACCCAAGGCGCCGCAGCATTTTTTCTTTGAATCAATAGTTAATTAGACATTCTCCACAAAGAACAACAGCAGGGAACACTAAAGATGTTTACAACGGCACTGTTAAGTTGGAATATGCAGTTCGAATGTGCAGCTTAAGTGCATCTTCTTTCTAATTGAGTTTAATGCAAGTAAGTCAGTGGCGCTATAATAAAACTGCTGTTATAACTTGGTACCATCCACGGATGATGATAACAAAAAAAAAATGTTTTGATCGCAAATTGCATAAAATGCGAAAACTGGACTTACTAGTTGCTGTCATGGGGAAGTAACCGTTAGACCACGACAGGAAAAAAATTGTAACTGCTGTCCTTTAATCTCAATATACATACAATGTAACTATATAAGGCTTTCTATAGTCCATGGTGTGGCTTATACAGCAACCAGTCAAATTCTAATTTCAAATAAAAACAGTTTTGGTTGCAAAGTGGTTTTATTAATTAGCAATGACGCGTTTCGCCCTCACAGCAGAGTATCATCACATTACCTGCATGACAAACGTTACGCAAATTACTACAACAGCCCCTGTTTCACTACTTTAAATGTTGTAGTAATTCTTATGTAACGTTTGTCATGCAGGTATGATGGCCTGCTGTGAGGGCGGAACGCGTCATTGGTAATTAATAACACCACTTTGCAACCAAGACTGTTTTTACTTGAAATTACATTGTAACTAACAGTATACCGTCTGTCAAATTGCGTGTATTTTGAGATTACAGTAGGACAGCAGTTACAATTATTTCACTATCAAGGTTCCTAATCACATACCGACATTTTGTACCATTCGCCGGCCGCGGTGGCCGAGGTGGCTGAGGCGCTCCAGTCACGGCCAGCACGGCCACTACGGTCGGGGGTTCGAATCCCCCCTCGGGCATGGATATTTGTGCCGTCCTCGATCGTAAGTAGTTCATAAGTAGTTTGTAAGTTTAGGGACTGATGACCCCGTAGTTAAGTCCCATAAGCTTCACAAACATTTAATTAATTTTTGTACCATTCACGAACAAAAAAATTTTTGGTAAGGTAAATTGACATGGTATGGCAGCAAAATAATTATGAATAAAGTAGCCTCGTGTCATTGGCTCACAAAAAAAAGCCAATTTCACGTGCAACCTTTAGCAAATAACTAACCACTTCATATTCTGAGCTAAATGACCTATCTACATGTAAATTATCTTGAATGTGTTGTTGTTTGCTATATTAAAGTACTGGTATTCTTGCACCAATATGAACAATGAGATACAATTAAAGACATTGTAAAACTGGTTGTGTGAGTCTATAAAAGTTCAGTAAAATTTAGCTACAGTGAATTAACAGCCTTTCATTCAACAGTTCTGAGATAAACGCATCTTTATCAGCTCCCTTTAAACACGACGCGCAGCGCACAGCGTTGAAACCTCGGAACCCGCGAGCTGAGAGCGGCACAAGAAACATAAATTCTTTCTTGCAGACGCGAGTGAAAGCGATGTGAGCGTGCTGAGCCCAATGGGATCACCCACTGGGTTTTCCAGCCGCCTCCCTGCCGCCGCGAATCAGGAAGCGTGGAGCGGCTCACTATGGCCGTACCCTTAAGGCGAGATGTTGCTCCCGCCGTCCTCTTCCTACCCCGCGTCGCCACCACTGCCGCGACGGCTGTACAGCACTGGGTGCGGCCCGGGAGTTAAACCCGGGTCATCCTTCGCCCATTGCTGCTGCTTCGCCATCCAGACGGTCACAGGAGCTCTTTAGGTCTTGCCGCGTCCTTTCGTCCACACCACGCCCCTGGGTGAGTAGCTAGCCTCTTGTTGCAGCCTTACCGTTCCATGCGTTGGTTCGATGCCCCGATACACTGCTGACAAGGCCGGGACCCAACTGCCTGTTGCATCTCCCGTCGGGGATGCCATGTTGACCACGATGTTCAAAAATGTTCAAATCATTGTTCAGCTTAAGGGACTTAACTGCAGGGTCATGTCCCTAAACTTACAAACTAGTTATGAACTACCTTATACTAAAGAGGACACAAACATCCATGCCCGACGGGGGACTCGAACGCCTGACCGTAGCGGCCGTGCAGACTGGGACTAGCGCACCGCAGACCGCTCGGCCACTGCGGCCGGCTGACCATGATGATCGGATGCTGCCAGCCTGCGACCGACTCACTTTTGCGATAACAGCAACAACTGTTGTCGACAGTCCAGGTGGCAGGTGACTACCCAGCCGTGGCTGACTCACTCTCTCTCTACCGAACCTGTCTTTCCAATCTGTATTTATACGACGAGGTTGACTTCGTCAGCGCCATCGGTTCCCTACTTCTGATCATGTACGCACCAGTCACTTGTTCCTTTCAACAATACAGCTGAGTGGATATTATGCAGTACGGCGTCGTCGCCGACCCACTTGCGTCACCTGAAGCTTCGCCGAGCCGCTCCACTTTCAAATGTTTGTATAGTTTATGGGACTTAACTACGGGGTCATCAGTCCCTAAACTTACAAACTACTTATGAACTACTTACGAACTAGAACGGCACAAATATCCATGCCCGAGGGGGGATTCGAACCCCCGACCGGTCGCTCCACATTATTTGCCGAAATCATAAACGAGCTTTTCCCACTCTGCTTTAAGGCACATGCCTGCTTTCAACACAGCACCGCTTCCATGTTCAACTTCTGCATCAAAGTTCACTCGCTACTCGCCAAAGATTTATATATATATATATATATATATATATATATATATATATATATATAGATTAAATGTCTATTTTCTCCCTACCTTCCTACACCACATACTATGACGCATCTGAAGGGCAATATCCTCAAGCAATCCTGCCAGATGACGCCACAGAAACCTAAAGCACCTCCGTCCATTAAGTTTTGGTGGAAGAATGTGTAGCCCGATGTGTTCATCACCTAGAACCCCTGACCACACATTCAGTGAGAAATTCTACTCATGACGTGAGTCATGAACAGCGTGTTTGTTTATAACACACCAAAAATGTGTATTACTATAATCAAACACTCTATCATGTTTTAATCCTACTTCGTTTGTAAATAAAATGTTACATGCAAAACGAGGGTTGACTACAGCCTGCTATTGCATCAACTGAAAAAACATCACTCTAGGAACAAAGTCCGCACCATTGACACATTGAACTCGTTGGAGATGGTAATGGTACAGTAAACTGCGATGTAAAATACTCCATTCACTACTGTGGCTTAATACACGCACTTGTGTGCCAATTCTTCTCCTACTCTGCCATTTACTAAATCCCCATGTTATGTGAGGCGCTGATGGACGAAGAGTGCACGCAGGATAAATTGGCCGGTAGATGTGCAGATGGCTGGGAAGTGACCAGCGCTGTTCTAAACTGATGCCTACGCTTCACTACCTGCTGGAGTTCTAAAATTCTCTCTTCTGTACATAGACCAGAAGACGTAAATGTTTCCGTTTGCCTTTAGACACATTAATACCTTATATTCTGCAGAACTACTTATCCTTATCAGTTATCTGCAGGTACTACAATCAGACGTTGTCCTTTTGAAAGTGGCGCCTTCTCTTCCTTTAGTTGATCCATCTGCCCACTCACTGGGCGTGGTATACAAACTGCGAACGTATGTTTCATCGACATATACGAGCGGTCAACTCTCTTTACGGTACTATTTTTATTTTATTGAAATAATCGACACGTTTACTGTGTATTTCTGATCGTTTCAAAGCACCTTCCTGTAACCTGTTTTTAGCAACACCTGATAAATATGAAGTGTGTTAATTGCACAAAAAATTAAGCATATATTACATTGAAATTAAAAAAAAACTAATGTACCTGAAGCCTAACTTTTGAAGTAGGTACCGCAATGAAAAAATACTTCCCTTGAAAGACGTACCTTCCCTTATTACGGAGTAAAGTTACTTTATTGTGGAGAGCTGTTTGTTTGTCATTTAGAAATTGTTTACCAATCTCCGCACAACTTGCTCATGAAAATCATCTAAATTTACGACCTTCAACTCTTTATTCCGCTTTTTCCTGGAGCAGAGAAACCTTCAGAACTAACGGCAACTAATTTTTCTCTCTCTCTTTTTTACTTTTCTTTTTTATTTTCTTATTGTTCTAAGTGAAACCAACAGCAGCCTGCACTCTTTCAAGGACATTTTAATCGCATTTTTAATACCCTTTTTGCCTCTTCCGACATAAATTTAATTACACTAAAAGAATCTCTCGTGCATCCCTACGCAGAACTCTATAGCGCTTGTAGACTGTGCTGCCACGCCGTTTATAGCGGTGCGCTCACTCGACGTGCACCAGCCGGCAGCGGGAGGAAGTGGACTGACGCGGCCTCCCCTTCCGAACGAAGGAATGAACTCGCTCGGCGCTTTGGACGAAAACTCGTCTCTGCGCATCGTCCACCGTATCCTTGTTTCTTGGTACAAGCGTGTAGTCGCCCGTGCATTGCCATTAGCTCAAAAATGTTTGTAAATCTATCGGACCAAACTACGTGGTCTTCAGTCCGTAGCTTATAAACTACTTAAACCTAGGTAAACTGACCTAAGGACCACACACATACACACACACACACACACACACACACACACACACACACACACACGCACATGCCCCAGGGAGGACTCGAACCTCCACGGCGAGCCACCGCGCGCTCCGCAGCGAGACGCTTTAGACCGCTCGGCTACTCCACCGCGGCAAGCCATTAGCCCTACCGTACATGAAATGAATATCCGTATACTCTTCGTTACTGTAAGGTTCCATTGTAAATGCAACTCAGCACAAGTGGCACTCCTCAGACGTGACTGCTTCCATTTGAGACTGTGTACTGTATCCGTCCTGTACGTTCTGAGTATAAGGTGAGATTCCACCTCTTGTCACTGTTCTGTTGTGTAAACAACGAACATAGGACGGTCTCAAGGGCGCAACGGGGTGGGGATAAACCGTACGATGTTACAAACAATGACATCAGTAGCAGCTTGCAACTGCAAATTCGGAATTATATCCTCGTAAACGGCTCGTTTATGCAGCCACGTTTACTAGCAGGAACTTGAAAATTTTAGTTTATCCACGGTCTAGTCTCGATACATAGATCTACAGTTAATTATTAATTAATAATATCGTGTTTACATATCAGTATTATTAATAATATTATAGATTTAATTTGAGAAAGGGAAAGTGGTCAGAAACGTAAGTAAATAGCGAAAGGAACTACTTCCTTGCGAGAAAGAAAAATTATCACAAAAATTTATTTTGAATCATGTACCACCGTGCTCAACGAGCACCTCGCCTTTGTCTTTTGTGTGACCATCCAAATAAAATCTAAACAGCTGACTGGCTTAAAGTGCAGTGTTTTGCATGAAGCAAGTAACTCTTACTTCCACAGCCACCGAAAACAGTTGGCCGCCGACTACGCTGGGTACGGTCAACTCAATGCCTATAGCTGCAGCAGGGCACCGGAATTTATGTTGGATCACGTACGATCCAGAAATGACAACTTCCGACTTGTAGCGATACGTGCTGCTCACAGCATTCTCGTTAACACGGGTCCAAGTAGCCGCGCCTGTAGTTCGTTTCGCGACCCCTCAACTCCACAGCCCGCACATGCACACATATGTGTGGTCCAACATGCCGATGAAATCTAACCATCACATGGAACTGGTGGCGATAAAGCGACTCTGATACCCTGTTGACGATGATGTTTGGAATATGTCGTCAAATGTAGACAAAGAAATACGTTTTTCAACTAGTCAGGTAAACTAAACTCCTGGACATTAAAATTGTTACACAACGAAGATGACATGCTACAGACACGAAATTTAACCGACAGGAAGACGATGCTGTGATATGCAAATGATTAGCTTTCCAGAGCATTCACACAATGTTGGCGCCGGTGGCGACACCTACAACATGCTGACATGAGGTAAGTTTCCTACCATTTCTTCCGCCGCCCGAGGTGGCCGAGGGGACTGCGGCGCTTCAGTCACGGTCTGCAGGACCACTACGGTCGGGGGTTCGAATCCCCCCTAGGGGACGGATCTTTGTGCCGTCCTTAGTTGTAGCTAGTTCATAAGTAGTTTGTAAGTTTAGGGACTGATGACCCCGTAGTTAAGTCCCATAAGCTCTACAACATTCAAACCATTTCTCATACACAACCAGCAGTTGACCGGCATTGCCTGCTGAAACGTTATTGTGATGCGTCGTGTAAGGAGGAGAAATGTGTATCATCACGTTTCCGAATTTGATAAAGGTCGGATTGTAGCCTATAGCGATTGCGTTTCATCGTATCGTGACATTGCTGCTCGAGAAGGTCTTGATCCAATGACTGTTAGCAGAATATGGAATCGGTGGGTTCAGGAGTGCAATACGGAACGCCGTGTTGGATCCCAACGGCCTCGTATCACTAGCAGTCGAAACGACAGGCAACTTCTCTGCGTGGCTGTAATGGATCGTGAAGCCACGTCTCGATCCCTGAGTCAACAGATGGGCACGTTTGCAAGAAAACAATCATCTGCACGAACAGTTCGACGACGTTTGCAGCAGCATGGACTATCAGCTCGGAGACTATGGCTGCGGTTACCCTTCACGCTGCATCACAGGTAGGAGCGCCTGCGATGGTGTACGCAACGGCTACCTGGCTACACGAATAGCGAAACGTCATTTCTTCGGAGGAATCGAGGTTCTGTTTACAGAATCATGCTGGTCGCATCCGTGTTTGACGACATCGCGGTGAACGCACATTGAAAGCGTGTATTCGTCGTTACCATACTGGCGTATCACCTGGCGTGATGGTATGGGGTGCCATTGGTCACCTCTTGTTCGCATCGACAGCACTTTTAACAGTGGTCGTTACATTGCAGATGTGTTACGATCAGCGGCTCTACCTCCATTCGATCCCTGCGAAACCCTACATTTCAGTAGGATAATGCACGACCGCATGTTGCATGTTCTGTACGGGCCTTTCTGAATACGTAAAATGTTCTACTGGTGCCCTGGCCACCAATTTTAATGGCTAGTAGTGCATTAAAATTCATGCCGTGCCCAAATTATTTGGGCGCGGACCAGTAATGGCACGCGTGAAAGTTTCGCCACCCCTGCCCTACAAATAGAGCTCACAGGTGACATGACTATCGCCCATGTTATGCGGCATCGTTGGTAAATCTATCGTGTGGATCTATTGTCGCCGCAAACGCCTGATTAAAATTTCGTTTCACATGGATGCTTGCTTGAAAGTGTTCAAATGTACACGCAACAGACAAATTTCACAGACAATATTAGTAAATTTAGAGATCGTTTTCACGCCTCGTAGGAATAAAGTACCATGAGAGCCTTTGGTATGTGGCTTCCACGCTACACTCATGAAGCCGGTGGTATCAGCGCATCTCTCGACGGTAAATGAAACGGCGCAGCACTCATTGCGGCTGCCTTTGTTTCTAGAATGAACACGCCAGATGGGAGCGCCTCACCCACTGCATAAGCTGTGCAGAGAAAGCGAGACAGGCGTACGAGCTGGGGTGCAGAACAAAAGGGACACATGATGAGTGCGGATGTGCAGTAGCGCTCCGTTCAGCGGAACAGGAATATCTACCCTGAGTAGACTTTCAGCATTAAATACTGAAACACAAGAACACTGTAATACTCTAATACAGTGGGTCTCGATCTATGGGTTGCAACTCACTAGTGGGTTACGATGTGTATTCAAGTGGGTCGCCGAACCACTTGAAAATATTTGAGAGAATATCCACAGAAAAACCGAAAATCCATTTCATGAGCAAAATTTTTATTTTACACTACTGGTCATTAAAATTTCTTCACCAAGAAGCAATGCAGATGATAAACGGGTATTTATTGGATAATTATATTATACTAGAATTTATAAGTTTCACGCAATTTGGGTGCATAGGTCCAGAGAACAACCACCTCTGACCACAATAACGGCCTTAATACGCCTGGGTATCGAGTCCAACAGAGCTTGGATGGCGTGTACAGGTACAGATACCCATGCAGCTTCAACACGATACCACAGTTCATCAAGAGTAGTGAGCGGCGTATTGTGCCAGTTGCTCGGCCACCATTGACCAGACGATTTCAGTTGGTGAGAGATCTGGAGAATGTGCTGGCCAAGGCAACAGCCGAACATTTTCCGTATCCATAAAGGGCCGTACAGGATCTGCAACATGCGGTCGTGCATTATCGTGCTGAAATGTAGGGTTTCGCAGGGATCGAATGAAGGGTAGGCCACGGGACGTAAACATCTAAATGTAACGGCCACTGTTCAAAGTGCCGTCGATGCGAACAATAGGTGAGTTAGACGTGTAACCAGTGGCACCCCATACCACCACGCCGTGACGAATACACGATTCCAATGTGTGTTTACCGCGATGTCACCAAACACGGATGTAACCATCATGATGCTGTAAACAGAACCTGGATTAATCAGAAAAAATGACGTTTTGCCATTCGTGCACACAGGTTCGTCGTTGCGTACACCATCGCAGGCGCTCCTGTCAGTGATGCAGCGTCAAAGGTAACCGCAGCCATGGTCTCTGAACTGATAGTCCATGCTACTCCAAACGCCGTCGAACTGTTCGTGCAGATTGTTGTTATCTTGCAAACATCCCCACGTGTTGACGCAGGGCACGATCCGTTACAGCCATGCGGATAAGATGCCTGTCATCTCGACTGCTAGTGATACGAGGCCGTTGGGATCCAGCAGGGCGTTCCGTATTGCCCTCCTGAACCCACCGATTCCATATTCTGCTAACAGTCATTGGATCGCGAGCAGCAATGTCGCGATACGATAAACTACAATCGCGATACGATACAATCCGACCTTTATCAAAGTCGGAAACTTGATGGTATGCATTTCTCCTCCTTACACGAGACATCACAACAACGTTTCACCAGGCAACGCCAGTCAACTGCTGCTTGTGTATGAGAAATCGGTTGGAAACTTTCCTCATGTCAGCACGTTGTAGGTGTCGCCACCGGCGTCACCCTTGTCTGAATGCTCTGAAAAGCTAATCATTTGCAGCATTTTCTTCCTGTCGGTTACATTTACATTTCGCGTCTGTAGCAGATCATCTTCGTGGTGTAGCAGTTTTAATGGCCAGAAGTGTGCGAGGTTTGGGGCAAAAGTCATGAAGAGGCCAGTCCGGTTGGAAAATGTGACATATGTGAACAATGAACAGCACTGAAATATCATAACACGGTAGTAAAATTCATATGTTTGTAGAGCTTATGAGACTTAACTACGGGGTCTACACTTCCTAAGCTACATATGAATTAGTTTATACTAAAGACGGCACAAACATCCATACCCGAGGGGGTAGTCGAACCCCCGACCGCAGAGGGCGTGCAGACCGTGACTGGCGCGCCGCAGACCGCTCTGCCACTGCGGACAGCACACGGTAGTATACAGAGCAATATGGCCTACACGGTGAAAAAAAGAATGACAACACACAACATATACAGTTGATATGACTAATCTGGGCCAACAGACCCTCAAAGTAGTCCACTGCTACTGTGGGAGGCGAGAGGACAAGTGAGTCACATTTACCTTTATATATACATGTGGCGTCTGTTCCGAAAGGACAGACGTCACTTCTGATCCTGCAGTTGTTATTATTTAATATTCACAAAATATATGACATCAAAGTGGTGTAGGGGATACAGTGATCACCGCACCTGCAAGGACTACCTAAGCACGCCTCCCGTCAGATACAAGTTCCCAGCTTCGCCCTGCCCACAGTACTCAAACTCGTAGTTATGAAACTAATTCCCGTAAGAGTAAGGGCTTCAAACATGCCAACCCCTCCCCACTAACGATAGGATCGTTGCCCGTCACCTTTTTTTTTAAGGAATTTTAAAGAAGTAAAAATAAACAAGGGAAGGAGCTAAATTAAGATTTTCTTATATAAGGAACTCATTATTCGTTGGGCGATGTGGTATTGTTTAATAACAGGTTTGCAGCCAAGGTCGCTTTCTTCAGATTTTTATATGACCGATTTCGGCGTGCTAGACGCCATCTTCAGACCAGTCAGATTACTACAGGTCTGAAGATGGCGTCTAGCAGGCCGAAACCGGTCATATAAAGCGATCCTGACTGTAAACCTGTTATTATAAATTTTCTTTATTCAAAACCGAATGAATCTTCGTTAAGCCATAAATGTATTAAAAGATAAATTTTCCTTACAAAATTCGAAATTCATCCGAACAGCGTCATCTGCGACTTTTCAAAATCATTCCATGCCAATAATTACGATCCAGCAACACGTCTTGAGAAATAAATCCACATTTCTTTTCCGCAAACTTACGAAATACATTTCTGTGCCGTATATTTCATAAGTATTATTAGATTGTTTCTCTTTGGTCGTGTTAAATAATATCACTTTTGTTAATATAAATGTATGCAATTCTTCAGCAGATACTCATATTACCGAGTAAACGCAACTAATCACAGAAGCCGTAAAAGCGAACCTCTAAGAGTATCTCTTTCTTCTCGTCTACTGTCCGCTTTAAGTCTTGCACGCTTTAATGCATGTGACCTATGATATTTGAAATATGAATTACGCGGACGTTTTTGCATATCACTGACACAGTTCGTCGCGATGGGATGTTGCATTACATTTTCTGAATCTGTACGTCACTAGCAGAAAACGTCAGTCGAATAGACAGGCCGGGATGTTGAGACAGAAAAAATTACGCCGTTTTTCGTGTAACACAGAGGGACTTCAAATTACACTAACGTATAAACTGGTAACGTTTGAGTAATTTCTCACATATCATCGAGAATCGCAGTGAACGAATGCGGGCATATTTAAAATGTAGCGTTTAATTAATGAAGACTTAGTAATTCGCACTCATTCTATGTAAGCTCGTAAAATATGGATATACAGGCTGTCCCAGGCATAATGTTCAATTTTCAGGGATATCACTTAAAGAACTACAGATAGGCTAGCCTCCTACTCAGAATGGGTTCTGGGACAATGTATACAGGTTGTTAATGTATTATTGCAATATTCCAAACATTGGCAATTTGCCAGCTTGACACATGTACAATTATGTAGTACTCAATAAACATTACGACGTTTTACAAAGTATCTAATCAGTGACACGTATTTTTAACACATTTAAAAGTAAGCATTATCGCTCATGTTCCGTTATGCCTGTTGTACAGTCATCAAAAACCTTCTAATATCCACCTCCAATTTCAATAAGAATAAAAACTGTCTAGATCGCTACAATTGTGTTTATTGATTTCGACATTTCGTCTAGTGCCATCGTCAGGTTTGTAGGACAAAGGAAACGAGTGTTCGGCTGTACAACATAACTACACAGAAAGTTTCATCATCATCATCATTAGAGACTGATTATGCCTTTCAGCGTTCAGTTTGGAGCATCGTACCTCTAATAAAGTTCCTCCATGATCCCCTATTCAATGCTAACAGTGACGCCTCGTCTGATGTTATGCCTTTTACTTCAAAATCATTCTGCACCGAATCTAAGTACTTTCTTCTTGGTCTACCTCGACTCCTCTTACCCTCCGCTGACGAGCTCATGAGTCTCTTAGGTAACCTTGCTTCTCCCATGCGTGTAACATGACCCCACCATCTCAGTCTGTTCGCTCTACCCCCTCGGGCGTGGATATTTGTGCCGTCCTAGTTCGCAAGTAGTTCATAAGTAGTTTGTAAATTTAGGGACTGATAACCCTGTGGTTAAGTCCCATAGACTATACAAACATTTGAACATTTTTGTTCGCTCTAACTGTTTCATTTATTTTTGTTCATTCCCAGCTTTTCTTTGATTTCCTCATTATGGACACCCTCCTGTCAATGTTCCCATCTATTCGTACCTGCAATCATTCTTGCTACTTTCATATCTGTAACCTCTACCTTATGAATAAGGTAACCTGTATCCACCCAACTTTCACGCCCATACAACAAAGTTGGTCGAAAGATAGAGCGGTGCACTGCTAATTTAGTCATGGTACAGACTTCCTTCTTGCAGAAGAGAGTAGATCTTAGCTGAGCATTCACTGCATTAGCTTTGCTGCACCTCCATTCCAGTTCTTTCGCTATGTTGCCATCCTGTGAGAAAATACATCCCAGGTACTTGAAACTGTCTACCTGTTCTAACTTTGTTCCTCCTATTTGGCACTCAATCTGTTTGAATCTCTTTCCCACAGACATTACTTCACAGAAAGTTTTAAATGCAAAAATATTTTAAAAAAATACTAAGTTCACTCGCCTAAAAACCTCTGAAATTCCAAAGTAAAGTACAGCATCAATAATAAAATATCTACCTAGTAGGTGTGACAACTGCAGTCTTGAATAAAAATTACACATATATAAAACTTTTTAGCTGACAGGTGGCGCTAGAGTGGAACATTTTCCTCAGTTTTTACATTTAATATTCTAATTCTGCTATCATGTAAAAAAAAAAGAATGATACATTTTAATTGTAAAATTATAAGCAGCCAAATAGTGAGATTTAAAAAAAAAAAACCTTGTGTTAAAATCCTATACATATTATAAATGCGAAAGTGTCTATGTTTGTTACCGCATCACGCTAAAACTACTGCACTGATTTAGATGAAATTTCATATAGAGATTTCTTATGTCTTGGTTTAGGACATAGGCTACTTTTCAAAATATTTATTACAAGTTATTAATTTATTTAAAATATATCCATAGAAATACGTAATGGTTGTAAGAAGGTTCTAATACTACAACAGAGTTACTACGTCGTGTAGTTAAAAAAAAAAAAAAAGCTGTGAGCGTTAACGCGTCATGTTATAAAATTCCGTTATTATGGGCAATGGTTCGTGTCCTGCTGTAGTGAAATTTTTTTTCTTTGTTATTCTTATCTTTTTTACTTTCGAATATACAAAAGATTCTGGGATACTGCCAAAACGGCTTAAATGACATATAATTACATACACAAGAAATCTGAATGTTGGCGTTTATGCCGCATTCATTTTCATTTGTTGTAACAAATGAAGGAAGTATGTATATAAATTGAAGACTTTAAATAAAATATGCTCTAAGTACCATGGCAAGAAAAAACATTGACGTTTTGTGTAGAATGGGATCTAGATACCAAACCCTATTTTGTATACAAAGCGCGAACTGTCACGTATAAATAGCGTACGTAAACTGCAACGAAAGTAGTAGTAAATGCACTCAACAGATGGCAGGCGGTACGCTGCAGTTAACATATGAAACGTTGTGTGTTCCGGCCAACTACAACGAAAGTAGTAGCAAATGCACTCAGCAGATGGCACGCAGTATAACACTCAAGAAAATATTTATCACGACGTATAATGTGTATTCAATTGTGATATTATCCAGGTTCTTAAATATTGTTTTCTCCTTGGTTTTCGATGACGTGTATTGGCCTGTTATCTTCAACTTTAGATGTTCGAACATTGTGATGTTATCGTAATTCTTTAAAATTGTGTTCTTTTTGGATTTCAATGAATAATAGTTTCTTTGGTGATTTCGATTATTCGTAGCATTCGAACGTTTGCTTTTAGTGCATTGACGTGACTTTGCTGGTTCAATTTCACTTATTCAATCTTTCTCTGGTGATTTCGTTGGTTTGTAAGACTTTGTTGGTTTGTTTCCCTGTTATATTTATTGTTTCTTTCATTCGTTTAGTTCGTATTTATAGGATCAGGATAGTTTCTTTATTCGTTACATTTGTTGTTTCTTTTGTTGGTTCGCTTTGCATTTGTAGGGTCTCAACAGTTCGTTTCTCTGTTAGATTTCTCTTTTATTTCGTTACTTTTCTCCGTTAGGTTTGTTGTTTATTTCGTTACTTTTCTCCGTTAGGTTTGCTGTTTATTTTGTTCCTTTACTTGGCATTTGTTTGTTGTTACTGTATTGTTATTGATGTAGTTACTTACTTGATTTTGTTGTTTGATCGGATATTTTACGACACCAGTTCCTCACTTTAGGTATTACTGTTTAAGTTTCTAATGCCTAGCAAACGCAAGTCAAATCTATCTCGGAGCTCTAAACGCGCTCGAGCTATGAAGGTAGCTAGACAGCAACAATCGCCTACAGATGCTGAAGAGCGGAAAATTAGGCAGGCGGAGCGGCAGGCAGTAGTTGGAGCGGCTGAAACCGCTGCGCCAGCGGCGTCAGCAGAACGCTGAACGCAGTGCAGTGCATCTCTGCGTGTTTCTGAGACAGCCGAAGCAGAAGACGCACGCCGATATGCTGCTGCACAACGACAAGTTCAACGTCGGATGAATACCTGGGGTTTCTTAAAAAATTGTGCTTTCAAGTATGATCCAACTTTGGATTACAGTAACCACACACTCATCAAAATTGGCCGTATGAACAAGGCATGCACTTTTTGTGGGGCACTTAAATGGAAGGAGGAAACGGCGGGAATGTGTTGCTCTGGAGGCAAGGTATCCGTACCTACCTTAGAAGAGCCGGCGGATCCTTTAAATCAATTATTTTCTGGAGACACCGACGAGTCACAGCAGTTCCTAAATCGTATAAGAAAATATAATGAATGTTTTCACATGACATCCTTTGGGGCAGATAGAATTCTAGCTATGCCCGGGTTTTCACCAACCTTCACGGTGCAGGGTCAAGTGCACCATAAAATCGGGTCCCTTATACCTCCGTCCAATGGTGAAGCTAAATTTTTGCAAATTTACTTTGTAGGGGACGACGAGAGAGAGACTGACAGGCGGTGTCAAATTATTCATGGAGTTGAACGCGCGACTGTACAGAAAATTCAGAAAGTTCTGCATGATCACAACGTATTGGTGCACGAGTTTCTAACAGCTCTGGAGAACATGCCCGACGATAGCTGCAAGCTGGTGATTCATGCAGATCGTGTGCCAAGCGGGCAGCACGCACGGTGCTACAACGTGAGGTCGCGGCTGTGGTCACAGGTGCTAACCATACTGCCCCCAGGGACATTGTCCTGTGCAAGCAAGACGACTCTGTCACCAGGATTGCGGACACGCACCGCTACTATGATGCTCTACAGTATCCCATTATGTTTTGGAAAGGGCAAGAAGGATATCACTTCGGCATTCCTCAAATGAATCCTGCGACTGGGCAACCGAAACCATACAAAAAAGTTACATGTAAGGATTTCTATGCATTTCACCTCATGGTCCGCGAACAAGACTTCAACTTGCCGTTACGTTTCAAGGCACTTTTGTCGCAATTTTTGGTAAACATGTACGTGAAGATGGAAAGTGAGCGTCTAAGGTTCATAGCGCTAAACCAATGAAAGCTGCGTGCAGATAATTACGTCCATCTCCAAGACGCAATTGCGAAAGATGCCGACAATGTTTAACAGAAAGTAGTCAGAAACTTCCAGTAAATCTTACTCAAGCCATTAGTATGCACTATCAGTTATCTTTATTACATCAAAATATTCCAGGACTCAGAAATAAACTTGATGAACTACTCATTTGTATTGATGAAATAGATTCCTCTAGCCCAATTGACATAATTTGCCTCTCTGAACATCATGTGGCCACTGGTATAGATATGTTAAACATTCCAGGATTTAATTTAGCTTCACACTTCTGTAGAGTAGATATGGAGGGAGGAGGAGTTGCCACATTCATTAAAAACTGCTATAAATTCAAGAATATTGATATAAATAAATTCTGTCTAGAGCAGCATTTAGAAGCTTGTGCAACAGAAGTAGAATTCCATAACAGATGTTATATAATAGTAACTATTTACCGAGCACCTTCAGGAAATTATAATCTATTCCTAAATCATCTAGAAGCTCTATTGGGTTATTTAACAGGAAGAAATAAAGAAATCCTGGTTGCTGGTGACTTTAATACAGATTTTCTTATGCAGTCCTCCAGTAAAAATTTATTGCAGTCAGTAACTTTGTCTTTCAATCTAACAC
The DNA here is from genome assembly GCA_026315105.1 of Locusta migratoria. Classification (NCBI taxonomy): domain Eukaryota; kingdom Metazoa; phylum Arthropoda; class Insecta; order Orthoptera; family Acrididae; genus Locusta; species Locusta migratoria. Next base: position 196,080,236 of record CM048744.1, on the reverse strand, counting down.
ACACCGTAAACTTTCCAACTAGGGTAACTAAAACCTCTAGGACAGCAATTGATAATATTTTTATAGACAAATCAAAGGAACAAAATCATATCATAAAACCAATAATAAATGGCCTGTCAGATCATGATATGCAGCTCCTTGTTTTAGGTATAGATTCTAAACAGATTATGAAGACTGCAAAATGTACATACAGGAGAGTAGTCAACCCACCAAAAATTGAAAATTTTAGAAAACTCCTCAAAGACATGAACTGGAAAGATGTATATAGGGCTAATGGCATGAATGAAAAATATAATGTATTCATTAATAATGTTAGTATCATGTTTGAAAACTGTTTTCCTCTAAAAGTAATGCGAATTAAACAGAAGTCTATAATAAAACCTTGGATTACACAAGGAATAAAGATTTCATGTAAGACAAAAAGGAAAATGTATCTATCAGCCAAGAGTAGTTGCAAAGATGATGATTTAACTAAATATAAGGAATACTGTAAAATATTAAAGAAAGTTATTCAGGTATCTAAACAAATGCACTATGAAAAGAAGATAGCAACATCAGGAAACCAAATAAAAACAATATGGGATATAGTGAAAGAAGAGACTGGTAGAACCAGAAAGGAACAAGAGCAGGTACGATTAAGAGTAGCTGAGACATTAGTAACTGATGGGCATAGTGTGGCAAATCTATTTAACAAGTACTTTATATCCGTTACTGATAGTATGGGATTGTCTGGGTCAGTAAATAATGCGCTTGAATATTTGAAATTAGCATTTACAAATAACTTCACACACATGAATATGTCAGTCACTTCACCACAAGAAATATCTTCCATAATAAAATCTCTAAAAACAAAGAATTCCAGTGGTTACGATGAAATATCAACAAAGTTAATTAAAGCTTGTTCTTGTGAACTTAGCACAATCTTAAGTTATTTGTGTAACCAGTCTGTTATAACGGGAACATTTCCTGATTGGCTAAAATATGCAGATATTAAACCTCTCTTCAAGAAGGGGGATAAAGAGATACCATCAAACTACAGACCCATTTCACTTTTGCCAGCATTCTCAAAAATTATAGAAAAGGTAATGTACAAGCAGCTTCTCAACCACTTAACCGCAAATGGCATATTGTCTAGAACACAGTTTGGATTTCTGAAAGGTTCCGATATTGAGAAGGCTATTTACACTTTCAGTGAGAATGTACTTAATTCATTAGATAATAAATTGCAAGCAGCAGGTATTTTCTGTGATTTGTCAAAGGCATTTGATTGTGTGAACCATAACATCCTTTTAAGTAAATTAGAATTCTATGGGGTCACGGGAAATGCTGCAAAATGGTTCAAGTCGTACCTCACTAACAGGAAACAAAGGGTGTCAGTGCAAGTGACTAGTGAATTAGGCCAACAGTCATCATCGGATTGGGAAGAAATTACATGTGGTGTCCCACAAGGATCCATCTTAGGGCCATTGCTTTTTCTTGTGTACATTAATGATCTCTCATCAGTTACACTACCAGAAGCAGAGTTCGTTTTGTTTGCAGATGATACAAGTATTGCAATAAAGAGTACGTCAAGTATAGTGATAGAAAAGTCTGCTAATGATATTTTCATGAACATTAATAAATGGTTTAAAGCCAACTCATTGTCATTAAACTTTGAAAAGACGCACTACTTGCAGTTCAGAACATGTAAGAGATTTCCTGACAGCATATGCATTAAGTATGAAGAAGAGCAGATAGAAGAGGTGGACAGTATTAAATTCCTGGGATTACAGCCTGATAATAAATTTAGTTGGGAGGAGCACACCACAGAACTGCAGAAACAACTCAACAAATCTGTATTTTCAATACGAGTGTTATCAGACATAGGAGACATAAAAATAACAAAGCTTGCATACTTTGCTTACTTTCATTCCTTAATGTCATATGGTATAATATTTTGGGGTAACTCTTCAAGTCAGTCAAAAGTCTTCAGAGTCCAAAAACGCATAATACGTATTATTTGTGGAGTAAATTCACGGACGTCTTGTAGAAGCCTCTTCAAAGAACTGGGTATATTAACTACTGCCTCTCAGTATATTTATTCCTTAATGAAATTTGTCATAAATAATATATCCCTTTTCCCAACAAACAGCTCAGTTCATGCATACAATACTAGAAATAAAAATGATCTACACAAGGATTTAAAAGCACTTACTTTAGTTCAAAAAGGGGTCCACTACTCAGGAACACACATTTTCAATAATTTACCATCAAGTATAAAAAATTTAGCTACAAATAAAGATCAGTTTAAGAGGAACCTAAAAAACTTTCTAGTGGCCAACTCCTTCTACTCCATTAGTGAATTTATAAATTGTACCAAATGATGCATGCACTCATACTATATTAGTATTATATTATCAGCAAAAAAAACCTTAAAATTATGTATCTGTATTTATAAGTGTATGTATTTGTATTTATATTATCAGTATTATCTGTTATTCAACTTGTAAATTTTGTTTCTTGACATGTTCCACATCCACGAGGATCCCCTCAATATGGATCTACGGAACAAATAAATAATCTAATCTAATCTCTAATCCGATGTAAATCCGAGCGACTTAGGTCAGATGGTCATTCTCCCGTCATCATTTGTCAATAGTCCGAGGTATCTCCACGAATACACTCAGGACGCGTTCTCCTGTGTCCGGAACTATGGTCGGCCGGACTTATTTATCACCTTTACGTGCAACCCTGCCTGGGCCGAAATCAGGGAAGAAATCGGGCAGAAACCGACAGATCGCCATGATATTGTAGCGCGCCTTTTTAAGATTAAAGTACAAAAGTTGGTTGCTCTCCTTGCGAAAGGGCAAGTTTTTGGGGAAGTACAGTGCTTCATGTATTCCATTGAGTGGCAAAAGCGCGGCTTGCCGCATGTGCACTTGCTGCTATGGTTAAAACAGAAATTGCGGCCGAACCAAATCGATGCACTGATATCAGCAGAGCTACCTGACCCCAATGTGGACAAGCAGCTATATGACACGGTCACAAGAAGCCTACTCCACGGTCCTTGCGGAATGCTGAACCCTATGTCTCCATGCATGAAGGACAGAAAATGCAGCAAAAAGACCACTGTTAAAAGAGACCCAAACGAGCGAAAATGGATATCCATTGTACAGACGTAGAGCACCCGAGGATGGGGGACATACACTCACAATGAAACTGAGAGGTATGGCACAAGAAGTCGTACTGTACAACAGCTGGATCGTTCCATACTCACCGCTCCTTTGCAAAATATTTAATGCTCACATTAATGTGGAGTACTGTAACTCGGTTAAGGCAGTTAAATACATTTGCAAATACATAAACAAAGGCAGTGACCAAGCGATATTTATTGTGCAACAGCAGGGCTATGCTAATATTGATCCAAGAGACGAGGTGCAGATGTTTAGAGCCGGTCGATATATCAGCAGCAACGAAGCTGCATGGCGGACATTGGGCTTGCCGCTTCATGAGAGGCATCCGACAGTGACACACCTGGCGGTGCACCTTCCCAATGGCGAGCGTGTGTACTTTACGGAGTCCAATTTGCGCGATCGAATAGCGACTCCGCCCACTACCACCCTCACCGCATTTTTCCGTCTGTGCCAGACCGACGATTTTGCCAGTACATTGCTGTACACCGATGTGCCAAAATATTACACATGGAACACGTCACATAAGGAATGGAAACGACGAGTGCAGGGCACCCCGGTCGAAGGATGGCCAAATGTGAAGGCGTCAGATGCTCTGGGCAGAATTTACACAGTGCATGTAACACATTTTGAGTGTTATTGCGTACGTTTGCTTCTGACCCGTGTCCGTGGCCCCATCAGTTTTCAGGCCCTGAAAACAGTCGACGGACAAGTAAAAGCCACGTTCCAGGAAGCATGTGAGGCGATGGGACTTTTGGAAGATGATGGCCATTGGGACGCTACAATAGAGGACGCTGTATTGTGCCAGTCATCAGCGAAGTTGAGGTAGCTCTTTTCTATAATGCTGAGCACCTGTGGACTCTCGAACCCTATGGCACTTTGGAATAAATATAAAAGAGCGTTTTCTGAAGACATCGAGCATCAGTACCAAGGGACAGCACAGGCCAGCGATGAAATATATTTTAACGAATCTCTTAAGCTTATTGAGGATAAAGTTTTCTCGATGGTGGGGAAAAGGCTGTCTGATTTCAACATGCCCACCCCACAACGATCAGGAGAGTTGTCCACTGATTTGCTCAGGGAACTCAGTTACGACGTGACAGACTTGGAGGCCCAAGTTGCCCAAACTGAGCCCCTGCTATTACCAGAGCAAAGGCATGTTTTCAATACAATTTTGAGACGCGTGGAGAACGGAAAAGGTGGTCTCCTTTTCTTGGACGCACCTGGGGGCACTGGCAAGACATTCGTATTGAATTTGCTGCTGGCCCAGTTGCGCAAGGACAGGAATGTCGCGCTAGCTGTTGCGTCCTCTGGTATAGCCGCGACCTTGCTCAGTGGAGGAAGAACTGTCCACTCGGTATTCAAGTTTCCTTTGAACCTTGTGAGTGAGGAAACGCCCACTTGCAATATAAGCTCAACCAGTGGTCGCGCCGCTCTGTTGCAGCAGTGCAAATTAATTGTGTGGGATGAATGCTCGATGTCACACAAGCGTGCGATGGAGGCGCTCAACCGAAGCTTGCAAGACACCCGTGGTAACGGAATGTTGATGGGTGGAGTCGTTGTCTTGCTCGCAGGCGACTTCCGACAGACGCTGCCGGTCATAGAGCGAGGCACTGCGGCAGACGAGATCAATGCGTGCCTCAAATCCTCGCCTCTGTGGGCACACGTAGAAAGATTACAGCTGAAAACTAATATGAGGGTCCAACTCTACAACGATCAAGAATCTGGGCTCTTTGCTCAATACCTCCTCGACATCGGTGAGGGCCGCATCGCAACGGACGCGGAAGGCCTAATAAAATTTGAAAACCACTTCTGCACTGTTGTAAGCTCGGAACATAACCTAATTAATGAGGTTTTTCCAAGTTTACATGACAACTTGAGCAATGAGGAATGGTTATGTGAAAGAGTTATCTTGGCACCTGAGAAACATCAATAACAAAATTATTGCTCAAGTACCTGGTGAGGTGACTACTTACATGTCAATCGATACAGTGATGACAACAGATGACGCAACTTCATACCCTGTAGAGTTCCTAAACTCATTAGAGCTGTCAGGGGTGCCATCCCACAAGTTGGAGCTGAAGGTGGGTGTGCCTGTTTTATTGATGCGTAACTTGGATGCACCACGATTATGCAATGGCACCAGGTTACGCATCACGGACCTGAGAAGGCATATCGTGCAGGCCACCATCATCACCGGTGGAGCCAAGGGAGAGACTGTATTAATACCACGAATTCCCATCATCCCAACAAACTTGCCATTCCAGTTTAAACGGTTACAGTTCCCATTGAAAGTGGCCGTCTCGATTACTATCAACAAGAATCAAGGACAAACTGTGGTGTCGCACAAGTACAAAGTGCGCGCCACCTACTTTCGCCGCGCGCCGCCATGCATGCACGGCGCGGCGTTCTTCCGACGACAGCCACGAGCGCCCTCTGGTACAACGCCGCTCGTGGCCACCACTGAAGGACATCGGCGATTTCGCACTTGGCACTTCGGACTGAGCTAGCAAACAGTTACGACCTTCGTAATCAGATAGGCACGATTGAAGACTTCGCTATTGTACAGGCACTAGGCAGGCCTCCAACAACTATGTATCAACATTCTGCAGTACTATGTAAAAGTTAAGTATTGTTACATTCTGTGCAATATATCTCTTTCTAATTTACTCGAGTGTTTATAGTTTCTGGCTGCTCCCCTCCGTACCTGCATCAGCGTGTCGGTCTCATTCCACTCGGCCACCGACACCTACGACGCGGCTGGGACACAAAAGCGGCGACGAAGTTGGGACACAAAAGTGGCGACGAGGAGTGATAGAACCTTGGACCAGCCCGCTTACAGCAGCCAGACAGCAGCAGTCGGAGCACGCAAAAATTGCTCCCGCCCACCCACCCTTATTATAAGATTTTTGGGGGAACATTTTCAGTTACGTGTTTGTGGACTTTTTTTGTTGCAGAGCGTCCTCTTTCATATTGCATTTGTGTTTTGTTATAATTTACTTGTATGCGCGGCGCCTAATCGGTCATCATGGCCACTACCCCGAACCCAAACTTAATGGAAATTATTCAGTTACAGACGGCGCAGATCTCACAACTTCTCAACGCAGTGGCGCAGTTGACGGCAACTCAACAACAGCCGTCGCATCAGCAGCCCACACCTGCCGCTGTACCGCTTCCGACGTTCCGCCAGTACAACGAACGTGAGGAAGAATGGAGCGACTATTTCGCACAGTTTCAAGAACTCGTCGCGGCTCATCAAATTACAGGTCAGAGAGTGAAGAACCTTTTCTTATCGATTGTGGGCCCCCAGACTTTCGTACTATTGCAAAAACTATTCCCCAACGCATCTCCTCGTGATGTAGACTTTGAACAAATTGTAGATGCACTGAATGCTCATTATGAGAGAAAAGTTCTTGTAGCCGCTGCACGATACCGATTTTTCAGACTTAAAAAATTACCGCAGCAGTCACACCAAGAGTGGATTACGGAATTGAAGGGCTTAACTCGCCAATGTAAATTTACTTGCTCTTGTGGACTTTCGTATAGTGACGTGATGTTGAGGGATGCGATTACGCAGAATATTCAGGACCCCAGAATTAGAGCAGCAATTCTGAAACAGTCTGACCCCTCATTAGACAGTGTACTGCAGCTTATTGAAGCTCATGATACTTTTGACTTAGCAGACGTAGAAATGCAAAGCCACAGTGTTAATTCAGTGCGCCGCAACGGACGCTTTCCTAGCCGTAGTTCTCAGTATAGCACTAGTGATTCTTATTTTTCTACCGGCCGTGCTGAACAGACAGTGAACAGTAGCCAGTGTAAAAGTGCGACGCAAAGGTCGCCCCGTAGTGTTAGAAACAGTAATTTGAATAACGGGCGCCAACGCTCATTTCAGAAAAATGTACGTAAATCGTGCCCCCAGTGTGTGTCTCGCCACAAGCGTGCTCATTGCCCTAGTCGCAACGCGACCTGTTATCAATGTGGCAAATCGGGACATGTACAGTCTGTGTGTATGCAAATTAAAAACTCAACGAACGGTACCGTTAGAAACAGTGCTTCGCAAAGTGCGAGAACAGTTCATTCTGTAAATGTTATACGGGCTGTGGAATTGAACAGTGCTTTAGTTGGTTCTCAATTGCAAGAAAGTAGTTCTGCGCCTATGGCAAATCTATATAGTGCACCACGTAGCAAGCGCCGACGAGCGCGTAAAACAGTGCAACGGAAAAGGGTTCGGGACAAGCAAAATGACTATGAACAGTGCAATCCTGTAGTGAAAATAGTGCCTTCTGCAACTGCTCCTTGTAATAGTGCCCAGTACTGTGTAGCTAGTGACAGTAGACATCAAGTAGCTACTCAAAAGTGTAGTGCAGTAGTTAGTGACTCTGTAGTAGCCTCGCATTGCGCGGACGCCGTTCCGGCGGTAGTGTCATCTAGTGACAGTGTGGTTAATCCGCTGTGTGCCGAGTATGCGCCACTTCCTACCGCACGCAACCCGCGCAAGCGCAGAAAACAAACCGTAGCAGACGTTGCCCACATTCGCGCACCTGTCGAGCGCCGAAAGCAAAAACTTTTTGTGAATCTTTCCATTGAAAATGAGACTGTGCAATTTCAGCTTGATACTGGTTCCGCTGTTACATTAATAAATAAAGACACATATGAACTTCTGGGTTCGCCAAAATTGTCGCCGTCACAGCAAGTGTTAACAGCTTATACAGGTCAAACTATTCCCGTGCTAGGAACGTGTAGTCTGCCTGCCTCTTTTCAAGGTGTTACGAAAACAGTTGCTTTTGTTGTTCTTCAGGCCAAATCTACGCAGAACATTTTTGGACTAGATGCTTTTGACTTGTTTGGTTTATCAATTCAAAGAGATGTGCTTCAAATTTCGTCAATAGTGCCTCAGGATAAAATCAATGCATTGTGTGACAAATACAGTGACTTGTTTTCGCCGGAACTAGGTTGTGCAAAAGACTTCGTGGCACATGTGACTTTAAAAGAATCTGCAGTTCCAAAATTTCGTAAAGCTAGACCAGTGCCTATCGCATTGCGTGATACAGTTGCCGAAGAACTTAAACGTTGGCAAGATAGTGGTGTGATTTCTCCTGTTTCTGCGAGTCAGTGGGCCTCGCCTATAGTAATTATACCCAAGCCGTCAGGAAAACTTCGTCTCTGTGCGGACTTCAAATCAACAGTGAACAGTCAAACAATTGTCGACACTTATCCCCTGCCCAGACCTGAGGAACTGATGGACAAATTAGGACAGTCTCGCTTCTTTTCTAAGATTGATTTAGCAGAGGCATACTTACAGATTCCACTTGATGACGAGTCAAAAAAGTTTTTCGTCATTAATACTCACATGGGCCTTTTTCAATTTCAACGCCTACCCTTTGGCAGTTCTTCCGCTCCCGCTATTTTTCAGCGCTTTTTGGAACAGCTGACAGTTTCTGTACCGTGTTGCTCGAACTATTTAGATGATATTGTGGTATCCGGACGTACAGTTGAAGAACATTTAGCAAACCTGGAGTGCCTTTTCAAAGTTTTGACTGCAGCAGGTCTACGTTGTAATAAAGCAAAGTGTTCGTTTTTTCAAACTGAAATAGAGTACCTAGGCCATGTGATTAATGCCCAAGGAATCCATCCGTTACAGTCACATCTTCGAGCAATCAAAGACTTGCCTCCTCCTAAGAATGTGCACGAATTGCAAGCAGTAATGGGAAAGCTGAACTATTATTTCAGATTTATTCCCAATGCCTCTCAGATTGCAGCTCCTCTGCATCACTTACGTAGGAAGAATGTTCCTTTTGTATGGTCTAAAGATTGTCAGGTTGCCTTTGACAAACTAAAGTCTGCACTACTCAGTGATGCATGTTTGATTCCCTTTGACCCACAGAAGCCTGTAGTGCTAGCAGTTGACGCCTCGTCGTACGGTGTGGGTGTTGTTCTGTCGCATCGTATTGGATGTCACGATCGTCCTATTGCCTTTGCATCCAAGCTACTGACACCGACGCAACAGAATTACAGTCAGATAGAAAAGGAGGCCTTAGCAATCATTTACGGTGTCACAAAGTTTCATCATTATCTCTATGGCAGAAAATTCTATTTGTTGACAGACCACAAGCCTCTCACGTCGTTGTTCTCACCCACAAAGCCGATTCCGCCACGTACGGCACAAAAGCTTCAGAGATGGTCCTTGATATTGTCTAATTATCAGTATGAGATTTTGTACCGACCTACCACTAAACATGCTAACGCGGACACACTTTCCCGACTTCCGGTTGGCCAGGATGTATCATTTGATTCTTCAGAAATGGCATGTTGTCAGATAGACTCCAGAGACGCTTCCGCTGTCGCAGACTTTCCTTTGAACTCTCGTCGGGTTGCACAGGGAACAGCTGCGGATGCAGACCTAAGTGTGGTAGCACGTTTTGTTCGCTCAGGTTGGCCTGCCAGAGCCAAAGACATTGATCGGCCTCTGGTTCGACGTTATTTTGCACAACGTCATGCATTGTCTTTAAGTCAGGGTGTACTGTTGTTGCTTACTGACAACGACCAAGCAAGAGTGATTGTTCCTCGTTCCCTGCAACGAGAAGTATTACGCCTCCTGCATCAAGGACATTGGGGTATTGTTAGGACAAAGCAATTGGCCAGACGTCATTGTACCTGGGTTGGTATGGACGCTCAGATAGAGAGCATGACGTCACAGTGCACTGTTTGTGCGGAGCATCAGGCAGCTCCTCCGCAACGTTTCTCAGACTGGCCACGCCCCAAGGGACCATGGCAACGTTTACATATTGACTTTGCCGGACCTTTCTGGAATACGCGCTGGTTAATTGTTGTAGACGCTTTCAGCAAGTTTCCTTTTGTGATTGCCATGAACTCAACGACAGCTTCTAGTACAATCAGTGCCTTAACATCAGTGTTTTGCATCGAAGGCTTGCCTGAAACTATCGTCAGTGACAATGGACCTCAGTTTGTTAGTGCGGAATTTCAACAATTTTGTCGTGTGAATGGTATTCAGCATATTACCACTGCACCTTTTCACCCTCAGTCCAATGGTGAAGCAGAACGTTTCGTTCGAACATTCAAGTCTCACATGGAGAAGATGAAAGGTCAGCACTCCAGGCAGCAAGCACTTCAAATTTTCCTGTCTACGTATCGGTGCATGCCACGTGACGGCCCGTCTCCTGCCGAGCTGCTACACGGCCGCCGTCACCGCACTCTCCTTCACCTGCTGCAGCCTCCCACGCACCGGGTCGGTTCGTATGGCGCTACGCGTTTTCAGGTTTCTACGCCGGTGCTGTACAGGGTGTTTGCTGGAAACAAGAAGACATGGTTGCCGGGCACCATTCAACGCGTGCTTGGGCGCAATATGTTTGTTGTACGTTCTTCCACAGGGTCGGAGCTGCGGCGCCACGCAAACCAATTGCGCCTGCACAGGCCGCGCGATCCTGTCTCCGGTTTCTTGATTCCAGACCCAGTTCTGCGCCAGGGAGCACAACCACATCGTTCGTCCCCGGACTACGAGATCCCTATGGACGTCGACGTACATCCGACGCAGTCGTCGCCGCCGCTGTCGCCGCCGCAGATGACAGCGTCACCGAGAGGGACTCCGGGACCGTGCGGGCCCCCCCAGCTTGGGCCACGCACCTCAGAAGATGACCTGCTCCCTCTGGGCGGGGGCGGGCGCCCTTCCCCAGGTTTCGGCGGGTTCCCTGGAGGATCGCAAGGCGGATGCCGGGGCGCGGACGGCGTCTCGATCCCGGCCTCAGCTACGACGCCCGTCCCACCAGTAACGCCCCCGCTCAGGCCCTCCTCCCAGTGCCGTCGCCGTGGCCCTCAGCCCTACGCCACGACGGCGCGGCGGTTTGGGGGGGAGGGGTGTGGTGTCGCACAAGTACAAAGTGCGCGCCACCTACTTTCGCCGCGCGCCGCCATGCATGCACGGCGCGGCGTTCTTCCGACGACAGCCACGAGCGCCCTCTGGTACAACGCCGCTCGTGGCCACCACTGAAGGACATCGGCGATTTCGCACTTGGCACTTCGGACTGAGCTAGCAAACAGTTACGACCTTCGTAATCAGATAGGCACGATTGAAGACTTCGCTATTGTACAGGCACTAGGCAGGCCTCCAACAACTATGTATCAACATTCTGCAGTACTATGTAAAAGTTAAGTATTGTTACATTCTGTGCAATATATCTCTTTCTAATTTACTCGAGTGTTTATAGTTTCTGGCTGCTCCCCTCCGTACCTGCATCAGCGTGTCGGTCTCATTCCACTCGGCCACCGACACCTACGACGCGGCTGGGACACAAAAGCGGCGACGAAGTTGGGACACAAAACAAACATTAAAATTGGCAGGTATTCATCTGGCCACTCCATGTTTCTCGCACGGACAGCTCTACGTAGGCTGCTCCCGTGTATCGAGTCATAGAAATCTCTTTGTATACTCGGAGAACAAGAAGTCTCGAAATGTCGTTTACAGGGACGTATTGCGATAGATTTTTGGCTCTCCATCCGTTCCAAGACAATTATATATTTCGTGCTAACAATGTCGCTGTCATGTAGTTATTTATGCCCTTTCTTGGCACATTAATGTCTGACTATTGAACCGCGGGTAACACCGCGGGGAGCAGCTAGTAATTAATATTATTTATTACTTTCATTCACTTTCAACGTCATAGAACAAAATTTGTTTTCAATTCGGTAAATCTTTCAATGTAATTATCATCATCATCACCATCGCTTGCACGCCTTTCAGCGTTCAGTCTGGAGCATAGTACCTCTAATAAAATTCCTCCATGTTCCCGTATTCAATGCTAACGTTGATGCCACGTCTGATGTTATGACTTTTACTTCAAAATCATTCTGCGCCGAATCTAAGTACTTTCTTCTTGGTCTACCTCGACTCCTCTTACCCTCCGCTGCCGAACTCATGAGTCTCTTAGGTAAGCTTGCTTCCCCCATGCGTGTAACATGACCCCACCATCTCAGTCTGTTCGCTCTGCTTCATCTATGGCGTTCATTCCCAGCTTTTCTTTGATTTCCTCATTATGGACACCCTCCTGCCATTGTTCCCATCTATTGGTACCAACAATCATTCTTGCTACTTTCATATCTGTAACCTCTATCTTATGAATAAGGTAACCTGTATCCACCCAACTTTCACTCCCATACAACAAAGTTGGTCGAAAGATAGAGCGGTGCACCGCTAACTTAGTCTTGGTACTTACTTCTATCTTGCAGAAGAGAGTAGATCTTAGCTGAGCACTCACTGCATTATCTTTGATGCACCTGTATTCCAGTTATTTCACTATGTTGCCATCCTGTATTATTAATAAAATAAATGTGGACAGACATTAGGTATTAAACAGTTATCCATTTTGTCAAGAAGTACGAAAAACAGTGGTTCATTGGTGTCAACTTCTGCCTGAGAGTCTACTAAAAACTTTTAATTGCGTCCTATTCCATAATCTTGTAGAATTGTCAACAGATTCCTCCTGGAACACGGTGATAAGCCTATTCCAGATCTACAAAACATAGCACTTCTTCATCTGTCGTAAGCTAAAGTTCTGGTTCTGATAGCCTCTAAGAGGCCTAAATACACATTGATTTTCATCCAACTTATCTTCAACTAATACTTGCACTCTCCTTTCAACAATACCCGAGAATACTTTCCTCACAACGTTAATTAAAGAGATACCTCAATAGTTGTTTCTTTTTTTTTCATATTTGAAGATTGGCATTATTACCGCTTTCGTACAGTCAGACGGAACGTGTCCAGACTCCCATGCCTTTTCAGTTATCCTGTGTAACCATTTAAGACCTGACATTCCACTGTATTTGACGAGTTCTGGCTTAATTTCATCCACCCCAGCCGCTTTATTGCACAGCAATCTATTGATCATTCTCTCCACCTCCTCAAGTATTATCCTGTTTCCATCATCTTCCTAATCATATTCTATCTCAAAATCAGACACAACATTGAACGATTCACCAGCACTGAGCAGTTCTTCAAAATAGTCAATCTACACTCCTGGAAAATGAAAAAAATAACACCATGAATTCGTCCACCCAGCAGAACGAAATTTTATTCACACATTCTTGAGGATGTTTACAACACACGATCAGGCAGTCAGAACCATACGCACGTCGGTACATTCAACAGAGCGTGCACAATATCGACGCTAGTATCGTGTATACCCTCCTTTTCAGCAATGGAGGGTGAGAATTTCCACCGTAAACGATTGTAGAGGAGCCGAATGAAGTCTTACGGTATGACCTGCCATGCAATTTCCATCTGATGCCTCAGTTGAACCAAATCTCGTACCGGTCGTGTAGATCGCGCCAAGATGACCTTTCATCTGGCCCAGACATGCTCAATGGGAGACAGATCTAGGAATAATGATGGAAAGGATAGTTTACGTACACCTAGAAGAACACGTTGGCTTGTACGGGATACGCGTGGACGTGCATTGTCCTTTTGGAGAAGCACATCGCTTTGTTGGTGCATGAACATTGGCAATACGGGTTGAATGATGATTTCAATGTACCTTGTACTGTTCAGTTTTCCCACAATGAACATCAGAGGAGAACGGCCTGTGTACAATCTGGCTCCCCACACCATGATGCCAGGTGTCGGCCCCGTTTGCCTCTGTCGCGTACACTCCAGACTTTTGCAATCCCCTTCACAACACCATACACGCGTACGACCATCATCAGCACCGAAGCAGTGAGGGCTCTCACCACTGAAGACGATATGCCTCCATTCGCCCCTTCATAAGCACCTACCATGACACCACTGGAGGCGGGCTGAACGATGTTGGGGCTTGAGCGGAGGACAATCTAACGGCACACATGATCGTGCATCATTGTGAGGGGAGCGATATTCTACACCTGCCATTCTCCTCTAGTGATCGTCTAGAGGACATTGAACAGTGCATGGTACAATGAAACCATAATTCAACCCGTCTTGCTACCACTCATGCAGCAAAAAGGTGATATGGTTTTCCAATAGGACAGTGCAGATTCACTTGTATCCCGTAACACCCAGCCAGCTCTTCAAAGTGTTCGTCAACTACCCTGGCCAGCACGATCCCCAGATTTCTCCCACATCGAGCATGTTTGGGACCGCATGAAACGTCATGTTGGGCGGTCTGCATGAGAGGCACGAAACCTGGCCCAACAGAGGAACCATGTGGAAACTGCATGGCAGGCCATTCCACATAACCACATTCGGAACGATTGTTTCCATGAAAGAATTACAGCTTGCATAGCGGGAAAAGGAGGGTATCCACGGTACTAACACCAACATTGAGGACGCTCTGGTGACTGTACTCATGTGCGTACGGCTCTGCCTGGGTTATTTAGTGTTGTATACAACCTCAAGTATGTGTCAATAAAATCTCTCTCTGCTGCGTCGACGAATTCATGGTGTTCTTTTTTCATTTTACAAGAGTGTATCAACCCAAGGCATCCATGAATTCAATAGCAGCTTTCGTGACCTGTCCAAAACACTTGATAATTCCTTCTTCTCTCCCTTTCGAAGACTCCAAATTACGCTCCAGAAAGGTTTTCCCGCGGCTTTACCCATAGTTTCTAGCTTATTTTCAAAGTCCTCCCATGATTTCAGCTTGGATTCTACAATTATCCGTTTGGCTTTGTTTCTTTCTTCAACATAACTTTCTCTGCCTGCCTAATTTCTAATATGGTGCCATTTTTGAAATGCCTTCTTTTCCTTCTTGCGGGCTGCCTTGACTGTCAATCCACAAAGCTGTCTGCTTCTACCTGCCTTTACACACTACTGTTCCGAGACACTTCTAGTAGTTAGTCCCTGTAACTTGTCCACTCCTCTTCCAATGACTGTAAACGATTACATTAAACTAACTGATACTTTTTTGAGATCACCATTGTGTATCTGTGCCTAATTTCCTTGTCCTGAAATTTCTCCACTGTTATCCTACGATATATGGACTTCACTTTCTACATTTTTGGCCTTTCAAAACCAATTTCACTGCAGATTAAATAATGATCATTATCATCAAAGGACCCTCTTAAAACACGTGTGTCCTTGACTGCCTTGCTGAGTTCCTGATCTGTTATTTTATAGTCAA
This sequence comes from Locusta migratoria, assembly GCA_026315105.1. Classification (NCBI taxonomy): domain Eukaryota; kingdom Metazoa; phylum Arthropoda; class Insecta; order Orthoptera; family Acrididae; genus Locusta; species Locusta migratoria. Next base: position 196,064,956 of record CM048744.1, on the reverse strand, counting down.
TGACAGATCTGGCTCCCCTGCCATGTTGTCATGCTCAGAAAGAGGTTGTGATAATTAAACCTATATTCGCACAGAAATCCAAGAATTTTTTAACGTTTCTGTTGGCCTCCATATCCTCTCCAAACTCATCCATAACCTTTACGTATCCTTTTGTTAGATTTCCTATCCTGGCATTGAAGTCTCCCATGTGCAAAACAATGTCCTTGTTTTTCACTCATCAGCTACATCACTGCGTTGTGAAATCTATCCATCTCTTATTGATCTGTCCCTTCAGTGAGCGAATATACTGACACAATCCTAATTTTCTTATAGGTTTCAGAAATTACTGGTATGGATAAAAGTTTCTAATTTTCTTGCTGGAGATAGCCAAATCTATCCATATTATTCGAATTATGCTGCGTTCGATTGCTTTCCTGGTGTAAAGCCCTACAACCCACTGCCCTCTTCCTGCTTTGACTCCTGACAGGTAGACTTTGTATTCTCCGACTTCGTCCTCTTTCTCTCTCCTTACTCCAACATCACTAACACCTAAAACATCTTAATGTTTGCCGTCTGAGCACAAAGCTAGCCACGACTTAGAGTATGTCCGCTATGCCCAATCTTTTTCCAAAGTAACTGGAATCCCATCTATCAGGCTCACTTACTTGGCCACTCATACGTTGCCGGTGTTTGATGAGATAGGGATTAAAATAGGTGAAAACAAAGTAAGAAGTCTTTCATTTGCAGTTGACTTAGTTGGCAGATTCGATTGAAATGTTGCAATATAGTTTTGAGAGCTCGATCAGAGGTGTAAGGATCATGATATGAAGATCAGCATCTCCAAAACAAATCTCTGTGAGAAAGAGATTTAAACAGATTGAGTGCCAATTAGGAGGAACAAAGAACAGGTAGTACCTAGGATGTATTTTCTTACAGGATGGCAACATAGTGAAATAATTTAAATTAAGGTATAGCAAAGCTAATGCAGTGAGTGATAGGTTAAGAACTACTCTCTTCTGCAAGAACGAAGTCAGTACCAAGTTAGCAATGCACTGCTCTATCTCTCGACCAAATTTGTTGTACGGGAGTGAAAATTGGGTGGATACGGGTTAGTTTCCTCATAAAGTAAAAAGAATGATTGCTGGTATCAATAGATGGGAACATAACGAGGTGACACAGTGGTAACACTCTGAACTCGCTACCGGAAGGAGGGTGGTTCAAATCCACCTCCGGCCATTCTGATTTAAGTTCTCCTTGATTTCTCTAAATCACTCCAGGCAAATACCTGGATGGTTCCGTTGAAAGGGCACGGCCGATTTCCTTCCCCATCCATACCCAAAAACCCTAATGACCACCCTGTCGACGGGCTGTTAAACCCTAAGCTACTTTGTTTTTCAATAGATGGGAAGAACAGTCGCAGGAGGGTGTCGATAATAAGGAAACCAAAGAAAAACTGGAAATAAACACCATAGATGAAGCAGTTGGAGCGAAAAGGCTGTGATGGTGGGATCATGTCACAGGCATGGGAAAAGCAAGGTTACTCAAGAGACTCATAAGCTCGGCAGCGGAAGGTAAGAGGAGTCGAGGTAGACCAAGAAAAAAGTACTTAGATTCGGTGCAGAATGATTTAGTAAAAGGCATAACATCAGACGAGGCACAATGGAGAAATTTTATTAGAGGGACTATGTTCCAGACTGAACGCTGAGAGGCATAAAATTGATGGTGATGATTTTGTAAAAAGTAGCGATTATAAAACAGTATTTGATATAAACTTTGAACATGGCTGATTAACAGCAACCGTAATCCAATTTTTTTTAACAAGTTTGTATATCAGCCAACCGGTTGCGTAATTTTTAGGTGCCTGACCTAGGTTTCGTTACCACTAGGGACCACTTCATCAGAAGAATAAAAAGTTACATGAAACACATGACGTCAAAAGTATTACGAGCAGGATTGCTCAAGTCATATACAATAAAAATTAGAATTCTTGCCATACAAATAAAAGCAGTATGGTGAGAAGGGCATGAAGGAACTATTTTTATTCTTCTGATGAAGTTGTCCCTAGTAGCAACGAAACCTAGGTCAGGCACCTAGAAATTACGCAACCGGTTGGCTGATACACAAAATTGTTTTAAAAATTTAAAAAAGGGTGTGATATTCTAATTGCGCACAAATGAAAAGCAAAACCTAGCACATTGTAAAATAAAATTCTTAAAAATGCAATAAAATGTAGTATCCTGTATTAAATAATCTATAACACAGAACCATTCCATGTTTAATTTTAAATATGTTGGTAGGCGGTGCCATCTTGTGGGATTCTCGGCAACTTGGTCGCTTTCCGCGTAACCAGCTGCTGCTCCACCGACCCAGCAGAAGCGCCACTAAGCGAGCCCTCGAGGCGAGGTGTCCATCACCCCGTTTAAATGGACTCCCAAAACCGGATTTCGTAAACCGATTTCCCAATTCCGCTTTTGGTTGGTCATGTAAACACTCCAAAATCGATTCTGGAAATCCGCTTCTCTAAAGCGGTTTTCCAGTTCCACAATCGATTTTCGTGCCCTTGTAAACGCAACCGTTTTTGAAGCGTTCTTGGCTTGTCAGATTTTGTTTTCTTGTTAAGAATTTTCGGCATATATGGAAAGAGTGATATTTTCTAATGTCAAATAAAAGTATAAACATTAGAGTGAACATAAATCTGTGTATTTAAATAAAGAAAAATAGCGATTGTGCAGACTAAATAAGGAACTGAATCAGCTGTTTTCCAGCCGCCATTTTAAGTGAGCTACGAAATCCGATTCAGGCTATGCCATGTAAACACGACAGCGAAAAACGGTTTACGAAAATCGGTTTTCGTCTTCCGGAAGATGTGTTCCATGTAAACGTAGTGCATGTGTCCCAGTCCACTCTGGAAGTTCTCGGAAGATTTTAAATGACCAGTTGGGATTAAATTTATTTTGCACATTCAGCATTTCACCTAGAGCCCTGTTTTTGTATGTAAAAACTCAATGTCCTTCAAAGTGTTTAAAATATGTCCTTTTCGAGCCGTATAGAAGATTTTCATGCTGTTAATAATTTACCCTAATTTGTGCTTATCTTTTTCTCTAGTGCGTTGTTAATGCACTAAGCTTCTGTCGTAGGAGTATTCCCTAATGCTCGTCTTTAATTTCCTTCCTGTCTGTCCGATATAAGATATAAAGAGATTATCTGTTCTGAGCGACTGCTCCAGGGTCTAAATTCTCCTTGGTATTTTCCTAGTTGCTTTCCAAAGTTGCTCTTTACAGCGAGTGTAGAGAATTCTTGAAAATATTTTATATGTACAATCCAAAAGAGCCGGCCGCGGTGGCCGAGGGGACTGAGGCGCTTCAGTCACGGTCTGCACGGCCACTACTGTCAGGGGTTCGAATCCCCCCTCGGGCATGGATATTTGTGCCGTCCTTAGTTGTAGGTAGTTCATAAGTAGTTTGTAAGTTTATGGTCTGATGACCCCGTAGTTAAGTCCCTTAAGCTTAACAAACATTTGAACATTTGAATCCAAAAGAGAAATCCATTTGTAGTTGTACGGATTTGAATTTTCCTCCTTTTTCGTGTGATGGATGCATTTTTATTTTTACCACGTAATGATCTGATGCCGTGACCGTTGGTCTCTGGACTTCCACATTATAGATCTTCCTGTCGTAAGTCTTATACATGGAAACATGCTCCAGCTGTCATTCTCTCTTAGTCCATTCTGGATGTTTCTCGTGTTGATTTTGTGATCATGTCATAGTTTCTCCAGAATTCATCAATCTTATGCCGTTCTTGTTTGTTCTTATTTATGCTGGCCATTTGCGTTTTACATCTCTTATCCCTTCCCAATTGGACATTAAAGTCTCTAATTAAAATTTTGGTGTGCTTTTTGTTGATGTTTGTCGCTATCTAATCTAAAAGTTACCAAAACTCATCCACATCTTCTCTGTGGCCTTTTCTATCATTTTTAACATTAGTTGGTTCATCGACATTTATTATTTTATGGAGTCTCTTCTTCTGAGGTTGACCACGAATCCTGTTCCAAATTGCGGATATTGCTGCATTACTCTCTCTCTCTCCTTTTTAAGGGACTTAACTGCGGCATCATCAGTCCCTAAACTTAGAAACTGCTTATAAACTACCTTTTACTAAATACGACACAAACATCCAAGGCTGAGATGGAATTAGAATCCCCGACGGGGAACGGCGGTCGGCCGCGGTGGCCGAGGGGACTGCGGCGCTTCCGTCACGGTCTGCACGGCCACTACAGTCGGGGGTTCGAATCCCCCCTCGAGCATTGATATTTTTGCCGTCCTTAGTATTAGCTAGTTCATAAGTAGTTTGTAAGTTTAGAGACTGATGACCCCGTAGTTAAGTCCCGAAAGCTCTACAAACATTTGAACATTTTTGGTAACGGCCTCGTGCATCGGAGCATAGCACCTCGTTGGCCACTCCGCCGTGTCTTGTGGTATTCCATAATAAATCCTGTATCCTTGCGATTCCATTGGTTATTGATCAGTGCTTCTCATTTCTTGGAGTCCGCTTATCAGAATTACTAGTCGATCCATTTCACCTGTCAAAATTCTGAGTTTACCAGCTTGGATGAGAGAATTTATATTGTGCGTTGCTATGTTGTTTATCTGTGCTTGAGTCTAAGTTTCGTTCTGTCAGTCTTGGGTATTTTAAGATGCTTCGACTCATTTACGTTATTTTTTAAGTGACTGCCCACCATATCTGACTGCAGTCTTGTTGCCAGGCGATGGAATTTTCTACATCTACATCTACATGGGATTCATCGAACCACCGTTATACTATTTATCTCACATTCCATTCTCGAATAGCGCACGGGAAGAAAGAACACCTGAATCTCTCTGTTCGAGCTCTGATTTCTCGTATTTTATTCTGATGATCATTTCTACCTATGTTAAGTGGGAGTCAACAATATATTTTCGCATTCGGAGGAAAATGTTGGCGATTGGAGTTTCGCAAGTAGCCCACGCCGCAGCGATAAGCGCCGTTGTTGTAATGATTCGCATCCCAGATCCTGTATCATTTCCGTAACGCTGTCTCCCCTATATCGTGACAATACGAAACGAGCGGCCCTTCTTTGGTCTCTTTCGATGTCCTCCGTTAAACCCATCTGATAAGGATCCCACACTGGGCTGCAATACTCCAAAAATGGACGGACAAGCGTAGTGTATGCAGTTTCTTTTGTAGTTCTGATGCATGTTTTAAGGGTTCTGCCAATAAAACGCAGTCTCTGGTTCGCCTTTCCCACGATGTTATCTATGTGTTCTTTCCAAATTAAGTCTGAAGTAATAGTAAATCCTATGTATTTTGTGGAGTTTGCAGCCTTCACATTTGACTGATTTATCTTGTAAACAAAGTTTAACGGATTTCTTTTCGTACTCATGTTGACGACTTCACACTTCTCATTATTTAGAGTCAATTGCCAATTTTTACACCGTACTGATATCTTATGCAGATCGTTCTGCAGTTGATCTTACTAGATTTTACTAGACGGTAAATGACGGCGTCATCTGCAAACAACCTAAGAGAGCTACTTACATTTTTCCCTAAATCGTTTATGTAAATAAGGAACAGCAAAGGACCAATAACACTACCCTGTGGAACGCCCGATATCACGTCTGTTTTAGTCGATGCCTTACCATCGATAACTACGAACTGTGTCCTCTCTGACAAGAAATCCCCTATACAATCGCAAATTTGGGGCGATATACCATAATCACACAATTTGATTAAAAGCCGTTTGTGAGGTACGCTGTCAAAAGCTTTCTGGAAATCAAGAAATACGGAATCGATTTGCGAACCTTTGTCGATAGCACCCATCACTTCGTGTGAATAAAGAGCTAGTTGTGTTTCGCATGAACGATATTTTCTAAATCCGTGTTGACCTTGGGTCAATAGATCGTTCTGTTCGAGATAATTCATAATATTTGAATACAGGATATGTTCCAAAACCCTGCTGCAAATTGACGTCAATGAAATAGGCCTGTAGTTTAGTGGGTTACTCCTACTGCCTTTCTTGAATATAGGTGTGACGTGGGCAACTTCCCAATCTTTTGGTACAGATCCTTCTATGAGAGAGCGGTTGTATATGACTGTTAAGTAAGGAGCTATCGCTTCAGCATACTCAGATAGAAATCTAATGGGTATACAATCCGGACCAGAAGACTTGTTCTTGTTAAGTGATTTTAGTTGCTGCACTACTCCGATGATATCTACTTCTACGTTACTCATTACGGCATCTGTTCGTAATTCGAAATCTGGAATATTGGTTTCGTCTTCTTTGGTGAATGAGTTTCTAAAAGCTATGTTTCGTAACTCTGCTTTAGTAGCGCTGTCATCGGCAGGATCGCAATTACTATCACGTAGTGAAGGTATTGTTTGTGTTTTTCCCCGAGTATATTTAACATATGACCAAAATCTCTTTGGGTTTTCAGTCAAATTTCTAGAAAGAGATTCGTTGTGATAAATATTGTAGGCATCTCGCATTGAAATCCTCGCTAAATTTCGAGCTTCTGAGTACGATTGCCAATTCTGGGGATTTTGAGTTCGTTTAAATTTAGTATGCCTTTTCCTTTGCTTTTGCAACAGTGTCCTGACCTGTTTTGTGTACCAAGGGGGGTCGCCTCCTTCTTTTATTAATTTATTTGGTATGAAACTGTCAATTGCTACAATTTTCCGTAAGGGATTTCCTTCCATGTTTGACTTTCTAAGATACAGTATCTTGTCTGTAGGCAAGCTCCGAGTTACAACTACGGTTGTTAACCGTAGAGATTGGTGTTGTTGTTGGCCTGCGAGAGCTATTTCATTTAAGTGCGCCGACAAGCCGGCGAGCACTCCCCAAATTGCCACCTGGGACCCTCCACGTCAGGGTATTACCTCTCCACCCGCTACAACAGCGTTGGAAGTTCGTGGCTTGTATATATATGACTTTCAGACACATCCATAACTGGGTTTACGATTTCCAACTCCACACAGGGGTAAAGGCAACGAAAGAAAATACGCAGTAGGTCAGTTCAAAACAATTCCGGAACTTCGTCTACCATTATTTTAGGTCCATATTTTACTAACTGTTCACGATCTCCTTCAAAATAACCTACTCTACTGCTAATACACTGTCGCCAACGCCAATGCCGTTTCCACTTCCGGAAGCAGTCTCGAAACGTATCTTGCTGAATCACTTGAATTTTACATCCTCAACTGTTGCAAATCTTCGTCCTTTCAACGAGATTTTAAAATTTGAAAATTGAACAGGTCCCCAGAAGCCAGGTATGGAGAGGACTTAAGATGCAATACTGCTGGCTCTTCACAGATTGGGAGACGACAGTCTCTCTGGTTTTGTCTCATGCGTTTCAAGATACTGTGTCAGGATTTCATAACGTGATCCAATTGAAATGTTGCATTCTCACACAATCTCTTGGACAGTAACTCTTCTATTGACATGCGAAAGTTGACGTTCCTGACATTTACCTTGCCGGTAGACATCGTAAAGTTTCCTAAAAGAGGGTAATCTTTTAAGACCGCGTCAAAACACCGAGTATGGCTTATACGCTCTTACAGAGGGGTTCCCGCAACATTCGGTGTGTCTCTGTAAAGGGTTTTTTGAGTTTCACGCAAAAATCAATTCAGACGCGTTGGTCCTCCAATATTCTGCCATCTCGAAATCCGAAAGATGTTCTACACAACATTCTACTCAATACAGCGCTGAAAAAGAACTAACAGACGTACAATAGCTAATGAAACTTTTCACACTGAGCAGAGACGCCAACCAAATTTTGCTCCAAAACACCATTGGTGCATATTTACGAACGTTACTGAGTTTTTTAATACACATCAAACATATCAATATATCCAGAGAATAGCAGAATCATCGCATCAACAAACGGAAAATCTCACGTTTCCATTCTCATCAAAACTTGTAGTAGAAAGGCCGATTCAAATTTATCTTCACCACTGTTTTAATAACTTGTAAGTCGAAGTTATCAGGATTACCGTATCAGACTCCAATCCATTTCCATTTAAAAAAAGGTTCATCTTGAATAGCAGTTCCTCTTGCAAGGTAAAATGTTCAAGAAAACTAATAGTTCAAAATCTGATAAGCAGTTCCTTAATATTTTCTCAAACGTTTGTCGTTGAAAATCTTTCAATTCTTTTCATAAACCACAAATATGTTCTATGAATCAGTTTTAAAGCCATCGATTCACAAAACTTGAAAATACTTCCTTCACATTATAATATTTCAACGATCTCTAAAAATGGTACAGTCTTGAATAGGCTCTGCTGCAAACTTCATAAATTAACTTCGGCACAGCAATCAGATATTGGTATCTCTTAATGGCTGAACTAGCTCTCTTCAGTTCTCTGACATTTGAATTAAAATTTCGAGTTTTCTTTCACTTCACACAAATCAATATAATAGATGTATACAAATGCATACCATCATTAGAAAATTCTCTTAGGAACCCATTACAGTAACTGAAACTGTCTGTGAGATACATAATTAGCAAAACTTCCTTTAGGGTAAGGTGGTACAAATTCGATATAGGTACAATTCCGATCAACGTAAGGTTTCGGGCCATTTGTCAGTCTCGTAGTGTTGATAGCACTTGCCTTTGTGTGGCGTCGTAGTGTAGCAGCTTTCTACAGCTCCTCCTGTGTTTTCCAAGAATACACCACTTTGTACTACGGAGATATAAATTTTTCCTGTTAAGAGGTAAGTGAAGCTACTTAGTCTAACGCGGTCTTATAAATTTTCTAGTTTCCAGGCGGTTGCAAATTCTATATTAGTGAGGTTAGAAACTTGTTTTCCATTCGGGCGTGTTCTGAGGCACCTACAGAGAAAGCCTCTGTGACATGTGCTGCCATTTCTTGTCATAATTCACTACTATTTACTCATGAATTCACTCACGCCAATAGTACATTTTCGATCAGAAAAATGGTACAATTTCGATACCCTAGTACAATTTCGATCAATGCAGTTTTTCAGTTTAGTCCGCAAATAAATTCTGTATATTTAAAGATTTTCCTACGCGATTTTTAAACCCACCTCTTATTTTGTAGATGCCACGAAAACGAGCAGAAAAGAAAATCTACAATAAATGGAGTCCAGCTGCATTAGATGAGCCAATAAAGAGTGTAATGAATGGACATTTGAGCCTTCGAGCTGCTTCACAATTCAGCACTTTACATGGTAAAGTGCAAATTAAAAAGAAAATGCAAGCTGGATTAACTCCAACTAGTCCTATAGAAAACAGAATTGGTCATCCAACGGTACTCAGTTCTGAAATGGAAGATGCTTTGGTCCGGAGAGCTTTATTTCTAGACCAGCGCGGATTGGGTCTGTCGCCACTCCAGTTAAGAAAAGCTGCATTTCGGTTAGCAGAGAAAAATAATTTGAAACATTCATGGAACTTAGAAAGTAAGGTTGCTGGAATCGACTGGTTTAGGGCATTTGTTAAGAGACACACTCACCGTAGCCTGAGAAAAACCCGAGGGTCTTTCGCGAGCCAGAGCTGAAGGCTTAAATGAAGCAGAAGTAAGTAAATATTTTCAGAATATAGAAAAAATCTTGAACGATTACGATTTGTTTGATAAACCAGAGTGTATTTATAATACGGATGAATCCGGCTTTCCCCTTAACAACAGACCCACAAAAGTAGTAAGTCGTAAAGGAAAGCGAGCAGTTGTTTCACTAACTAATGTGGAAAGAGGACAACATGTGACTGTTGCTGCATGCATAAATGCAAGTGGTGCGTATTTACCACCAATGGTAATTTTTAAAGGAGTCAGAAAACGCCCTGAATTTCAAGATGGCTTACCTCCTGGTTCCATTACGGTGATGAGTGAATCGGGATACATTAATGAAGAATTGTTCATGGTCTGGCTGCGACACTTCAACAAATACAAAACACTTCTTATTGTTGACAACCATGGCAGCCACATCAGCTTAGATGCTGTAGAATATTGTCGGGAAAATGGGATAGTACTTTCGGGATTGCCTCCGCATAGTACACATGTACTGCAACCATTACTTCAAGTCTCTAAAGGTTCAATATCACAGAAGTGCAACTAAATGGATTCATCGCAATCCCCATTAAAACATTGCAAAACAACGATTCTGTACTATTTTCTGTGATGCCTGGGGCAAAGCTGCGTCCATTGGGTGCGCAGTCAAAAGTTTCCAATGTACAGGAATAATGCCCTTTTGCAAAGACATTGTTCCCGAGGAGAAATTTGCACCTTCAACGTTATTCGAGGCTCCTGCTTCTTCAATCTCCACCAGTCAAACTACTAACAGCATTATGGGAGAAGAACCCTCATCGTCAAAAGATGTAACTGAAGAACACGGCAAATCCGTAACGCCAGGGTCCAGTACAATTTCTCAGCAGGATGCTGTCAGGGACATTTTGCCAAGTCCAGAGAAAAAATTATCGTCTCGGAAGAGGAAAACGCAGACATCAGCTACACTCACTTCAGATGAAAACCTGGATAACCTCCGTAGTAAGAGGAAACTTTTTCAACACGGCACAAGGAAAACAATGAACAAATGCAACAAGAACAATAAACGGAAATGTTAGTCTGTGAGTAATGATAAAAGAAGTTTACCAATCTTCAATTCGCCAGCAAACAACGAAAATAATTGTGGGTTTTGTTTATTGAATTATTATAGTGCAGAATCAGTAACTGAGGGTGACTGGATTCGCTACCAAAAATGCAATGTTTGTTACCACGAAGTATGCTTTGGTACTCGAGGGAAAGAGTGCTTTATATGTGGAAGATGCAAGTGATCAAAATTGTACCAGGAAGTGATCACAATTGTACCTAATGTGGTACATTTTCGATCGATTCTTCTCAATTCTGTAACCTGTTTTTGTGTTTATACCAACTTTTGTAATTGTATAATATTTGTGTTGCATATTCATTAAAAATCCAAGAACAAATGCCATAGTTAAAATTATTTCTTTTCTCAATATATTTTCAGTTACAATAACAAGTGTCCGAAATGATCGCAATTGTACCACCTTACCCTACAATAAAACACATTATTTTTGCTTTTATTAATTTGATTACGGCGGTTGGCGACGGCGTCGCATAACAAGATCTGCTCTCGGTCCGTGGTCGTCGACCCACAACGTTTGATGGCCACTACATGATTTCCGGTCTCCGCAGAGAAGAGGATATTCTCGTGGATTGCGTCGTCGTCACTGCACATGAAGCCTAAGAAACCAAACACATATTTTTCAGAATCATATAATATATATCATTAACATTAAAAATTATTAACAACAGCATAAATAATCATGTTGTTACCTACAAAACTGAACTGATGAAAGTTAGTACAGGGATAAGCTTTCGTCCCACTACAAACTGCCTTCTCAACAGAAGACCGTTTCTCAGTCATACAGTCATTCCCAGTTTGTAGGATGTTATGAATATGCCACATCCTTCATGGCATTCAGTAGAGAGTGTTTCGTGTCTTCCACATTTTGCTGTTATACAAAGCTTGTCGGACATCATAGTTCGTCGCAAAGTTGACTCCGTATCAAGATTAATATCCCTTACTTTGATTCCGATAAAAAAAAGACACATACCTTATATCCAGAATGCTGGATAATGTAGCCAGCTACTTGATTATTTTACCAATATTCTATAATACCCGGTCGATGTAATACAGAATGTGGTTTCTTTTTACTTATTTTTCTTTTATATTCGTTTCCGGACGTAGGAGGCCATTTTCAAATAATCCTAGTAAGTGCTACAATAATATCATTCGCAGCTTGGCTCTGTTTTGTTGGTTGAAGCGCACACAAAACTTGACGTAGTCTTCAGCTCACGAGAACATGTGGCAGGCGATGTCATTATAGCTCTTATTACGGTGATTTAAAAATGGACTAACACGTTCAAAACCGGTTATCAACAATAAAAAACCTTGTATGGTATTTTGACCGATTATTACAAGGAAATAGCTAAAAAACCCGGCGTTGCCCGGGTATTTATTTATTTATTCCTACGATAAGTTAGTACTTCTATACCTTCCCTCCCTGTCTACCTCCTTTTTTTCTAAAAACATGTCATATTTATCGGAGAATATATAAAAAATAAGACTATCCTCCACAACGTAAAAAATTATAAGTGTAGTATCCAAACAAAGATAGATATAATTGCGAAGAAAGATACTAATGAAAATACAAATGATATATAAAATTCGTACGATCACATATTTATTGGGTTATACGTTATACAATTGTATAATTTTTCAGGTTTATATTCATTTGTATATGGGCTGTATGTCTATACAATCTCTTGGGAATACAATTAGTAATAAAGAAGTAATAGATTAAAACTTGGTGCGTGATAGGGCGGTTTTCTATGAACGTTAGTGTTTATGTTGTCATATCTCATGAAATACGTGTCGTACTGCGACACAATTTAGAAGATACACTCAAATATATGCGTGTGTACTGTTTGTAAAATTTCCAGCGGCTACAATTTGTAGTGTAGAAATTATAAATTGTAACGTCATACCGAATGCTGTAGTTTTAGTCCATATACAGTATAATGTTACTGTTTATGTGCTAATATCTCATGAACTACGTATCATATTGCGATACAATTTAGAAAGTACATTGAACTATATGTTTGTATACTGTCTGTAAAATTTCCTGCGGCTACAATTTGCAGTGTACAAATTATAAATTGTAACGTCCTGTCGAATGCTGTAGTTTTACTCCATAAACAGCGTAAAAGTAGCAAGCGAGAAACTTTTCCTCCTTTCATTATTTTGCTATTGTTGTCAGCGAGAATAAGTTTAATAAAGGTTTGAAATTATGTTTAAATTGTGTTGCAAGTCGCTAAGTACTCTCATTCTCATATAGTGTATTTATAAAGTCTCGCCGCATTATGAGGCAGTTTTTTCCTCCGGTTGTTTATGACGTTATCTGAACTACGTGTCGTATGCGATTCTTAACCCTGCAGGAATTGTTACGTCAGGGTAAAAAATGTGTGTACTAAATCTGGTTGAAATCGGTCTAGTGGTTTAGGAGAAAATGAGCAGCATTGTCGGTAAATGCAGCAGTTTTACGTGCATCGCATTGTTTATGACATCATATCTCATGAGCTATGTATCGTACGTGATTCTTACACTTACGGCGACCGTCCTTATGAATTGAAGCTTACGTGTACAAAATTTCATACATATTGGAACAAAACTGTAGATTTGTATGCAACACAAACAAATGGACACTCTGCTTTATATATTAGATAGAAGAAAGTATTAGTTGAAGCATTTCAGAGAACTATTAACATTTTTAGAGGCGTCAATTCGATAAGGTCGTATCACTTATGAGTACAGATGCTTTAACAAGAGGGTACCACACTGGCCTTGGTAAAAATGGAGGCGATCCATATTCTGTTAATAGTTCACAGGCAGACTGGACGTCAGTGTTACCCTCATTAGCACACGATTCTCATGCCAGCATTGCAGCCTGACTGCGGTACTACAGCTTCAAGAGCCGTTCATTGCGAATGTGTTTATTTCGGGCAAACAGGTGTATTTGGACACCATGTTGCTTATCGACAATTCGAAACCATTTCACAGTTTTCTACGTTAGCTAGGATGGTGGTTCCTGTCTGAGTGTCAACAGAAACTTAACACCATATTTTGCTCACTAATAGAAACGGAGAGTCGAGCAGGGATGTTTAAGGCTTGCGAAGTCAGTAATTTTGTAAAAAAAAAAAAAAAAAAAAAAAAAAAAAGGTAACAATCCGAAGATTGGTTTGAACACCACAGTACTCTACTACGCATGGTTCTGTATGGAGGTGGTATGCCGTTGCCTTCCTCCGACCTTCGAACTGACTAACCAAGCCAGTTATAGGGTGACCAACAGTTTAACGTGGGTTCAGAACCACGGTGCTACTCGGTGTTTTTCAAGTGAGCAATACTGCCAGAGGTGAAAGTGACAGATAAAAATCCCAGGACCTGGCGGGGATTTGTAGTCTGACACTCTACCTCTGGACAACCGAGGCGCATTAGGGAACATGAAAGGAGTGTACACTCGTATTCTGCCTTGGGCACATTTTTTATTAAATTTTCGCTGTAATTTCGTAAGCATTATTTTGTGTAATAATCTGACTTCAATTTGTTAATATGGGTAAGTTGGTAATGTCTGTTAGAAGCCAAAGAGCATGCATTAACTGTGACCCAGTGTTGCGCTGCAAATAGGGACGAGCAAGGTGTCTGTAGGCCGACTCGGTGAGATGAGCTTCTTAGAAACAGACGAAGCCTGGCCGTTAGTCTATGACTGGTTGCTTAGGCAGCCACATTGCTTTAAATTTTGGTCTGATTATTCTGGATGGACGAAAGCTGGCTCTGTGGTGGAAACAATTGTATCATTAGTTGAGAAAACATTTGTTCTTGGAGAATAAGGTAAATTTACGTGTATTTATTATTTCTGATTACGGTATTGCATGATCATTGTTGTAGTAGGTGTTAGACGTTTTCTTCAGTTATCAATAGTTCTAAGTTTTGATTTAACTTGAAGTCACTTACAATTTCCCCATTCCTTTAATTATTTTGTGGATTAATTATTGTTAGATCAAATCCTTGTGTTACTTAAAAATGCCGTCTGGCAAAACAAATTGGGAAGTATAGTAGTGTAAGTATGATTTCTGACAAGAACAGTTCATAATTAATAAGAATATTAAGTAACACACAGGTTTCCAAAGTCAAATTCAAAAATAGCGAGTTCTATTGTATTGATGAAATATCATTTTTTTAGGTTAATAAATACGTTTAATAGTTACAGTGAAACGTAATTGTCTTCTGACAATTAATTTTTTTGCATTAAGTTGTTTTCTTTTAAAGCTAATTAATTTTGAAAATAGCGTAAGTACAAACAAGACGCCTCTAACAAACTTTGTTGTTGGCTGGAATGTTTCTACGAATTTTCTATAATAACCAGTCGAAGTTTGAGTGAATGTTTCGTTATTGTTGACAACCGGTTTAGGACGTGTTAGTCTGTTTACAAGTCACCTTAATAAGACCTACAATGACATCGTCCACCACATGGCTATTTTTCGTGGGTTGAAGCGTACGTTAAGTTTTCTGTATGCATCAACACACAAAAAAGTACCATGTGCCGAATGAAGTTATTGTAGTATTGACGGGCCCGGTGGTCTTGGGGTAAAGCACTCGACTCGAAACAGAAGGGTTGCGGGTTCAAAACCCGGTCGGACCTCGGAGTTTTTCTGTCTGCGCTTTAACCCGTCCTTACGTCTCAACGATGTGAGAAGTCGCCAAAAACGACACGTGGTTCGGATTACACGTTAAGCTGTAGGTCCCCTTTTCCCGGTTGGATAACTAGGGACATGCAATCGCCTATGTCAAATATTTTATTCTCGAACGTAGTTATCTCCACCTTAACTTGTCCGTCTTTTACTTACGCAAAACTAAAGCTGTCTATGATGTTCTACAAAGACGTCTATCATCAAACCCAATTGAACAAAAATTTCCCCAGTATGACTAGCTCTCCATCTGTTGCACTGTATCTGCTTCTTTTATTGATTCTGGTGTACAGTCGGTCTGGTACCACAGTGTTAATCGTTGGCTTATTTGGCCGTTTCGCCTTCATCCCATCCACCTCTCCGAATCACCTTTCCGTCCCAGGTGTGGGGTGGCTGACACTGACGGATATATTTTTGTTTGCGGTACTGCCGCTGACGTTTGGCAACTGATTCGCCGTATCATAGCTTTCCTCACGAAATTATTCCAGAGCGTATTACTCCTATTTGTTATTATTTCCAGACCGAGTGTATTTTCCAAAAGCTAAGACCAATGCTGTGAATTGGATTCGCGAAGATTCCATACACTATCTTTTTGGACATACTGCAAAATCGAAACTTGATGTTTGGACCTATCTCACGGATCGCCATTATAGAGTTGTACGTCACCCTAAATACAGGCAATACTTCTCAAACTTCTAAGGAAGTTTGAAAAGTATTAGGAGTACCTTCAACGACCCTCCCCGCAGTTGGAATGTTTTCAGTCAATAGAGAAGAAATTCAAATGTTTGAACTGCTGTCCCTACTTGAACTGTTAAACGGAATGCACATTCTACGAGAAGCCGTGACTAACCTTACAAAGCCGTAGGGAACCGAGATCTTCTGAACTATAGAACGCACATCAAGATCTATTAAAAGAAAAGTCTTGCACCACTCCAGTGACCAATACGCAAATATTGTTATTATTATTATTATTCTTATTATTGTAGCACGTACGACGAATATTTGAAAAGGAACAGATATAAAAAAATAATGCTCGTTGCCAGTTTCAGTGACAATGATGATTAATTTTTTTTGTAGTCTTAAATGAAGTTTTATTTCATGTAAAGCTGATAAAGTATTCCAGTAACGGATAGAAATCTAATTTTCTTGCCTTTCGTAATTTTATTGTTTCAGTATAACCTGGTCATCAAAACACTGCGCACGTTGTAAATTTTGATATAACCTTAGCAGGCATTACGTTTTAAACATACAAGACTCTAACTACAGATTTGTTATTAACAGTGTTACTTTCATCCACACTGTTATACGTGGCTTGCAAAACAATCATACACACATAATTTTACATTCTTTCATGAATTGTAAGGTGGTTCACAGAGTATAAGAAACTTCTTTCATGAAGAATTACATATTTCTGCCGACTTTCATAATGCCTGGTAAAACTATGTCGATGTTCTAGACATTCTTCGCCACACTATAGTGAATTGAGGAGTAACAAACATTTTCCTCAAAAACATACTTGTACCAAATTTCAAAGTTGCCTGTTAAAGGGCGTCAAAGTCTCTGAATCACAAAACCAACGTATCAATCAATCTACAACATATTGACAGAAGTATATAGTCACAAACCTTCAATAAAATCGACCCCGACATTTTTCCAAATGTCCCGAAGGAACCGAATAGAATCTGCGCGTCTGTTTATACTGACGTCCCATGCTGATTTCCCCATGGCAAAGGCAATGTAATTTCTGATTTCTGGTACCAGATCTCTCACAGTAGTTCTTTCACTTTCGCAAAGGGACAAGGAGAGCCGGCCGCGGTGGCCGAGGGGACTGAGGCGCGCCAGTCACGGTCTGCACGGCCACTACGGTCGGGGGTTCGAATCCCCCCTCGGGCATGGATATTTGTGCCGTCCTTAGTATAAGGTAGTAGATAAGTAGTTTGTAAGTTTAGGGACTGATGACCCCGTAGTTAAGTCCCATAAGCTTAACAAACATTTGAGCATTTGACAAGGAGAGTTTCTCGGGGAAATGTGATGAAACGGTCATTATTTTCTGTACACTTGAATGATCAGACAGAGTGAGTAACATTTTGCGGCTGCTTACTGATGATGATGCTGTAGTGTACGGAAAGCTGTCGTCACTGATTGGCTGTAGTAGAATTACAGATAAGTGAGAAAAGCTAGCTGTAAAAGAAAATCGTCTTAGTTACACTATTTATAACTAATGAACATCTGAACCGATTTGCCTCGAATTTGGTGGGGAGGTAGCTTAGAAGCAGGAGACGGACATAGGAAGGTTTTTAGATATTTATTTAATATTTTATGTATGACACGTTTATCTGTATTAATGAAAATGAATTTGCCGCATGTATGAAAGCGCATCACTTGAGAATGGCTTCACCAATTCGGCTGATCTTTTCTTTGTTCTGTTCGTAATTCTCAGGACAAGGTTTGTATGAAAGAAAATTTTTGGAAAATCTACCGGATAATATTAGAATTAGAGAATAACTGAATGTACGCTTCCATCTTCGATCATTTTCTAGATTCTCCAACACTCATCTTATTCATTCGCTACTCGCCTAGCGACCAAATACGCTGTAACGGAGCAAACTGTGGTGTCGCACAAGTCCAAAGTGCGCGCCACCTACTTTCGCCGCGCGCCGCCATGCACGCACGGCGCGGCGTTCTTACGATGTCAGCCACGAGCGCCCTCTGTTACAACTCCGCTCGTGGCCACCACTGAACGACATCGTTCACTTCGGACTGAGATAGAAACCAGTTAACACTTCGTATTCATATAGGCACCAGTGAAGACTTGGCTATCGGACAGGCACTAGGCAGGACTCTAACTCAACTATGTATCAGCACTCTGCAGTACTGAATTGTGTAAAAGTTAAGTATTGTATAAATTCTGTGCAATATATATCTCGTTCTAATTTACTCTAGTGTTTCTAGTTTCTGGCTGCTCCCCTCCGTACCTGCACCAGCGTGCTATCTATATTCCTGTGTCGGTCTCATTCCACTCGGCCACCGACACCTACGACGGAAACGAGACACAAAAGCGGCGACGAGGCTGGGATACAAAAGTGGCGACGAGGAGCGATAGACGAACCTTGTACCAGCCCGCTTGTAGCAGCCAGACAGCAGCAGTCGGAGCACACAGAAATTGCTCCCGCCCACCCACCCTTATTATAAGAATTTTGGGGGAACAAATTCAGTTACGTGTTTTGTGGACTTTATTGTTGCAGAGCGAGCCCTCCTTTTATATTGCATTTGTGTTTTGTTATAAGTTACTTGTATGCGCGGCGCCTAATCGGTCAGCATGGCCACTACCCCGAACCCAAACTTAATGGAAATTATTCAGTTACAGACGGCGTAAATCACTCAACTCCTGCAGGCGGTGTCGCAGTTAACGGCACAGGCTGCTCACCAACAATAGCCGTCACATCAGCAGCCCACACCTGCCGCTGCACCGTTTCCTACATTTCGCCAGTACAACGAACGTGAGGAAGAATGGAGCGACTACTTCGCACAGTTCAAGAACTCGTCGCGGCTCATCAAATTACCGGTCAGAAAGTGAAGCATCTGTTATTATCTGTGGTGGGCACCAACACCTTCGTGTTACTGCAGAAACTATTCCCCAACGCATCTCCTCGTGATGTAGACTTTGAACAAATTGTACATACACTAAATGCTCATTATGAGAGAAAAGTTCTTGTAGCCGCTACACGGTATCGATTTTTCAGACTTAAAAAATTACCTGAGCAGTCACACCAGGAATGGATTACGGAATTGAAGGGCTTAACCCGCCAATGTAAATTTACTTGCTCTTGTGGACATTCTTACAGTGACGTTATGTTGAGGGATGCAATTACGCAGAATATTCAGGACCCCAGAATTAGGGCAGCAATTCTAAAACAGTCTGACCCCTCATTAGACAGTGTACTGCAGCTTATTGAAGCGCATGACACCTTTGACTTAGCAGATGTAGAAATGCAAAGCCACAGTGTTAATTCAGTGCGCTGCAACGAACGCTTTCCTAGCCATAGTTATCAGTATAGCACTAGTGATTCTTTAAATTCTACCTGCCGTGCTGCACAGACAGTGAATAGTAGCCAGTGTAAAAGTGCGACACAAAAGTCGCCCCGTCGTGTTAGAAACAGTGATTTGAATAACGGGCGCCAACGCTCATTTCAGAAAAATGTACGTAAATCTTGCCCCCAGTATGTGTCCTGCCACAAGCGTGCTCATTGCCCTAGTCGCAACGCAGCCTGTTATCAATGTGGCAAATCGGGACATGTGCAGTCTCTGTGTATGCAAAACAAATATTCAAATAGCGGTGCTGTTGGAAATAGTGCTTTCCCGAGTGCACGAAAAGTTCATGCTGTCAATGTCATAGACGTTGTGGAACTGAACAGTGCTTTACTTGGTTCTCAATTGGAAGACAGTTCTTCTGCGCCTACGGCAAAACTATATAGTGAGCCACGTAGCAAGCGCCGTCGAGCGCGTAATTCTGTGCAACGGAAAAGGGTTCGGGACAAGCAAAATGACAATGTACAGTGCAATCCTGTAGTGAACCTAGTGCCTTCTGCAACTTCTTATTGTAAACTTGCCCAGTACTGTGTAGCTAGTGACAGTAGACATCAAGTAGCTACTCAAGAGTGTAGTGCAGTAGTTAGTGACTCTGCAGTAGCCTCGCATTGCGCGGACACCGATCCGGCGGTAGTGCCATCTAGTGACAGTGATATTAATCTGTGTGCAGAGTCTGCGCCGCTTACTTCACTACGCAGCCCGCGCATGCGCAAGCGAAGTAAACAAGTTCAATCAGACGTTGCCCACATTCGCGCACCTGTCGAGCGCCACAAGCAAAAGCTTTTTGGGAATCTTTGCATAGAAAATAAGACTGTGCACTTTAAGCTCGATACTGGTTCCGCTGTTACATTAATTAATAAAGACACTTATGAACTGCTAAGTTCGCCAAAATTGTCGCCGTGTCAACAAGTGCTAACAGCGTATACAGGACAAAATATTCCCGTGCTAGGAACGTGTAGCCTGCCCGCCTCTTTCCAAGGTGTCACAAAAACAGTCTCTTTTGTTGTTCGTCAGGCCAAATCTACACAGAACATTTTTGGACTAGATGCATTTGACTTGTTTGGTTTAACAATTCAAAGAGATGTGCTTCAAATTTCGTCAGTAGTGCCTCAGGACAAACTCAATGGTGTGAAAAATATAGTGACTTGTTTTTGCCGGAATTAGGTTGTGCAAAAGACTTCGTGGCACATGTAACTTTAAAAGAATCTGCAGTACCAAAATTTCGTAGAGCTAGACCAGTGCCTATCGCAATTCGTGACAAAGTTGCCGCAGAACTTAAACGTTGGCAAGATAGGGTGATTTCTCCTGTTTCTGCGAGTCAGTGGGCCTCGCCTATAGTAATTATACCCAAGCCATCAGGAAAACTTCGTCTCTGTGCGGACTTCAAATCAACAGTGAACAGTCAAACAATTGTAGACACTTACCCCCTGCCCCGACCTGAGGAACTTATGGACAAATTAGGACAGTCTCGCTTCTTTTCTAATATTGATTTAGCAGAGG
Source organism: Locusta migratoria (assembly GCA_026315105.1). Classification (NCBI taxonomy): domain Eukaryota; kingdom Metazoa; phylum Arthropoda; class Insecta; order Orthoptera; family Acrididae; genus Locusta; species Locusta migratoria. The sequence goes on along the minus strand of CM048744.1, from coordinate 196,044,073 downwards.
CATACTTACAGATTCCACTTGATGACGAGTCAAAAAAGTTTTTCGTCATTAATACTCACATGGACCTTTTTCAATTTCAACACCTACCTTTGGCAGTTCTTCCGCCCCCGCTATTTTTCAGCGCTTTTTGGAACAGCTGACAGTTTCTGTACCGTGTTGCTCGAGCTAGTAGATGATATTGTGGTATCCGGACGTACAGTTGAAGGACATTTATCAAACCTGGAGTGCCTTTTCAAAGTTTTGACTGCAGCAGGTCTACGTTGTGATAAAGCAAAGTGTTCGTTTTTTCAAACTGAAATAGAGTACCTAGGCCATGTGATTAATGCCCAAGGAATTCATCCCTTACAGTCACATCTTAGAGCAATCAAAGACTTGCCTCCTCCTAAGAATGTACATGAATTGCAAGCAGTAATGGGAAAGCTTAACTATTATTTCAGATTTATTTCCAATGCCTCTCAGATTGCAGCTCCACTGCATCGCTTACGTAGGGAGAATATTCCTTTTGTATGGTCTAAAGATTGTCAGGTTGCCTTTGACAAAGTAAAGTCTGCACTACTCAGTGATGCATATTTGATTCCCTTTGACCCACATAAGCCTGTAGTGTTAGCAGTTGATGCCTCGTCGTACGGTCTGGGTGCAGTCTTGTCGCATCGTATTGGTTCTCACGATCGTCCTATTGCCTTTGCATCCAAGCTACTGACGCCGACGCAACAGAATTACAGTCAGATAGAAAAGGAGGCCTTAGCAATAATTTACGGCGTCACAATGTTTCATCATTATCTCTATGGCAGAAAATTCTATTTGTTGACAGACCACAAGCCTCTCACGTCGTTGTTCTCACCCACAAAGCCAATTCCGCCACGAACGGCACAAAAGCTTCAGAGATGGTCCTTAATACTGTCTAATTATCAGTATGAGATTTTGTACCGACCTACCACTAAACACGCCAACGCGGACACACTTTCCCGACCTCCGGTTGGCCAGGATGTGTCGTTTGATTCTTCGGAAATGGCATGTTGTCAGATAGACTCCAGAGATGCTACCGCTGTCGCAGATTTCCCTTTGAACTCTCGTCGGGTTGCACAGGAAACAACTGCGGATGCAGACTTAAGTGTGGTAGCTCGTTTTGTTCGCTCAGGGTGGCCTGCCAGAGCCAAAGACATTGATCGGCCTCTGGTTCTACGTTATTTTGCACAACGTCATGTATTATCTTTAAGTCAGGGGGTTCTGTTATTGCATACAGACAACGACCAAACGAGAGTGATTGTTCCTCGTTCCCTGCAACGTGAAGTGTTACGCCTCCTGCATCAAGGACATTGGGGTATTGTTAGGACAAAGGAACTGGCCAGACGTCATTGTACCTGGGTTGGTATGGACGCTCAGGTAGAGAGCATGCCATCACAGTGTACAGTTTGTGCGGAGCATCAGGCGGCTCCTCCGCAACGTTTCTCAGACTGGCCACGCCCCAAGGGGCCATGGCAACGTTTACACATTGACTTTGCCGGTCCTTTCTGGAACACGCGCTGGTTAATCGTTGTAGACGCTTTCAGCAAGTTTCCTTTTGTGATTGCCATGAACTCAACGACAGCGTCTAGTACAATCAGTGCCTTAACATCAGTGTTTTGCATCGAAGGCTTGCCTGAAACTATCGTCAGTGACAATGGACCTCAGTTTGTTAGTGCGGAATTTCATCAGTTTTGTCGTGTGAATGGCATTCACCAAATAACCACCGCACCTTTTCACCCTCAGTCCAATGGTGAAGCAGAACGTTTCGTTCGAACATTCAAGTCTCACATGGAGAAGATGAAAGGTCAGCACTCCAGGCAGCAAGCTCTTCAAATTTTCCTGTCTACGTATCGGTGCATGCCACGTGACGGCCCGTCTCCTGCCGAGCTGCTACACGGCCACCGTCACCGCACTCTCCTTCACCTGCTGCAGCCTCCCACGCACCGAGTCGGTTCGTATGGCGCTACGCGTTTTCAGGTTTCGACGCCGGTGCTGTACAGGGTGTTTGCTGGCAACAAGAAGACATGGTTGCCAGGCATCATTCAGCGCGTGCTCGGTCGCAATATGTATGTCGTACGTTCTTCCACAGGGTCGGAGCTGCGGCGCCACGCAAACCAATTGCGTCTGCACAGGCCGCGCGATCCTGTCTCGGGTTTCTTGATTCCAGACCCAGTTCATCGCCAGGGAGATCAGCCACATCGTTCGCCCCCGGACTACGAGATCCCTATGGACGTCGACGCACCTCCGACGCAGTCGTCGCCGCCACTGTCGCCGCCGCAGATGACAGTGTCACCGAGAGGAACTCCGGGACCGTGCGGGCCCCCCCAGCTTGGGCCACGCACCTCAGAAGATGACCTGCTCCCTCTGGGTGGGGGTGTGCGCCCTTCCCCAGGTTTCGGCGGGTTTCCTGGAGGATCGCAAGGCGGAGGCTGGGGCGCGGACGGCGTCTCGATCCCAGCCTCAGCTACGACGCCCGTCCCACCAGTAACGCCCCCGCCCAGGCCCTCCTCCCAGTGCCGTCGCCGTGGCCCTCAGCCCTACGCCACGACGGCGCGGCGGCTTGGGAGGAGGGGTGTGGTGTCGCACAAGTCCAAAGTGCGCGCCACCTACTTTCGCCGCGCGCCGCCATGCACGCATGGCGCGGCGTTGTTACGACGTCAGCCACGAGCTCCCTCTGTTACAACTCCGCTCGTGGCCACCACTGAACGACATCGTTCACTTCGGACTGAGATAGGAACCAGTTAACACTTCGTATTCAGATAGGCACCAGTGAAGACTTGGCTATCGGACAGGCACTAGGCAGGACTCTAACTCAACTATGTATCAGCACTCTGCAGTACTGAATTGTGTAAAAGTTAAGTATTGTATAAATTCTGTGCAATATATATCTCGTTCTAATTTACTCTAGTGTTTCTAGTTTCTGGCTGCTCCCCTCCGTACCTGCACCAGCGTGCTATCTATATACCTGTGTCGGTCTCATTCCACTCGGCCACCGACACCTACGACGGAAACGAGACACAAAAGCGGCGACGAGGCTGGGATACAAAACAAACAAATATACAAAGCCGGCCGCGGTGGCCGAGGGGACTAAGGCGCTCCTGTCACGGTCTGCACGGCCACTACGGTCGGGGGTTCGAATCCCCCCTAGGGCATGGATATTTGTGCCGTCCTAGTTCGTAGGTAGTTCATAAGTAGTTTCTAAGTTTAGGGACTGATGACCCCGTACTTAAGTCCCATAGACTATACAAACATTTGATTTTGAAATACACCAAGGAGGTTAGAAGAAAGGGAAGGCATTGCTTGAAGTCAGAGATTAACTGGTATGTAGGGTTTAATTTTAAATCCGCTACACAGACCTAGCGGGCAATGTTAGCAACAGCCGTTGATTCGGAGAAATTGCGTTACGTCGCTGTTAGCCATCGGGTGATAGTATACAATATCCAATGAGATTTGCCGATTTTGTACCAGTACTACGTTTTTAGTTCATGGAAACACTATTGATTGTTCTCGTTGTTATAAAGGATTAGCATTTGAAAGACTGTTTCCATTTCACTCTTATACATGAAAACATCATCTTTCTCAGTAAGTTTAATGTTTCTGAAACTAAATTATTATGCGGATTCTCAAAATAATATCGTTTAGTATGAAGAGAAAACAATTTTCGCCAACTAAAATTTCATTGGCTTTGGTCGACTTCATTCCGACGATCCAACAGCTGTTGCCTGTGTCGCGGAATGTAAAATTTTACCGGTATGTAGCAATGTTGTTAACTGTATTTCAATTAGATTCTTAATAAGAGTTCATTATTCACTTACAGGTAAAGTAACTAACAAGAAGATCAACTGTATGAATTTTTATGTCTACAGTTTAATGATTCACCGAAACGAGGACAATCACATACTGAAATGCCGCATATTGTTTCATCAGTTCGCCGTTGATATTTATGTTCGTGCGATAAAACTATTAAGAGTACTGACATTAAAGCTACTAACCTCACAGTAGAGTAGCTCGAAAGTTCTCTCTAATAACCCGTTCCCAATTGTTTTACCGATCCTTTTTCACTTCTATTCCCAATCCGGGTCCCGATTGCAATAATAATAAAAAAAGATCAGAGAGAGGGAGAGGAGGATATAGAGAATGGGGTAATGGAATGGTTTTAAAAAGGGGGATGATAGGAGGGGGAGGAGATGGATATGGTATTGGGTAAGCGGAAGTGGTATGAAGATACGGGGAGGAGGAAATGGACGAAGAAAGATGGGAGGAGGCGATGGAGAAGTATAGGAGGGTGGAAGGGATAGACATCGGAAGAAGAAGAGATTAGGGTATATATCCCATACACATTAGCGACTGTGATGCGTTGCCAGGTTTGCTAGTCTGGAATAAAGTAAACATGATTGGGATTCTAGATTCAAACTCACCTAATAAAGTATTTTGTACGGTAGTAGGCAACAGCAATGATAGTGTAAAAAGCATTCTGTAGTGTAATTGCTTGCCTAACTATTTAGGTTTGAAAAATTGACCGTATAGAAGTTGTTGAACTATTTTAAAATAGTCAGTGACTAAGCCTTCAATTTAGACGAACTGTTAATTTAAAAAAATGAAATGAAGTGAAATGGCCAAACATTTAATAGTTTAAAACATCTTTCAGAGCAAGCAACCTACAGAATTCGACGAACAGTTATCTTAAACAGCGGTGTAGTTGATCTCGTTGATAAGCTGTAGTGAGATTGGTTGTAATCCGCGTAACTATCCGCCGACATTGGATGGAAGTTCGGAATATTAAAATTCAATGCACGTGTAGCATAATTTTGAATGAAGGTAATTTAGTGAATGAAAATTAATAATTGATACAGATTAATGGCTAATCAGACTTCGAACTGTCCATTCCATAAAAGTGATTGCAGGTTCTAAGCCAATAAATATTGCAAAATGTTTAATTACAGTCAAAGATACTATGGCAAGCTACACGAGATATGTAAGTTTAACATGTTTAATTACCGAACCATCCAAAGTCGTAATAGTTAGTTATACCTGAAAACAGCATGATCACTAAATGGAGGGACTGGAAAAATAAATAACTAACTGAACAACTGACTGAAGTTAACTTCAAATAAGGGGATTTATTAATTTCAACAGAAATCAATTACTGCATGCCTGAGTATCCATTTTATATCTGAAGATTTTGTACAATCAGTTAAGAACAATAATCAATAGTTAATAATATTCGTTTCAACATATTGTAGTGGCAGATCTTATCAGTACAATTCAGACAACAGAACAATCAGAACAGAGCAGACAATAGAACAGAGAGCGAGTACGATGGGATTATTACTTTTATAGTAAAAGTCAGAGATTTTAATTAGTTACAGTGATATTACAATTAGAGTTTCTTTGTATATCTTTTACGTAGCCTATCGATTCCAAGGAAGAAAGAAATGAATTGAATATTTACCCTAATTACATTTTATGTGATTTAATATTTCACATGATTTTAAAATATGTTATTTATGGGGCTCTTGCTATATGGTAATATTAAAATATTAAAATTTGTTTTCTAACACAAGCTTCTGAGTGACTAGAACATTGACAGCACAGCGACTGCAGGAATAGCTTTCATGAAACACACGAACATTTGCAGAACAATGGGCTCTCTGGCCTGTAGAATAGCAGGATCGTTGATCGCTTCATCATCTCGTCAGTCTGGTTCTTTATGGACCATAAAGTGAGCCGTGGCGCTGCTTCACGGCTACATTTCGGCTGGGGGAACAGATTCCGTAAAGCAACCCGCTGTTTAACGCCTTTCTTTATGTTTCCTCAGTAAATCCTTTATGAAAACAGCGTCTAGTCGGGGCAACCATGCGTTTTCTTTCTTGGAGAACACAAAGCCAAGCAATGAATATGATTTTATATGAATGCAAAATACTTATAATGATAGTCTCTGTTGTTGTCCAAGTTTTCACCAGAGCATTTCCTATTAGCTCGAACAGACATTTCGATGTCAGGTACAGATTTTGGGGATAGTCTTGAAAAACTGTTGTGCAATGTGAAGAAAAAGATTAGCTGCTTGAACTTTTAGTCAACTGTGTGGTCATTCGAGACGGACTAAGGGATGTAGAATTCTGCTACGTACTATTTTCAGTAACTATTCTGCCATTCGCATTTAACTGTGTTTTGGGAACGAAAAAAATCCCGAAAAATAACAACAGGAATCCGAAGTGTAATGTACAGTGCAGGCCGTGTAAAATGCAAGAATGTCCGGAGGAGTCGCAATGAAATTTAATTTGTAGATAACACGTTGTACAAAGATCGTATGATTTCACATTACTTCGAGGTCAAGGTGTCGTACAGTAACCAGTGAAATTATATATTTTGCAATAAAAACCGTCTTGATTGCATTGTGTTCTATTATACTTCAACGACGCGTTTCGCCCGTTAGGAGGCCATCGTCATATTATCTACGGAACAAATTTAGATGTAAAAAGGACAAAACCGATGTTCAATTATCTTAAAAGAAGCGCTGGTACTGTAGACACAGTTTTAATCAAGGACAGTGCATGAGCTTGGTATGTTGCTCTACCGATGTGTACCAACTAAGGGAGCGTGGGCAAGGAGAGACGTAGGAAGCCGGTGTACAGGACAGGACAGATGGGCTCTAACTTTTTGAACAGAAGTGTAATGACAAGAAGATTATTAAGCAGAGCACAAGTTAAATACTATTAATCAACAACTCCCATAACGGAATGTACCCAAGATCGTTTTTCTTTTTTTTTTTTTTTTTTTTTTTTGTGCCTTTCTTTGATTTTTGACTACTGTTTCAGTGAACTGTGTCATAATTTTCAGAACAATTGTCTACAAAATGTTGGTCATTCACTTATACACTCCTGGCCATTAAAATTACTACACCACGAAAATGACGAGCTAAAGACGGGAAATTTAACCGATAGGAAGAAGATGCTGTGATATAAAAATGATTAGCTTTTCAGAGCATTCACACAAGGTTTCCTATCAGAAAGGACACAGTTCGTAGTAATTAACGGTAAGTCATCGAGTAAAACAGAAGTAATATCTGGCGTTCCCCAGGGAAGCGTTATAGGTCCCCTACTATTCCTTCTGTTTATAAAAGATTTAGCATGCAATCTGAATAGCTCCCTTAGACTGTTCGCGGATGATTCTGTCGTTCATCGGTTAGTGAAGTCAACAGAGGATCAAGAGCAACTGCAAAGCGATTTGGAAGAAATTTCTACACCATGCGAAAATTGGTCATTAACACTAAATAATGAAAAGTATGAAGTAACACACGACCAATAAAAGGAATCCACTGAACTTCAATTACACGGAAAAACAAACCTTAAGGTCGTAAATACTACCAAATACCTAGGAGTTACAATTACGAACAACTTAGACTGCCGAAGACACATAGAAAATTTTGTGTGCAAGGCGAAACAAAGAGACTGCCTACATCACCTGGAGCACTGTTGCCCAGTGTGGGACCCTCACAGGTGGGACTGACGGAAGCCATTGAGAAGGTTCAGAGGAGGGCAGCATGTTTTGTTTTATCACGTTATAGGGGGAAAGCGTTACGGAAAGTGGAAATCATTAAAATAACGACTTTATTCGTTGCGAAGAGATCAATTTGCGAAATTTCAGTCACCGACTTTTACTTCTGAATGTGAAAGTACGAGGCGCGTCCAGAAAGTAAATTCCGTTTGGTAATAAAATGAAATTGGACACAGATACAGAAGAAATTATTATTGCACAAAATTCTATAACTGTTAAACTACTTTTCCACATAACTGCCGAAATTTTGCAGGCATTTGTCATAGCGTGGCACCAGGTTTTGTATACCTTCTTCATAGAAATCTGCCGCCTGTGCCTTCTACCAGTTGGAAACAGTTTCTTTCAGCTCGTCGTCCATAGCGAGAGCTCTAATTGTAAACCTACGGTTTTCCTGGATCTTGTCATTAATCGTATGAACCAGTTCTTCTGTAACCAAAGGTGGACGCCCACTTCGTTCTTCATTTTGCACATCACTACGCCCGCCATGGAACTGTCGGACCCATCTTCTCACCATCGAATCACTCATCGCATTTGGTCCGTAAACATCGCGAGTTTGCCGATAAATTTCACTTGGTTTCACTTTCTTCGGAATCAGAAACCGAATCGCCGACCTGATTTCACGGCCGGCGGGATTTTCAATAAACGCCGACATTTCAAACAAGCACAACAAAGCGTATGTAATGACAGCGATCTCCAAATGGCGCACGTTCTTCTCCTTGATACACATCGTCTACAGCGCATGTGCGGAACTGCAATCGCAGCGCTGCAGCGGCGATAAATTGAAACGGAACTTACTTTCTGGAGGCACCTCGTATTTGGCTAGCACCCACTTACATATGTAGTCATGACCATCCCAATAAAATAAAATAAATGAGATCGAAAATGGAACGATATAGAGAATAGAACAGTAGAGAAAGGTTAAGAAAGTGGTTAATGAACCCTCTGCCAAGCACTTAAATGTGATTTACAGAGTATCTATGTAGATGTAGATGTAGCTAAGACAAACACCCAGGTTCGAGGAAGGATTTAAGCCCCTGACAGCGAACGGCCACACGCACCATAGCAGGTCACCTTTGTACGCACGGCGATTCTGCTGCGGTTCTCGCTAGCCAATACTTTTGTTACCTCGGTGTACTTCACTGCTGCTGCCATAAGCTATCGGCACACGGGGCGTGTGTCTGAATGTGTGCGGCCGACGTGCCGAGTACACCGTGTAGCTGAACGACCAGAAACGTTACACCGTGTAGCTGAACGACCAGAAACGTTACACCGTGTAGCTGAACGACCAGAAACGTTACACCGTGTAGCTGAACGACCAGAAACGTTACACCGTGTAGCTGAACGACCAGAAACGTTACACCGTGTAGCTGAACGACCAGAAACGTTACACCGTGTAGCTGAACGACCAGAAACGTTACACCGTGTAGCTGAACGACCAGAAACGTTACACCGTGTAGCTGAACGACCAGAAACGTTACACCGTGTAGCTGAACGACCAGAAACGTTACACCGTGTAGCTGAACGACCAGAAACGTTACACCGTGTAGCTGAACGACCAGAAACGTTACACCGTGTAGCTGAACGACCAGAAACGTTACACCGTGTAGCTGAACGACCAGAAACGTTACACCGTGTAGCTGAACGACCAGAAACGTTACACCGTGTAGCTGAACGACCAGAAACGTTACACCGTGTAGCTGAACGACCAGAAACGTTACACCGTGTAGCTGAACGACCAGAAACGTTACACCGTGTAGCTGAACGACCAGAAACGTTACACCGTGTAGCTGAACGACCAGAAACGTTACACCGTGTAGCTGAACGACCAGAAACGTTACACCGTGTAGCTGAACGACCAGAAACGTTACACCGTGTAGCTGAACGACCAGAAACGTTACACCGTGTAGCTGAACGACCAGAAACGTTACGGTTTCATCATACGAGTTGTGAGCCTCAACGTGCCTCGCGGGATCGCAAGACGCTCCGGCGAGGCAGCATCAGGTCCTGGAATCACACAGTTTCCGAAGTACAGGGAAGTGGAATTCCTGCTTTAGGCTAGGCGCAAATTGAGACGCGTATAGCACTCGCGCAGTGAAGCGGCGCAGCATGCGTTTTTGTGAGCTACGTGTTGTAATGGGGCCGCGCAGATTGGCACGCAGTACGTCGCTGACGCGGCCTGCGCTGCGTGGCGAGTGGCTGAGTAGAGCCACAGTTTCCTGCGGCACAGCGATGCTCGCACCGTGGGAAAGGCGATGCCGGGAGGGGGAAGCCGTCTGCCATCTGTTCCCTTCCACAACCTGCACACGGAAGTTTCTCATCCACTAGTGTTTCGATTCTCGTCGGATAACCTGTCGATACTTTTGTTACTATTTTCCAGTTATTTATATCGGTATAATTTTGCTGCTTTCTTCACTGTTGGCCAATGCTTAAAAAGTCAAATGTGTATTAATTAAAATGTTTTTCGATTGACGTCGTCTTCTCACAGGGCACACCTGGCTACCTATCATATACCTGAGAGGCATAATTCTCAGTTACAGTACACTGACCATCGTGTTCTGTAGTGGATCATATTCTCTGGCTACATTGAAATGTATAGTTTGATCCTTAGATATCACGTTGAGTAACCACTAGCAATAAAAGTGAATTATGTCTGGACATAGGGGTTAAATTTATATAACACCCCTCCATTTTGCGCCAGGGTGGGAAAATACCATAGTTCAATGGATTGCACGAATTAATGATCCCTTACATGGAGAAAAGTATTTTGTATTTATCGCTTGTGTTTGTTGTGTTATGGTCATCAGTCCGGAGAATGGTTTGATGCAGCTCTCCACCCTACTCTATCCTGAGCAAGCCTTTTCATCTCCTCATAAGAACAGCAGCCCACATCAATTTGAATCTGCTTACTATATGCGTCTCTTGGTCTCCCTCTGCGATTTTTACCCCACACACTTCCCTCCAATGCTAAATTTACGATTCCTGGATGTCTAAGAATGTTTCCTACCAAGAGATCCCTTCTTTTAGTCAAGGTATGCCAGAAATTTCTTTTCTCCCCAATTCTGTTCAGTACCTCCTCATTAGTTACGCGATCCACGCACCTAATCTTCAGAATTCTTCTGTAGCACCATACTTCAAAAGCATGTCCGCACTGTTTATCGTCCATGTCTCACTCCCATACAAGGATGTCTAAGAATGTTTCCTACCAAGCGATCCCTTCTTTTAGTCAAGGTATGCCAGAAATTTCTTTTCTCCCCAATTCTGTTCAGTACCTCTTCATTAGTTATGCGATCTACCCCCCTAATCTTCAGGATTCTTCTGTAGCACCACATTTCAAAAAACCTCTATTTTCTTCCTGTCCGCACTGTTTATCGTCCATGTTTCCCTACCGTACAAGGCAACACTCCACACAAATGCCTTCAGGGAAGTCTTCCTTACACTTACGTTAATATTCGATGTTAGCAAATCTCTCTTTTTCAAATATGCTTTTCTTCCCATTGCCATTCTGCATTTAATATCCTCTGTACTGCGACAGTCATTTGTTATCTTACTACCCAAGTAACAAAACTCATCTACCACCTTCATTGTTTCGTTTCCCAATCTAATTCCTTCAGTATCGCCTGACTTTCCATTATTTTTGTTTTGCTTTTGTTAACGTTCATTTTATACACCCTCTTCATCACACTGTCCATTCCATTCAACTGCTCTTCCAGGTCCTTTGCCGTCTCTGACAGAATTACAATGTCATCAGCAAAATGCAATGTTTTTATTTCTTCACCCTGAATTTTGATCCCTATCCCAAATTTTTCCTTGCTTTCCTTCACCGCCTGCTCGATGTACAAATTAAATAACATTGGAGAAAGGCTACAACCCTGTCTTACTCCCTTGCCAACTAATGCTTCCCTTTCATACCCTTCGAGTCTAATAACTGCGGTCTGGCTTTTTTACCTAAAAAAACTGCCAGTTTTTCCTCGGTAGCAATCGGTTTTTGTGCATAACATCCATTTGCATCGATGGCTTCCTGTATTATCCCATGCAGTTCTGAAAACTGTTGTCTGTTCATTCTGAAATAATTTGTGAAAACAGCATCACTTATCTTCTTGGTAATTTCAAACTGACCATACCATTTCCTTTCACTCAAAATATATTAGTTCGGAGGTTTTAACTTTTTATTTCTTAGTGACGCAAAAAATGCTTCGTCCTCAGCGTTGGTATCGGAATCAGATTCGGTACTCTGCTGTAACAACAACAACTGCTTTACCTGCGAATCACAGACTGTCAGACTGGCGAGTAGCCAGCGTCTATCTGGTACGGCGCGCCACTCCGCCTGGCTGTCGCTCTCGCACGCGCCCCAGTGTGCGCTGGTCCGGCGCAGCGCGTGTGCAAGGCGCGTGTAGCACTGGTAGAGTTGTGGCGATTCGTCAATGAGTCGTTCATTTGAACGAATACAAATAAAGAATCGTAAGAATCGAATCGTGATCCGGACGAATCGTCGTTCAAAAGAATCGTCTGTCTCGTGACGATTCCAAGATCCAACGATTCATAATTCGAAAGCAAGTGGCGAATCGTGCCGAATAATTACGAAAGCCAGAAAGTGTGCAAACAAGGGAAGCACAGAATGAAGAGCGTGAGCTGTTAATTACTAGCCTATTCACGAATTACAGATGACAGAAACAAGATGCAGCGAAATACACAGCTGCCAATGCATACGAATATACGTCGTTTATACAGTTTACATATCATCTATTTAAATGAGCAATCCTTACACTTTTGTGTGTTTAGAGAGGTTTAAGCTTTTCGAGTTCATCTAGGTAGTTGTAGTGTTTGTAAAAATTCAATTTCACAGAAATATTATTTTTATATAAAAACGCGATTTTAAATGTTTTTAAAGCCACCTCAAAAATCTTTTTTACCTTCGTTTTTACGTTATCAGCTTTCCTGAAAGAAACCGATTTTACAAAAAAGAAACATTTTAATAAACGTGAATTTCTTGCATCTCGAAAGAAATTTAATATTTAGAGACGGATTTTTATTTTTAATGTTTATTTCGTGTTTCCTTAAACTAATTGTTTTTACATAAGTATTTTATAATGATTAGATATCTGTTAATTACCATAGATTTAATTAAATGTATATTTAAATGGCTGAAGTATTCAAACAGAACGAAAAAATAATTTATAAGGTTACAGCAGGATTCGAAATAAATGACCTACGTTTACTAAACCTACAACGCTACTAAATGAGCTATGATGACAGCAGAAATAGTTGGTAGTGTAATATGTATTTATAAGCGTTCGCAAAACTTCAGACTATTTACTCGAGAATTTTTGAGAGCTGAATCGAATGGCTTTGCCTCATTATTATTTTAAGCCTGAACGTTACGCACCATAAATATTAAAAAATCCGATAGTCATATTGTCACCTTTTCGGCATTTTGTAAGAATCGTGCCGTCGCAGACGAGAAAGAATCGTGAACGAATCGTAGGAACAGATGCAAAAGGTTAAGATTCCAACATTCATGACACAGACATGTATTGCCATCTATGAGCAAGATGTAGAAGTAAGAATCGCGCCAATGCAGACTAAAGAATCGTGAACGAATCGCAGGAATCGATTCACAATGTGGGATTGAATCGCAAGAATCGATTCCTAAAAAAGAATCGTGTTGCCCAACTCTAAGCACTGGAGTGTCGCGGCACTGCGCGAGTGCTACACGCGTCTCAATTTGCGCCTAGCCTTAGGCTGTGTTTATAGCCTGCGCAGTGGCGGCGCTAGACGAAAACTTGGCGTCGGCGAACACGTCTTTGCGAGGCCTCTTCCATTTTTTCAGTAAGGAAGGAAATGTTAAATAAAATGAGGTGAATTATACATCAATAATCATTATACTAAAATTTTTTTAGTATAATATTCAATTATGTTGCAATGACAAAAATTACAATAAACACACACATTCGGCTTTTCGTCTCACTGATTTTTGTTTAAACCGCATCTTAATTAATTATTTCGGCTTCAATTTATAGTACTGACAAGGCAGATAGTCTTTCTTGGCTCACTGTGCTTGTCAAGTTAGTCTTAATAAGTTTAAACTTTGTAAAGCTTTTCTCGGTCAGAGCTGTGCTGACTGGAACTGTGAGCATGATTCTGATTTGTTAATAAAGAACAGTCTAGAATGCACTAATTTATTTCATTCAACTAGTTTCAGTCTTATGTAGACCATCTTAAGGAATTTGTCTCCATCGATGTTGTGGAGCTGACGCACTGGAAGGCTCCCAGCTACCTGCCAGCTCCACAACATCGATGGAGACAAATTCCTGAAGATGGTCTACATGAGACTGAAACTAGTTGAATGAAATAAATTAGTGCATTCTACACTGTTCTTTATTAACAAATTGAAATAGAGTGCAGTGAACCTAAAAATAGAAAAACAAAAATGTTTCCAAAAATATGTGATGATTCTGATTGTTACACAAACATTTGGATATACTTCTTCAAAATTGTTTTCTAAAATGTACTGAAAAAATTGTTTTGCAAGTATTTAATTAAAAGTTGCATCACTGTTGCACTCATACGGAAATAAATACGGACAACTAAATAGCTACCGGCCGGCCGAGCGCACTAAGGCGTCATCGTTCTCGTCGGGGGACGAATCCCAACCTTGGGTACGGATGCTGTGTTCGTCCTTTGGTTAACCTAGTGTAAGTTAGATGTAGGTCGTCGCTACATAACCCAGCAGTTGAAAGGCGCCGTTAAACATCAGATATATATTTAAAAATACCTAAAATTTTAACAACGTTTTGCGAGGCCCCCACAGGCGCGAGGCCGTCGGCGGTTGCCGACGTCGCCGACGCCTAGTGCCGCCACTGAGCCTGCGGTTGCTCCGCGGCGGAGGAATCGCGGCGGTTTGGCAGTGGGCTGTTCCTCATAAGGCAACGTTTATAGTCGCGGCTGTGTCGGCGGCCCCTCCGTTCATCCGCTGGGGCGTCAAAATACCAGCGGCTACAGTTCCAAACTGCTTACACGTCGCCTGATGGAGCTGTTCAGTGCGCCGTATTTCTGGTTTATCACTTGGTTCATGAAACCTTCCATTCTGTGGACAAGCGACCATACGTTGGCATGCATGAAAATATTTTTTGAAAAGTTTTGGTCGCAATTAGCTTTATTTCATATGACGCGTTTCAAGAACATCATCATCAGATAAAAAATTTTAAAAAAATACGATGGGACGTACAGCCATCTTAGTATAGATGCTTGATTACAACTTAAAACATCATCATGGACGTCTAGTGACAGTGTCGAACTAGACTCACATGCCCAACTGTGAGATGGTTGTATTTCCCATCGTTTTTTTTATTATTATTTTTATTTTTTTACTTTTATTTTTTTTATCTGATGATGATGTTCTTGAAACGCGTCATATGAAATAAAGCTAATTGCGACCAAGACTTTTCAAAAAAAATTTCATGCAATTTCTGGTTACCAGGTGGAACAGGGTGCTCAAGGTCACTGCAGCTGGAACACCTGCTGTGTGAGTGATGAGAGGAGCAACACCACCTAGAGACGAGGCCTTTCAACAGGCCATGCCTAGGTCACACTTAGAGGCCACGGCCGCCATCTGACTGGCCGGTCGCTGCGCGGCGATGAGTGTACCCCAGCGGCCAACCAGTGAGGTGGCGGCCCCGGCCTCTAAGTGTGACGTAGGCATGGCCTTTTGAAAGGCCTCGTCTCTAGGTGGTGTTGAGCGGAACCTCCGCAAAATCACAGCCGTTGCTCCGCCGCGTAGCAACCGCGGGCTGTAAACACAGTCTTACATGTAATAAAACGCTCTTGTTTGTATGCTGTCAGTGGTATATTTTGTGTCTCGTTTCCGCCGGTGGTCCAGGTGTCGGTGGCCAAGTAGA
Organism: Locusta migratoria; assembly: GCA_026315105.1. Classification (NCBI taxonomy): domain Eukaryota; kingdom Metazoa; phylum Arthropoda; class Insecta; order Orthoptera; family Acrididae; genus Locusta; species Locusta migratoria. The sequence goes on along the minus strand of CM048744.1, from coordinate 196,028,615 downwards.
AAGAGACCGACGCAGGAATAAAGGATGCACGCGTGTGCAGGTACGGAGGTGACCAGCCAGTGGGACAGCAGAAACTATAAACACTAGAGTACATTAGAACGATATATATATTTCATAGAGACTTAGTAATACTTAATTTTTACATAGTCCTTGACTGCAGAATGCTGATACATAGTTTATATAGAGGCCTGCCTAATGATGATTCCTAGTGCCTATCCGATAGACAAGTCTTCACTGGTGCCTATCTGATTCCGAAGCGTTAACTGGTTCCTATCTCAGTCCCAAGTGAACGATGCTGTTCAGTGGTGGCCACGAGCGGAGTTGCATCAGAGGGCGCTCGTGGCTGACGTCGTAAGAACGCCGCGCCGTGGGTGCATGGCGGCGCGCGGCGTAAGTAGGTGGCGCGCCACTTCATACTTGTGCGACACCACAGTATAGACGTACATAAGTTCAAATGTTCAAATGTTTGTAAAGCTTATGAGACTTAACTGCAGGATCATGTCCTTAATCTTACAAACTTACAAACTACAAATCTTACAACTTATGAATTACCTTATACTAGAGACAGCACAATCATCCATGCCCCAGGAGGCATTCAAATCCCCGACAGGGAGAGGCCGCCTACTTAATTAGCAACTTCAATATGTTCACATAACTAGGTCAGCGACTTTTATAAGTTTCGTCACAAGTTGTACGATAGAAAATTCACAGCCACTAACGTTCATTCTGTAGACGCATGACTGGCCTCGAGTTCCGCAATGTTTCTCCCGCAAGCGCAGCTGTTGGTGCTCGGCCATAATTCCTCCCCTCCTCGCTTCTCCTATCGGTCCGCTTCTATGCGTGGAAGAGCCTTCTTATATGACGCCAGCTATAATTTCATAGAAGTATAGAGTATAGTATTCGATGCCTCATAAATATAAGTTCCCTTCCTCTGAGGTGTAAGATTGAACTATTGGTTTCATGAACAGGACTGTTTGCATCTTAATTGGAGTTTATTGTTTAAAGTCTTGTATTTTACAGATTATAAAAACACTACAACTAAATAGTAACAATTATCAAGGGAAAATGACATTTGAGACTGGTGCAATAATATTTGACTTATGTGAATTTCCTATCGTACAACTTGTGATAAAATAAAAGTCGCTGACCTAGTTTCGTGAACATATTGAAGTTGCTACTTACGTAGGCGGCCTCTCCCTGTTGGGGGTTTTGAATGCCCCTTGGGGCACGTTCAGATTCAAGATCCGTGTACGAACGGCTTTAACCGTTGCGGCCTAGGTACTGAAAACTTTAGCATGATTTGACTACCCCTCGAGTAGGTACGGTCCGCTGGAAGCCATGTAATTGCGTGCGTCCCTCTGGTGACGACCTCCTCGCTACGTCGTGCCCCGTTCCATTGGAGTGGCTGGGTTTGTGGGCCTGCCGCCGCCGCCGCCTGCTATCGATTGCATTCGCTGTGGGGCCCTCCTCGGACCTGAGAATTCATAACAGCCGCCGCGCCCTCCGGAAGCCTCTGCAGTGAGAGAGCAGCACGCCGCCCCCCAGTACTGCCTGTGCCCGCATCAAGGCTGACGTCACTGGCAAGGCCGACTGAAGTGGGTCTGTGCGCTCTCGCAGCCGGCGGTGTATGTCGGGCCCACGCCTCTTCATCGACATGTTCACTCCTTGTGCCGGTGTGCACTTGGCGCCGGTGATAAAGTGTGCTCGGAAACTATTGTTATTCATTGTACGCTATTTTAGAGGACACTTGTTGCGCCGGACTGGAGTAGCCTAGCGGTCTAAAGCGTCTCGCTGCGGAGCGCGCGGTTGCTCGCCGTGGAGGTCCGAGTCCTCCCTGGGGCATGGGTGTGTGTGTTTGTCCTTAGGTTACTTTACCTAGGTTTAAGTAGTTTGTAAGCTACGGACTGATGACCACGCAGTTTGTGCAAATTTTCATATGTTTGTAGAGCGTATGAGGCTTAACTACGGGGTCATCAGTCCCTAAACTTACAAACCACTTATGAACTAGCTACAACTAAGGACGGCTCAAATATCCATGCCCGAGGGGGGATTCGAACTCCCGACCGTAGTGGCCGTGCAGACCGTGACTGAAGCGCCGCAATCCCCTCGGCCACCGCAGTCGGCCACGCAGTTTGGTCCGATAGATTTACAAACATTTGAAAATTTTGGCACTTGTTGCGTTTTTCTTTACTTGATGTCAATTAAGAAAAGGTATGGTGTCTCATATATACTGTGACCACTCCATTAACTCAAGTTTTGGATTTCAACACTGTAATGTAAAATAAATATGGGGCAAAACATTGAATTACAATTTGAAGAAAGACTGGGATTTGATGCAAGGCCTCCTGCTTACTAGGAACTTTAGCTGATATCGATGGCGCAGCAAGGATTTTTAAACTTTTTATAATTTAACCAATTGTTGATGTTGTTACGGTCTTCGGTCCGCAGACTGGTTTTATGCAGCTCTCCACGCTACCCTGTCCTGTGCAAGTCTGTTCATCTGAGAATACGTTCGGCAACATACATCCTTTTGAATCTGCTTACTGTATTCGTCCCCCGGTCCCTCTCTACGATTTTTACGTCACACACTTCCTTCTAATGCTAAGTTGACAATATCCCTTGATGTCTCATAATGTATCCTACCAACCTATCCTTTCTCTTAGTCAGGATATGCCAGAAACTCCTTTTCTTCCCAATTCGGTCAAGCACCTCCTGCCGGCCGCGTAGGCCGCGTAGGCCGAGGGGACTGAGGCGCTACAGTCACGGTCTGCACGGCCACTATGGTCGGGGACTCGAAACCCCCCCCCCCCCCCTCGGACATGGCTATTCGTGCCGTCCTTAGTATTAGTTTGTAAGTTTAGGCACTGATGACCCCGTAGTTAAGTCCCACACGTAAAAAAAAGAAAATAAAAAATTAAAAAAACCCTCCTCATTAATTATGCCATTTACCCATCTAATTTTCATCATTCTTGTGTAGTACCACATTTCAAAAGCTTCTATAATCTTTTTGTCTGAACTTCTTATCCTCCACGTTTCACTCCCATGAAATGCTACACTCCAGACAAATGCTTTCAAAAAGGACTTCCTAAAATTTAAATTAAATTTGCATGCTAACGAGTTTCGCTTCTTATGCTTTTCTTCCCATAGCCACCCAAATAACAAAACTCATATACTACTTTATTGCCTCATTACCTAATCTAATTCCGTCAGCATCGCCTAATTTTCTGACATTACGTTACCCTTGTTTAACTCTTGTTAGTGTCCATCTTATATCTCTCTTTCAAGACACACTCTTTCAATTGTACTATAAAAACAACTGCACAAGAAATAAAATGAGTAGGCTCACATTAATATGGAAGTGGAAGAGGATCAATGTGGTGGAAATGGTGTATATAATCAGCTCGTAAAATAATTAAGCAGCTTCTATGTTGCTATCCAAAGAGAGAGGTCTTTACTGTTTAATGAACATGAGACTCTATGTGTAAAAAATGAACTAAAATAACACTACTGTTGTTCATAAGATTCCACTCGGTGGCGCCGTTGACCTGCTAAACAGCGGGTAGCCGCATATGAACAGTCTGCTCGTAAAATCAACCACAGACAAAACTTTGTGCTCTGTGTTTCAGCACAGCAGTTATAATAGCGGCAGCTTCAGAGCTGGTCGCGGCGACATTAAAACCACTCACAGTGACAGCGGCACACGTTTTCAGTGGCGGCATCACGTTGGCGACCCACTGTCACGTTCATTTGTGCTTGGCAAATTATAGTTACATTCTGATTTATTACATGTGTACTATTTCAAATTTCCGGTGCCGACCCGTTAAAAAAAAAAAAATTAAAAATCTTTGGTAGGTTCTTGGGGGGGGGGGGGGGTGCTTCAGACGCAAAACTCCCCCCCCCCAACCTCCCACCAGTCACTGGGCCACTGGCTGATACACCTGCAGGGTCTATGTTAATGTGAGAACAGCAAGCAATATGAGTCCCATGAAACGTGGATTTACGGCAGAGTGCTTAAAATACCAATAACATCAAGTGTAACTCGCACTGAAGTGTTACGACGAATGCACAAACAACGATAAATGTTATGCAGTGAAGACTTTCACGCCCGGCTGAAATAATTGCTGTTGAATCTTCCGGGTTATGTGGTCGTGGTCGAAGAAACATATCTGCTCCTGACGTTTCGTCCAGAGCTGCGCTGGACATCTTCAGAGGTGCTCCTGGTAGCGGTGAATCTTGCCGACTGACGATCCGGGCGCCGGAGAGCGGTATAAATTCTGTCCAAAAGGGGTGGGGGGTAAAGTGTTCACGTGCGCAGCGGAGATAAGCCTTGGCAAAGATAAAACATAACTTTCGATAGTCGATGGTCAAAGATAAAAGCGTAACTACCTATTCTGAAGAGCCACAGTCCATATGTCATTAAGTTTCATTGCTTCCTCCTTTCTATTAAAATTATCCCCATGTTTGTATATTTCGATTGCTTCTCTGTGCAGTCGTGGATAATAGTTCGTCGTTGTAGATAAAATTTCCGTTTCGGAAAACTTCACTTCATGATTTCCTGATTGGAAAACATGTTCTGCTTCAGCTGATTTCTCAATTCTACCCAGTCGGCAGTCTTGTATTCACACTCCTTTTTTTAGTACCAATATACACTTTTCCGCAAGAACACGGAATTTTGTATACTCCACTGGGTGATAGAGGAGGGCGTTTGTCCTTTACAGATCGGATTGCCTGACTTATCTTTTTTGTTGGTTTAAAAACGGAAATTTTATCTACAATGACGAACTATTATCCACGACTGTACATTTTGTGTCCCAACTTCGTCGCCGCTTTTGTGTCCCAGCCTCGTCGTAGGTGTCGGTGGCCGAGTGGAATGAGCCCGACACAGGAACAAAATAGCACGCTGGTGCAGGTACGGAGGGGAGCAGCCAGAAACTATAAACACCAGAGTAAATTAGAAAGAGATATATATTGCACAGAATGTAACAATACTTAACTTTTACATAGTACTGCAGAATGTTGATACATAGTTGTTAGAGGCCCGCCTAGTGCCTGTACAATAGCAAAGTCTTCACTGGTGCCTATCTGATTACGAAGGTCCTAACTCGTTGCTATCTCAGTCCGAAGTGACCGGTGTCTTTCCGTGGTGGCCACGAGCGGGGTTGCAGCAGAGGGCGCTCGTGGCTGTCGTCGTGAGAACGCCGCGCCGTGCGTGCATGGCGACGCGCGGCGAAAGTAGGTGGCGCGCACTTTGTACTTGTGCGACACCACACCTCTCCCCCCCAAACCGCCGCGCCGTCGTGGCGTAGGGCTGAGGGCCACGGCGACGGCACTGGGAGGAGGGCCTGGGCGGGGGCGTTACTGGTGGGACGGGCGTCGTAGCTGAGGCTGGGATCGAGACGCCGTCCGCGCCCCGGCATCCGCCTTGCGATCCTCCAGGGAACCCACCGAAACCTGGGGAAGGGCGCACCCCCCGCCCAGAGGGAGCAGGTCATCTTCTTCTGAGGTGCGTGGCCCAGGCGGCGGCAGCACGCACGGTCCCGGAGTCCCTCTCGGTGACGCTGTCATCTGCGGCGGCGACAGCGGCGGCGTCGCGTCGATCTCCATCGGGACGATCTCGTAGTCCGGGGACGAACGATGTGGTTGTGCTCCCTGGCGGTGAACTGGGTCTGGAATCAAGAAACCGGAGAGTGGATCGCGCGGCCTATGCAGACGCAATTGGTTTGCGTGGCGCCCCAGCTCCGACCCTGCGGAAGAACGTACAACATATATATTGCGACCGAGCACGCGCTGAATGATGCCCGGCATCCATAGTTTCTTCTTGTTGCCAGCAAACACCCTGTACAGCACCGGCGTAGAAACCTGAAAACGCGTAGCGCCATACGAACCGACTCGGTGCGTGGGAGGTTGCAGCAGGTGAAGGAGAGTGCGGTGACGGCGGCCGTGTAGCAGCTCGGCAGGAGACGGGCCGTCACGTGGCATGCACCGATACGTAGACAGGAAAATTTGAAGAGCTTGCTGCCTGGAGTGCTGACCTTTCATCTTCTCCATGTGAGACTTGAATGTTCGAACGAAACGTTCTGCTTCACCATTGGACTGAGGGTGAAAAGGTGCGGTGGTGATATGCTGAATGCCATTCACACGACAAAACTGTTGAAATTCCGCACTAACAAACTGAGGTCCATTGTCACTGACGATAGTTTCAGGCAAACCTTCGATGCAAAACACTGATGTTAAGCCACTGATTGTACTAGAAGCTGTCGTTGAGTTCATGGCAATCACAAAAGGAAACTTGCTGAAAGCGTCTACAACAATTAACCAGCGCATATTCCAGAAAGGTCCGGCAAAGTCAATATGTAAACGTTGCCATGGTCCCTTGGGGCGTGGCCAGTCTGAGAAACGCTGTGGAGGAGCCGCCTGATGCTCCGCACAAACTGTACACTGTGATGTCATGCTCTCTATCTGAGCGTCCATACCAACCCAGGTACAATGACGTCTGGCCAGTTGCTTTGTCCTAACAATGCCCCAATGTCCTTGATGCAGGAGGCGTAACACTTCTCGTTGCAGGGAAAGAGGAACAATCACTCTTGCTTCGTCGTTGTCGGTATGCAACAACAGTACACCCTGACTTAAAGATAATGCATGACGTTGTGCAAAATAACGTCGAACCAGAGGCCGATCAATGTCTTTGGCTCTGGCAGGCCACCCTGAGCGAACAAAACGTGCTACCACACTTAGGTCTGCATCCGCAGCTGTTTCCTGTGCAACCCGACGAGAGTTCAAAGGAAAGTCTGCGACAGCGGAAGCATCTCTGGAGTCTATCTGACAACATGCCATTTCTGAAGAATCAAATGATACATCCTGGCCAACCGGAAGTCGGGAAAGTGTGTCCGCGTTGGCATGTTTAGTGGTAGGTCGGTACAAAATCTCATACTGATAATTTGACAATATCAAGGACCATCTCTGATGCTTTTGTGCCGTTCGTGGCGGAATTGGCTTTGTGGGTGAGAACAACGACGTGAGAGGCTTGTGGCCTGTCAACAAATAGAATTTTATGCCATAGAGATAATGATGAAACTTTGTGACGCCGTAAATGATTGCTAAGGCCTCCTTTTCTATCTGACTGTAATTCTGTTGCGTTGGCGTCAGTAGCTTGGATGCAAAGGCAATAGGACGATCGTAAGAACCAATACGATGCGACAGAACAGCACCCAGACCGTACGACGAGGCGTCAATTGCTAACACTACAGGCTTCTGTGGGTCAAAGGGAATCAAACATGCATCACTGAGTAGTGCAGACTTTAGTTTGTCAAAGGCAACCTGACAATCTTTAGACCATACAAAAGGAACATTCTTCCTATGTAAGTGATGCAGTGGAGCTGCAATCTGAGAGGCATTGGGAATAAATCTGAAATAATAGTTCAGCTTTCCCATTACTGCTTGCAATTCGTGCACATTCTTAGGAGTAGGCAATTCTTTGATCGCTCGAAGATGTGACTGTAAGGGATGTATTCCTTGGGCATTAATCACATGGCCTAGGTACTCTATTTCAGTTTGAAAAAACGAACACTTTGCTTTATTGCAACGTAGACCTGCTGCAGTCAAAACTTTGAAAAGGCACTCCAGGTTTGCTAAATGTTCGTCAACTGTATGTCCGGATACCACAATATCATCTAAATAGTTCGAACAACACGGTACAGAAACTGTCAGCTGTTCCAAAAAGCGCTGAAAAATAGCGGGAGCGGAAGAACTGCCAAAGGGTAGGCGTTGAAATTGAAAAAGGCCCATGTGAGTATTAATGACGAAAAATTTTTTTGACTCGTCATCAAGCGGAATTTGTAAGTATGCCTCTGCTATATCAATCTTAGAAAAGAAGCGAGACTGTCCTAATTTGCCCATTAGTTCGTCAGGTCTGGGCAGGGGGTAAGTGTCTACAATTGTTTGACTGTTGACAGTTGATTTGAAGTCCGCACAGAGACGAAGTTTTCCTGACGGCTTGGGTATACTTACTATAGGCGAGGCCCACTGACTCGCAGAAACAGGATAAATCACCCCACTATCTTGTCAACGTTTAAGTTCTTCGGCAACTGTATCACGCAAGGCGATAGGCACTGGTCTAGCTTTACGAAATTTTGGAACTGCAGATTCTTTTAAAGTTACATGTGCCACGAAGTCTTTTGCACAACCTAGTTCCGGCGAAAACAAGTCACTATATTTTTCACACAATGCATTGATTTTATCCTGAGGCACTATTGACGAAATTTGAAGCACATCTCTTTGAATTGATAAACCAAACAAGTCGAATGCATCTAGTCCAAAAATGTTCTGTATAGATTTGGCCTGAAGAACAACAAAAGCAACTGTTTTCGTTACACCTTGAAAAGAGGCAGGCAGGCTACACGTTCCTAGCACGGGAATAGTTTGACCTGTGTAAGCTGTTAACACTTGCTGTGACGGCGACAATTTCGGCGAACCCAGAAGTTCATAAGTATCTTTATTTATTAATGTGACAGCGGAACCAGTATCAAGCTGAAATTGCACCGCCTTATTTTCTATGGAGAGATTCACAAACAGTTTTTGCTTGCGGCGCTCGACAGGTGCGTGAATGTGGGCAACGTCTGCTACGGTTTGTTTACTGCGCTTGCGCGGGCCGCGTAGTGAAGTAAGCGGCGCAGACTCGGCACGCAGCGGATTAACAACACTGGCACTAGATGACACTACCGCCGGATCGGCGTCCGCGCAATGCGAGGCTACTACAGAGTCACTAACTACTGCACTACACTTTTGAGTAGCTACTTGATGTCTACTGTCACTAGCTACACAGTACTGGGCACTATTACACGGAGCAGTTGCAGAAGGCACTATTTTCACTACAGGAATGCACTGTTCATAGTCATTTTGCTTGTCCCGAACCCTTTTCCGTTGCACTGTTTTACGCGCTCGTCGGCGCTTGCTACGTGGTGCACTATATAGTGTTGCCATAGGCGCAGAACTACTTACTTACAATTGAGATCCAAGGAAAGCACTGTTCAATTCCACAGCCCGTATAACATTTATAGAATGAACTGTTCTCGCACTCTGCGAAGCACTGTTTCTAACGGTACCGTTCTTTGAGTTTTTAATTTGCATACACACAGACTGTACATGTCCTGATTTGCCACATTGATAACAGGTTGCGTTGCGACTAGGGCAATGAGCACGCTTGTGGCGAGACACACACTGGGGGCAAGATTTACGTACATTTTTCTGAAATGAGCGTTGGCGCCCGTTATTCAAATCACTATTTCTAACACGACGGGGCGACCTTTGTGTCGCACTTTTACACTGGCTACTGTTCACTGTATGTTCAGCACGGCCTGTAGAAAAATAAGAATCACTAGTGCTGTACTGAGAACTACGGCTAGGAAAGCGTCCGTTGCGGCGCACTGAATTTACACTGTGGCTTTGCATTTCTACTTCTGCTAAGTCAAAAGTATTATGCGCTTCTATAAGCTGCAGTACACTGTCTAATGAGGGGTCAGACTGTTTCAGAATTGCTGCTCTAATTCTGGGGTCCTGAATATTCTGCGTAATCGCATCCCTCAACATCACGTCACTATACGAAAGTCCACAAGAGCAAGTAAATTTACATTTGCGGGTTAAGCCCTTCAATTCCGTAATCCACTCTTGGTGTGACTGCTGCGGTAATTTTTTAAGTCTGAAAAATCGGTACCGTGCAGCGGCTACAAGAACTTTCCTCTCATAATGAGCATTTAGTGCATCTACAATTTGTTCAAAGTCTACATCACGAGGAGATGCTTGCGGGAAAAGTTTTTGCAATAATACGAAGGTCTGGGGGCCCACAACAGATAATAGCAGTTGCTTCACTTTCTGACCTGTAATTTGATGAGCCGCGACGAGTTCTTGAAACTGTGCGAAATAGTCGCTCCATTCTTCCTCACGTTCGTTGTACTGGCGAAAAGTAGGAAGCGGTGCAGCGGCAGGTGTGGGCTGCTGATGTGACGGCTGTTGTTGGTGAGCAGCCTGTGCCGTCAACTGCGACACGGCCTGCAGTAGTTGAGTGATTTGCGCCGTCTGTAACTGAATAATTTCCATTAAGTTTGGGTTCGGGGTAGTGGCCATGCTGACCGATTAGGCGCCGCGCATACAAGTAAATTATAACAAAACACAAATGCAATATGAAAGAGGACGCTCTGCAGCAAAAAAGTCCACAAAACACGTAACTGAAAATGTTCCCCCAAAATTCTTATAATAAGGGTGGGTGGGCGGGAGCAATTTTTACGTGCTCGACTGCTGCTGTCTGGCTGCTGCAAGCGGGCTGATCCAAGGTTCTATCCCTCCTCGTCGCCACTTTTGTGTCCCAACTTCGTCGCCGCTTTTGTGTCCCAGCCTCGTCGTAGGTGTCGGTGGCCGAGTGGAATGAGCCCGACACAGGAACAAAATAGCACGCTGGTGCAGGTACGGAGGGGAGCAGCCAGAAACTATAAACACCAGAGTAAATTAGAAAGAGATATATATTGCACAGATTGTAACAATACTTAACTTTTACATAGTACTGCAGAATGTTGATACATAGTTGTTAGAGGCCTGCCTAGTGCCTGTACAATAGCAAAGTCTTCACTGGTGCCTATCTGATTACGAAGGTCCTAACTCGTTGCTATCTCAGTCCGAAGTGACCGGTGTCTTTCCGTGGTGGCCACGAGCGGGGTTGCAGCAGAGGGCGCTCGTGGCTGTCGTCGTGAGAACGCCGCGCCGTGCGTACATGGCGGCGCGCGGCGAAAGTAGGTGGCGCGCACTTTGTACTTGTGCGACACCACAGTACAGAGAAACAACCGAAATATACAAACATGGGGATAATTTTAATAGAAAGGAAGAAGCAATGAAACTTAATGACATATGGACTGTGGCTCTTTAGAGTAGGTAGTTACACTTTTATCTTTGACCATCGACTATTGGAAGTTATGTTTTATCTTTGACAAGGCTTATCTCTGCTGCGCACGTGAACACTTGACCGCGCCCCTTTTGGACAGTATTTATACCGCTCTCCGACGCCCGACTCGTCAGTCGGCAAGACTCACCGCTACCAGTAGTATCTCTGAAGATGTCCAGCGCAGCTCTGGACGAAACGTCAGGAGCAGATATGTTTCTTCCACCACGACCACATAACCTGGAAGATTCAACAGCAACGAGAAATGTTGACAGCCATTAAAAGAAGTAAAACTTCTTATTCAGGGACACATACTATGAGGAGCCAAGCAAATTATTGTACAATTAATAAGGAAAGAACACTCGCGTCAGAGCTTTGAGTCCCTTCTCGGTACTGTGTGTGTGTGTGTGTGTGTGTGTGTGTGTGTGTGTGTGTGTGTGTTACCCTTAGCATAAATCTAGGGACCGATGAACTAAGCAGTTTGGTCCCTTAGGTTTACTAACATTTGAACATTTTTGAACAAGGGACGACAATAAAAAAATTGTAGACAGGACACCAAAGTCAGCTACTATACAGGGTGAGTCAAAGATCGCAGTATCATATCCACTTTAGAGGTAGCAATTTCTGATGTTCTAGTAAGGTAGGGGTGAGGTAGTCTATATATTACGGCTAGTATCCAAGACGGTCGACATCTAGAAATCGGCCCTCTTGAAACTAAATCAGTCGGTTTTTCTTCCTCCGCCCTCTCTCTCTCTCCCTCTCCCTGTTTCTCAAATGGGAAGGGGATCGTGTAATTCATCAGATACCATCAGCATTTTCTGCTTTACCCAGATGAAGGCCACTGTAACGTTGGCCGAAAAGTTGGTTATTTAAGTAATAGCCTTACATCATGACGCGGTACAATACCCAGAAAACTTTTATGTCATCTAACTCTGGACGCGGAAGCCTACGTAATTATATTTTCTGCTTTGTTAATTCCTAAAAACCGATTTGACATAGTACTTATAGTTCAAAAGTTACAACACATTTTGTGTTGTAAGGTACAGACTGGACTGTTCTCCATAAAGAACAGTCATTTAATAATGAGTTCAACATGCTGTTCCTTGAGGTACTGTATCCAACCGTGGTGCACTCGTAGAATTGTTTCCGCAGAAAAACTGGCACACGCTTCTTCAGTGCATTGCTCGATATGATTTCTGTTTCTCATTTTCTGGACCTACACTATTTGCTTTAGATAGCCACACAAATGAAGGTATATGGTATGAGCCAATCTGTGTGTCCACTGACAAACAACTGCTCCGTAGTATGGTGCAGCTCTACCCTGTTAAAAGACAGAAAGCTGCCACCTTCATTCAGAAACACCACTTTCTGCAGAATTTACGGGTAGGTTTGAGAGTTCAGGTTCTGGTCAGTAAAAATAGGTCAACTTACATAAATAAATTCCACACAGTAAGCTTTACGTCACGAACTACCTCTGACGATTCTGCAACTGACGGTTGACTTCACAAATTTAAAAAAAAAAAAAAAAAAAAAAAAAAAAAAAAAAAAAAAAAAGAAACTGCCGCTCCACTGAAAAAGATGCCTTGTGCAAAAGAGGGAACCTGTTGAACTTCCTCCAGGGCCCAAGTACAAAACTGCAACGGCCTGACTAGGTCACCCTCTGGTAGCTTATGGAGTAGCTGAATCTTGAATGGATGCCATCCATAACATTTAGGATACCACAATCTACAACAACAATAAACTGTTGTTACATTTGAATTGAAATGCTACGTCGAATCATTTTATAGGAATGATCTTATCATAAAATGCTGTTTTTTTTTATATTTCATAAAACTCGCTTTCCAAACGAAAAAGAACTTAGGTTATGGAGGCCAGCTGATAGGTTGTTTTTGTATATCTCTATTATTTGTAAAGGGTGATGAACCCCTAAAATTGTGCTTATATAGGGTGGTCCATTGATAGTGACTGGGCGAAATATCACACGAAATAAGCATCTAACGAAAAAAACTACTAAGAACAAAACGTTTCTAGCTTGAAGGGAAAGTCAGATGGCGCTATGGTTGGCCCGCTAGATGGTGCTACCATAGGTCAAACGGATACCAACTGCATTTTCTTTAAAATAGGTCTCCCCTTTTTATTACAAATTCGTCTAGTGCGTAGATAATTATGAATGTTTTATTTGGAAAATTTTCGTCGCTTTCTGATAGGTGGTAATCATACGTTATTTAAAAATGGAGGTTGTTATAAAATTTACAATTATTTTACGATCTTGGCTTTCTACTTTTGAAGATAATTGAAAGAAAATTGTTTCAAAATGGCCAATTTCAAGATGACACCCATATATATTGCATCATCACCCTTTACAATGAATAGAGATATACAAAAACAACCTTTCAGTTTTCTTCCTTTCTCATAAAAACGGAAATTGACAAGTTGCGAGAATAACCTAGATATTCTGAATTTTTGTTTCAGATTTCAGCTACCCTGTAACACGCCCCTTGCACTGATGCATGCCTATATTCATCGTGGCATACTACCCTCTAGATTATCATCGGATTGTTGGTCCAGACTTTCCCCTTCCTGAACGGCGATTTCGTGAGGATCTCTCAGATTGATTGGTGGGTCTTCTCATCCAAATCCCATTTCAGGGAGAGGCTTCGATATGCTTCATTTCTGGAGAAGATGGTGGCTATTGTAATGTTACAAAGGCGTTATCATTAATGAACGCTTTCACAGGATCTGCACAATTACCGCGAGAATTGTCGTCCATTAAGACGAATTCCTCACCGAAATGCTGCCAAAGTGGTTGCACCATATGTTATAGGATGTCATCCCCGTAGCATACATAGGTTTGATTGCCTTCTATGACCACCAGTGGTGGTCCACATAATGTCACCCTAAGACATCAGGGAACCATCACCTCCCTGTACTCAATGGACCGTGTGTCTAAGACGTTCAGGCTGACCTGGCTACCCAAAAAACTTCTCCGACGATTGTCTGGTTGAAGACAAATACGTGTCTCAGCTGCGAATCTCATTTTACGTCAGTTCTGACCAGTTCAGTCACAGTGTTCATCTATCAATACTAACACCCAAACCTTCAGATTTCAGACACTCAGACCAAACGTTGTATATCGATTAAGTATCAGCCGAAACTTCTATACAATTCGTGCTGTGTGCTGCCGTCCAGGAGAACGTGCTTAAATGGAAAATAATATGTAACACCTGTCCTACGGAGCACAGAAAAGCGTATCTGTAGGAGTGTGCTGTGCTGAACTCCCGTGGGGTAGTTGATAGAGTGAAGGTTTGTCGTTACGAGAGTCCCCGGTTCAAATGCTGGTGGAGCAATTTTTTTCCCTTGTATGACGTTGCAAATTGTTCTACGTCGACAAACGTACACCGAGTGTTACATTGGACATCTTTCCCTGAAGTGCAAAAAGACTGTTCGGATTTTATAGCACTGTGTTATCGGCAGGTTGCTTCTTTGTTTTATTTGAAAGTAGCAAACCTGTAGAGAATATTCGTAGAAGAAAAAAACGATTGCACCATACATGCGGAAGTATTAAAATTATAACAACAATAACAATAATAATAATAAATGACTGCTAGATAGGCAGCACCGCCGTTCAGCGGATGTGCGTGTTGTGACCAGAGCGCCGTGTGTTTGCCCACACCATCAAGTGGGGCTGACGTTGCTGTCCAGTCCGCACGCTACTGCTACTGCTGCAGCTGACACTGTTGTTTTGCGAAATGAACCCGTGGAACGTTAGAGACATTCTAACAATTTTTAACGTACTGCAGTAAAAAAAAGGCTCTAGGCTAGGCTTCAACTCACGATCCTCTGTTTGATTATCTAACGCTCTATCAACTAGCCCGCAGTAGCACAACGTGATAAGCTTTGACAGTTATTCTTTTCCTCTACTCCGTAGGTAAGGTGTTACTTATAATTTACGCACGTTCTCCTGGTCGACAGAACACAGCACGAATTATACAGAAGTTTCGGTTGATTTCGATATACACGGTACCGATCTGAGGGTCTGGCATCTGAAGGTTTGGGTGTAAACTGCGTAGTGTGGAGACGTCACAACTGCACCTCGCTTTGGTCGACTGGAGTGGAGTTTCATGTCACGTAGCCTATTAAATACAGTTTGAGTAGAAACACGACATCCTGTTGCTATGCGAAAATCATTATACAACACGGTAATGTTTCTCTGAGGGTTCCTCCGAACTGATGTCCGTAATTAGCGACCATCAGTTTCTGTGATATTCTTTGGGAAGTCAGGGCAAGGCAACTCATCGACAGTTTCTTTATCTCTGTTCCTTCTTCACGTTCGAACTACATCGCTTTGGTTCACTCAGAGACGTCTGAAAACTTTCCTTGATGAGAGTCCCTGCTGACACAAAACAACAACGCAGTTACAATCAAATCATGGCAGAAACTAAAGACAAGCAGTGTATCTCCATACTGGTGTTGTGACTGGAACTGGTCGGCCTTCTTACCATTCCGCTGCCAATGGCACTGCTCGTACGTGGATGTTTACAACTTTGTACGAGATGAGTGACATCTATGGACAACCTAAGTAACTACGTTCTTGATGCAATATACACGTTCATTGCCCAGGAGATCTTGGAACAAAGGTGATGGAACACTTTTTTAATGGTACAATCAGACATATTGTCTGTACGGAGTGAAAATGATAGAATTGTTTACGATAGAGACAATTAAACAATGTACTCACATCCCACAATCGCTATTTTACTTCTATGGTTTGTCTTTATTATGTGCAACTAGTTTCGGCGAAACTATGTCGCCAATAATAAAACAATCATATCGAATATTTACATTTACATTACTTCACAAAAATAAACTAAAATATGATTATCTGCCAATATAATAACAAAAAATCCATATTCCATGTGATACTGTTATTACATCGTTCCTAGAGTAAGGAAACAGGTCTGGTATGTACCTTTTTAGCTTTTGATCAGATTGTACATTTGTTTGTTCTCTTGATTGGATATTCGTATTCAACCGTGTAAAATGGTTTCTCCAATTCTCTGTTATTTCAGCCTCGGTTGCACAGTGATAGAGTGCCAGACTACAAACCCTAAGGTCGCGCGTTCGATCCCGGCCAGGTCCTAGAATTTTTATCTGTCACTTTCTACTTCTTTCACCTCTGGCAGTATTGCCCATGTTAAAAATACCGAGTAGCACAGTGGTTCGGAACCCACGTTAAACTGTACGTCTCCTCATAACTGACTGGATATGCCAGTTCTAATGTCGGAGAAAGGCAACGGCATACCACCTCCAAACAGGACCATGCCTAGTAAAAGCACTGTGGTGTTCAAACCAATCTTCGAATTGTTGACTGCTTTTACAGAAAATTTACTTTTTAATTAATTTTGTATAGGTCTCTCTGCTTAAGGTTACCCATTTATCTCTCTGGCCAAGTGGGAACATCGTCAAGTACACTAATCATGGAGCACAGTTGTTAATTTGCCACATCAAATTAAGAAAGTTCCAATACAATCAAATCATTATTTTGATACTTACTCGGGTATCGAAACAGAAAACTGCGACTACAAATAATGTCGTGTAGTCAGATAACAAATAAAAAGAAAAACATGATGGCAGACTTTTGTAACTTATTGCTAAAGTTAAAACAAAAGGGGAAATCAACTTTTTCCATGTGGAAGTGTAACTCGCCTTCTGTATATTGATTTTGGTTCGGTGCCAGTATTGTAACTGGTTTCTCTTGACTGATTTTGTGTTAGGATTGCTATTGCTATTAGGTTTGGTAACGGCTTGGCTTTTGATGACGGTTATTGTAGTGAAACCTGCAGTGAACATTCAAAAGAAGCTCGAAGTCTTAAGTGGATGGGCTAAATAAGGCCAATAAAGACGACTGGTGTGTTATGGTAACCCGAGCGAATGACCCCGATACGAATCTCGGCCCGCCACTAATTTTCAACTTCACCCATCGGTTAATTCATAGTCCGCAGACTTCTCTTAAATATCTCTGTGTCGTGGGAATTAGTTTCAATAAGTAAGTTCTCGTTATATTAGTGGTGCAGAGATTACATTCTACTGTAAGTTTTAATCTTTCATAACCCCAGGGCCTTACAATTCTAAATACTAAATGACCAACTAATTGTAGCTTACTGCTCATAACAAAGTTTAAACTTCCGTTCTTTCTTCGCAACTACGGTTTTCTGTGGTGTGACTACATCCATTGCACCGTATAGTGGAATGCTGCTTACCGGAAGGAGCAAGTGGTCCTCTAATTATCCCTCATTCTACCTGTCTCGAAACGAGAGTTAGTGGATTACGTTAAGTAATCGGTTCACCCCTGCCCCTAATGATACCTCCTTTACTCGGGGACAGTATATCCGTGTGATAATGAGGGTCTCTCTCTGGGTCAGGTCAGGAATTTATGGCAAGCAGCTGCGCGCATTCAGCACACGGGTTGGGAGCCATAATGCCGTAACCCTGGCTCCACGGCATTCCGCGGACCGTGAATGCAATTAGAGGGGTTTAGCGGCCCCCAGAATGTTAAAGAGACGCCCCCACACAATACTGCCTAGGCGGCAGCGCTGTTGGGGTCGGCTATCAGCGAAAAGAATCGTACCCATATCCACACACGTGCACAGTACTGGTTGTCTTTCCTTCAGTACTTGAGCATCTCATTAACTTTTTGTCGTACAACCTGCACCAAAGCCTGCTGCTTAGTTGCAGAGTCGATATAATCTGTCGGACATTAAACGCGCATCAGAAATCTGAAGCAAATCGACAGCTTGTTCGCATATAAAGGCCACATCAAATTAAGGAAATTCCAATTCAATTCTTTTTAGATTTTCAGTACTCTTAGAATCCAGTCACTATTTTGATACGTACCCGGGTATCAAAACAGAAAACTGCGACTACAAATAATGTTGTGTAGTAGGATAATAAATGTAAAAAAAATCCTGATGGCTGACTATTGAAACTTATTGCTAAAGTTAAAACAAGGGGGAAATCTACTTTTTCATGTGGAAGTGTAACTCGGCTTCTTCATATTGGTTTTGGTTTGGTGACGGTTTTGTAACTGGTTTCTCTTGACTGACTTTGGGTATGGTTTGGTATTGCTATCAGGTTTTGGTAACGGCTTGGCTTCTTCTTGCATTTATTTTGGTGGTAATTCGTCGTGGATGAATAGGCTCTAATTTTACTTGGCTTGCCTGAATGTAATGTAGGTTAGTATGCCTGATAATCTTTCGTAATAAAATACTGCCTCTTATTTAACTTGATGCACTGCGTCGTATTTATCTTTTTTCTGAGCGTATTTGTTCATTTAAGCATTTTCTAATGATTAAACATGAAGATTTTTTTTTCTCAGGGGCTTCTAATTTCATAAGACAATATTTGAAATATTTTTAAAAGTCATTTTAGTTCATTTATGTCGAAGCCAGTTACAAAAGAAATAGCTTATGCTTGATTTTATCATGGTGCTGACCATGCTGATTAGATTTTAGGTAAAGTTCCTTTTAGTACGTAGTTGATAAATTATTTTTGCCTAATACATTTAGCGATCTATTGAAAGTCAAAGAGCTTATCTATAGTCACTTTCCACAATAATCAGAAATGCGATGAAGGGTTCTAATTACTGAATTAGTTTCTTGAGATACTTTTTAAATCTCACTCGTTTCTATATTCTTAAAAATAACACAGTTTACAATAAATGTACTTGCACAAAGACACTTCTATAATTCTCAGTTCGATAACTATATTTCTCACAGTTAATGTCTTACAACAGAATCTCTGATCTCTTTTACAGTTCATATCAACTTTGATATTCTAAAATGAAGTTCATAATGTAAGTTTTAGTACTCTTGATAAAACAGTTACTATTATTCTGATCTATCTAACATTGATCATTATATCTGCGGGAGGCAGAATTTTTATAACTATCTTCTGACGCCTAACCGGATTACTGTCGCAAATTGCGTAACACTTCAATATTATTCATCTGATCCTATCACAATCTCAGTACTTTAATGGAAATGAATTTATCGCGAATTTACAAGTTCATAGCTCCCTACACCCATAAAGTCACAGGAAGCTATTCACGGAGAGCTGACTCAGAGAGCTGAACATAGAGAGCAAAACTCAGAGTGAGAACTACACTCAGAGAGCAAATAACCCAACTGCGGGTACTATTATACTACAATTCTGACAAAAGATTAGCGTAATTTAAGGTGTCATGATTATTCTATGGCCTTTATTACTCTGATTTACATAGATGGTAATTGATTTTTTAAATACGTAATTCCTACCTCGTAAAATTAATGAAATATTTACAAATGACGGAAAATGGCGATGCATGCTACGACCCCGATGTAGTGTTTCAAGAGTACCTTACTTGCCAATTTCAGCCTTTCTTAAAGTCCTTTATTTTCTGACTACCGGTTTGTATGAATTATGACATCATCTTCAGATCAGCATTGTCTAAAAATATTGGTCACTTGATTGTACATATGTGAAGTAACGTTAAAATGTCCATGTGCAAACATTGCACGAATTCATAAAAGAAAAGTATTTTAAAATTCCATGTTACAACACGGTCTGTAGATGACTGACTCCTCTATGCTTCGTGTCCTAGATACAATTGTATTTATCGGTACTTTCGTCAGTGGTACGCCAAACCACAAGAAAACAGACACGTGGTTCCGTTAGCTCACGACAGACAGAGTACAGGACATAACAAGGCGGGCATAACGTACAACATTTCCGTTGAGCAATCCAAATCCAGACTGGGCGACAAACTAGGTGCAAAATACTTTATTTATTTGTTGTGTGGTTTTACAAGTAAGCTGTTTACAGCAGTTGGAGTTATTTGATGTAAGGACCCTACATCACCATCAGATGATCGCAGTGGACACTCTTTAACAGTGCAACACAGTCAGATGATGAAAGAAAATCCCAATTCTTCATTGGATAGCATGTCTACCTGATAGCTCCTAAAGCGGTTCATTCCCGACCATATTTGATGGCTTTTGAACGAAGTGATCGTTGTGTAGCGGATGCACATTCCAGCGTTCTTCACATTTTTGCAAGACAGATCGAAAGAAGTGAAGTTTTCTGTGCCACAAGAAATGTTCAAATTATGAATTAATAAAATTCAGAAACGAGTTGCTTGTAATTATTTATGAATAATTTACAAGCAACTGGTTGCTGAATTTTATTAATGTATAACTTGAACAGTTGCTGAAATGGATAAAGTACATCA
The DNA here is from genome assembly GCA_026315105.1 of Locusta migratoria. NCBI lineage: Eukaryota > Metazoa > Arthropoda > Insecta > Orthoptera > Acrididae > Locusta > Locusta migratoria. The sequence goes on along the minus strand of CM048744.1, from coordinate 196,008,426 downwards.
AATGTTAAAATGTTTGTAAATCTATCGGACCAAACTGCGTGGTCATCAGTAGATTACAAACTACGTAAACCTAGGTAAACTAACCTAAGGACAACACACACACACACACACACACACACACACACACACACACATGCCCCAGGGAGGACTCGAACCTCCAACGACGAGCAACCGCGCGCTCCGCAGCAAGGCGCCTTAGACCGCTCGGCTACTCCACGGCGGCTTTGTGCCACACCAGAGTGGTTTTCATAATTGGAGGCGAGCTACTGGGGGGGGGGGGGTCTTGTACATCATCTTACAGAGGAGAATTGATATGAGATTTGACGTTCTTGAGCCTTACCTAAACTTTTTCCTTGTCTTACATCTTACGGAGCAATATTACGACAGGTAAGCATTAAACGGGTGTAGATGTAACAGTGCTACTAACAACTCTCATGCCTTCATTAGACGTCACTCTTTGTGGTGTGGGTGCTGTTTTCACACACTGGCGTGGAGTATGTCCCAGTAGAATTCAGAACAGCGAGTGCAGCAGGGCGCGTGATATTAAACTTTACTTTGGAGTGGTGAGCTAGGAACGGCCTCGAAGAGCAGAAAGGTGTGTTCGGGCCACTGACTCGTCGGTAAGCAATGGCCCCCAGGTGGCTGCACGTGACCGATGGTGCCGCCCCTACCGACCGCCTCTCACAACCCTCCCACTTCTGACATCGACTTGCCTGAGGAAGGCACGGAATCCGAACCACTCTTTGATGTAGAGCTATCCACAGTGGCACTCCAGTTATTCTTACTTAATTCTATGTAAGAGTGGTATTCATAATTACTAGTGACGTTAGGGAATCTCTCCCCCCCCCCCCCTCTCTCTCTCTCTCTCTCTCTCTCTCTCTCTCTCTCTCTCTCTCTCTCTCGTTTTCAATCCGAAGATTGTGAAAGTTTCTCGCTTCTCCTTCTCTCTTACAAAATTTCCGTCTGCTGTGTGTTTGAACTTGTTCTGGTTGAATGCTTTTGTACAGCGTTATGTTAATCTGACTGCGTATTTTTAACTGTATTCTATGTGAATGTAAAGATATTGCAAAACCTATCTGACTGCGTAATGTTTATTATAATGAGACACCAACAGCTAATTGTTTCTTTATGAATGTGTCGTAACAAATTTAACTGTCTGAAAATCTAATAAATAAAGCATAGTGTCCGTATATTTGTACGTGTTGCATACAAATCTACAGTTTTGTTCCAATCTTCATGAAATTTTGTACACGTAAGCTTCAATCCATGAGAACGGTCGCCGTAAGTGTAAGAATCACGTACGATACAAAGTTAACGAGATATGACGTCATAAACAATGAGAGGCGCAGAAAACTGCTGCATTTAGCGACAATTTTGCTCATTTTCTCCTAAACCACTGGACCGATTTCAACCAAATTTGGTACACACATTCCTTACCGTGAGGTACAATTGCTGCAGGGTTAAGAATCATATACGACACATGATTCAGAAGATATGACGTCATAAACAATAGGAGTCGCAAGAAACTGCCACATAATGCGGCGAGACTATAAATACGCTATACGAGAATCAGTACTTAGCGACTTGCAACAAACTTTATACATAATTTCAAACTTCTATTAAACTTTCTCTCGCTGACAACCATAGCAAAATGGTGAAAGGAAAAAAGTTTCTCGTTTACTACTTTTCCGCTGTTTATTGAGTAAAACTACGGCTGTCGGTATGACGTTACCATTTATAATTTGAACACTAGAAATTGTAGCGACAGGAAATTTTGCAGACAGTATACACATATACAGTTGAATGTAGCTTCTAAATTGTATCACATTTCGACACGTAGTTCATGAGATATGAGCACATAAGCAGTAACGTTAATGAAAAACAGCCCCATCACGCACCAAGTTTTAATCTATTACGTCTGTACTACTAATTGTGTTCCCAAGAGATTTTACAGACATACAGCACTTATACAAATTAATATATACCTGAAAAATAACAGGAATAAATAAATAAATACCCGGTCAACGCTGGGTTTTCTGCTAGTTACTGATAATAAAAATCACCGTGTTAATAATTCTGGCCTACAAACTTGTTTCTGACTGAAATAACAATCTTTAACGGAATCTACCGAACACAATAATCAATGCAATCTGACTCAGTGCAAACACTTGTTAACCTGAACACTGTATGAATTGTCCAACTCTGAAACCTGTAAATCATACTGAACTGTAAGCTTGACAAAAACTGATTCTTTCTCACCTTCACTTACTGCATAAATCTGCGCAACACCAAACTGCTTCCTGCTGTACTATCTACTGGAAAACTACAGAAAACATCTGTTGTTGTTGTGGTCTTCAGTCCGCAGACTGGTTTGATGCAGCTCTACAATACCCTATCCTGAGCAAACCTCTTTATCTCCACATAAGAACGGCAACCTACATCTGTCTGAATCTGCTTACTGCTCTTGGTCTTCCTCTGCGATTTTCACCCCCACACACTTCCCTCCAACGCTAAATTCACAATTCCTTGATGTCTAAGAAGTGTCCTACCAATCTATCCCTTCTTTTAGTCAAGGTATGCCAGAAATTTCTTTTCTCCCCAATTCTGTTCAGTACCTCCTCATTAGTTACGCGATCCACCCACCTAATCTTCAGCATTCTTCTGTAGCACCATATTTCAAAAGCCTCAATCCTCTTCCTGTCCGCACTAATTATCGTCCATGTCTCACTCCCATAAAAGGCAACACTCCATACAAATGCCTTCAGACAGGACTTCCTTAGGCTTAAATCAATATTCGATGTTAACGAATTTCTCTTTTTCAAGAACGCTTTTCTATCCATTGCCATTCTGCATTTTATATCATCTGTACTGCGACCATCATTTGTTATTTTACTGCCCAAGTAACAAAACTCATCTACCTCCTTTATTGCTTCGTTTCCCAATCTAATTCCTTCAGCATCACCTGATTTTCTTACACTGCACTCCATTATCCTAGTTTTGCTCTTGTTAATGTTCATCTTATATGCACCTTTCAGCACCCTGTCCATTCCGTTCAATTGCTCTTCCAGGTCCTTTGCTGTAACTGACAGAATTACTATGTCATCGGCAAAACGCAATGTTTTTAATTCTTCCCCCTGAACTTTACTTCCTTCTCCAAATTTCTCCTTGCTTTCCCTTATAGCTTGCTCATTGTACAAATTGAATAACAATGGAGAAAGACTACAACCCTGTCTTACTCCCTTTCCAACAACTGCATCCCTTTCATGCCCTTCAACTCTGACAACCGCTGTCTGGTTTTTTACAAGTTGTAAATAACCTTACGCTCCCTATATCTTACTCCTGCTTGCTTCAGAACTTGAAAGAGTTTATTCAATAAACATTTTCAAAAGCCTTCTCCAAATCTACAAAAGCTAGAAATGTAGGTTTGCCTTTTCTTAATGTATCTTCTAGGCTAAGCCGTAAAGTGAGTATTGCCTCCCGTGTTCCTACATTTCTCCTGAACCCAAACTGATCTTCCCCGAGGTCGGCTTTTACCAGCTTTTCCATCCTTCTGTATATAATTCGTGTTAATATTTTGCAACCATGACTTATTAAACTGATGGTTCTGTAGTTTGCACACCTGTCTGCACCTGCTTTCTTTGGAATGAGGATTATAACATTTTTCTTAAAGTCTGAGGGTACTTCGCCTGTCTCATACATCTTACACACCAGGTGAAACAGGTTTGTCATGGCTGGTTCTCCCAGAGACTTCAGTAGCTCTGAGGGAATATCATCTACTCCAGGGGCCGTGTTTCGACTTAGGTCTTTCAGGGCTCTGTCAAATTCTTCTCTCAGTACAGTATCTCCTATTTCATCTTCATCTACACCCTCTTCCCTTCCTACAATATTGTCTCGAAGTTCATTTCCTTTGTAGAGCCCCTCTATATACTCTTCCCACCTTTCAGCTTTCCCTTCTTTGCTGATAATTGGTTTTCCATCAGTGTCCTTGATATTCATAAAGCTGTTTTTCTTATCTCCAAATGTTTCTTTTATTTTACTGTAGGCTGTATCTATTTTCCCCTATTTATACATTCTTCTACATCCTTGCATTTGCCTTCTAGCCACTCCTGCTTAGTCATTCTGAACTTCCTGTCAATCTCATTTCTTAGTCGTCTGTACTCCATTTTGCCTGTTTCATTTACAGCATTTTTATATTTTCTCCTTCCAACAATTAAATTTAGTATCTCCTGTGATATCCAAGGATTTTTTTGTAGGTCTTGCCTTCCTATTTTGTCCTCTGCTGCCTTCACTATTTCATCTCTCAATGCTACCCATTCCTCCTCTACTGTTTTATTTGCCCCCGTTTCTGTCAATTGTTGCCTAAAGCTCCCTCTGAAATTCTTAAGAACCTCAGGTTCCTTCAATTTATTCAGGTCCCATCTTCTTATTTTCCTACCTTTTTGTAGTTTCTTCTGTTTCAGCCTACATTTCATAACCAACAAGTTATGGTCAGAGTCTATATATGCCCCTGGGTATGTCTTACACTGTAAAACCGGTTCCGAAATCTATGTTTTACCATTATAAAATCTATCTGGTATCTCCCGGTGTCTCCTGGTCTCTTCCACGTATACAACCTTCTTTTGTGATTCTTGAACCAGGTGTTTGTTATAACTAAATTATGTTCTGTGCAAAATTCTACCAGGCGGCTTCCTCTTTCATTCCTTTTGCCCAGACCATATTCACATACTATCTTCCCTTCCCTTCCTTGTCCTACTACCGAATTCCAGTCTCCCATAACAATTAAGTTTTCCTCTCCCTTAATTGTCTGAATAATTTCCTTTAGCTCCTCATATATTTCTTCGATTTCCTCATCATCGGCAGAGCTAGTTGGCATATAAACTTGTACTACTGTTGTCGGTGTTGGCTTCCTATCTAACTTGACAATGATAATACGATCACTGTGCTGGTCATAGTAGTTTACCCGCATTTCTATTTTCTTATTCATTATCAGTCCTACTCCTGTGATACCCCCAACTGATTTTGTATTTATAATCCTGTACTCGCCTTACCAGAAATCCTGTTCATCCTGCCACCGAACTTCACTAATCCCCACTATATCTAACTTCAACCTATCCATTTCCCTTTTTAAATTTTCTAATTTTCCTACTCGATTAAGGGATCTAACATTCCACGCTCCTGAGTAGTCCCCGCCCGGAGGTCCGAATGGGGGACTATTTTACCTCCGGAATATTTTACCCGAGAGGATGCCATCATCATATGTTCATACAGTAGAGCTGCATGTCCTCGGGAAAAGTAACGGCTGTAGTTTCCCCTTGCTTTCAGCCGTTCGTAGTAGCTGTGTGGCAAAGCCACATTAGCTGATGTTACAAGGCCAGCTCAGTCAATCATCCAGACTGTTGCCCCTGTAACTACTGAAAAGGCTGCTGCCCCTCTTCAGGAACCACACGTTTGTCTGGCCTCTCCACAGATACCCCTCCGCTGTGGTTGCACCTACGGTACGGCTATCTGCATCGTTGAGGCACGCAAGCCACCCCACCTCGGCAATGTCTGTGGTTCATGGGAGTGGAGAAAACATCTATAGCAATTTTAATAAAAATGTAAGGAGGGATAAACTGGTAATATGTTTAAGAAACTCGAGGAGAGATAAACTGGTAATCTAAAATGATTTCCAATCCATGGTGTACAGCAGCAATCAGTTAAAATAAATATTCCTTCAAACCGTCTTGATTGCAAATCAAGACGGTTTGAAGGAATATAAAACTGGTAATCTGCTTAAGAAACTCGAACTAATTATTAAAAATGAAATATCTGATTTATTTTCTAACTGATGTAACTTCATGAAAATTACTAACAATGTCATGTTTATGATTTTAAAATCTGCCAGAGAAAAATATAACTCAGATATTTAATCTGCCTACAAAATTATTTTTAAACAAAGATAATCATTTCTTTACTGTTAATAAATTTAACTCAATTTACACAAACAATGTTACAACAATACCATATGAAATTCCTATTTCATAAAAAACGCAATTTCAAAACTAAACAATTACAATAAATACTTTTCCTAACACATAAAGGGGTCCCTAGCATGAATCGTGAGACCACAAGCTAACAGCAAGATCTTTCCCGACCGTTACTGTTACCATCAATTCAGCCTAACAATGCGAAGTTGTGCCATAGAAACATGCCAAGTATTTCATGAAAAACTTTACCTTACAAAAACTTCAAAAGATCGTTTCTCCAACTTCATCTATACCTTTCGTTAAAAAATGTCTGTAAATCTATCGGACCAAACTGCGTGGTCATCAGTCCGTAGCTTACAAACTACTTAAACCTAGGTAAACTAACCTACGGACAAACACACCCATGCCCTAGGGAGGACTCGAACCTCCACGGCGAGCAACCGCGCGCTCCGCAGCGAGGTGCTTTAGACCGCTCGGCTACTCCACCACGGCTATACCTTTCGTCTCCATATCTTAAACAAACAGCTTGGCTCAGCATTCAAGTCTCAAAATCTCATCTTCTCGGCTATCCCGCCGGAACGACAACTGCACACAACCACGGTTCCCACGCTTCTGCAATCTCATCCGCGAGCCTAGCAAAGTCTACAGTCTCAATAATCGGCAACAATTCTATCACCGTCTCCAATATCGATAGTACTGCCATCGAAAAATAAGCCTGCAACCAGAGATAAATGACCCATGCCTGAGTAGCTTGACACTGGTCTCAAATTTGCGGTACATTTGAATATGAAATGTATACCTTTCCATAGCAGGTATCTTACATCATCAACTATGAGGCCTTGTCTTCTAGGTGTTGTTGATATAGCGCGGACATGTCGCCCTATGACGTCCACCTGTATGGTCCACTTAAAAAGCATCTCAGAGGGAAGCACTTCAACCGCGACAACGACGTCACTGTGGAATCATAATCAAACATGAACACGAACATTGAAGTACCGATATTAATTACAAAACAAGGCTAATGAAACATGTAATTCGAAAGTTATTTTGTTATAAATGTACAAAAATTATAAATAATGTCTGTACTTAGTCGTTAAGTGTTGTAAAATAAGGTAGATACTATCAAATCTATAATGCTGATGTTGAAACTTAAGTTCTGCCTATTTCTGAACTCCATACCAATCTAATGCTATGGCGGAAATGACACAAAAGTAACAAAATTTCTTTGAAACGCGTTCCACACATTTTCAGGTTAAAATGATTCACTTGCAGTAATACACACAAAGAGCAACTACAATGCCGCATGTGCTATGTCGACGATTTTTGTCACCAGTGGAAATCAAAACAGTGTAGTAACGAAATCTGTAAATAACGTTTATTGTCTTCGTTATTTCGCTTACTTTTCGTTATGACTAATTTTCTTGTCACTCTGAATTTTTTGCACAAAATATGAAGTACGTTTGTGGATTTTAATCTCGAAATTCTCGAGGGGAAGAGGGAACAGAGTTGGAGGAGAAAGAGGAGGAAGAGAAAGGAGGAAGGAGGAGTCGTAGAAGGAAGGCGACATGGATAGAGAAACGGTAAACATCGAGTAGGAGAAAGAGGCTGTAACGGAAGAAGGGGAGAGAGAGAGAGAGAGAGAGAGAGAGAGAGAGAGACAGAGGACGAGAGGAAGAGGAGTATATAGATAGAACCTATAAAACGAAAATTAACCATTGCTTGCTCCGGAATCGGTAAACGACCTGTCGTTTACGTTTACACAAGGAAATAAAAACTCCAAGTGCTGTCACTGAAGCGCCAGCTGCTCTCCACGTGTCAAAGTAGATACTTTCAAATCTGCAGTCGGTCATAAAAACTTATACACACTCTAAGGAACGAAAAGTATTAGTTATGTGTTTATTTTGCAATTAATAATTGATCATACACATTGTAAAACACTCCGCTTAGCAGTTTCTTACTTTAAATGTTCAAAATATTTACCGTTGGCAACTATCACATAGGGGAACAACGAGCCGTCACGACAACTCCGTTAATCAATGCAGATCGCGACACATTTTCCTGGCGAAGTTCGTCCACCACTCGTGGCTTACGTCGATAGAAGTTATCTTTCAAGGATTCCCACAAGTCCGTAGGTGTTAAGATCTGGCGGCTGTGGAGGGATCCTAATGGGCCCTCTTCGTTCAATCTAACGTCCCTGAAAACTCTCATCCAGGAAAGCCCGCACAGTTGGGTGATTGTGTGGTGCCTCGTCCTGTTGATAGAAGACCTCTTCATCAGTTTCATCAAGCACTCTTAAATCTGGCAAAAAAGATGTGAGTAACGCTTCCAGATACATTTCTCCTGGTGACAGTAGCAACACCACCTAGAGACAAGGCCTTACAACAACCGGTGCTTCGTCACACTGACTGCCGGCCGCGGTGGCCGAGGGGACTGAGGCGCTCCAGACACGGTCTGCAAGACCACTACGGTCGGGGGCTCGAATCCCCCCCTCGGGCATGGATTTTTTGCCGTCCTTAGTGTTAGCTAGTTCATAAGTAGTTTGTAAGTTTAGGGACTGATGACCCCGTAGTTACGTCCCATAAGCTATACAAACATTTGAACATTTTCACACTGACCAGGCCGCAGCCGCTACCTGAATGGCTGTCCGCAGGGGCACGCCCACTGCCTCGTAGCGGCCAGCCAGTAAACTGGCGGCCGACGCTTGGTCAGTGTGACGTAGCTCCAGTCGTTGTAAGGTCTTGTCTCTAGGTGGTGTTGAAAGTAGCAACAAAGAAAAGGGGTCCTACTAAGTCCCTAGATAGTCCACACCACACAAGAACTCAGTGGTAGGTTACCACCTTATACACATAAACACGCGGATTTTCCGGTAACTAGTACACACTACTACGTCGATTCACAGATCCATTAAGTTTTCTTTGTGCCTTGTCACTCCACACTACCTATGTCACAAATTGTTCGTCATCACTTACCATTCGCAAAACTGCATTCGGCGATCAGAACCGTCATCAGTAATCGCGTGCAGCTTTCAGAATTCTTCTTAGCTTGTACTGCGAACCCCCACTTCACCTGCACGTTGTACAGCAGATTTCTGCGGAGAAGTAATCAACGTTTCCAACACGAGAGCCGACAAAGCAGGACTTGCAGCTGTACGCTGTCTTCCTGATCGTCATTTGTATCACAAATCATTCCATAGATTTCAGACCTATCAATAACGCGTTTGTTAGACGAGCTGTCCGTTCTCTTTCAAACTGCCGCCTCCATTGATGGCATTATCAAACATGAAAAACCGCATTTTTCGTTGCTTGGAGATCAAGCGCGCTCCAGCGAATGTGTTTTGAGTTGCTCAGTGACTGCCGGCCAGCACACACGTCGCGAATCAGCAGCTCCACACTGTAAGTTAACCGGCTTCTTAATAAAAAAGACTTATTTTCATTTCTACGTGCTTCCTCTTACAGTTCATCAAACTTTAGTGTGTTCGCGTGTTTATTAATTCAGATTCGCGTTTAGTTGACAGATAAATGCTGATATTTTGAGTTATTAGCTCGCGTGTATATTTTTCAGATTCGCCGTTAATGAACAGTTTAGTGTTTGGTACATATTTTTCGAAGCTCACTGTTTATCAAACTTTTATGTCTTCGATCGTATATTTAGTGAGCTTCGCTTCAAACGAACAGTTTAATGTCCACTGCGTATACTTAGATTCCCGTCAATGTAACAGTTTGGTGTATTCTCCCTGACTCAGACGATTCAAGACCGAAATGTTCAAAGAAAGCTTGAATAACATTTCAGACTGGTACCCGAAGTAATGGGGGCGACTTTAATTTACCCTCGATATGTTGGCATAAATACGAATGCAAAACCGGCGGCAAATATAAAACATAGTCCGAATTAGTTTTGAATGTTTTTCTGAAACCTACTTCGATCAGGTAGTTCATGAATCCACAAGAATAGTAAATGGTTGCGAAAATACCCTTGATCTCCCAGCAACAAATAATCCTGAGCTAGTAAAGAGCATAATAAACAGATACAGGGATGAGCGAACATTTGTAGTAGTGAGACTAAATATCGAAATTCCCAAATGCACTAAAAATAAACGAACAATATACCTATTCAATAGAGCAGATAAAAAAATTCGCTTCACTCTTTCCTGAGTGATGGTCTCCAGTCTTTCAAGCCGCGGTGGAGTAGCCGAGCGGTCTAAAGCGTCTCGCTGCGGAGCGCGCGGTTGCTCGCCGTGGAGGTTCGAGTCCTCCCTGGGGAATGGGTGTGTGTGTTTGTTCTTAGGTTAGTTTACCTAGGTTTAAGTAGTTTGTAAGCTACGGACTGATGACCACGCAGTTTTGTCCGATATATTTACAAACATTTGAACATTTTCCAGTCTTTCAACCCTAAAAATGCTGCCCCCCCCCCCCCCCCCCCCCCGTGGTATACAAAACAGGTCAGATCACTGTTGCAGAAAAAAGAAAAACAATTGCAAAATTTAAAAAGACACAGAATCCCCAAGACTGGCAATCTTTTACAGGTACTTGTTACCTAGCGCGGACTTCAATGCGAGAGGCTTATAGTATTTTCTACAACGAAATCCTGTCTCGTAATCTTGCAGAAAATCCAAAGAAATTCTGGTCATATGTGAAGTACACTAAAGGCAAACCCGAATACCTTCACTATGCGATAGCAATGGTATTACTACAGATGACAGTACTGCTAAAGCTAAACACAACCTTCCAAAATTCGTTCACCAAAGAAGACAAAGTGAACACTCCAGAATTCAAACCAAGAACAGCTGCCAAATTTACAAGTAGACGTTCCTGGAGTAGTAAATCAACTTAATTCACTAAACAAAAACAAATCTTCCAGGTCCAGATTGTATATCAACTACATTCCTCTCAGAGTATCCTGATACAATAGCTCCATACTTAGCTATCATATACAATCGATCACTGAGCGAAACATCCGTACCCAAAGACGGTAAAGTTGTCCAAGCCACTCCAATATTCAAGAAAGGCCAATCTAATTGACGTCGATTTGCAGTAGGATTTTGGAACATATACGTTTTTCGAACATTATGATCTCGAAGAGAACGACTTATTAACAAATAGTCAACACGGATTCAGAAAGTATCGCTCTTGTGAAACACAGCTTGCCCGTTCTTCACATGAAGTGATAATTGCCATCGACAAGGGATCTCAAATCGATTCCATATTTCTGGATTTTTGGAAGGCTTTTGATACTGTACCCAGTGGCGGCTCGTACAAAATTTGACCAGTGTGCTACAATATTACAAAAATAAACAGGAAACAAAATATACTAAAATAAAAAGTCAACCTTTGTATGATTGCCTTTAATTATCAATTAATACTGTATTGACAGTAAGACCTTCGGGGTAATCTATAACATCGCTGCCAACTGCATGTATTCACTGCTGGTTGTAAATATAACGTTTAAAAATGTTAATTTTAATTACACAAATTAAAAATTTAGACTCAGAGGTATTTGAATATGAGCCTCACACAGGTAGGTTTGAGAGACAACGCGCAAGACGCCTGAGTCAGCGCGCTACTTGACTCTGTAAGCCGCAATATTCGTCATATACTATATTTCCGTAGCCGTTACACGTAGCGCGAAGAGAAATATTGATGTGGTGCTGCAGTCGGTCTCAGCACACATGAGTCGCCAGGCCTGACGTCACGTCTGCGCATGACGTCACGTCTGCACGGCTGAATCCCACTTCAGCACACGGAGCTGGTTTCCAGCTATCGCGGCGAGAGCGCTCCAGAATGCGGTTTCATCCTTATTACTAGCATTGTAACACGTATTGGAAGGGAATTGGCATAATTTTATTGTGATATCTGGCTCGTATTCCAAGAGAAAGAATGTAATTTTACAGCGATTCCTCGCTTGTATTCGAAGAGAAATGGCATAATTTTAGTAATATATTTACAGTGTGCTGCAGCACATTAGCACATTATCACCAGCCGCCATTGACTGTACCTCACTAGCGTGCTTATGGAATATCGCCCCAATTGTGCGATTGGATTCACGATTTCCTATCAGAAAGGACACAGTTTTTAGTAACTGAGGGTAAGTCATCGAGTAAAACAGAAGTGATATCTGGTGTTTCACAGGGAAGCGTTATAGGTCCCCTACTCTTCCTCGTGTTTATAAACGATTTAGGAGACAATCTGAATAGCTCCCTTAGCCCGCGGATGATGCTGTCGTTTATCGGTTAGTGAAGTCAACAGAGGATCAAAAGCAACTGCAAAGTGATTTAGACAAAATTTCTACATGGTGCGAAAATTGGCAATTGACACTAAATAATGAAAGTGTGAAGTAATACACATGACCACTAAAAGAAATCCACTGAACTTCAATTACACGATATATCAGTCAAACCTTAAGGTCGTAAATTCTACTAAATACCTAGGAGTTACAATTACTAACAACTTACACTGGAGAGAACACGTACAAAATATTGTGGGGTAGGTGAACCAAAGGTTACGTTTCATTGGCAGAACGCTTCGAAGATGCACCAGCTCCACCAAAGAGACTGCCTACATCACACTTGTGCGTCCTCTCCTGGAGTACTGTTGCCCATTGTGGGACCCTCACCAGGTGGAACTGACGGAAGACATTGAGAAGGTTCAGAGGAGGGCAGCTCGTTTTGTTTTATCACTTTACAGGGGAAAAAGCGTCACGGAAATGTTGCATGATTTGAAGTGGAAGTCATTAAAAGAAAGTCGTTATTCGTTTCGGCGAGATCAATTTACGAAATTTCAATCATCGACTTTTACTTCTGAATGTGAAAATATTTTGCTACCACCCATCTACATAGGGAGACATGACCATCCCAATAAAATAAAATAAATCAGATCGAAAACGGAACTATTTGGGTGTTCTTTCTTCCCGCGCGCTATTAGAAAATGGAACGGTAGAGAAAGGTTGTGAAAGTGGTTAATGAACCCTCATCCAGGCACTTAAACGTGATTTGCAGAGTATCTATATAGATCTAGATGTTTTGTCAGCATCGAGATGAAAGTACTAACATGTGTTAAGCCAAAGACCTTAGTAGGTACGCCTTGGGGCTTTCTTGTTGACGTCTTGACCTCTTGACCTCTTGACCTTTGACCTTGACGTTTTGAATGTCTGGTTGCCTACCTCCCAGGAGCCAGTAGGTCAACATTGTGGTCACCTCTTCACCTTTGACCTCTTGACTGTGTGGTTGCCTACCTAGCAGGGGCCAGTAGGTCAACATTGTGGTCACCTCGCTGACCCTCGAGATCATCACACTAATAATGATCAACCTAATTGCAAGATGGCGGACATAACCAAGAAGTTGGAGGGCATAAACAAAATGGCGGTAGCGGACATGAACAATATGGCGGCGGCGTCGGCAGTCATATGTGGGAATATATCTATATATAACTCACGTTTATTCTGTCATGACAGCTTCTAAAATCGTAAGATGACATTCCATTCCCTCAACTAGTACTTTCGAGTACAACCTCTGATTTGAAGCAATAATCGAAGCCTCTCGAAGTTCTCCTTCAGTAGCAATTATTTCATTATCGTGAGCTGTATTCCCATTTGCCTTGGCCGCTAGTAACAGGAGCAATCGTTCCGCCAGTTCATTCGGCTCATTCCAATGTACGTACATAACTCACATGTTGAGTATTAGTTTTCCAATCTTTAACTTCGAGATCATTCTCGTTGTCACAATATCCGCCCAGCCCCATTCCTTCTTTAGCCAACACACCTTTTTCTAACAAGGGGCGAATTATTATACTTATAAATCTCGTTGACATTTATTGGTCTGCGGGAATTATAACTTTGTCTATATGCATTGGTGTCAAATAGTATTTTACCATAATTGCAAAGATCCATAGCTGTATAACTGGTTTTACTTGGTTTGTTTTTAAACAAGAGATTATACAATCCTTTCGTTCCAGAATAACTTTATGAATTATTTAATCGTCTCCAACTGTTACAGTGGAATTTCCAATCGCCCACGTCTTTAATTCACCATAAAACCTAATGCCATATATAGGATCCGCTGTTTTTCTGTCTGGGGGGTTTATGAAAAAATAATTTCACCAGTCTTCCTTCATTCTCGTCAGCACTATCAACAACATTTTCATCATCATCCTCTCCTCCTTCTTCCTCCAAATCTTCATCTTCTTCTTGTTGTTCTTCTTTTGCTTCTAGAGCCGTGTCATCTGGTTTTACGAATGCACGTTTCTCATCAATGTCTCCAAGTTCATTCTTTTTATCCACAACTTTAGGCTTTAGCTGGTGGGTCTCTTGAATCAATCTCTGTAGTGGTTGCGTCACCGGTTTCATTACTTTGGTCAGTACACTCTCAGCCTCTGCCTCACGTCTTCTTAGTAAAGCAAATTTCTTGCGTGTTGCACGTCGCAGATGCTACCGACGCTAAGTCGAAAATTGTGTTTGATAATATTTACTGGGATTTACCTGAAATTCAGAAATCTGAAAAAGAGAAAATATCATTATGGAAACTCATAAAAAATTATCTAAGGCTGAATTTGGCATTCCGCCACTGGTAACTAATTCAGTGCATCGCGTCGGAAATTATTGCATGGACGTGGCAAGTGAAGTTCATTTCGGCTCTCGAAACCACTCGATACATAATTATCGCATTTCAAACAGACAGGAATGTCATGAACGCTGATTGTAGTGTATTCGACACCATAGATTTGACAGATTTAAAGATACATCTGAACTCATCAAAATATTCCGACAAGAACTACTCGATTAACTTTACCTCGAAGGATACGGCGTAAGCAAATGCCATGTATAGCAAATTTCAGTCTTTGTATTATGAGACAAGAGGAATAATTTAAAATCCTCTCATGAGTCGTAAAGAGTTTAGAAACGTCCAATTCTTGCTCACGCCAAAAAGAAAATCTGAAATCTGTCATTGATATGTGAATTGAAATGTGGATACAAAATCCATTTCCAAAGAATACACTTGCATACTATCTGGTTATTCACGTCTCTGTTGTTGAAATGACCGGGTTTCACGGCTTTCCGCTTTATAAGAGGAAACATCTACACCGTCATATTTGATTGTCAATGATTCCGTGTCGTAAATAATCAATTTATTCCGAAGGATGATGTCTTTCGGATGTTGAGCAACGAGACCAAAATGTAAAATTACTGCATAAATGGTGGAATCATATTTCATACTACTAATAATAATGTATCATTTCAATGAATATTTTTTTCTTATATTTCCACCTTCCTGTAACATACGTAAGTAAATGTGTCGTTCGGATGTGAACTTTCAACCATGCAGGTTGCACTATCTGAAGAACTACACCGTCGAGCACGCAAAATTTATAGCAGGAGCAGCACCATCGTGAAAGGAATCGATGATATACATCAAGCTGATTTAATTGATCACATTGTAAATCACAAATACAATTCAAGGAAAAGGAATAAATATTTACTAGCAGTGATTGATGTCTATTCTAAATACGCTTTGGTTGCTCCACTAAAGACCAAATCACCTGACGAAATCACTAATGCCCTATATATATATATATATATATATATACGAGAAGTACTAAGACTCCAAAAATTCGCAAACTGTCTTGGGTAAATAGTTTTACAATAGTAATTTCACAAATTTGATGCAGAAATATAAGATTAACCATTGCCATCTGCATCTTCAGCACCTCCTCCCTCACATTCATTGTGGCTTTCGTCCTTCCTTCTACACCGGTGACCAACTCCTTTACCTCGCCTAAATTTCCATCCAGCTCAATTCCCATCATACAGTATCTATGTGTCCTTAGACTTTGAACGTGCTTGCAATCTTGTCTGGCATCCCGGCATACTCTTCAAACCTACACTCTTCCCATTAACCTCATTGGGGTTATTACCTCCTTCCTTTCCAAGCGCCCCACCTATGTTACTGTCCATAACACCGACTCCCTCTTTTATCCCTCCACCGGCGTGCTCCAAGGTTACGTACTTTTTCCTTTATCTCCTGTATACCTCAGATATGCCCAAGCCTGCTCCACCAATATAGCTCTTCCAATAGATTATGGCACCACTCTCCGTGCCTTAGCTCCCACCCTCGGCCATTCCAACTGTCTTCTCCAAGAACACCTTGGTCTTTCAACCACTTGGTGCAACCAGTGGCTCCTAACTATAAATCCTGCAAAACCCCAGGTGATCATTATAGGTCACACCACCCCTCCTTCTTCCCCATTATTTCCATCTCACCATCACCGTACAATCCACCTCATCCCTACCCTAAAGTACCGGGCCTTACCATTGATCGCCACCTATCGTGTACTCTCCATTCAAGAAAAATCCACTCCCACCTCCACCTTCTCAAACTCCCTGTTGGCCAAACCTGGGGCTAAACCCTTTCAGCGTCCTCTATAGCAAAAAGTCCCTCTTCTGCCCCATCGTCAAGTCCCTGGAGATCTTGGAGCGCCCTCCGCCTTGCTTCCATATCCCCTCCTACCCACATCCTCCATGCAGCTCTTCTATGACCTCATCCCCTTTCCCCCGCCTTGTCCGCTTCATTGAACACCCCCACCTCCATTTCCTCTACTAGATCTCACGTACCCTTTTGTTCATCTCCTCCTTACTATTTCCGCTCCATTGCCATGCTATCACCACTGTATTTGTTTGTTGTTTGTAAACCTATCAAACTCATCTGCTTGGTCATTAGCTTGCAAAGTACTTAAACTAAGGTAAACTAATGTTAGGACAACACAAACACCCATGCCCGAGGGGGGACGAACCCCTGACAGTAAACGGCCGCGACCACCGCACCACGGCGCCCCAGTGCGCACGGCTAATCCGCCGCGGCCCACTGTATCTCCCTCCCCATCTGTCCACCTTCCTTATCCTTTCCCATGGCACTTTCCGCACGCTCACTCTCCCTGACGATGCCCTCCGCTAAGACGTATACCTTTCTTACCAGCTCCTTCCCCTCCCCCTCCTCACTCCCTGACCATCCCTTGATGGCCCTGCCCCCCTTCCTCCCTTCCCTGCGGTACCCGGTTCCTTACAGTTCCATCGACATCCCCTCCCCCAAGGCCCTGTGGCCCCTCCTCCCTCACCCCCATCTGCCACCCGTCCAACCTCTTGGTCTCCTTCCATAGATCCTTCCCCGTTTTCATGCGTCATTTTTCATTACATATCTGTGTGTATGTTACCGTCGGAGTGAAATCCATCAGTCGGTGTGTTTATACAAACTTCACATTTTTCGCTCCATTCAATGCAGCATGTTTCATTTTTCGCTGTATTATGTGTTTGTTTTCTCCTGTTTGTACTCTACGTGTTGATTCTCCTAATAGCATGTAGCTACATTCAAAAAGTAGCAATACTAAAATAGACCAGAAGAAGGGCACTCAAGCGTCCGAAACAGGACGTCTAAAATAAATAATAACAAGCTACTGGTTCCTGAATTTTATTAAATTAATAATAAAATAGGGGTTATAAATATATGTGGTGAAATACAAGAGGCTCACATAAAGAAAGGAGTACGACAAGGATGCATGATCAATGGATTACAAACTAAAATGATAAGGTTTGCTGATGACATAGCCATCATTGAAGAGAGCGAAGAAAATCTGTAAAAGGCGTTATCAAGAATGAATGAGATTCTGCCAGCTAAATATAACACGAAAATCAACACAATAAAGACAGAGATCATGGTATGCAACCACAAGCAAATTACAGCTGATATTAAGATTAATGATGTACCACTCCTGGAACAAGTTAATGTATTCACATGCTTAGGAAGTAAAATTACACCGGATAGCAAAAATTCAGCAGACATATAAAGTAGAAATGCGCAAGCTAAACTCGCGTTCAATATTAAACGGATGCTTCTTATATCAAGAAATATAAAAGAAGAGACCAAAAAAGCATTTATAAAATGATTTGTGTAGAGTGCGGCATTGTATGGCTCCGAAACTTGGATACTCGGCGTTTGCGACAAGAGAAGACTGGAAGCATTTGAATTGTGGTGTTGGAGGAGGATGCATAAAATCGCTTGGACGGCCAAGATGACAAACGAAGAAGTTCTTAGAAGAAAAAAGAGCACTTGTGAAAACGATAATGAAGAGAAGAGGCAAGTTAATAGGTCATCTCTCTCTAGGCACAATAATCAATGTTATGGAAGGAAAGGTAGAAGGAAAAAGAAGCAGAGGAAGACTCAGATTGCAGTACTTTAAACAGATTCAAAAAGATATAGGAGTGGAATCATATCAGGAAATGAAGAGGCTATCCGAGAACAGAGAAGTGTGGAGGAGAAGAATTGCTGCCAACCAATCTTTGGATTGAGAACGAGAGAAGAACAAGACCATATTTTCATTATCTTTTTCCGTTAAAATATTATCACCTCTCTGGCGTGTTGTTTTGTCCTCTTTTCCAAGTTTATATTCTTTCGCTGTACCGGTTAACGTAAAATATAGTGACTGTGTCAAATCATCGTTATTTTTTTTTTTTTCAAATCTTCTTATATACTAACAGAATCTACTAAAACTATGTCTGCCAGACCAAACAACCCGGCCGATTTCCTTTATTTTTGTTTCAAACGAATGGTATTCATTCGCAGATTTGTCATCAAGTATCAGAATTAACTTATGTCTCTTCATCCTTTATTTTTATTCAAACGCGGTATCCCTCTGCCCTTGTTTTGAATATTTTAATCGGTTTGTTTTACGATATCTTCGGTTCTAATTAAGGTACGCAGTTCTTTCTGACCTAACAACACTCAGCGGATCAAGCTCTTTCATTTGCACTTATAAACACTTGCATTGATTGATTATGAAGAATTCTATTCCATTTTTTCCAACTATTTTGTCATTCCACTAACGGTGCGAAGTATTCTCATGGGTCCTCTAGTGTATCTGAAACGGTGCGAGTTATGCAGATAACATATCAAAGATGCTGAGAATTTTATCCTGTATAAATACTTTTATTAAGCTGTCGTCTGAGACGGTTAAGGCGTTATTTTCGTTTAAATTTCGAATTGTCAAAAGGCGATGGCAAAGAGCCACTTTTAGTGTTACTACTTTAAGCTAAAGTGGGTCAAAATGTTTATGTTCTATAATCCTGCTAGATCCCAACGTATATGATCACCACCACCTAGAGAGAAGGCCGTGGCGCTCTCGTGTGACGTCAGGCAGAGTAGGTTGCGCGCGCATAGCTGACTGGGTCGCTGCTTCGGCATAGTGGGCAGTGCCCAAGCCCCCACAATCGCGTAAGCGGCCGACTGCGAACAGCGGACAAATTGAAGAGCACCTCGGCGGCCATTGTGGTGGCAAACTTCCGCGCGAACTTTAAATGGGCGTAACATTCATTTGAGTTAAGTTGCGAAAACTAATTGAAATATATAATATAATATAACAGCTTCAGACTCTTTGAATACACAGCAACTATTGGTTGTGTGTAAATTTATTCCACATACGGTGTAGAAATTGGCCAACAACGTTTCCTCTTCCTAACGAAACCGAACTATAACATATAGTATTTTAGCGTTCTAAGTGCAGTATATTAATGGGATTTATCGTCACACACGAATTTTTGGCACTTTCACAGTATATTCTACGATTGTGAAACTTTGTACAAACATTAATTTCGGAAGAGTTTCGCACGTTAGGTCTTTGCTTTAGTGCTGTATACTCCAATATTTAGATATATCATAGCATCAAAAAAGGAAACAAGGCTGTCTGAAACAGCTAATGTTAAAGATGGATTGTGAAAGTGAAATATGTCATCAGATACATAACTGAAAAATAGCTTCTTACACCTTGTGAATAAAGCAACCAGCCACTACCGAATTCTTTTAAGAACACGATTTACGCCGTAACGTTTCCTTAACTAATGCATCTAATATTAGCATTAGGGTATCCAGCTTGAATTTTAGCATTTTTAATGCTGTAAACCACATACCTTACAGTTGCGTGAACTGTTCAAAAGTCAACACCTACCGTCATAGGGTTCAACTTCACAATGTGCATTCAATGTGGGTATGTGTCATTCATATATGGAACTATACACAGTTCTGCAAACCCCTTTAAGTTGTTATACCTATATGTAAAGTAGATTATCTTTAAATTCTGCGTTACAAGTTGCTAATATTAATTTCATAAACGAAAATTCGAACTGCAGTGAGGCAACTAATTTCGTGACCCCGATAGTTATTTTACATAATTATAAAATGGAACTTTTTGAAATTCCTGTCCACCAGTACTACCTAAAGTAGCTCATTTTTAAGATCTACCAGTATTGTAAAAGCTTGTTACTTACTTCATTCAATCTTATATTGTCTTGACTAACAGACTGTTAAGCAAAAGTAAATATCTATGAACACTAGTAGTAGGTCTACTTGTATCCCTGAGGAATATAAATGGAAAGATAGTATTCGATCTTTTTATTCCTTTCTTAAATTGATTTATGCATTTAAACGCTGAGCAGCTCTTCACCACCGTGCTTCATGCTCACTGCAATAGTCAAAACAATACAGACGTGACTATCAATTGTGTATATATACCGCAGTAGCTATTTAATACACGATTTGCCTGCTAACAACACTCTTATTTATCTGACGCTTGTCACTACCATGGCGGCCGGCCGAAGGTTCAAATTGTCTCTCCCTGTTAGAGTGTCTACTTACTGGACCACTTTAGGTTACGGTAGTAACACTAAAAGTGGGCCTTTGCGATCGTCTTTTGACAGCTCGAAATGTAAATGAAAATAACGGCTTAACTATTCATCTGACACGAAAATTGAATAACCGAATTTGTAGAGGAGAAAATTCTCTACAACTTTGCTCTCTTATGTTTTCTTCATATCTCGTAGCGTTTCAAAGATATTTGCAAAAATAACGGCGATTTGACGATGTCTGGCTGTAACGTGTTCCCACTTTTTAGGTCGAATCGTTCAACCGATCAGCACCAAATTTTAAAGACATGATTGTAAGCTGCCAGAGGCCAGAACCTCCCTTTTTCAAATTTTCCGGACAAAAAATACTGTAGTATTTTCATCTAACACGAAAATTGAATAACGTAATTGGTAGAGGAGAAAATTCTCTAAACTATGCTCCCTTATTTTTTTTAATTTTTTTTAATTTTTTTTTTCTTTCTTTTCATATCTCGTATCGTTTCAGACATATTTGCAAAAATAACGGAGATTTGACACCCTCCATTGAATATACGAAAACCAGCCGTTCGGAGATGTCACGTGAAATTCTTCGCTTATTTGATGATTTTCTCTACGTTGTCATTTCAAAGCAATGGCACACTGAGGAATTAACAAAAACACATCGTTCTTCGTACGATAAATGATAACCTAATGTCAACAAATTCCATATTAACATCAGTTAACAACGGCTATCAATAGTATGAGATTAAAGAACTCATGTTTTTATTTACAGCCGTAGCGTGGTGAGCAAGGTGTTGGACTATGACGCGAAAGGTCGGTTGTTCGAAACCCGACACTACCTGAACTTTTTAAATTAATTTATTATTATTTAGATTATTATTTTGGTACAAAATGTTTGCAAAAACGTATAAAACGACAAATCTAAAGCGGGCTGTAAAACACGTCAGTGCAATATTTTTTCAAGGTCTTGGGCCGTGCCGCAGCGGCTACCCAGTTAGCTATGCGCGCGCAACCTACTCTGCCTGACGTAACACGATAGCGCCGCGGCCTTCTCTCTAGGTGGTTGTTGATATGATACGGGCCAGTAATTTTGCGGATGACTCCTACTAGAGAATAAAGTCTCCTGGAAACTTTTCGCTGGCGGGTCTCCGCAGTGTGTCCCTAGAGCCGCTACTCAGGAGATGCGCCAGCCGCTTTGAGCGTTCGTCTGTTGCCGCTGAGTGGTACTGCGCAGCCAGGCTGACGGCGCTTGGCGTCTGAGACTCTTCCGGCAGCCGTTGTCCCCTGGTAGTCGTGTCCCCTGGTGCCGTCTGCTCGGGTTCTCAATGCTTCTGTGCGCTCACTTAGGGAAACACACACACACGTACACCACCTACTCCCTACTCCCGTATTTCAGACTTCCGTTTTCATGACAACTCTTGGAGATTTCTTCCTTTCACCGAAGGAGAACGGCACCGCTGACAAGCGACGTTCAGCGGCATATACATCTACATCTACATAGATACTCTGTAAATCACATTCAAGTGCCTGTCAGAGGGTTCGTTAACAACTTTCGTAACTTTTCTCTATGGTTCTATTCTCTAATAGCGTGCGGGAACAAAGAACACCTAAATCGTTCCGTTTTCGATCTGATTTCTCTTATTTTATTGGGATGGGTACGTCTCCCAAGTAGGTGGGTGCTAGCAAAATATTTTCACATTCAGAAGTAAAAGTCCGTCATTGAAACTTCGCAAACAGATCATGCCGCAATGAATAACGTCTTTCTTTTAATGATTTCCACCCCAATTCTTGCAACATTTCCGTGACGCTTTCGCCTCCGCAACGTGATAAAACAAAACGAACTGCCCTTCTCTGAACCTTCTCAATGTCTTCCGTCAGTCCCACCTGGTGAGGGTCCCACAAGGGACTCCAGGAGAGGACGCACAACTGTGATGCAGGCAGTCTCTCTGGTGGAGCTTCGAAGCGTTCTGCCAATTAAACGTAACTTTTGGTTCACCTTCCCCACAATATTTTCTGTGTGTTCTCTCCAGTCTACGTTGTTCGTAATTGTAACTCCTAGGTATTTGGTAGAATTTACGACCTTAAGGATTGACTGATTTATCGCGTAATTGAATTTCAGCGGATTGCTTTTAGTGGTCATGTGTATTACTTCATACTTTTCGTTATTTAGTGTCAATTGCCAATTTTCGCACCAAGTAGAAATTTTGTCTAAATTGCTTTGCAGTTGCTTTTGATCCTCTGTTGAATTCACTAATCGATAAACGACAGCATCATCCTCGAACAGTCTAAGGATGTCTCCTAAATCGTTTATAAACACGACGAAGAATATGGGACCTATACGCTTCTGCGGATGATTCTGTTACACGATCTAATCCAAAGGTATTAAACACAAGGAGAAGCATTGAATTAAAATTCGTGTTGTGGCCGGGATTCGACCTGGGACCTTCTACTTACTAGGTAGGCGCTTTAGACCACTCAGCTAACACAGCATTGCAGCCAAAGCGACTACACGGACTGTCTTAAAGCACGTCTACCTCCAAACCACATACTTTAATTCGACCTCTTGTTCCCTGTGTGGAGGGAGATGTGCTTTCAGACAGTCCGTGTAGTCGCTTTGGCGGCAATGCTGTGTTAGCAGAGTGGTCTAAAGAGCCTACCTAGTAAGTAGGAGGTCCCGGACTCGAATCCCGGCCACAGCACAAATTTTAATTCAATGCTTCTCCTTATTTTTGTAATAATAACAGTCTCTGTTGCAAAATAATACTGTTTATTAACGCGTTTCGCGCTTTTGGCGCATCATCAGAATACTAACGGTCAGCAAGATTGCATTCCTTAGTAAAACACACGGTGGTAAACATGATTAGTCATAAATAAAAATTAAAGGCATTGCCATAACCCGCTGATCAAATGTCAACCTTAAAGGAAATCCACATAAACAGCACTGCAGTGGATAGGTCCGCGTTCACATTTGAAACACATTACAAGCACTGTGTTATCCAGACAGGTGCTGGGGAGTGGACGGCTGGACGCAATCTTGGTGACCGTTAGTATTCTCATGACGCGCCAAAAACGCGAAACGCGTTAATAAACAGTATTATTTTGCCACAGAGACTGTTATTATTACAAAAATGGATTTACTGTTGCTGCGCCAGGCCAATCAAGAATGGAGTACTGTATATGCTTCTCCTTATGCTTAATACCTTTGGTATAACGAGACAATATTGTCTCAAGGAAATGTATTATTGTTGACGTTTACGATCTAAAACTCACATAAATTAACAAACATCTCTGCGATCTAGACTGATTCACTATTTATACCATTATTCGCTCGCTAATATTGTTGTGCTACATGACGTTGTTTGGGTCCGACATCACGTTTTGATCTGTCTGGAAGTTTAAAATCAGCACATACTCCACCGAGGATAAAAAAAAATTCATTGGAAAGATATAAAATTACTTCAATCCATGACCGTCTGCCATATGTAGAAAGAATATAGCAAAACAGCAAGGTTCGTCATCAAGCCCTGTATCTAAGACACTGTTGCGTTCCGTTAAAGATGATTTGAAGCTCTGAGAGGAAAAATTTACAAGAGCATCTCCGAGGGTGACCTTTAGGAGGGACGACTCATTCAGTACATAAATGATACCCGGAACATTTCGTTTACGCAAGTGTCATACACTCCAATAACTTTTCTGTGGTACATCACTGTATTGGCGAGGGAAGACGCTGAAATTCTATTAACGACGAATTCAAGTGGCACTGGGGCGTCAGCTTTAATAACTCATGGAATCTGGTGCGTTCTGTAGTGAACCTACAACGTTGGAAGCAAGGTAGTGGCGGAAGTAAGGCTGTGAGGACGACACATGATGTGTGACGAGATAGCTGGGTCGGTAGAGCACATGCCCGAACAAGGCAAGGGTCCCAGGTTCGAATCCTGGTGTCGACACACAGTTCTAATCTGCCACCAAGTTTCATCACCACAGCTGCTCTTATGATGCCAGGTTTTTGTGCCTTCTCTAGTTGCATACTAACTTCTTCTAGGTGTACTTGCCACCAGTCTAGTGTTCACTTTTGAGCCGTAAATTTTCAGTGTTTTTCCCTTTAATTGTAACTAGCTGAAAACCCGCCGTCTCCTCTTCTCTCTCTCTCTCTCTCTCTCTCTCTCTCTCTCTCTCTCTCTCTCTCTCTCTCTCTCTCACACACACTCTCTATCTCCCCTCTCTCTGTTCATCTCCTCCTACCCCTCTGTCAATCGCTTACTCGTTTCACTGTTGAACTGCAACGTCATCTCTTCAGTCCACTGTCTCCTAAATCTGTGAAAAATAATGCAATTCTGTTAACTGTCTTGGTGGTGGCTGAAGTTCCTGTCTACGTTTATTGCAAGGTACAGTCCGCCATGTACTGTATCTTGTTTTGTCGATCAAGTGTGCAAACCCTTATTAAGATCAGAACGAAACTGTTAGAGGCGCTGTAATAGTCACTAACGTGTACGTACGTGGTATCGCGTAACATTTAGCCAGTGCGGACGGTATTTGCTTCGTGATACATTACTAGTGTTAAGATGGACCGTTTATTAATTGCAGAAAAGGTCGATATTGTATTTATGTATGGCTATTGTGATCAAAATGCCCAACGGGCCTGTGCTATGTATGTTGATCTTTATCCTGGAAGACATCATCCAAGTGTCCGGACATTTCGTCGGATAGTTACGTTATTTAAAGAGACCATACCATGGTCCGCACATTCACCGGATTTCTTTCTGTGGGGACAATTGAAGGATATTTCCTATCGTGATTTGCCGACGACGCCTGATAACATACATCAGAGCATTGACAATGCATGTGAGATCATTACTCAAGCCGAACTTCTCGCTGTTAAGAGGAATTTCGTTACGCCTTCTGCCAAATGCTTTGAAATTGAAGGACATCATTTTGAGAATTTATTGAAGTCATTAGGTAATTACGCAGTAACAGTTCTCATAACGTATCATAATTTTACAAAAGTGCATTATGACACTGGAACAATCAAAATAAAGTTCAAACGTACCTGCATTCTGTGTTTTGATTTTAAAAAAACCTACCTGTTACCCAATGTTCGTCCAAAATTGTGAGAAATATGTTTGTGAATATTACAGCGTTATCTATAACAAAGCGACAAAAGTGTTCCAAATAAAACATTCATATTTATTTACGTACTAGAAGAATGTGCAATAAAAATGGGGGTACCTATTTTTAAAAAATTCATTTGATATCTGTTTGACCTATGGCAGCGCCATCTAGCGGGCCAACCAGCGCGCCATCTGTTTTCCCCCTTCAAGCTAGAAAAGCTAGATAATATATAAAGATCATTAATGATTCTTAGGTCGTTTAGTCAGATCATCTGACTATACATTATGTCCATAACATTTCCTGTTTTACAGATTTTTTGTTTCGATTTTTAATGTGGAACCGGTTTTATATGCTGACTTTATGTGACGGAGAAAATCTATTAAGACAGTCGCATTTGATGGGCGTTCACACAGTTTATCAAGTGCAACGCGTGTAGAAATAAGACCTATCTCTACTGAAGAAAAGTCAGTGTCTCAATAATTATTAATGTGCGTTTTTTGAGTCCTTGTCACAGTGAGCCTAATATAAAGTCATCAGTCAGTAAATAATATTTGATGCCATATTACACATCAAGAGGAAATTAACTGCTGCCGACTTAATTCAGTAATTTACTATCAATCACCATCATTGAGAGAATTTTCTATTACTCATTTGTGAATACACACGTTATAAAGTGATGTTTAATTACTGTGTAAATAAGAGTGAAGTACGATGTTAGAAAATATCCAAAAAGATCACACGTTTTTAACACACTTTCTGAGGTTTAGTCACTTTAAAGATTTGTTTACAGTTACTGTTCTACTTCTTCCATTGGTGTGTATGAGTATGACAGACGTTAAGTTGGGATGTAATTTGTAGTCCAAACTAAATTGCAGTTACTGTTATATCTAGTCACTGAAGCGGAGGAAGACAAACAAACATAAACACCTCAAATAACAACGCTAGAGAATCACATTGATGTTCAAAGCAATCTTTAGGTTAACGACTGCAAGCAGCAGAGAACTATCAACTGCATAGTACATGAGAAAAATAGATTGATCTTATTGCAGTAATTTTTAAACAACAAATCCAAAAACTCAACAAAATTAATATAAAAGAATAAAAATCAACACCAAAACAATAACCAAATAACTAAGCTAAAAGATAAATAATTCTGGATTTGTCTACTCGGAGTCGCTTTGTAGGAAGACTGAAATTGTTTTTATATGCTTGAAGAGACTGTACAAGATTTTAAGTGGATGATGTTTGTAATTAGCATCTGCGTCACGAAACATTTCTTCATTACAAGTGGGACAAAGTCGAGGTTAGAAATGGCACTCGGATATCAATTGTATCCGGCAGATGTCACGTCATTGTAGGCTACTTGATCCCATTATTTTCTCTTCCGCTTTCCGCTTCTGGCTGTAACTCGCACCTAGCTGTATTTCGTTTCTGAAAGGTGTTTGATATTGTTGACCCGGCGTTACGCCTTCTTGCCGCTTACACTTCTAACTCATGCACTGGCCCCGGCTTTGTTACTTAGTTTCCGTTAAGTTTCTCGATTATTGGTTTACACAAATTCCGATGGAGTTTGGGGTAGTGCGCCGTTTGAAGTAGTGGTTAGCCGTAGCGGCCGGAGTTACATAAAGCTGGGTGTTGATCCACAAAGGTTAGTGAGACGCTTACAAGGAAGAATTTTGTGTATCGCCTGAATTCTTGTCATACGTCACGACATAAACATCCCTAGAATTCTAGGTTTATGAAAGTCACAAAATTTGATTTTTGCAAATTCAGTTTATAGTCGTGTGAAACGTTAGAGATACAGTAGTGACAAAAAATATCTGTGGCAGAGTCCATGCTACAATTTATCAATAATCGTAACCTAAATCGTCATTTAAAAGACGGGAATTAAAATGCAAATTATAAATTATAACTTATAAAACTATTTTGTCTCATACGTACTGAAAATTTGCTCTCCTGTTTTTTTTTCTCTTCTTTATTGTATTCTGAAGCCACCAGAAGGTGACAGGCTGGTATTAGCTTCAATTCTGCTCTTCAGCCAATTGAACACAAATCTGGTCATGAAGATTTAAAATATATACAAGAAGATAAAATAATTTATACAAATTTTAACAAAAAAAGTACACAAATTAAAGGAGGTAATATGGGAGAAACAACAATGACACAGAGAGCAGTGAAACACAAATTCAGAATTTAAAATGGCCACAGTGGTTAAAAGATACATATATGTACGGTGTTAATAACACTCATGGAGATTAAAACACATTCATTTAAGGACAGACGACGATAATGAGAGCATACACTTAATTTCAAATGGCAACTCGAATATTCAGACTGTTCAGTGGTTGCTGACGTTTTAAAACTGGAACACGGATCACAAAACACTGGCACTAACTACTGACAAACCACTAATTAAAACTGATAGTACAGGTTCCCTGCAGGGGGTAAGGGTGGGAGGGGAAGCGCAGAGGGGGAGGGACAGGAGGTGAGAGGTGGCGGGAGAGGGAATGACGCAAGGACTCCCAGGAAAGGGGAGGGAGGGGAAAGCCAAGCGGTGGGGTAAAACAGAACGGGGGGGGGGCAGGGAGAGGGGGCATGCAAATACGGGAAAGGATTAAGGTTGGTAGGATGGGACAGAGGGCGGGACATAGGGCGTCACCTGGGAGGGGAACATGATGAAGAGGATGTGGAGAGTGAGGAGGTGAAGGGAGGGAAGGATAACAAGGTAACGGCGTGGCAGGGGCCCGGGGTGCAAAAAAAGATGGGATACAATAAGGTGCTGGGAGTCAAGCTTGTGGGTTACATAACAGAGGTGTAGGTGTTCAAGGAACTTGAGCAGATTTGGGAAAGGAATAAGGTCATAAAGGATCCGCATGAGGGAGGGGAGAGGGATACGGTAGGTGAAATGGAGGGTGTGGTATTCAAGGACCTGGAGGGAGTGGTAGTGGGCAGGGGTAGCTGACATCCAAGCGGGGTGGAAGCAGCATAGAATAGTATGCATGATGGAATGGTAGGTGAAGAGGATAGTGGATGGATTGAGGCACCATGTCCAGCCAGAAAGGAGTTTGAGGAGGTTGAGGCGAGACTGTTTGAAGGTTGGGTTTCCAGAACAGGGAGCGGTCGACGGTAAGGCCTAGGTATCTTAGGGTTTAGGTTTGTGGTATGGTGTCGCTATGCAGCGTAAGGTATAGGTCTCGGTGGCGGAAGGAAGGGGTGGTGTGACCTATAATGGATGCCTGGGATTTAATGGGGTTAACTGTGAGGAGCCACCGGTTACATCAGGTGGAGAAATCGGAGAGATGGGATTGAAGGAGATGGTGGGAGAGGGTGAGGGAAGGGGCGATGGCAAGGAAGGCGGTGTCGTCAACGTATTGGAGGAGACAGACAGGAGGCTGGGAGTATGGCATATCAGACGAATAGATAAGGTAGAGGAGGGAAGAGAGGACGGAGCCCTGGGGCACGTTGGGGGAGGGGAAAAACAAACTGAGTTATTGACAGTGGCATAGGACGAGTGATGGGTGAGAAAGGAAGTGACGAAGTGGACATAATTAATGGGAAAGGTAAAGAGCTGGCGAGATCTTGTGATGTCATTGGAAGACTGGAATGACCTGTATGTTATCCATGCATGAACCCAATGGATCACTCCTGGGATATCGTGGGTGCGAGCATTACAGAATAAAATAGGCTGTGGCAAAAGGAAAGAGAGAGCGTGGCGAATGGAATTTTGTGTGTGGCGGGAGACGTGCAGAGAAGAGTCCTCTGCAGTCGGGCTGGTCATTGTGTCCTCGGTGGCGGAGTGGTCAACGCGTCTGCCTAGTAAGCAGGAGAGCCCGCACACTGGTATTACATCTAAACCTAGTACAGTGACGCCATAAGTGATCGCAAATTGAGATTTATTTCATTACTCCTGGGATAGTAACGGCTAACCGGTATCGGAAGAGGGAGGCCGGACGTCCTCACTTTTCTATAATAGCATGTTAGTATTGGTTCCAACAATTTTTACTATAAAGCGTGTTTTTTTAAGTAAGTACCGTTTTGAAATTAAAAAAAAAAGACGTGCTAAGATATCTCAATAATTTTATTTTTACATGAAAGCCTGTACCTTAATCTACTTTTCTACATAATTTCCGTCAATATTGAGGCACCAGTTTTTGAATGTAATGGGGTCGATGCGTAGACAACAGATGTAGGTACCCAGTGCGCATAAAATTATTGAGATATCTTAGCATGTCTTTTTTTCAACGGTACTTGCTTTAAAAGCACGCCTCGTACAAACCTTCAAGTTCGTTTTCAGCAGGTGCAAACGACTTAAGCTTGTGTTGTTTCTTGTTAACCGCCAGCACTATACACAGCAAGTCAAGCTGCACGAAGGCGAGAAGCGTATTAGGCCAGTCGTCAGATATTTATTTATGCTCCCTGAACCGGCTACATTGTTTTAACATCACTTTTGGAAGTCATTTAAAGAACAAGCATTTACGGTCAGGAAACTTGTTTTATAATCTACGACCAACCTCTGTACTTGAAAGCCCGAGACATTGTGGAGAGCCACCAGCATCCTCAGCTCGTCAACATAGCTTGGAGGTTTTCATCTCCTCGACATGTTCTTCATGGGGGTCATCGGTGCCATAATGGCAGGAAGCGGACACAAGGAACTTCAGGTTCAATATTTGCTGAAAACAGTGTTGAAAAGATACGTTAATAATCGTCAATGAGTAATTCCTCCTTTTTGTTTATCATATATAGGATAAGAGGACTGCAATTCATCTGGGTCAGTTTATTGAATAATCAGATTTTTCCAACTTTTCGTTTTTTAAAGATAACTAGAAATCTATTGGGCCTATGGACTTCGTTCTGTACTTAGATTAAAGCGAAATAACTGTTCTATAACTTTGTTTTGTATGACGTTTCCCGTGGGATGATCATTAGAGCCAATATTGTAGATGACTAACATCGGAAATTTGAACATTTTGGAGACATAAGTCAATTTATGAAGTGCAATTTCTCGGGAACTATTGGACTTACAGAACTGCGGTTGGGCTTAAATTTTAGAATATTTTATCTACATTAATAAAGGTGTAGGTAACTTTTCGTCAAAAAACCATCCTTCACGAGTTATAAGCCAAAACCAGAAAAACGTCCGAAAATTTCGAGGGTTTTTTTTTTTTTTTTTTTTTTTTTTTTTTTTTTTTGCTCTAAAAAGTTAAGCTAAAGGATTTCGAAGCTGCAAACTTGGTTTAGTACTACTCTAATATGTCCTAACAACATACCAAAAATTCAGTTTCCTGCAATTTTTTTTTTTTACCTAAGGCCATTTTTTTGTCTACGACGACTGGCCTATATGGCGAGCCGGCCGCGGTGGCCGAGCTGTCTGCGGGCGTACAAGTCACGGTCTGCGGTCGGGGGTTCGAATCCCCCTCGGGCATGGACGTTTGTGCCGTCTTTTGTATCAGCTAGTTCGTAGGTAGTTTGTAAGTTTATGGACTGATGACCCCGTAGTTAAGTCCCATAAGCTATACAAACTTTTGAATTTCGTATGGCGAGGGCCACGTGGCACCACTGGAGTGGCCAGGAGGCCAGTACACGCAAGGCTTCCTGTAAACACTTGGTTGCCATGGTAGCCACTACATCACAGGTGAGGGGGGTGCGTGGTAAGCCAACACCGCCTGGATACAAGGCCTCACAACAGCCCATTCTTGTCACACCGACCGGGCCACTTCCGACAGATGATTAACTGGTTCCTACGAGGCAGTGGGCTGTGCTCCAGCGGCCAGACAGTCAGCCGGCGGTTGCGGCGTGGTCGGTGTGACATGAGATGGGCTGTTGTGAGGCCTTGTATCCAGGCGGTGTTGGGTGAGCGCCATGCTATGACTGACCGAAGTAGGTCACAACTGCTGTGGCAGCCCCTGACCGTATAGTGCCCGCATAACAGGCAGCCAAGGAGGGCTGCTGAGCTCCCTTTCGTAGGCGCTCACACGTACACAAAAACAACGGCCAACGACAGAAGAAACGGTGCTATACGGCGGCACTACATACGGTGCGCCATGTGACAATGCCCAGCCGACGATAGCGCAGTAACCGGTTGTAGCCCTCTGCCGATGCCGATGGAGTGTGGAGGGCAGTGCACACTCAGCCACCGGCCGCTCCACGCCGGATCCAGCTGCCGCCGCACTCGGCGTAGTTTTTGAAGTAGTGTAGTTGTTTTGCCTTGGCCTAGCGCCACTTGTAAATAGTTTGTCTGTTTATATGTTGGTCACTAATAGACTTGTTGTTTTGTTGTTCCTACGTGACTGACTATCTGTTTTCTTGACGTTGTGTTGTTGTACGCTCAGGAGGTTCTTTTGTTTAATAAACCGTTGGCAATTTGAGTTTTGTGTTTCCTGCAGATCGCAGGACTTATCAACAACCATGGTGCCGCTACTCTTGTGTGCAAGTAGGAGTGGTGTGGTGTTACCCCACATTGTTTAGTTTCACCCTGTTTTTATAAATGTTCATTTCTTTTCGTATGGCCTGCCGTTGGCAGTCCATACAGTTTTACTGAAGAGCAGCTCGGTACATGGAAGCTACTGGCGTACCGGCCGCGACAGATGGCAGCCTGACCGTGACGAGACTGCTGCAGTGCGCGCAGGCAGCCCCGTGCTATTCGGTCGTCAGTATGGCGGGAATAGCAAACGTCTAATTTCATTTATTTATTATTTCCAGTTTATTTTTGTTAACTCCAGCACTATGACAGATTACGATCATGTTCGACGGTATTAACTACAGTTTTCTTATTAATTAAAAGTACAGTTTATTTGAAATATTTTATATTTAGAAAATGATGTCTTATCGGCTGCTTTGAACCAGCCAATCGTGTCGAGGCTTCTAGAACAAAGGCGCGAAGTAAGAGCTTGGTTTTGAGTGGTAGTCGGTGGCGGGCCTCTGGACAGGCGCCACGTATGTCGAGGTGCGGTTCTAAGTGATATAGCTGAAGTGTTATCCGCCTGGTGTTATTTTCGTTGATGAGCCTTAAGAGCTCTCAGGAAGTGCATTTTCGTATGGAGGCCGCGCGACAGCATTTTGTGCATCAAGCATCAGTTGCTCTGGTGATAGTGAGAGAATACGAAGAGATTGTTTTTGTGGTAGAGTTGCTTCAAACACTCAAATTTTCATAATTAGAAGGTGCTCATTAGATTAACATTTAGATACCGCGACATTATTGATGATATCTGTGCTTATGGCTGCAAGGTTACATGCCACTCTGATCGTAATAAATAAAAGTTATTTCCAAAAAGCCGTTCTTATTTCAAGAAGGCAGAGAGAATTTCGTTGCTACCAATTACTAGCATCACACATAGAGAGCTGCACTATGTTAGAATGTGCGACCTGAGGAGAGGAGACATCCAATGGGAGTGAACATTTTATCAGATAAGCAATCCTGATCAGTTGTGGAGCGTGCAAGTAGGAGAGGACACTCACCACAGAATAATAGCAACTTTCAGAGATAGTAGCATCTACTTAAGGCGTGTGTGTTCGCGTTTAAATCTCGTTTGGCGAAGTAATCAAGTGCTATGCAAAACAAGCATAGCTGGCATCCCTGACTAAATAAACTTTGTGTTACCAGGTCGTACCGTAGGACTCAAAAAACTGTTCCTAAACGTCGCCAGGTAGCCGCGTGACACTTCAGCCAACTGCTACATTCCACCACTGTTTCGCGTGTTGAAGTGTCTACTGTGAATGTGTAAAAGTATTGATCACAGAAGTGCTTTCTTCTGCAGTGGACACATGTTGACATATTTTCCATTACGCAGATTGTGCCAGACCACGACAATATTTAATAAAATAAAAAGTTTCAGCTTGGTGGGCGATGTGAAATATTTATTTGACAAAATTCACATATCGATTTCGCTGTTATGATAGAACACCATCAGTGCACAATTGTGAGTCATGATGACTCGTGTTCTGCTTAAAACAATCACTGGTCATATACATAAAACAATTAAAAGATTCTGTTACACGTCAGAAGTTAAAAATGGATATGACCAGTGATTGCTTTAAACAGTACACACGCGTCTTCATGAGTTACAATTCTGTTCTAATGATGTTGTATCTTAAGAACGAAATCGATATGTGAATTTTGTAAAATAAATATTTCACATCGCCCACCAAGCTGAAAGTTTTTATTTTATTTTATATTTTTATTTTATTTTGTTGACATATTTTTTGCAAAGCGCCAAATGTTCCAGCAACAAGTAACAGTTATAGTTATGATGCTCTCCCTTTGTTCAGATTTCTTCTTGCTTTCCATTGCAGTTTGCTGAATGTACAAATTTATTATCATTGGATGAAGGCTACAGCAGTCTTACTTCCTTCCCAAGAAAATGCTTTCCTTTCCTGCTTTTCGATTCTGAAAGCTGTTGTTTAGTTTCTTTATAAGTTGTAACTTGTATGTCTTCAGAATTTGAAGTAATGTATCCCAGTCAACACTGTCAAAAGCTGTCTCCAAATCTACGAAAGATACTTTGCGTTCCATTAATCTATCTTCAAAGATAAGTCGTGAGTATTGCCTCATGTGTCTCTACAGTTCTCCTAAATTCAAAATGATCTTCCCCGAGGTAGGATTCTACCAGTTTTTCCATTTTTCTGTAAATAATTAGTTATAGAACTTTTTAACCATGATTTACTCTGTAATTTTCACACTTTTCGACACCTGTTTTCTTTGGATTTGGAATTATTACATTCATATTGAAGTCTGAGGGTATTTCACCTGTGTGAAACATCTTTCACGCCAGGTGACTGGCTCTCTGAGATTTAGCAGCTCTGGGAGAATGTCGTCTACTCAAGGAGCCTTTTTCCGATTCAGATCTCTTAGTGCTCTGTCAAATTCTTCTCTCGGTATAGACCTTAACTTTATGTACTTCGTCTTCCTTTCTACAATATTCTCTGGAAGTTCATGTCCTTTTTACAGCCCCTCTATATATTTTCCGCCTTTCACCTTTCCCTTCTCTTATTAATTCAAGTAACAACAACAACTCAGTCTAGATCGCAATTTATTTCACTGGTAACCGGTTTAGGCCACTTACATGACCATCAGAACACAACCGTAATGTTGGCCACCAGTTGCTTACAGCTGCAGGTGCCTAAATGATTGATGTTGACTCTGATCACGCATTAAAGAAAAAAAACCTAGTTTAACTTATACCTAACCTAACTTTCACTTTAAAAAAGTGATCTGTAGCGTAACCTTAAGAAGATTAGGTATAGGTTAAACAAGAAGTTTTTCTTTTAGTACTTGAGGCGCCCGAATCTCCGATTCAGAAACAGTAAATCGATTTACAGTTGCACGTTCGACATATACCATTCTTGAAAATTACCAATATTTCTTTCGGTATTTCAAATGTCAACCACATATTGAGTCGGAAAGGTACCAAAAAATATCACAAATTCAACGCAATCAAAAATACAATATAAATCAACCGCTTCGAGTTTGTCATATTGAATGTGGAGCAAGAATTTAATGTTCGATATACATCGATCGCAATGCCGTTTGCTTCGATGTACACGGGTCGTAGGAAATTACCCAGTTTTTATAGACTGATAGATGTAATATACCTTGCACTAATTAAGTTTTATTCCGCTCCAAAGATCACTAAAATGTTGTAATGTTTTGTGATTCAGTTTCTGTGTTGCAGGCGATACCATCAATCCAAACACCTCTTAGTGCTTTCATAAACAAAAATAAAATAAAAAACGTCTATTTTCCCAATTACCGGAACGGGAAGTGGAGAAGTTTTTCAGTGGATATATGGGAATGAAATAGACTCGTTAGCCAAGAAAAAAAGATCTCTCTAAAACATGCTGAAAATTCTCCTATATCTCAATTAGAAGGCTCATTAACAATAAATTCAAGATGTCTTATGACCATATGAAGACACTAGGGCCAGGACAAACGTAATTTATACTGTTAGAGGATAAGAGCGCGTTTCTACACCACTCGCGAAAAAATAGTGGCAGCATTTCGGAAAAATTACTGGTCATGTCTGCCTTGCCGAACATATCATCAGAATTGGAAGCGTCCCCTCATGTGTGTTATATACGAAAGGTAAAACACGATTATGGACTTGGGGCATCTAAGAATCTGCGAATGACTGCAGTATTTTAACGGAAAGTCAGATGGTTAACTGCATAGGGAAATTATGTGAGTATGAATCAAATTTCTGATCATTGTATTAATAAATAAACTTCTCTGATACTATAAGAAGCTGTACAGCTTATAACGTGCGGGAGCTGCTCTGGGATGAAAAGGCTGGCTCGTTATTGGAAACATACAGTCGTGTCAGAGAAATCAGAAAATTAATAATTGAAGTTTTCTTTCGGTTTTAGGAGTACACAACATGTATTACAACATCATTAATATATTTTTCAAGATTGCAGATACAACCTTGTGACACCGTAACTTGATTGATATTGCTTATCTTTTCATAAGTGTTATATTCCATATGAAATTTTAACTTGGTTCTGGCTGCTAAGGCCACTTTTTATATTTCAAATAAAAAGAGTCATAACTCGCTCATTACAAAAACGAATGGTATGAGAGAGAAAATTAATTACCATTATACGAAGGTAGGAAAAACGCCAAAGGTATGTGAGTAATCACGTGACAGAAGTGCTTCTGGGTAAATCCTTTGTACGCAGCTAATTAAGCTACTGACAGAACGGATGATTTGATTAACCAACTGTTTTATTATCCCAGGCACTATCGTTTGGCTAACGGCAATGTCAACAGTTCTGCATCAGAAAAACTGAATTTGTCTCTCTGGAAAATAACCGATTCTATGTGGCTGGTAACATGCAAACATGACAGCTGTCACAGTGTTTCCGCACATACGCATCATTTACTGTTTGTCTGCACAGTATTCTACGGAGCTACAAGGTTAAAAGCTTTGCAAACACCATGAATTAGAAGAATGGCCAGGTGCAATAGTTACCTTGGTAGTCTCACACAAAAGTTTCGTAAGCCCATCTTCAAACAAATAAAAAAAGCGGGAAACAACGCAAAGAAATTGCATACTTAATTTTAACCATTGCGTTTATTCTTTCAATCCAAAGAAAAAACTATCTGGAATCATTATAAATATTTTTTCCAGTACAGAAGATCCCTAAGTATCCTAAGTATGCACCACTGTCACAATTACCTCCATTTTTTTAACAGGTAAAATTTTGCTTGCATGATTTCGGATCAAGTACCGACTGACTTTGAATTGCATGGTTGTGTAAATTGAATGAAACTGGTGTAATGCCTTGTGATTTCCACAGTGCTACTAGCAGTTCAGTGAGATGACCAAGGTATTATGACAATGGTGTACCAAACAATATGTGATATTCAAAATATCCACGGGTGTACTGCCGGTCTATAGTGTCCAACGGGCACAATATTTCGCCGTTCATACATGTGGCCATCATCAGGTGAACTGACGGACTGAGCTCCTGGAAACGCGCCGGCACGGAGATCCGCACGCTACGGCTGCTCGAAGGGAACTGGGTTCTAGCCCGGTAGCGGGCCATTTAAATACCCTCGGCCCGCGGAGCGACCCCTCCGCCGTCCGCGCCACGCGCCGCGGCCGCGCAGTGGAACCGATTGCGACGGCGTCTGAGATGACGTCGGTGTGAGGGCTCTGTCCGCCGTGGTCGTCACTTCGTTACGTTTGCTAGTTTGCTTAGCAAAGCTTGGGAACCAGCGATTGGGTTAATTAAGAGTAAATCTAGCAAACGTAATGAAGTGACGACCACGTCGGACAGAGCCCTCACACCGACGTCTTCTCAGACGCCGGCGCAATCGGTTCCACTGCGCGGCGCGGGGCGCGGACCGCGGAGGGGTCGCTCCGCGGGCCGAGGGTATTTAAATGGCCCGCTACCGGGCTAGAACCCAGTTCCCTTCGAGCAGCCGTAGCGTGCGGATCTCCGTGCCGGCGCGTTTCCAGGAGCTCAGTCCGTCAGTTCACCTGATGATGGCGACATGTATGATCGCCGAAATATTGTGCCCGTTGGACACTTATAGACCGGCAGTACACCCGTGGATATTTTGATTATCAAATACGCCGGGAGAAACTGAAGAATCACAATATGTGGTATGTATAGTGCTATATCAATTCTAACTTTAAATGTGCGAGCATCGGATGTCAAAGATATTATGTCCATTGTGTACCAAACAACGTGTGATATGTACGGTGGTGTATCAATTTTTTATTTATATGTCTTGCATTTTGTAATAAGTATTTTATTAATTCGATGTAGTAACGTTTAATCATTCGATAATGGCAACATAGCTTGCCGAAACTGGTAATGACATATTATTAATAGTATTTTATACATGCGATCTTGGCTTTGTCTTCTTATTGAAGTCAACACATTTGAAAAATATTTTAGGATCACTCTCCATACAGACAATGTCGGCTAATAGTACTGGTAGATTCGATCAATGTACGAGTGTGACTGAAATGCTTCTGGAACAAAAATGGGAGTCGCTGGAGGAAAGGCGCTGTTCTTTTCGAGAAATACTGTTGAAGAAATTTAAAGGGGCGGAATTTGAGTCGGACTGAACGCTTCTACTGCCACCAACCTACATTTCGCGTCAAGCTCAGATCATAGAGATTAGGGCTCATACGGCTGCATACAAGTATTCGTTTTTCCCTCGTTCTCTATTGGAGTGGAACAGGAAATCAAGTAACTAGTAGCGGTACTGACCGCCCACCGCCACATACCTTTGGGTGGATTGCGTAGTATGTACGAGGGGAAATTGGAAAATAAGTTCCCCCTGTCGTCTGCGGGCTGAGTTGTGTATGAAAGGAAAAAAAAATAGAACGAGAAATTAAAGATAAGATGTATCTTTATTTATCTACATAATTTCAAAGTACATTGAGCGATTTGTCATGCCGCTTTATAAGCTTCAAAAAGACTTCCAGGAAAAAATCAGGGCGCTCCCAACCAAGAGTTGCAATATGGTTTTGCGTCTCCGTCGCAGAGTGTGGTCACGCATTGTCATCCAACAGCAGGACGCCAGATCTGAGAATGCCAGGCCGCTTTCTCCGAATCACATTTTTCAATTTCGATAGAGTGGCACAGTAGCGCGCAGCATTGATGGTTTCATCCTCCAGAAAGTCCAGCAACAAAACTCCTCGGGCGTCCCAGAAAACGCTGAGTAGCACTTTACCTGCAGACGGAGTGCTTGTGAACTTGGTTTGGACAGGTGATCACGGACGTTCCCTCTCTATAGCGGTTCAACGCTTCTACTGTACGAAACACCTCGAGTTTTTCTTGGAAGGCTTTTTGAAGCTTATAAAGCGATTTGACAAATGACTCAATATACTTGGAAATTACGTAGAAAAAATCGCACTGGCGTGTTTTACGGCCCACTTTTATAAGTTTTTGCAAACATTTTGGACCAAAATAATAATCTAAATAATAAAAAATTTTCACTAATAAGAGTGTCTGAAACCCTTTTAGGAAAAAAATTTAGGTAGTGGCGGATTCTGAACCTCTGACCGGCGTCACAGTCCAACGCATTGCCCACTACGCTAAGACTATCACTTAGGAGTTATGTTCTTTAATCCCATACTACTGATGGCCGTTGTTAACTGATGCTAATATGGCATTTGTATACACTAGATTATCATTTATCGTACGAAGAACGACGTGTTTTTGTTAATTCTTCAGTGCGCCATTGCTTTCAAATGACAACGTGTAAGTTACAATAAGAAAATCATCAAATAGGCAACGCAAGAAGCCTTGTGCCACAGAGTTCTGGGCGAGGAATGTCACGTGACATCTGCGAACGGCTGGATTTCGTTAATTCAATGGAGGGTATCAAAACTCTCAAACGATACGAGATATGAAAAGTTGTAGAGAATTTTCTCCTCTACCAATTAGGCTAATCAATTTTCGTGTCAGTTGAACGGGTCGTTTGCAATTACAATTATATTACAAAAGGCTTTTTTTTGTTTTACTACCGTATTTTTTGTCAGAAACATTTTAAAAAAGGCGGGTTCTGGTCTCTGGCGGCCTACAATTATGTCTGTAAAATTTGGTGCTGATCGGTTGAACGGTTCGTCTTAAAAACAGTGTACACGTTACGGACAGACAGACATACATACATCCCAAAATCGCCGTTATTTTTGCAAATATCTCTGAAACGATGCGAGATATGAAAAAAAAACATAAGAGAGCAAAGTTGTAGAGAATGTTCTCCTCTACAAAGTCGGTTATTCAATTTTCGTATCAGATGAATGGTTACGCCGTTATTTTCATTTAAATTTCGAGCTGTCAAAAACCGATTGCAAATGCCTACTTTTAGTGTTACTACCGTAACCTAAAGTGGACCAATAAAGATATGTCTTTAATGTCTCATTCTATTTTTTTTCTTTCATACACAACTCTGCCCACAGTCGACAGGGGAAACTTATCTAACTCCCCTCGTAGATATAGATGTAAAGACGGCGAAGTTCACGGACATACCGTAGTAAGTCAGCACGAAGATCTACTACAATGCCGACAACTCATGCGCCACTTCGTCAACCGATACCTTGCAAGACTAGCAAACAACTGAGGACGAGAAGGCTTCTCCGTCGGTTTTGTTACCTCGTACATCGCACCGCAATATTCGCCTGCCAGGAAAATTAGGAATTTGTAGCCATCCTGGTTGCGTAGGCTTTTCCGGCGTAGTAACTGATAATAATCTTCTCGAGTTTGCAGACGCATACCATCGCGAAGTAGACACAGTAAATGGCGAGTAAGTGTAATCAGCGCACTCACCTGAAGATGGCAGCAAGTTGGACTGCCGAAATATTGTGTCTGGTTGACGATGGTACCCGCTGCAAACCCGAGAAGGTTATTATTGTAGCCATCTTCTCCAGAGGAAGCGCTATCGTTTCTGGCCCGTGCGGCCTGGTTTCACGATTCTTCGGTTGCCCTCCCTGCAGAGCCGGGAAATGGCCGAAGCAAGGGTGGTCACTCAGTTGTGAAGAAACCGTATCCAATCCTTCAGAATAACGTTTGGAAAGGCCCTTGTTGCTCTTCGCCATATTGTGATTTTAGAATAGTAATTAATTTGGGATCCGGAAACTATTCCGCTCCCAAGAGACGATGGTCTTCTGGTTAGGCAAGCATCCTGTGTCATTAGACTCCCGGGGAAAATTAGTTTTATGTGGCTTAATTGCTGATTACTTCGACTTTCACAATTTTAATCGGGCCGTACATATCAGTAGAGTCGTAATGTTGCTACTGCTTTAATGTATAAAGCTATTAACTATTTAATTAATGCACACTAGATTTTGCATAAAGACTGGCCAAGTGGTACACCGGTACCATTGAGTTCGGTTGGGAAAAGTCTCAGGTCTACAAAGGGAAGAGAAGAAGTGAGAGACTGGAGGAGATATGAGCGAAGAGAAGATGGACTAAGGAAAGTTTGGAATAAATAAATACTCAGGCAACGCCGGGTACTGATACCATTTTTAAAAAGGAACCTGGAACTAAGTCATAACTACTATCGTTTCTACTTCATTTAGTCTCCATTCGTGGGAATTACAAATCAAATGTTCAAATGTCTGTAAACCTATGGGACTTAAATACTCTCTTCATCAATCCCTAGGCTTAATCTAATGCTAAGGACAAAAAAATACACCCATGCCCGAGGGAGGACTCGAACCTCTGACGGCGAGCAGCGGCGCGCTCCGAAGCTAGGCGCCTTGGAACACTCGGCCACTCCACTGCGGCTCCTGGGAATTACCTGTTTCAAATTTACGAGATGTGTGACTTAATAGTATATTATCGTAGTACAGTATTACGCTGGCCTGTTCGGTTCCGCAAATGTCGGGTAAGCACTGCAAAAAAATCCTAAAAATAGGAAGACCATCAACTGAAACTACACATCCCACATTGTTGTTAGCGATATTTTGAGATAGTCTGTACAGAAAGGTCTGAGAAAATTTCATACGGGATCAATCATACAGGAAGAGTCTCACTTCAATTTAGAGAACCACCACTGCAATAAACTTATCAAAGATAAGAAATTTCGTTCCCTGTTGGGTAAAGGGCATAATGCGAGACCTTAT
Source organism: Locusta migratoria (assembly GCA_026315105.1). Classification (NCBI taxonomy): domain Eukaryota; kingdom Metazoa; phylum Arthropoda; class Insecta; order Orthoptera; family Acrididae; genus Locusta; species Locusta migratoria. The sequence continues at coordinate 195,966,617 of CM048744.1, read as the reverse complement.
ATTTCCAACGAGTGGGAGACAGGCTCGACAGATATGAATGGGAACCACAAACTATAATTTGGAGATCCACAGCTGGTAAGTAATGTCGCCACGCACCTTACCTATTACCATTATTTCCGAAAAGGAGTACAAATTAACACGTTTGTTCCACTCTCTTAGGTTTTTAACGACCATAACAGTTTTTTACCAACGCGCTTTTAATGGTCCCTAAAATCGTAGTACTTTTGATTCATCAAAATAATCACTTTCTTCTAAAAACCGATTCTGGTGAGTCAAAAAAATTCTTTCTGCCAAAGATGGTTTTATTATTATTCTCGTTGTTACTGTTTTTTAATACCACGTATGTTTACGCTTCTTAGGTTTTTATTAAGAGTTTTAACAAGATTTGACGTGAACCTAATAGAACTACCCATTTTTACCACAGTTTCAATACAGTATTTTAGGAAGGGAACTTTGTGAATACGCAATCCCCTTTATACACTCTTCTTTAATGATTTCGCCCTCAGAATTCTAGCTCACGGTGACTTTCATACCCACTACGTTTAATCAACTGTGACTTCAACCCTATAGACGTCCACTCAGTGATGTCAGAAACAAACCTATTTACGTTTTAAGATTTTTAAGGAGCTGGCCCACAGAACTCGGCTCCCAACATGAATATTGGGACGTCGTAGTAAGTCTTCCCACCTCATGTATTAAGGAAGGTTGGTGTATAGTAGGATTTTCTTTGTAAATATTAGGTGTTATAAGCCCTGTGTATAATAAGTTATTGCATTAATACAGATACCTGAAGATCCACCTTTAACAGTGCGAAACCGGCCGTGGTGTAATAAAGGTATAAAAAACAGGTCAAAATTCACTAAAAGGAATTCTGGCATAATTGTCTGTTTTACCATCTGGAATTTCTTAACAGTAATGACTGGGTACACTCCACCCACCATACAGTCACGATTTGAGTCCACCAGATTTTTATTAGTTTACCAAACTGAAGAAATCATTCCGTATAAAGCGTTTTAATACAATTAAATAAGTTCAACATTAGAAGAGCCCTATCGGAATGAAGAATTTGTCATAACATTGGCAAGGTCTTACCAGCAAAAACACTGAGGTTACATAGTTCTGTAAATATATTTCTTAAAACAAATATTTTTCTTCAGTTCTGTAATACAGAATGTATAACTTTTGAAATTTAAATACTTATATTGCTCTACATTACGTGGACGTCATGTTTTCGTCATCCAAATTACGGTATGTAGCAAAATGAAACTGCATGTGTTTGGGAAAGTCACGTCTGAGGACGATGGTATGGCAACACTGACTTCGTGCAACACATGGAAACCTACTTATGAGTGGGTATCCCCCGTAACGGTCGTCATATCGCAGTGAGTAGACCGCTGAGACCTCAAACTCCCATGCACCGTGGAGATATGTTTTAATTTCTCGCCAACTGAGGTGTTATCAAGGCTTTTCTTCTATTGGGACGAGAAAACACAAGCCAACGTTCAAGTGTGGTATTTTTTCTTCATCCCGTAAATTAAAGGAAGAAAGGGGAACGTCAGGAAGATGTATAAAAGGCGAAGAAAAACGACGAGGAAACGGCGATAGTTATAGGGTAGGTACGCACAGTCACTCCCGTCAAATTATTTTCCCTCTTTTCTATCAATTTTGTAATTCGCTGTTTGGCGAAGTTGAAAATTTTCGATGAAGTAAACGAGTGAGTCGCAAGCTACTATCAGATTTTCCCGTACCTCAGTTAACGTATTAATTTTTTCAGTGTCGCCTCACGGTTTTCTGAACCGCAAGTGGCTGGCGTAGCAAGATTCCAGAGAGATACCTTTTCTGATGATGCATACACTGATCAGCGAGAATATTATGACCACCTGGGAAATACCCGTTATTACACCATCGGCACGAATAACGGCACCCACCACATGTGTAGTCACAAGTCATCCAATTCCCGTACATTCCGAAGAGGACTCGGACGGCGATGAGTTCTGATGCCACATTCAGTGCCCCGGGTGTGTTCGATCAGGTTGGGATCTAGCGAGCCGCTGGTCCAACCCAATAACTGCAACTGTCATTGTGTTCCTCGAACCTCTGCATCACTCTGTTGGCCATGTCAATGGCGCATTACCTCGTTCAAAAAATGCCACTGTAATTGAGAAACCTGATCGTCCGGAAGCGGTGTACGTGGTCTGAAAGCAGTGTACGGTACTTCGTGGGCGTCACGGTGCCTTGCATGCATTACATTGGACCCATGGACCCAACTGAATGATCCCCAGAGCATGATTTAGCCGCCGCCAACTTGTCTCCATCTTACCCTACAAGAACCAAGGAGCTGTTCCACTGACAGACGATGGATTATCAGTCTCTCATTGCCATAATGAAGAATGTTGAAGGTTACTTTGAAATATTACGCGATTTATGAGAGAGATATTTTGTCTCTCTCCCGTCAGCGTTCTCTTTTCTTATCGTCTCCATCGACCGTTGTTACCTTCTGCCATTTTATCGAAGGAAAGAGAACGTTCATGTCTTTTTTCGTTCGGCCTGGGCCGGACGCAATAGAAGATTTTTCTGTATGATGTGAGTGTGAGCCATATTTTAGTTTTAGTTAATAGACAATGCTGTTAGAGACGCTGTAGAAATACAAAGGCCACTGTCAGTGATGCGGCTGTTCATTTTCTTAGCTCAGCAGGGTTATGACGTTATACGATTGGTAAAAAACTTTACCACAGGCTTAGATTCTGACGATGATTATTTCAAAACGAGTCAATAAATGAACATGGTATTTGAAACGTTGTCAGGGAAGAGGTCGAAATATTTTTGATTAAGTAGACAGTATCTACAGTCTTGACCGCAAATTGATTAACAGTGATGACCGGCTTCAAATCATTTCTGAGTAATCCTCAGATAAAAGTAACAGAAGATATAATACAATGTGTGGTTAAAATATGAAATCATTACGACATTTTTACCTTATAATACATACCGGAATATGTGTTTGTCAATAGTTGTATCTGCCATCAGGCAGTATAACCTTCCAATCATCAAATTACAACTTATAAAAGCCAAAAAAAATGCGGAACGACATTTGAAGAAAATCACATTGGTTGTTGCACATAATTCACTAACAGTGTCTTGTACGTGAAACACATGGTATAAAAAATTACTCTTTTGAATTCCATTAACTGCTGTAGTAAGTGAGCCTCATGGTGGCAAACGTCACACTGAAAGCCAGTTAACAAGTTGAACATTATATGTAACATAGTTGCATGACATACGCCAGGTGGCGTTAAAATACAAGATGTATTATTCAGACTATTGTTGTTGTTGTGGTCTTCAGTCCAGAGACTGGTTTGATGCAGCTCTCCACCCTACTCTATCCTGAGCAAGCCTTTTCATCTCCTCATAAGAACGACAACCCACATCCACTTGAATCTGCTTACTATACGCGTCTCTTGGTCTCCCTCTGCGATTTTTACCCCACACACTTCCCTCCAACGCTAAATTCACAATTCCTTGATGTCTAAGAATGTGTCCTACCAATCTATCCCTTCTTTTAGTCACGGTATGCCAGAAATTTCTTTTCTCCCCAATTCGGTTCAGTACCTCCTCATTAGTTACGCGATCCACCCACCTAATCTTCAGCATTCTTCTGTAGCACCACATTTCAAAAGCCTCTATCCTCTTTCTGTCCACACTGCTTATCGTCCATGTTTCACTCCCATACAAGGCAACACTCCATACAAATGCCTTCAGAAAGGACTTCCTTAGGCTTAAATCAATATTCGATGTTAACAAATTTCTCTTTTTCAAAAACGCCTTTCTACCCATTGCCATTCTGCATTTTATATCATCTGTACTGCGACCATCATTTGTTATTTTACTGCCCAAGTAACAAAACTCATCTACCTCCTTTATTGTTTCGTTACCTAATCTAATTCCTTCAGCATCACCTGATTTTCTTACACTGCACTCCATTACCCTTGTTTTACTCTTGTTAATGTTCATCTTATATGCACCTTTCAGCACACTGTCCATTCCGTTCAATTGCTCTTCCAGGTCCTTTGCTGTATCTGACAGAATTACTATGTCGTCGGCAAAACGCAATGTTTTTAATTCTTCACCCTGAACTTTAATTCCTTCTCCAACTTTGTCCTTGCTTTCCTTTATAGCTTGCTCAATGTACAAATTGAATAACAATGGAGAAAGACTACAACCCTGTCTTACTCCCTTTCCAACCACTGATCCCTTTCATGCCCATCAACTCTGACAACCGCTGTCTGGTTTTTGTACAAGTTGTAAATAACCTTACGTTCCCTATATTTTACTCCTGCTTGCTTCAGAACTTTAAAGAGTTTATTCCAATCAACATTGTCAAAAGCCTTCTCCAAATCTACAAAAGCTAGAAATGTTGGTTTGCCTTTTCTTAATCTATCTTCTAGGATAAGCCGTAAAGTGAGTATTGCCTCCCGTGTTCCTACATTTCTCCTGAACTCAAACTGATCTTCCCCGAGGTCGGCTTCTACCAGCTTTTCCATCCTTCTGTATATAATTCGTGTTAATATTTTGCAACCATGACTTATTAAACTGATGGTTCTGTAGTTTTCACACCTGTCTGCACCCGCTTTCTTTGGAATGGGGATTATAACATTTTTCTTAAAGTCTGAGGGTACTTCACCTGTCTCATACATCTTACACACAATGTGAAACAATTTTGTCATGGGTGGTTCTCCCAGAGACTTCAGTAGCTCTGACGGGATATCATCTACTCCAGGGGCCTTGTTTCGACTTAGATCATTCAGTGCTCTGTCAAATTCATCTCTCAGTATAGTATCTCCTATTTCATCATCATCTACATCCTCTTCCCTTCCTACAATAGTGTCTCGAAGTTCATTTCCTTTGTAGAGCCCCTCTATATACTCTTTCCACCTTTCAGCTTTCCCTTCTTTGCTGAGAACTGGTTTTCCATCAGTGTCCTTGATATTCATAGAGCTGTTTTTCTTATCGCCAAATCTTTCTTTTATTTTCCTGTAGGCTGTATCTATTTTTCCCCTATTTATACATTCTTCTACATCCTTGCATTTGCCTTCTAGCCATTCCTGCTTAGCCATTTTGCACTTCCTGTCAATCTCATTTCTTAGTCGTCTGTACTCCATTTTGCCTGTTTCATTTACTGCATTTTTATACTTTCTCCTTTCATCGATTAAATTTAGTATCTCCTGTGATATCCAAGGATTCTTTGTAGGTCTTGCCTTCCTACCTATTTTGTCCTCTGCTGCCTTCACTATTTCATCTCTCAATTTTACCCATTCCTCCTCCACTGTTTTATTTTCCCCTGTTTCTGTCAATTGTTGCCTGAAGCTCCCTCTGAAATTCTTAAGAACTTCAGGTTCCTTCAATTTATCTAGGTCCCATCTCCTTATTTTCCTACCTTTCTGTAGTTTCTTCAGTTTCAGCCTACAGTTCATAACCAACAAGTTATGGTCAGAGTCTATGTCTGCCCCTGGGTATGTCCTACACTTCAAAACCTGGTTCCGAAATCTATGTCTTACCATTATAAAATCTACCTGGTATCTCCCGGTGTCTCCTGGTCTCTTCCACGTATACAACCTTCTTTTGTGATTCTTAAACCAGGTGTTTGTTATAACTAAATTATGTTCCGTGCAAAATTCTACCAGGCGGCTTCCTCTTTCATTCCTTTTGCCCAGACCATATTCACCCACTATCTTCCCTTCCCTTCCTTGTCCTACTACCGAATTCCAGTCTCCCATAACAATTAAGTTTTCCTCTCCCTTAATTGTCTGAATAATTTCGTTTAGCTCCTCATATATTTCTTCGATCTCCTCATCATCGGCAGAGCTAGTTGGCATATAAACCTGTACTACTGTTGTCGGTGTTGGCTTCGTATCTATCTTGACAATGATAATGCGATCGCTGTGCTGGTCATAGTAGTTTACCCGCATTCCTATTTTCTTATTCATTATCAATCCTACTCCTGTGATACCCCCAACTGATTTTGTATTTATAATCCTGTACTCACCTGACCAGAAATCCTGTTCATCCTGCCACCGAACTTCACTAATCCCCACTATATCTAACTTCAACCTATCCATTTCCCTTTTTAAATTTTCTAATTTTCCTACTCGATTAAGGGATCTAACATTCCACGCTCCGACCCGTAGAATGCCAGTATTGTCTTTTCTGATGATCACATCCTCCTGAGTAGTCCCCGCCCGGAGATCCGAATGGGGGACTATTTTACCTCCGGAATATTTTACCCGAGAGGATGCCATCATCATATGTTCATACAGTAGAGCTGCATTGCCTTCGGAAAAATAACGGCTGTAGTTTCCCCTTGCTTTCAGCCGTTCGCAGTAGCTGTGTGGCAAAGCCACATTAGCTGATGTTACAAGGCCAGCTCAGTCAATCATCCAGACTGTTGCCCCTGTAACTACTGAAAAGGATGCTGCCCCTCTTCAGGAACCACACGTTTGTCTGGCCTCTCCACAGATACCCCTCCGCTGTGGTTGCACCTACGGTACGGCTATCTGTATCGTTGAGGCACGCAAGCCACCCCACCTCGGCAATGTCTGTGGTTCATGGGAGATGGCAGATGGCATTCATTTACACTATATCGTATTTTACATCTTCTAAATGTGCACATCATAATTCTTTAAAATGTTTGTACAGAACCTGCAATCAACTTTAAACATTTTTATGAAGTCTGATTAATATATATATATAAATTGTAACGATTACTGTTTCAAAAATATAATGTTTACTATCACAACAATAACAAATTACGTCTTATCGGCTCCATATCTCCGATTACGGGGAGATTGTGCTTTATTTCATTACATTTCGTCAAATAGTAGCAGTACCCACGAGAACATCAGATCGTTAAATTGATGGTAGGAGATGGCGGGGCAAGATAGGGAAGTTAACTTTAACCCCTTACAAAAGAGACAAAAATAAACAAAATAATTTTGATTATACTTTGAGAAATATATATATATATATATATATATATATATATAATTTCATCAAAGTATAATCAAAATTATTTTGTTTATTTTTGTCTCTTTTATATATTTATATATATATATATAGATTGAAATTGCGAAATGTCGCTATAATAATAAAATAATAAGGATAAACTTTTTTTTTATAATGTCGTTTTTGATAAAACACTCTGCACTCCATTATAGGCCGGTTGGTACAGCAACCAATAACATTGTTCGACAATAAAATACAGTCGTAGATGCAACCACAAAAGTCTTTTATTGCTAGATTATAATTTGTTTATTCACGTTTCGCAATAACATGCAAAGAAACCTGGAAACTTGCCCCACATGCGGGGTGAGACGGGAAACTAGCACGAATTCATATCTAAAGCTTAACTAAAGACTGGAATTACGGAATAATGAGATGGTAACGTTTCAAAACATGACTTTGTGGATTGTAGAATCATGTATTTTTTATTTAGGCCTATTAATTTCACATACTACACAGATTTGAATAGCCTCGTCTCCATGACTTTATATCCCTGCACAAGAGTCGTGGCCCCAGCGTCCGCATCCAATACACCGTATCCACCCTTCATCAGAGAAGTCGTAAACAGTCTTTACTCTCTTCCTCGTTGCCATTTAACCATGACTGAAGGATTGTTCAAGAAGTCAGTAACGTTCTTCACTTTTTCTTCCCCATTAAGTTCCTTTCTTTCTTTTTTTCGGTATACTAGGTTCATTGTACTTCTTTGAGAAGAGTTTTAGTTTAGTTGCAGAAATTTTGGGGGATTATTTTTTTTAATTTCTTAAGTTATTTCAATCTTATAGGGAGTTTCATTTATAACAACTAACCTAAGACATAATTTGTAATAAATGAAGAAACAATATTCCACGTATAACGTATTTGTTCAAAACCAGCAGCGAGGTAAACACATGATAAGTAAATAATGACTGGACACATATTAGGGGCAAGATGGGGAGCTTCCCCATCTTGCCCCCAAGCAAGCGTTCAGGTTGTGTTAGGCCTACATGATAACTATTTAGTGAAAACTGACTACTCACAAAATGACCAAATGTCTGTAAATCTATCGAACCAGACTGCGTGGTCATCAGTACGTAACTTACAAACTACTTAAACCTAGGTAAACTAACCTAAGGACAAACACACACACACCCATGCCCCAGGGAGGACTCGAACCTCCACGGCGAGCAAACGCTCGCTCCGCAGCGAGGTGCTTTAGACCGCTCGGCTACTCCACCGCGGCGACTACTCACATAGCAGTTTGTTGTTAATAAGACGTACTGTTCAGTGACGCATATATAGTATGGACAAATGACCACTAAAACACGTTTTACGGCCTCGAAAATTATAAAATACTGCAAATCATTATAAAAATTGTACCTGCCTTGCAAAGCTCACAAAACCCGCCGCGACAATGACGCCTAGCAATGTCAATACAATGTGACCTGTGTATTGATGAAGTAGACGTACCTATCCACACATGGCAGCACTGTAATGTACGTTATAGCCCTTCCCTGTTTTACCCTACCCACCTTACCCCATCTTCCCTACTTTCTTGCCTATTTATATAGTGTTGCCCGCCTTAAAAATATTATTCCGATCAATTGTCAAGGTTGTTTATTCCGACTGCACACCATTCAGTTTAATTATTTCAAAATTAGTCTAATATCACTACAAAACGAGTTTGAATATTCCCCGATTTACGACAATTGTTCAATTGTCTGTAAATCTATCGGACCGAACTGCGTGGTCATCAGCCCAAAGCTTACAAACTACTTAAACCTAGGTAAACTAACCTAAGGACAACACACACACACCCATGCCCCAGGGAGGACTCGAACCTCCACGGCGAGCAACCGCGCGCTCCACAGCGAAGTGCTTTAGACCGCTCGGCTACTCCACCGCGGCCGATTTACGACACTTCCCACTGCAGGTAAGGCTACAACTTGCCATTATTCATCAGACGATGCAACGTTCTGCCACTGTGCCCACATCCCCTGCCGATGCCTTGATGTTGGTAAGCCATTGCCCCTTGTCCAGACGTGTCGCAACTCGAGCGTTCGGCAACCCCCCGGTGTGTCGTATGCTGCAATACGGCCCCCTACTGTCTGTGCCGTGCAGTGATCCACTCCGGGGAATCAGCTCACAGACGCGGCAGTGGGGGGGGGGGGGGGGGGCTGCACTGAAAGGGTTGTGACCTGTGACCCCGTGCTCCTATTGGCGGAGACTCGCTGCGGAAATGGAAGTCCTGCAGACACATGGTGTCATGGCGCAGACTCAAGAGAACGAAGCACGTTACGACTGTGGAGAGCGATCCGTATATCTCATATCTTATCTTACCTTTAATTAATAAAAATTGAGGTATTTGTGCCTGTATTTCACTCTGCAGCCAAAACTGCATATCGCAGACGAATAGTGTTTGTATGTGGTAGTAGATATCAGTCTTCCATTGTGTGTGTGTATTGTCCTTAGGTTAGTTTACCTAGGTTTAAGTAGTTTGTAAGCTACGGACTGATGACCACGCTGTTTGGTCCGATAGATTTACAAACATTGAACATTTAGTCTTCCATTGTGCACTATGGTGGTAGAGGGTTGATAACGATAAGTGTGGAAAATATGGGAGTTGAAAGTTACCGACTTATATAGAATTCTACGTGTGGGTGTTAATATTTTGCTCTTCAGCAAAAACTACACAATGGAAACGAACGATCTCTGTACACCATAGTAGTTCCATGTCGATTGCTATAAGAGGATGGAAAACAGTGGTTGAAAGTCGTCAGCTTATATAAAATTCGGAGTGAAGACTAGCGATGACTTTTGGCACTATAGTAGCAAAGAGGTTATATACAGCGAAACGTGATGCACTTTTTTCAGTTGTTTTTCTGCAATAAGCATACGAAGAAAGAAAAATAAGTGCATATTGCAGTTTAAAAGTAAAACTACCAAGAAATATGCCAAAGCGTAAGAAAGAAATTACCCGTTCGCGATCCGTTTATAAAAGATAGAAAACTGTGCTACAGACGATAGAAACTTGAAATTTGTAGAAGGGGATGAAATAGGGGATGAGCTGTATTTCGAAAATACGTTGCTGTTCAAGCAGTTTTGAAGCAACAATTACAAAACTTGGGATTTTGATTTTTGATTGGAATTTTAAAAACACGTGTTTCTATATTTTGGAAATTCAACCGCAACGCAGGTGAAAGAAGGGAAAATATTTTAAGGATGCTACTAATACTATTTTTATGTTAGAAATGCGAAAATTTGGATTTGGAACAATGGTTATAATTTTAAAAAAGTGTGTTTCGGGATGTTTTGAATTCTGCCATCAATGATGCAATACGGGGTGGGAAGCTGTATCAATATAAATGATTAGGAACGCATTTTAAAGCTAAATCTATGAAAATTTATATTTAGAAGTAGAAACAACCAATGCAGACCATTAAGTCTAAGGGGCAATTAAGCTAATAAAAATACACCTTATGCAGGTTGTTAAGCCAAGATCACCAATAAAATACCTTTATTTCTCTTAACCAGTTTCAATTATATGTATTATCTTTTTTTAATGCATAACCATCAGCTGTTTATTGTTTTTTAACTTTACCGGTTTAGGATATTATCTATCATCAGTGGAGTAAAATTAAACAGATTAAGAACCACATAGTTAATCTGTTGGTTATCACATCAACTATGTAATTATCAGTCAGATACTCTTCCGATGTTCGATAATATCGAAACCGGTGAAGTTTTGAATACAATAAACAGCTGACACTCGACTATGCATTTTTAAAATATGTTACGGCTCTTAACTCCCATCGAAGTAAAAATTTGAGTATATCATCATCTTCAAAACGATTTAAACATTTTTACTTAGGAGAACTTGTAAAATAAAGGGTTACTCATTTTACATTTCGACGAGAAACAGTTTATTTTATATGTTCTCCTAAGCGAAGGTGTTTAAACTCTTCTGCAGATTATATAAATCATGGAAACCAGTTAAGAGAAATAAAGATATTTTATTGGCTATCTTGGCTTAACAACATGAAGAAGGTATATTTTTATCAATATTATAAGGAATCTTGACCTCATATTGCCTCGTTCGTCTGCCGATTTATTGACTCATAACCTCACACGGAGATACAGTGCCCACTTCTATCCGACTCCCTGCTGTTACTCTGAAACAGGCGTCTATTTATTTTACTTTTTGCATCCTTTTTGACCAAAGAGCCTCTTCGAGTCACATTTCAGAAGAAAACTTCGTAACGTGAGTAATGGATGACCTCCGTGGTTAAATACTGCACGTGTGTTCTACATTCACTGAGTAAGTGGGACTGTACAGGGGTGTACTCTGTACACAAACCTGATGCCGTAATTTCAATGTCCCTCTTGCACCAACCACTGCCATTGACTCTGTTCCTATTTTACTGTCTCTAACATACTTATATTCTTCAATTGCTTATAATTTACTTAGAAAACTTCAGTGGCACTACACCACAAACAGGTTTTCGAATGTACACTCTTTGACAAAAAACCTGGCCGCCGGCCGGCCGCCGCTGAGCCTAAGTCCGAGCCGATCGCGACATGGGACAATAAAAGTGGCCGCGCTGATACGCTCTAAGTCCAGCTGTCTGCACAATCTGGCAACACTGCAGACTGCGGGAGTTCATACAGTACTTCTTCTCTGCAGTTAGAAGACAACTGGGTCAGCTACATCAGTGGTCTTGCGGTAAAGTGCGCGGCTTGCATGTTCAGTATTAGCGATCGAAACCGACTGTTGACAAAAATTTTAAATTCATGTCACTCGTGCATGATGATGCCACATGTGTAAGGGGAGCATATGTGTAACGCATTTCATTTTTTGCTACACTGGTAATAACATTCCGGCCCAATAACATTGCCACCTCTGGCCGCAGCACTTGGCAGAGCTCTCCGCGGCCCATATACCTCGCCGGCAGCAGCGGTGGCGGCGCTACACAGCGCTGCCTCGCCCTCTGCCCACAGCGCCTGCTGCCGCTCATCGCCCTGGATACGTAAAATGCTGTAGTGTTGCTAAGTGGTGATCCACCAAAAAAGGTTGCGATTCGTATTTCACACAGGATATAACGAAGCAGACCACCTATTTTGAATGATGAGCATATAATACATTAGAGACGCAAAAAATTGGCATTGTCCAATCCAATGGCACTCTACGATGGTTAACACTTATTTGTGGTTTTAATCTCGATCCTTTTCCTTTCAGAAAAGCCTTTCATGTAATTTGTTATTGTCATCAGTTCAGATGTTTTCATCAACCCACAATATGTAACTCACTAAAATGTTTTAGTGTCGTTGTTTCATTCCTTATGATAAATGTATGAGCTAAATTATGTGAATACGTTTCAGTGCACGTTCTAAAGCAACACAGGCACACTGCAAGGTTCGTGTCTTCATGTCTCATTTCTACTGTAGATATTTCGCATCAATGGAGGTGAATTCGAATTTCTTCGAAGGCGTTTGTATGGTGAAGCAAAGAAGACATCTAATACCATTTCCATAATTTGAAGTCGACCTTTCTGAAAGACTTATTGTATAAAGCTTTTCTTATGATTCCGTTAAAGAGTTTCTTCTGGCAATCTGCAGCGAATAAAGTAAAATGAAACAAAATAAAATGATATTCCATCCCCAAACGCAATTTCTCCAACCAGGATTAGAACAGCCGCCTCACACCGGGATTGCATCGTAAGACACAAGCAGAACCACACAGCCAACCACACACCACCGCACATTGCCCTCAGTCTCTCACATATTCAATGCTGAGCCTCTAACGCGTCGCGAAAGATAACCTGAGAGTCACCTACACAAATAACTACATTCCTTGAGTGCAAAAGTTAAATTTCTGTTTCTCATTTCACATGGGCATTACACATCATGAGTCATGAAAATAGAAGAGGAATGTCAAGTGAACTTAGTGAGACAATTCAGTACCACTTGCGGAAGTAAATGCATTGTCACAGTGTTGCCAAATATCAGCAACGATGTTGCCAGTTCTTAGCTGTACTAGGAAGACCTGTGTAGCGATAAGCGACGAGAAATCGCGTACGTCTCATGCGGGCTTCTAGAGGGGAGTCGCGCATTTTGATTAATATGCGGCGCTCTCTCCTGATAGATTCCGTCGTCACATTTAGGATGCAAATATTTAATACGTCCAATGAGGCCAAACTAGCGTTTAAATTTATTGAGGCTTTACTGCATTATGATATATTTTCAGCAAATGACTAGAGAAGTTAAAAATACGGATATTGTGCTTGCAACATACGGGCTGGCCGCGGTGGCCGCGGGAACTGAGGCGCTCCAGTCACGGTCTGGACGGCCACTACGGTCGGGGGTTCGAATCCCCTCTCGGGCATGGATATTTGTGCCGTCCTTAGTATAAGGTAGTTTGTAAGTTTAGGGTCTGATAACCCCGTAATTAAGTCCCATAAGCTTAATAAACATTTGAACATTTTTTTGCAACATACGGCAGGTCAAAGACTGAGATATATAAACTTCCATCACGATTTCAGTTTCACCCCCCCCTCCCCCCCAAAAAAGACTAAAACAATTACTTTTTTTTAGATATATACAAAAGCTATTTTTATGAGTTACTGGAAATGAACGTTGCATCATCCGTCACTAAACATTAAGGTATCAAACACTTCACATTTTGAAAGCGACAGCCCACAATATTCTCAATCCTACTAGCATCTGGCCTCACTGGCTTTTAGCCATGCATTGAGAAGAAATGTTGATTAATTGATAACTAACCCTCATCAACTTTCAGTGAGAGCTTTTTGTAACAAAACGAAAAACTACTGGAAATGAACGTTGCATCATCCGTCACTAAACAGTAAGGTATCAAACACTTCACATTTTGAAAGCGACAGCCCACAATATTCTCAATCCTACTAGCATCTGGCCTCACTGGCTTTTAGCCATGCATTGAGAAGAAATGTTGATTAATTGATAACTTACCCTCATCAACTTTCAGTGAGAGCTTTTTGTAACAAAACGAAAAACTAATGCGTACCATTATTTTCTCCAATGATACTAGGCACTGTTGTCCGAAGATGGACAGTATCTACGTTGAGTCTTGTCAAACGCGTCTCACATTCAAGGAATATTACCAGCCGGCCGCGGTGGCCGAGGGGACTGAGGCGCTCCAGTCACGGTCTGCGCGGCCACTACGGTCGGGGGTTCGAATCCCCCCTCGGGCATGGATATTTGTGCCGTCCTAGTTCGTAAGTAGTTCATAAGTAGTTTGTAATTGTAGGGACTGATGACCCTGTAGTTAAGGCCCATAAACTATACGAACATTGAAACATTTGAATATTACCTAAACGAATTTAGTCCTCATGAAGCTGTAACAAAACAGAGAATCTGGGTAGTTGTGCATATTCGTAAGTTTTCTTACTTTGCGTAATACTTGATGCAAAGATGAGCAAAATACAAATTCATCATCTATCGGTTTCTTCGATTATTTGGGCAGTCTTCTTTAGTTTGTACTCCTTCACTTTGTTGGCTATCTACTGGTTTTATTGAAAATACAGTAATCAAAATTACGCAACTACTTGTCTCACATTTTAATGTCCTTGGTTTTCATTCTGAATGACAGTGATGATTTCTGTTGGACTGGTTCCATATATCGGAGCCTAATTAATGAAATTTTATTCCCATGACAGATGAAAGCAATTAGAACCTTGTGTCTCTATAATGAATTTTCATATGAAAAAAATTAACACCTGAAGATGAGTCTTTAAAAATGTGAAAACGGTCGTGGACCTGTAAAGCAACGTTCTTAATAAAAAAAAAAAAAAAAGAAAAAGAAAAACAGCTGACACGGCTGCAGAATTTATTATTTACTTTATGGGATGATTGAAGTGATTTTCAAATAAGTTGTTCTATCTATATTTAAAATTTTACCATCATTTTAGAACAATTGATAAATTCATTTAAGAAAATGTTCTTTCGTTTTGTTTGTGATGTCACTTGATATTCTTGAAGTAGGTAGCTACAGCATCTGCTATGAGGTTTCCAGGAGACAGTTGGCAGGGTGATTTTGTTTGACAGTAAGCGGATAAATTTAAGACGTAACGAAACGAAATGATGAGATCCAGCTTTTGCAACAAAACGCACCCGATTTATAAATTGGCTAGGTTTTCAGAAAGTGACTATTATACAGTTAGACATTACTGCTATAAACCCTACCTCATTGACTTACCCACAGCTGAGGCATATTGCTCGTAACGTGAAAGAGAGTAGGAGTAGTTAATGTATGAAACGACCTTCTTGAACACAAATTCAGTTAACTACAATGAGCATATTATGATGTTAATTTTTCAAAATATTTAATGTAGGTGAAAAGAAAAAGTCAACTGACTGCAGAATTACATATCAGACTCACATCTACATGATGCCGAAGTTGTGAAACAGTAGGCCCTACTAGGACGTTGGAAAATTTTGATTACATTGATGGCCTGATGAACGAGTTTTTGTAGCTGGCGTCCTGCATGTTAGGATCCGGAACCGTAATTCCACTCAGGCTCGAGATACCGTGCTCTCCAAATTGCACATATGTCACGTGGCCAGCTATTAAAAAAAATCAATGAATACCTTCTCGGTTTATGGTTGATTCATATGCAGGACTTATAGTTATATTTACTGTACTCCATTAACTAACAATAAGACTCACAATTTGTCGCAGAAAAGTCTTCCTAAAAACTAAAATTTTGTCCAGTTTACTTCGAGTTTGCTTCCTGATGAAATAAAATGTCCACAGGTCAATATGGAAATTACAAGCGACCTGTTAAATAACGTTCCATTTGAACTTTTTGAGCACGTTCCTTGATGAGGCGCTCAATTGATTCCGGACCTGTCTTTGTTGCCTGACTCGTTGATTTCATAAAATGTTACGAAGTCTCATGGACGGATTCGATGCAACATAGTTTTAATTGCAGTGTGTTCATTACAGCGCGGTGATAGATTTCAAAGTACAAACTTAATGGCGACTTTTAGGTGCCAGGTATCTCACGTCGATAGATTATCATTCGATCGGTGTCGTCGCAGATAGCGGACGACATGAATTTACTAACCATTGCAATGTTCAATGCAATTCGTGAATTTCATTTATTTCTTATGTTACAGTCAAAACGCGTAAGTTCGGGGAGGTCTACCGAACATCTGTTAGACTCTGTTTGATGGCTTCGTCTATTCAGAGCGACAACTATCCTTTTCCTCCAGCAGGCGGGATCCGCCTTCTCCGTTTCCAGACGCACGCGCCTTCGCTCGCTCGTTGTGCCGCATTTACGAAAACGACCATGGCTGCCCCCACCGCGTCATACCTCTTATTGATTTCAGAAAGGTAATGAAATAAATTACCCTTCAAGTTGGTGGCGACTAAACGCTACTGTTAGCATTACTCATGATGCAACAACACTTTATGTTCCAGTGTTACTATGATGTCTGACATAGCTCTTAAAAATTCGGAAATTTATTGGAACTATCCTTAACGCGGTAGCATTTATAGAGTGGACAAAAGGTACTTTATACGTCTTAATCTATTTTAAAACCACGTTTATATGCACTTTCCATTTGAATGATTATTTTACGCTTTTCAAATTTTGTATCTGTGAAATTTTTCATTCAATTTCAAACATTTTTATGAGAATACAACAGAGACATTTGTTTTATTTCTATTTCACCTAACCCCTCTTATGTATTAGTCACGAAAAGATCGCGAAGGTAAAAGATAGGGCAATATGAACACACACTAAGTCTTACCAGAAATAAAAAATGGTTGAAACGTTTGTATAGCTTATGGAACTTAACAACGGGGTCATCAGTCCCTAAACTTACAAACTACTTATGAACTAGCTAATCCTAAGGACGGTACAAATATCCTTGCCCGAGGGGGGATTCGAACCTCCGATCGTAGTGGCCGTGCAGACCCTTGACTGGAGCGCCTCAGTCCCCTCGGCCACCGAGGGCGGATACCAGAAATAGTTTTAACGGCGAACCATTCACGACTGGAAGAGAAACAGGCAGAAACAGCAGTTGTATAAAAAGTGCCCTCCACCACACACCAATTAAGAAATGGCGTTAATGAAGCAGTGTCATCCAGTTCTAAGTTAAGTTGAAAGTTCCAGGTCTCTTGTTCAGAGTGAAGTTGGTTTGAAATGAACTGCAAAATTTGTACCAACACACGGAAACATGAACAAAGTAAGCTCTATTGCACACGAGACACGAAAGAAAGAAGGAAGGTTACGATTTAACATCCCCTCGACAAGGGGGTCATTAGAGCGGAGCAGAAGTTCGGATTGTCATGATAAGGATGTGGAAGGAAATCGGCCGTGCCCTGCCGCAGGGACCAAACCGGCATTTGCCTAGACTGGTTTAGGAAAATCATGGAAAACTCAAATCCAAATGGCCAAAGGCCAGTTCGATGCGCCGTGCAGCCCAATATGAGTCGAGTGTGTTACCACTGCACTAACTCGCTCCGTAGGAAAAACGAATGCGAGTAAATATTGCATTATCACGCGGTTCTGAGTTACGTTAAGTTTCTGGCCTATCGTTAGTATAAAATCAATTGTAAAATTTGTAACAAAAACACAATAGACAATAAAGCAACCTAATAAACACGTATTACAACGATTAAAATTGATCGTGAATTGCGCCGTGGTTTAAAACAATATTAGGGAAAGCTATTGCACTGTTGCTTGTTAAAAGATAGTAAATATAAGTATTGACGTATCTCTTATTCATTGATTTTGAACAGATGCCGTAGAATTCGCAAGGCTGTAATTTTACCGCTATTATAAAAATTAAGTTCAACCACTTCACGAGGAGAATTATAGGGAATATATGTGTTTAACAATATTAAGGAGATGAACAGCAAGAGCAAACTGTTTACGGTTACGAACAATATTCGTACAAATAAATATACCAACGGTGGAAATACGACCACCTACTGCTAAATGAATTATGTGGAGCACTTGTTTTCTTTCGACGTGAAATCTGGGACCGGCAGAGACAAACTATTATCCATCTAGAGACAACGGAAAATATTTCAGATGAAAGCGTTCTGCCCATGGACGATAGACCTGAAATAACCAAACGGTTTGGTTTATAGGACAATTTCACTTTTGGCGGTTGCAGTTACTTTACAAGTAATAGTTCGAATGAATAGAGTATTTTGAAGGGAAACGAATTATTACAATTAGTTTGAATCACCTGCAAAGATAAAATTATTTAAGACAAAAAGCACTTACGAAGCAACATTAAACACTAACATTATAATTCACCTAAACAGAGGCATCATTATACGAAGAAAACAGTTTCTTATTGGGAAACGGTATGCGGATGTAATAGAAGTCACTACATTCTGCAGCGAAAGCCGTCTGGTCAATTTTATGATATCGGTAAAAACTTGCGTAATAGCTGCTCTAGGACGCTACCCACCAGATATTTTGGTGACATTTTGATGATATTCCTGAACTGTGAGGCGCTTATGACAAGATTTAACGTATATACGTCCAATTTAGGACCAAAATGCGTAGGAATTTTTTTAGAAAGTAGTCATTTCACACTTTATCCGTTTCGTTAAAAGAAACTCTCCCCGGAAGTTGATGAAGGTAAGTCATCTATTCATCAGCATTTTCAATGATGTTGTCTGCTTTCGGACTGAAGCCCCAGTTAGAATGGGCTTTGGCAGCGCAGCATGGATAAAAGTCAGTTGAAGCAAGCTGTTTGTAGGAATGAGGATATTGTGGAATGGCCAAGAAATTCTTCCAATAGCTTAGCAGTATTGGTTACGATGCTAGGCAACTCTGATCGTTCCCTTAGATCCAGAATTCGAGGTATTTTTCAATATTCATGAGGATATGAGATTAGTCATTGCATTTAAATGACTCTGTTATCCTGAATTAAATTTTCGACCGCAGAAAGGTCTACCCCTGTTTAAATTGCAAACAGTTTTGTGTTTTATGTCGGGACTGTGTGTGTTAACTGCAAACAAATGTCAGATAACTGAACTAGTAATCTCATTTTAGCTCGGTGGCACCATTCTCGTTTTCTGATCTACAGCAAGCATAGTTGATTAGTGAGGTATCGTTGTGTGTGACTTCAGGTTTATTTTCTCCTCTGAAAAAGTCCTTAATGGTATTCAGCAACGAAATACCAAAACTCATAGCAGTGTGTCAACCAAGAGATCGGCATTTTCTATTGTTATTGTAATCTTTATCATTCTGCTGTAACGCCGTAAACATCATTTATTACTATCATATGGCCAAGAGACCAGAAAGAATGTGTGGTTTGACGAAAACTAGGACCATAGGAAAAAGTAGGTAGAACGTTTGTAACAATTTCTGTTGATTTAACATCGTGACCACAGATACTAAGCAACAACACATGCAAGTCATAGGTTGCAACGCTCGAAATATCCATCAGACACATGGGTTCGGATTCTCATCATCATTTGTTGGCCCAACAAGACTATATAACACTACGAAATAAAAAGCTGCTTAGAAGTATAGATTATATGTATATGTTTGCAGAGGAAAAACCTCAGAATTGCACATTTCCCACGTATACAGTTTAGTTTCTGTGTTCATGGCAGTAATTTTAAATATCCAGTATTCTGAATACTAAAAAAAAGAAATAATTACTGTGTTTCACAAATAATCATTTAACTATGTTTCTTCTGCCTTTCAAGCACACCAACACATTTATGTATTCACGTAGAAAACATGAAATACTACTTGTACAGTCGTAAGGCTGCATTTTGAAATGCAGTCGCTTTCAAGTTGCAAAGTTTTTCGAGACGGATGGGGCTTCATTGATTTCCAGTAACTTTTCATCATTTGTCGAAATGAAACATAGCAATTCTTTTAGTCTCTTTTTTTTGTGGGGGGGGGGGATGAAACTATAATCGTGATGGAAGTTTATATATCTCAGTCTTTGAACTGCCGTATGTTGCAAGCACAATATCCGTATTTTTAACTTCTCTAGTCATTTGCTGAAAATATATCATAATGCAGTAAAGCCTCAATAAATTTAAACGCTAGTTTCGGCCTCATTGGACGTATTAAATATTTGCATCCTAAATGTGACGACGGAATCTATCAGGAGAGAGCGCCGCATATTAACCAAAATGCGCGACTCCCCTCTAGAAGCCCGCATGAGACGTACGCGATTTCTCGTCGCTTATCGCTACACAGGTCTTCCTAGTACAGCTAAGAACTGGCAACATCGTTGCTGATATTTGGCAACACTGTGACAATGCATTTACTTCCGCAAGTGGTACTGAATTGTCTCACTAAGTTCACTTGACATTCCTCTTCTATTTTCATGACTCATGATGTGTAATGCCCACGTGAAATGAGAAACAGAAATTTAACTTTTGCACTCAAGGAATGTAGTTATTTGTGTAGGTGACTCTCAGGTTATCTTTCGCGACGCGTTAGAGGCTCAGCATTGAATATGTGAGAGACTGAGGGCAATGTGCGGTGGTGTGTGGTTGGCTGTGTGGTTCTGCTTGTGTCTTACGATGCAATCCCGGTGTGAGGCGGCTGTTCTAATCCTGGTTGGAGAAATTGCGTTTGGGGATGGAATATCATTTTATTTTGTTTCATTTTACTTTATTCGCTGCAGATTGCCAGAAGAAACTCTTTAACGGAATCATAAGAAAAGCTTTATACAATAAGTCTTTCAGAAAGGTCGACTTCAAATTATGGAAATGGTATTAGATGTCTTCTTTGCTTCACCATACAAACGCCTTCGAAGAAATTCGAATTCACCTCCATTGATGCGAAATATCTACAGTAGAAATGAGACATGAAGACACGAACCTTGCAGTGTGCCTGTGTTGCTTTAGAACGTGCACTGAAACGTATTCACATAATTTAGCTCATACATTTATCATAAGGAATGAAACAACGACACTAAAACATTTTAGTGAGTTACATATTGTGTCTTGATGAAAACATCTGAACTGATGACAATAACAAATTACATGAAAGGCTTTTCTGAAAGGAAAAGGATCGAGATTAAAACCACAAATAAGTGTTAACCATCGTAGAGTGCCATTGGATTGGACAATGCCAATTTTTTGCGTCTCTAATGTATTATATGCTCATCATTCAAAATAGGTGGTCTGCTTCGTTATATCCTGTGTGAAATACGAATCGCAACCTTTTTTGGTGGATCACCACTTAGCAACACTACAGCATTTTACGTATCCAGGGCGATGAGCGGCAGCAGGCGCTGTGGGCAGAGGGCGAGGCAGCGCTGTGTAGCGCCGCCACCGCTGCTGCCGGCGAGGTATATGGGCCGCGGAGAGCTCTGCCAAGTGCTGCGGCCAGAGGTGGCAATGTTATTGGGCCGGAATGTTATTACCAGTGTAGCAAAAAATGAAATACGTTACACATATGCTCCCCTTACACATGTGGCATCATCATGCACGAGTGACATGAATTTAAAATTTTTGTCAACAGTCGGTTTCGATCGCTAATACTGAACATGCAAGCCGCGCACTTTACCGCAAGACCACTGATGTAGCTGACCCAGTTGTCTTCTAACTGCAGAGAAGAAGTACTGTATGAACTCCCGCAGTCTGCAGTGTTGCCAGATTGTGCAGACAGCTGGACTTAGAGCGTATCAGCGCGGCCACTTTTATTGTCCCATGTCGCGATCGGCTCGGACTTAGGCTCAGCGGCGATCGGCCGGCGGCCAGGTTTTATGTCAAAGAGTGTACTTACACATCGGTAACATTTATTATTAATGCTTATATGACAAACAAAAGAGAATTTTGAAATTTTCGTATTTAGTAATTTTTTATGATTTGCATAAAGTGACCCTCACTCTTTCTTGTCACCCGGATTACGAAAATACAAAAGTTACACTATCCCTACAGTACACAGATGACTCTGGATCGTATGCCTAATAACATCATATGTTTATCATTCGGAGACTTAAAAAAAGTCGTATGTTCTCATCAACATCTACATAGATACTCTGCACATCACATAAGTGCCTGGCAGAGGGTTCATTAACCATTTTCACAATCTTTCTCTACCGTTCCATTCTCTAATAGCGCGCGGGATGAAATAACGCCTAAATCGTTCCGTTTTCGATTTGATTTCTCTTATTTCATTGGGATGGTCATGTCTCCCTATGTGGGGAAAGTCGGTGACTGAAATTTAGCAAATATATCTCCTTTAATGATTTCCACCCCAATTCGTGCAACATTTCCGTGATGCTTTCCCCCCCCCCCCCGTAACGTGATAAAACAAAGCGATCTCCCGTTCTCTGAACCTCCTCAATGTCTTCCGTCAGTCCCATCTGGTGAGGGTCCCACAATGGGCAACAGTACTCCAGGAGAGGACGAACAAGTGTGATGTAGGCAGTCTCTTTGGTGGAGCTGTTGCATCTTCGAAGCGTTCTGCAAATGTAACCTTTGGTTCGCCTTCCCCACAATACTTTTGTGTGTTCTCTCTAGTCGAAGTTGCTCGTAATTGTAAATCCTAGGTATTTGGTAGAATTTACGACCTTAAGGTTTTACTGATTTATCGTTAAATTGAAGTTCAGCGGATTCCTTTTAGTGGTCACGTGTATTTCTTCACACTTTTGATTAGTGTTAACTGCAAATTTTCGCTCCATGTAGAAATGTTGTCTAAATCACTTTGCAGTTGCTTTTGATCCTCTGTTGACTTGACTAACCGATAAACGACAGCATCAAAATGTTCAAATTCAAATGTTTGTAGAGATTATGGGACTTAACTGCGGGCTCATCAGTCCCTAAACGTACAAACTACTTACGAACTAAGACGGCACAAATATCCATGCCGGAGGGGGGGATTCGAACCCCCGACCGTAGTGGCCGTGCTGACCGTGACTGGAGCGCCTCAGTCATCTCGGCCACCGCGGCCGGCGAAGACCAACCCTGAAACTGTCGATGTACTGATATTTCGTGCAGCAACGGCCATCTGGGCATAATGGTGTGTGAGTATCGCTCCTTCATTAGAAAACCAGCAAAGAACACACTATTTCTTTTCCTATCCCTTATCCTTTCCCTTAGTTTAATCTTTCATTTAGTACAAGGTAAAAGTGGCGGTGGCACTAGACTTTTTTTTTTTTTTTTTTTTTTTTTTTTTTTTTTTTTTTTTTTTTTTTTTTGGCGGGCGAGATGTTTAGCTTATGGCGGTTATGATAGTTAGGCGCCAACGCCTGTAGAGGAACAGCAAAAAAATAAAATAAAGTAAAATAAAAATAAAAGAATATAATTGTGGTACCGTTCTGGGCTCACAACGGTAGAGTAGGTGGTTCGATTCCTGTAAAAACCGATTTATATTTCAATTATTCTCGTTGTGTTCCAATACGTACATAATTTTAATATCTAGCGGTAATTTTTATGAAAAATGCACGTATTTTTATTTATTTATAAATTTCTATATTTTATAAAGTAATGGTTTCAATCAAAAAACATACATTACATTTTTTTACAGTATCGGCTTCAATATTAGTTGACGACGATTGTCTTTGATAAGTTTGTGAAGAGCTACGACAGTTTTGAAAAATCTTCTGCACAGTTACTAACGGCTTTCGAAGCAGCTACCCTACACAACCATCGTTTTAGGCGACGACAAGCTGTTAACCTCGTCTACACACACACACACACACATACACACACACACACACACACACACACAAACAAAAAGTGACAACACGTGGAATCAGAGATCCATAAATATTTCAGGTGACTGAATTCGAAAACGACGAAAAACTAGCTCTCACAAACTTAACAATCTAAGACTACCATCGTGAACTAATGGTGAAGCCGATACTGTAAAAAATGTAACGTATGTATGAAAATCAAATGTTCAAATGTTTGTAAATCTATCGGACCAAACTGCGTGGTCATCAGTCCGTAGCTTACAAACTACTTAAACCTAGGTAAACTAACCTAAGGACAACACACACACCCATGCCCCAGGGAGGACTCGAACCTCCACGGCGAGCAACCGAGCGCTCCGCAGCGAGACGCTTTAGACCGCTCGGCCACTCCACTGCGGCACGTATGTATGTTTTTTGATTGAAACCATCATTATTTTATAAAACATAGAAAATTACGAATAAATAGAAATACGTGCATTTTCCTTAAAAATTGCCGTTAGATATTAAAATTATGTACGCATTGGAACACAACGAAAAAAAATAAAAATAAAAATCGGTTTTTATAGGAATCGAACCACTGACCCCCGGGGTTGTGAGCCCAGAATGCTACCACCTAAACTACAACACATGGTGCAACAGTTTTAGTTATTGGTACTTACGTGTACTTTAAAAAACTTCAAAGTCGATTTTCTCGAGAATTTTTTAGAGTTGTGTCGAATGGCTTTGATTGTTATTGAAGTTATGTTACAACCAGACTCAGATGTAAACAACAACCAATTTATTCCTCTAATCGGTACAGTCTGAAACAAGTAATATAAGTGTCACAACATGTGGACGCACAAGTCCGAGGCCACAACTCACAAACACAAAAACAAACACTTCTAAACGTATTGAAGAGCACGATCCTCCGAGACGACCGCCGATGAGACGGCCGCTGATGAGTCTGCGTTGGCCATATATTAGTGTCAGCTGGTTCCTCCAACTAGCACGGAGGGCGCTTGTTCCAGGACAACCCCAGGATCACACAACTGGAGCCCCCTGTTCGAGAGCTTCGAGCTATCGCAGTGTGGGTATCTCTGGATGTTTTGCAATTACGGTGCCCGACTCCTACTGAGCTGGCCACCCGTAACGTTGTGCTGTTGGAAGGGTAGTCGAAGCTGCAGGCGTCGAGTACCGCGGTCGTAGCAAGTTATATACTTCACGTACCGTAATATGAAAAAAATTCTAAAATCCGACAACCATGTGGTCTCCTTGTAAGACCGCACAGCCACTCCCGCGCAGTACGAGTGGTTCACCGTGTCATGACGCCTGTTTGCTTCACACGTTGACATGACCGTGCGCCTTAGGGCTGTAAATATTCCCCACTCAATAAGACACGCACTTATGGCTCTATACTATCTGCTGGATGACGACATTGAAACCATCATCACGGTATCAAAATCACCGACGACTATCCAGATGTGCATTTTTTTCAGCAGTGTATAATGATACGAATAGTCTTCTGGTGAAGTCAGTCCGTCACCAGGAAGGACGGCGTATCAACCTGGAAGAGGGGGGGTGGCGGGGGGGGGGGGCAGGAGAGGAGAATTGACCCCCTCCCCCACTTCAGACTCTGGAGGGGCAAGAGATGATATCTGCCCCTCCCTTCCCCCTATATTCACTTGGTTTTATTTGATCTTTACACAGAGCCAGTATTTTTGCTGGCAGGCATTTTTGCCTTTCACTGAAGCATATTCTAACGCCTACTATGTTCTGAACTGTCCTTTCATCCCATTTCAGTGTGTGACTGCTAATAGGGGACTATATGAAAGCCGGCCGCGGTTGCCGAGGGGACTGAGCCGCTCCAGTCACGGTCTGCACGACGACTACGGTCTGCACGACCACTACGGTCGGGGGTTCGAATCCCCCCTCGAGCATGGATATTTGTGCTGTCCTTAGTTGTAGCTAGTTCATAAGAAGTTTGTAAGCTTAGGGACTGATGACCCCGTAGTTGATTCCCATAAGTTCTACAAACATTTGAACATTTTAAACTATATTAAACAAATTCTGCACAGCACTTTGGAACTGTAGTTGAGACTGATGGGGCGCTGCAGGCTGGCCATGTCACAAGGTTGCCATGTCCGGGGGCGTCTGTGGGCAATAACTAGCTATAGCTGGCTCTTTTTGTATCAAGAAATTGATTTAAAAGTCGCTATTAGAAAAAAACGGAAGGTTAACCTTGAGGTCTAAGGCACGGCTTTCCGAGACGGGGAGCCATACCGACCCCGGTTCGAATCCGCTCGGCGTATTAGCGAAGAGGGTCGGAGTGACGGCCAGCCTGGAT
Organism: Locusta migratoria; assembly: GCA_026315105.1. Taxonomy (NCBI): domain Eukaryota; kingdom Metazoa; phylum Arthropoda; class Insecta; order Orthoptera; family Acrididae; genus Locusta; species Locusta migratoria. The sequence goes on along the minus strand of CM048744.1, from coordinate 195,940,582 downwards.
GTGGTTTTTAGGCGGTTTTCCACATCCCCCTAGATGAAAACCAGGCTGGTCCCCAAGTGCTGCCTCAGTTACACACTTCGCAAACATTTCGTAGCACTTTACATTTTCACACCTATTACATTATGCGCAGACATTTGGGGTGGCGGCAGGAAAGGCATCCGGACACCCTTTAAATATTACCATACGTCAAATCCGAATTTAACAAGACCGGCCCTGCATGTTGAAGCATTACGAGCGGTGTCTGGCGATCCCACAGAGATAATTAACCTTTGCTTGCCTTCTTTCTTTATCGACGGATCGTCTCGTCATTTTTGTTTCTATTGTAAAAAGGAAAGAGAAAGCGCTGCTTTATCTCAGTCAGCAATTGTTCTTCAAATAATAGAAACGATTCATTCAGAGGACTATTCAATCACGGCCTACCTGGATTACTAAATGTGAGTGTGATTTTTGCATAATATATTGAAAATGATATATAAATAATAATATTTTGATTATCATTATTTGACATTTTATTCCGCAGTAGTTTTATTTTAAGTTCGTGGAATCTTGTGGACGTCATTACATTATAAAAATAATGCTGGGTAAAGTTTCTTATTCATTTAATAATTCAGAATGAACAGTGGTCACCATTCAGTTTTGTTAAGTACGAAACTTTCATTAGTCCTTCTGAAAAATTTTGTCATTTTCCTAGTACCCCTGATTCAAAGATAGTATCTCTCCACCAACTACGAACCTTCTATGATAAGAAAGTGCCGTATTGCAACGTTTCCTGCAGCCACATCATATTGTAAATAATAACATAAATTCTTTTATTTATAAGTAGAGGCTCAAGAATAGATTGTTTCTATCTTTTCCCTTATATTCCATATTTTATTTAAACACAACCGGGCAGGGCTCGTTATAATGTGCGCGAACATGGCTTAAGAGAAAGAAAGGAAATGGGAACACCTCGGATAAATGAAAATTTCATGACCTCGCACCCTGTCCCATACCAAAGTACTGGATTCGCCACTGTGAAAGACGAAGTCAGTAAGTAACTTTTCTTGTCCCTCCTCTAAAAAATAGTTGGTACTGTAGTGGGACATGTGTTTAACCGTCCACTAATTTCCTCATAAAGCTCAATTTCGCAGTTATTCAGTACTTAAGGAATATATTGTTTTGAATGTTATTAATGTTTGAGAACATATATTTGTGTGAATTTTATTTCTGTGGTGTCGCACAAGTACAAAGTGCGCGCCACTTACTTTCGCCGCGCGCCGCCATGCACGCACGGCGCGGCGTTCTCACGACGACAGCCACGAGCGCCCTCTGCGACAACGCCGCTCGTGGCCACCACTGAAGGACATCGGCCACTTCGGACTGAGCTAGCAAACAGTTACGACCTTCGTAATCAGATAGGCACGATTGAAGACTTCGCTATTGTACAGGCACTAGGCAGGCCTCCAACAACTATGTATCAACATTCTGCAGTACTATGTAAAAGTTAAGTATTGTTACATTCTGTGCAATATATATCTTTCTAATTTACTCGAGTGTTTATAGTTTCTGGCTGCTCCCCTCCGTACCTGCACCAGCGTGTCGGTCTCGTTTCACTCGGCTACCGACACCTACGACGAGGCTGGGACACAAAAGCGGCGACGAAGTCGGGACACAAAAGTGGCGACGAGGAGTGATAGAACCTTGGACCAGCCCGCTTGCAGCAGCCAGACAGCAACAGTCGGAGCACGCAAAAATTGCTCCCGCCCACCCACCCTTATTATAAGATTTTTGGGGAACATATTCTGTTACGTGTTTTGTGGACTTTTTTTGTTGCAGAGCGTCCTCATTCATATTGCATTTGTGTTTTGTTATAATTTACTTGTATGCGCGGCGCCTAATCGGTCAGCATGGCCACTACCCCGAACCCAAACTTAATGGAAATTATTCAGTTACAGACGGCGCATATTACCCAGCTTCTCCAGGCCGTGTCGCAGTTGACGACACAGGCTGCTCACCAACAACAACAGCCGTCGCATCAGCAGCCCACACCTGCCGCCGCACCGCTTCCGACGTTCCGCCAGTACAACGAACGTGAGGAAGAATGGAGCGACTATTTCGCACAGTTTCAAGAACTCGTCGCGGCTCATCAAATTACAGGTCAGAGAGTGAAGAACCTTTTCTTATCGATTGTGGGCCCCCAGACTTTCGTACTATTGCAAAAACTTTTCCCTCTCGCATCTCCTCGTGATGTAGACTTTGAACAAATAGTAGAGGCACTAAATGCTCATTATGAGAGAAAAGTTCTCGTAGCTGCGGCTCGGTACCGATTTTTCAGACTTAAAAAATTACCGCAGCAGTCACACCAAGAGTGGATTACGGAATTGAAGGGCTTAACCCGCCAATGTAAATTTACTTGCTCTTGTGGACTTTCGTATAGTGACGTTATGTTGAGGGATGCGATTACGCAGAATATTCAGGACCCCAGAATTAGAGCAGCAATTCTGAAACAGTCTGACCCCTCCTTAGACAGTGTACTGCAGCTTATAGAAGCGCATGATACTTTTGACTTAGCAGATGTAGAAATGCAAAGCCACAGTGTTAATTCAGTGCGCCGCAACGGACGCTTTCCTAGCCGTAGTTCTCAGTATAGCACTAGTGATTCTTATTTTTCTACCGGCCGTGCTGAACAGACAGTGAACAGTAGCCAGTGTAAAAGTGCGACACAAAGGTCGCCCCGTCGTGTTAGACAAAGTAATTTGAATAACGGGCGCCAACGCTCATTACAGAAAAATGTACGTAAATCTTGCCCCCAGTGTGTGTCTCGCCACAAACGTGCTCATTGCCCTAGTCGTAACGCAACCTGTTATCAATGTGGCAAATCAGGACATGTACAGTCTGTGTGTATGCAAATTAAAGACTCAAAGAACGGTACCGTTAGAAACGGTGCTTCGCAGAGTGCGAGAACGGTTCATACTGTAAATGTTATACGGGCTGTGGAATTGAACAGTGCTTTAGTTGGTTCTCAATTGCAAGAAAGTAGTTCTGCGCCTATGGCAAAACTATATAGTGCACCACGTAGCAAGCGCCGACGAGCGCGTAAAACAGTGCAACGGAAAAGGGTTCGGGACACGCAAAATGACTATGAACAGTGCATTCCTGTAGTGAAAATAGTGCCTTCTGCAACTTCTAATTGTAATAGTGCCCAGTACTGTGTAGCTAGTGACAGTAGAATTGGTGTAGCTACTCAAAGTAATTTTAGTGCAGTAGCCTCGCATTGCGCGGACGCCGATCCGGCGGTAGTGTCATCTAGTGACAGTGTGGTTAATCCGCTGTGTGCCGAGTATGCGCCGCTTCCTACCGCACGCAACCCGCGCAAGCGCAGAAAACAATATGTATTAGACGTTGCCCACATTCGCGCACCGGTCGTGCGCCAGAAGCACAAGCTGTTTGTTACTCTCTCTATAGAAAATAAGACTGTGCAATTTCAGCTTGATACTGGTTCCGCTGTTACCTTAATTAATAAAGATACTTATGAACTTCTGGGTTCTCCAAAATTATCGCTGTGTCAACAAGTGTTAACAGCTTACACAGGTGAAAATATTCCCGTGCTAGGAACGTGTAGCCTGCCTGCCTCTTTTCAAGGTGTTACGAAAACAGTTGCTTTTGTTGTTCTTCAGGCCAAATCGACACAGAACATTTTTGGACTAGATGCTTTTGACTTGTTTGGTTTATCAATTCAAAGAGATGTGCTTCAAATTTCGTCAATAGTGCCTCAGGATAAAATTAATGCATTATGTGAAAAATACAGTGACTTGTTTTCGCCGGAACTAGGTTGTGCAAAAGACTTCGTGGCACATGTAACTTTAAAAGAATCTGCAGTTCCAAAATTTCGTAAAGCTAGACCAGTGCCTATCGCAATGCGTGATACAGTTGCCGAAGAACTTCAACGTTGGCAAGATAGTGGGGTGATTTCTCCTGTTTCTGCGAGTCAGTGGGCCTCGCCTATAGTAATTATACCCAAGCCGTCAGGAAAACTTCGTCTCTGTGCGGACTTCAAATCAACAGTGAACAGTCAAACAATTGTAGACACTTACCCCCTGCCCAGACCTGAGAAACTAATGGACAAATTAGGACAGTCTCGTTTCTTTTCCAAGATTGATTTAGCAGAGGCATACTTACAGATTCCACTTGATGACGAGTCAAAAAAGTTTTTCGTCATTAATACTCACATGGGCCTTTTTCAATTTCAACGCCTACCCTTTGGCAGTTCTTCCGCTCCCGCTATTTTTCAGCGTTTTTTGGAACAGCTGACAGTTTCTGTACCGTGTTGTTCGAACTATTTAGATGATATTGTGGTATCCGGACGTACAGTTGAAGAACATTTAGCAAACCTGGAGTGCCTTTTCAAAGTTTTGACTGCAGCAGGTCTACGTTGTAATAAAGCAAAGTGTTCGTTTTTTCAAACTGAAATAGAGTACCTAGGCCATGTGATTAATGCCCAAGGAATTCATCCCTTACAGTCACATCTTCGAGCAATCAAAGACTTGCCTTCTCCTAAGAATGTGCATGAATTGCAAGCAGTAATGGGAAAGCTTAACTATTATTTCAGATTTATTCCCAATGCCTCTCAGATTGCAGCTCCACTGCATCACTTACGTAGGAAGAATGTTCCTTTTGTATGGTCTAAAGATTGTCAGGTTGCCTTTGACAAACTAAAGTCTGCACTACTCAGTGATGCATGTTTGATTCCCTTTGACCCACAGAAGCCTGTAGTGTTAGCAGTTGACGCCTCGTCGTACGGTCTGGGTGTTGTTCTGTCGCATCGTATTGGATGTCACGATCGTCCTATTGCCTTTGCATCCAAGCTACTGACGCCGACGCAACAGAATTACAGTCAGATAGAAAAGGAGGCCTTAGCAATCATTTACGGCGTCACAAAGTTTCATCATTATCTCTATGGCAGAAAATTCTATTTGTTGACAGACCACAAGCCTCTCACGTCGTTGTTCTCACCCACAAAGCCAATTACGCCACGTACGGCACAAAAGCTTCAGAGATGGTCCTTGATATTGTCAAATTATCAGTATGAGATTTTGTACCGACCTACCACTAAACACGCCAACGCGGACACACTTTCCCGACTTCCGGTTGGCCAGGATGTTTCGTTTGATTCTTCAGAAATGGCATGTTGTCAGATAGACTCCAGAGATGCTTCCGCTGTCGCAGACTTCCCTTTAAACTCTCGTCGGGTTGCACAGGAAACAGCTGCGGATGCAGACCTAAGTGTGGTAGCACGTTTTGTTCGCTTTGGTTGGCCTGCCAGAGCCAAAGACATTGATCGGCCTCTGGTTCGACGTTATTTTGCACAACGTCATGCATTATCTTTAAGTCAGGGTGTACTGTTGTTGCATACCGACAACGACCAAGCAAGAGTGATTGTTCCTCGTTCCCTGCAACGAGAAGTGTTACGCCTCCTGCATCAAGGACATTGGGGCATTGTTAGGACAAAGCAACTGGCCAGACGTCATTGTACCTGGGTTGGTATGGACGCTCAGATAGAGAGCATGACATCACAGTGTACAGTTTGTGCGGAGCATCAGGCGGCTCCTCCACAGCGTTTCTCAGACTGGCCACGCCCCAAGGGACCATGGCAACGTTTACATATTGACTTTGCCGGACCTTTCTGGAATACGAGCTGGTTAATCGTTGTAGACGCTTTCAGCAAGTTTCCTTTTGTGATTGCCATGAACTCAACGACGGCGTCTAGTACGATCAGTGCCTTAACATCAGTGTTTTGCATCGAAGGTTTGCCTGAAACTATCGTCAGTGACAATGGTCCTCAGTTTGTTAGTGCGGAATTTCAACAGTTTTGTCGCGTGAATGGCATTCAGCATATCACCACCGCACCTTTTCACCCTCAGTCCAATGGTGAAGCAGAACGTTTCGTTCGAACATTCAAGTCTCACATGGAAAAGATGAAAGGTCAGCACTCCAGGCAGCAAGCTCTTCAAATTTTCCTGTCTACGTATCGGTGCATGCCACGTGACGGCCCGTCTCCTGCCGAGCTGCTACACGGCCGCCGTCACCGCACTCTCCTTCACCTGCTGCAGCCTTCCACGCACCGAGTCGGTTCGTATGGCGCTACGCGTTTTCAGGTTTCTACGCCGGTGCTGTACAGGGTGTTTGCTGGAAACAAGAAGACATGGTTGCCGGGCACCATTCAGCGCGTGCTTGGTCGCAATATGTTTATTGTACATTCTTCCACAGGGTCGGAGCTGCGGCGCCACGCAAACCAATTGCGCCTGCACAGGCCGCGCGATCCTGTCTCCGGTTTCTTGATTCCAGACCCAGTTCACCGCCAGGGAGCACAGCCACATCGTTCGTCCCCGGACTACGAGATCCCTATGGACGTCGACGTACATCCGACGCAGTCGTCGCCGCCGCTGTCGCCGCCGCAGACGACAGCGTCACCGAGAGGGACTCCGGGACCGTGCGGGCCCCCCCAGCCTGGGCCACGCACCTCAGAAGAAGATGACCTGCTCCCTCTGGGCGGGGGGGTGCGCCCTTCCCCAGGTTTCGGTGGGTTCCCTGGAGGATCGCAAGGCGGATGCCGGGGCGCGGACGGCGTCTCGATCCCAGCCTCAGCTACGACGCCCGTCCCACCAGTAACGCCCCCGCCCAGGCCCTCCTCCCAGTGCCGTCGCCGTGGCCCTCAGCCCTACGCCACGACGGCGCGGCGGTTTGGGGGGGAGGGGTGTGGTGTCGCACAAGTACAAAGTGCGCGCCACTTACTTTCGCCGCGCGCCGCCATGCACGCACGGCGCGGCGTTCTCACGACGACAGCCACGAGCGCCCTCTGCGACAACGCCGCTCGTGGCCACCACTGAAGGACATCGGCCACTTCGGACTGAGCTAGCAAACAGTTACGACCTTCGTAATCAGATAGGCACGATTGAAGACTTCGCTATTGTACAGGCACTAGGCAGGCCTCCAACAACTATGTATCAACATTCTGCAGTACTATGTAAAAGTTAAGTATTGTTACATTCTGTGCAATATATATCTTTCTAATTTACTCGAGTGTTTATAGTTTCTGGCTGCTCCCCTCCGTACCTGCACCAGCGTGTCGGTCTCGTTTCACTCGGCTACCGACACCTACGACGAGGCTGGGACACAAAAGCGGCGACGAAGTCGGGACACAAAAATTTCATTTTGTTTGTTTCATGTGTAACGACGGTGGTGCAGCAGTAGGCAGTGATTAGTTCTCCGCCGACGTCAGCGAGAAAAAGCTGGTCGCTATCGTTGATTAGCCGAAGGTCGGTGCCTTGAAATAGAAGACATGGCCTGCTGTTGCGGACTGTGATAGATTTTTTATTAACAATGAATATGAGGACAAATGTAAATAAAAATAGTTAGTCGTGACTTGTATTCCGTATTGAGAGGAAGTGTCTGTGCAATCATAATTTGTATGTACTGAATTGTGTGTGATTAATTACGTCAAATATATATTTAAAATAAAATTTTAAAAGAAGTTACTGATGAGAGTCTACGATTTCTAAAAAATTGAATCGAGATGTGTAAATGATTTTTTTCTGAAGTGCAGTTTGAATGTGATCTGAAAGACTTATACAAAAATTACGTGTCACTAAAGTTGCACGAAAGCTGACATGGTTTTATCGATCGCAGATGTATACGAGTTCTGTGAAACAAAAAAACTCTCGTGGAGTCCTCAACTAAAATTTTACTCAGGGTTTTACGAACTTAAAGAATCTGGCTGTAGAAAGCAATCCTGAAATATTTTAAAATATTCAAGACAAAAAAAATTTATTATGAATAATTTGGAAGCTAAAATTATTGTCAGGGATAATTATTGTCAGTTGGTACTAGATAACTTCGGGTACGAAATCACGGTCATTTAAAGAGTTGTTTATTAATGAAATCAGAGTTCATTAACCCTCCGTCGGGCGCAGTCGGCCTCACAGGCCAGCAAAACACTTTCTTGATTCCCTTGCTTAACAGTGGTGGCCCAGCGGCCCGCCTCTCCGTTTACTCTCGTAACTTTGGGAACCTCACACAGTGCCGATCCGCAGGCTGCCATCGATTTCCACGCGGATCACGGGGAGCTCCTTGGGCCTCACAGGCCGACTGCGCCCAATTATGTAATAGTTCTTAAGGTGAGATTTTTCAAGATATTTTTATTTTATTACTTCGTTTCAATCAAAATAAGTCTGCCCTCTGTGATTTTCACCGTTACCTTCGGAAAAAAGAAGACTTTGACAACCCCGGCCCTTCAGACTGAGTGCGCCTGATCGAGTTCTAATTTCAGTTTTCCTTTCTTTTCCTACGTTATCACATCCATATTTTCTGCTGAAATGTCCAGAAAAGTATGTTATGCCTCTAAGCCAATGATGTTGTGGAAATAATGCGCCTCCTCGAGGATGAAACTGCTGGAGATCCAGCCGCACTCGAAGATTTAGTCGATGAGAAAGACACCCACTCTCAGGATGAGGTAGAGGGCAAGGAGGACTCAGCAACTGAACAGGAAGTTTAGGGAACAGCTCGGGAATATTAAGAAGAGAATAAAATATGTGAGGAGTTTTTATTTTGGAAACGATAAGACGACGAAGTAGTCTAAATAGATACCTTCTACTATTCATAGTGTGACGAGTCACATCATTGTTACACAACATCCAGTGTAAAAGATATTGCTACAAATGACGCCACCAATTGCAAAACCTTGTGTCATCAACTTCTAACTGGACAATTTAGCCTGTATATGCTATGAATATATGTGGAATGTCGATTCGGCTGCAAACTCGACTGAAAAAATTTTTACCCCACAAGGAACGGGAAAGTTCTCCCACATTACCTCCCAAATGGCTGAAACGTCGACTATTCGTGGCTGAAACAAGAGTTAGGAGGATGAAGAATCACGAATGTTCAGCTTGTCATCAACCAATCTGCTTGAGCGACGTATACGTTCTGTGCCATACCTGTGTTTCAGCTGTTGTTTCGGGAGCTATAGCATCGGTTTTTGGCTACAAATGTGGCGAGAAAAGATGATTCCATGACAGAATAGACTGCCTAATTTCCTTTAAAAATAACTTCATTACTTTTATGGATGTCTGTTCGACCAATTTTTAATGTTCTTTTTCGGAAATTGGTAATTTTGGTCACTTTAGTTTAAGGTGTATTGTGTTCAATAAATACATTATTATGCTTTAACTTTGCTGTAATTCCTTCCTTTAGATCGTCTTCAAGACTAGCCAACACGCATTTTGAATTTGACTTAACATGGCGGAGCTAGTCCACAAAATATGTGAGTGACCTCTCAGGCCGGGTGCGCCTGATTTTGTTTCATCTGGAGGTGCGCCCGACGGAGGGTTAAAACTGGTACGACCACAATACGCTACCGTATTTATCCCAGTAAATTAAGAAAGTGGCTTTTCTGCAATAATGATCCTACATTTGGCACACTTCCGCGGACGTAAAATGTCTGATTTCGACGTAGTAGCATTGTCACTTGTCATTGCTATCGGCACCCTCATCCGTTCTGTATTCAGTGGAAGGAGAATGTAGGCAGCGTGTGGGGTGGGGAGAGTGTGAGGCGAATATTCTGGCGGAGACCCTCCTGGCGGCGCCTGGGGGCTGGCGTCTATTCTTAGCCGCGGGCCTCGGTGGTTCAACGCTCGCGCCTGACCCGCGGCACGTGCCGCTGACGTCACGCGGTGCTCGTCCCGACCTGGGCCGGGCTGCCTGTGGCGGGAACTGGGTCACCCGCTGCCCTGCATCCCAGCTGACGGCGCCGCGAGCCGCCACCCGCCGCGATCGGTCGGCCGGCCTCCCCTGGGGCATCGGGACGCGACTCACATCTCGGCTGGAGGCGATGGTGTTCCCGTCCATGTCCGCGTCGAACGAGAAATCCGCTCGAGTGCGAAACGTAACATGCGGATTGACAGTCGGCTGCGACGGATTTTTTCTTCCTATCTGATGTCTGTGGAACTGGGAATCACATGAAGTCAGTTCATCCTTTCATCTGGATTAAAGAAGCCGTGGCGGAATTGTGTTCAGTTTCGGAGTGAACACCTCCCTCTACTTACGACGTTCTACATAATTTCCTTTTTTCGCAAGTCATTATTGCCGTATTATAGGATTGGATTGGATATGGGACTGGGCACACAGGTTTCTCATTGTATTATCATAAATAGATTGTGACCTTGAAAACAACAGCGGGGCGCGGACCACGGAGGGGTCGCTCCGCGGGCAGAGGGTATTTAAATCGCCCGTTACCGGGCTAGAACGCAGTTCCCTACGAGCCGCCGTAGCGTGCGGATCTCCAAAAATGTTCAAATGTTTGTAAAACTTATGGGGCTTAACTATGGGGTCATCAGTCCCTAAACTGCATACCGCAGCATGGTGCATCAATACGCATGGCCATTCTGCCGCATTGCAAGTAGTATCACAACATTTCATTACCATAGTACTTAAGCTATATCTATGAAAATTTATATTAAGAGGGAGAAACAACTGGTGCAGACCAACCAGCCTACGTATGCAAAAGCAGCGGGCGTTAAGCTAGTTTGTTTCTAAAAGACACTGAACGTTGTTCATTTTTCTATGTTAATAAACACCAAAAACATATATGCACTAAAACACAATAAGTAACTGATTACACTGTTATGTGACGAATGAAATGGATCCGTTCCGATGAAGAGACAAGCTACCTTCAGGTCACGTGACACTGTCAGCAGCACCCTCTCAAAATGTTCAAATGTTTGTAAAGTCTATGGGACTTAACTACGGGGTCATCAGTCCCTAAACTTACAAACTACTTATGAGCTACTTACTAACTAGGACGGTACAAATATCCATGCCCGAGGGGGGATTCGAACCCCCGACCATAGTGGCCGTGCAGACCGTGACTGGAGCGCCTTAGTCTCCTCGGCCACCGCGGCCGGCAGCACCCTCTCCTAACCTTACGCATGCGCTAAGGCTGCTCTCCAAATGCTTTCCCCCATATCTTTTAAACAGTTAAATATTTCTTACGACGATAACTATAAATGTCTTTTACCCTCAAAATTGCGACACATTTTCTGTAATGTCCATAGAAATGTGGCAAGTAACAATACAAAAGTCATTGTTGTTCCCGTATCTGTTAAAAAGAAGATTGGGTTTAAAAAAATTGCTAGCAGTCGGTATCGAACCTACTACCTTCGACGCCGCATCACAATTCCGCTAACCACACGGCTATTCTTGCGAGGTTGAGAGTAATGACTTCTTATTATTCATGATTGGATCTTCTGAAGGCTTTTACAGTTGATACGTGTTTTTTTATGAATCTTCAATACGCCGAAAACAAATATGAAGGGCAGATGCTGTCTTAATGGAGGATTTGCCGATGCGCAAGGCGAAGTGTGCGATAGCTCAATTGTCTTTGCTTAGTGACCATTCGTGTGTAACCGTCAAAGCTCGAGAAGTTAGGAGCTGGCGTGTCTACCAGCTCCAACGCCAATGTAAAAAGTGGCGTCCTCTCCCTGCCTCCAGGGGGTTCGGAAGATAATTTGAACCTCAGCCGTGCATGCGCATTACAACGCTGCGGCCACTGCCGCGTATATTATGCGGCCGCGCTACGACTATAGTTTACGTGCTGTCTCCGCCACGTAAAACGTTTCTCATGTGATAAAAATACTTTGTTGTGTATATAAAATGATCTGATAGAAGAACGAAACGAGAATGATATTTTAAAAACTCTTTTTCCTTTTTTTATTTATTTACTTTATTTCATGGCGCGCTTTTTTCCGGGAGGGGGGGGTCCATTGAACCAGTGAACACTTTGGACCCGCCGCCACTGGAAACAAGCAATTTTTAAACACTCTACATAATGTTTTGTTCATAACCCTATTGCACCAAACTAATGTGTTCATCAGTTCCTACATTTACAAACTACTTTAAATAATAATTACTGTGCTTCACGCAGCATTTGTCAACAATAAAATATATATGTCAATACGACATGTTTCGGGACGACAATATCCCATTATCAAGTTCTGTGAAACAAAGAAGCGTAGAATAATAAGGGCACTATATACAAACGACTGTACTAAAAATATTCCAATGAAACTTAAAAGCTGTGCGTGCGTTGTGGATGTTGAACCTATCGTTAAATCAGACAGCAAAATGTTCATTAACACAGCAAGTTGGTTTAATTATGGCCCTGATATTGATGTATATACTATTAAATAAGAAACAGTGCATTAAACTGATTATGTGCGCAACGGATATTTTAAACAAAGCAAGAACTGTGACAAGTCACCTTTTGAAACAGACACTGACTATACTCAAAACTTTTGACTGCGAGAAATATATTAAAAAAACCACAAATCACTTTCTCAATGCTTGACTGTGAGAATTTTATGCAGATCAGTTTCTAGTTATTGAAATTTAGTATCATAGTCAATTAACTATCATTTACTATGGCACCAACAACGAAATCTGTTCAACAATATTATTAAAATCAATACTGCACTTTAAATCCACTGATAACTGATTATCAAATGAAGGAAGTAGGTTAATTTTCTAACTACGTAAATAAAACAGGAAAGAAAGGTCAAGTTACTTATTATTAATAATCAGCATTACATTACCTACATAATACAACTTCTGACTTGCTGGCAAAGCAGCCTCTGCTCTACATCGGAGCCATACACACAACTCAACCGCTCTCTAAGCGAGCTGAACCACTAGTGCTACTCTCTCTCTGTGCGAGCTACAATGCTATGCAATACATGATCTTTGCCAAAGATGAAACTTCACACATATCGATACATACAGTAGAAGCGATATTATACATTTCCTTGCTAGCAAGTTACTCGATACAAAACAGGAGGCACAATATTAGACATTTTCTTACAAAACTAATTTTTTATGGGCACGTTTCAAACTAACCTCCTACTTACCATAAAAGTTATCTGCTGCTAGGAAGCATCGTTAAACACAATAGCTGTGTATGTACATTGTCAAAAATAAAGCATTGCGCAGTACCACATGTTTCTCAGATGGCAGCAAGTTGTGCACTAACGGACAGCCGATGCAACTTCAAAGATTGTCCATATGCTTAATCGCTGTCATTGGTGGCCAAAGATATTCTAATCAAGATACCTAACATTTATTCATAAAATCAGTCACTAAATTAAGGGTTTTGTAACGGAACTACGCTCTGAATTTATCAGTGAAGTTAACAGCAAGAAGTCGATATTTCATACATGCACACAGATCATTGTTTCTCAAGGAGGAGGTTGCTAAAATATGCTCATATCTTTGGCCACCAATGACAGCGGTTAAGCATACTGACAATTTTTGAAGTTGTATCAGCTGTCCGTTAGTACACAACTTGCTGCCATCGGAGAAACATGTGGTACTGCGCAATGCTTGATTTTTGACAATGTACATACACAGCTATTGTGTTTAACGATACTTCCTAGCAGCAGGTAAGTTTTATGGTAGGTAGGAGGTTAGTTTCATTGGAATATTTGTGGTACAGTCGTTTGTATATAGTGCCCTTTTTATTCTACGTTTCCTTGTTTTACAGAACTTGATAATATCGTCCCGAAACGTGTCGTGTTGACATATATATATATTTTATTATTGACAAATGGTGAGTGAAGTACAGTAATAATTGTGAAACAGTTGTGTGATGGCGTCTAAGCAGATGATACTTAAAGTAAGTTACACTAAGGACAACATAGACACCCATGCCCGAGCGGGAGTGGCCGCATAATCCGTAGCGTGATGGTTTAGAGCACGGCCTCACACCTTCGCGACAGTCTCCATAAGAAACCACAAGTTTGTACTTATTTATGTAAATGGTCTGTATATAATATTAGGCAAAGAAGACATCCATAAAACGTTGTATGCAGTTACTGCATTCCTCTTTCCGTATTTGTAAAGGCTTCTGAAAATGACGGCTAGACTGTTGAAACTTGTTATGAAATTATAAAAAATTACAAAAAGAGATCATTGCTAACGTTTGTTACTTTAGTATTACAGAATTAAAATAGCTGGCATCCCTAAAAACTACATTGTATTATCAGTTCATATCAGAGCCCACACGTCTACAATGTTTGTAAATCTATCGGACTAAACAGCGTGGTCATCAGTCGGTAGCTTACAAACTACTTGAACTAAGGTAAACTAACCTAAGGGCAACACTCACACACACACACACACACACACACACACACACACACACACACACACACCCATGCCCCGGGGAGGACTCGAACCTCCGACGGCGAGCAACCGCGCGCTCTGCAGCGAGGCGCCTTAGACCGCTCGGCTACGCCACCGCGGCGCACAACGTCTCCTAAGATATACAGTCTCACTTCAACTCAACGGATTTGCGACCTAATCGTCATCCATCTGCGCTGGAACAATATCTGAGAGGACGAGGTTAGTGAACATTTTATAAAAGAACCTATGCCTTCTATTCTGACGTGACTGAAGACAACTACGCCCCACACGTGTTCCGCATTGCAAGTCCAATTGCGACAAGTGCAGGCATGTCGTGTTAACACGACCGAGGGAAAAGGAAAAAAAGGGAAAGGAAGTGTTATTTAAGGCAGAAACTGTAAAATTTTAAAAGTGTCGACGTCACATATCTATGGCGTACTAGTTGCTATGAATTTCGTTTCACCAAGAACCCCATTCCTGATTCTGTAAACCCAGTAAAGTCGTACCATGTCACAAGGGCCAGAACACTTCGAAGTTAGTTTGAAGAACATTCTGGACAGTTTCAGCGAATGATTTGAGCATTCAGCTGGCTGAATCCCATCGAACACATATGGGACATAACGGACAGGTCAGTTTGTGCAAAAAATATTGCAGAGCCAAGACTTTCGCATTTATGGGCGGTTATAGAGGCAGCGAGGCTCAATATCCCTGTGAGGTCTTCCAACCACTTGTTGAGCTCTTAGCCGAGTTAAAGCCGGTCAGTCATGATATTAAGAGCTATCCCGTGACGGAGTTACATCAGTGCATTGCACTTAACAGGGTATATTCGCAAAGTGTCTTACCGACACTGAATTAGTATTAAGTACAATGGAATCAATAATCACTACACTAATAATTACTACACCAATTTCAGCTTCCCATGCGTAAATATTCATATACGTCAGCCTTATAAATAGTAGTGTAATAACGAATAGCACAGGAGATAATGATTGTTATCGTCATCTGACCAACAAATATCTACATTTAATTTTTTAATACACAAGTCAATGACAAAACTAAAACGTAGCTACAAAATTTGATCATCATTTGTAATAGTAACAATTGAGAGCTCGGTCAACTCGGCCATCCTTTCTTGCTGCAGCTCTGATATGAAATGAAAGGGAAATAAAGTAACGGAATTTTTGCGAACATAGACTTACCGAATTATAGCAGGAATCAAATCAGTATGATCCCTGCTGTGCGTTATTGTGACTGTCTGGAATAAAAGGAAAGTCACAATAAAAATACAATGTTTATAAACCTAACGGACCAAACTGTTGACGTCATCGGTACCAAGCTTCACACTCTGCTTAACAATTCCTTGTAAAGCCAGTGAATTAACTTAATTTCGTTTTTGCCCGTCTTCTGTACGACTTTTACTGCCTCTGGAACATTCTGCGTATAATTGCCTTTATGGGAAGCATTCTTTCCTAAATTCTGTCCATCTAACACACTCTTAGTCCATCCATCTACTTCCTCCCCCTCTATCAGTTAATGTCCCCTTCCTTCTGTCTAGCGTCTGTCTATCCGTTTCCTCTTTCCGTCGTCGTAGCTATACAAAATCATAGCATCAAGTTACTCTTACAGAAAAGTAAACGAAATAATGAACACAAATAAACAACGTTATTTAAAGTCATCGTCAGTACATTGTTTTAATTTCCAGTTCTGACAATTTCTCCAAGGTAGCAGTTATGATCT
Organism: Locusta migratoria; assembly: GCA_026315105.1. Lineage (NCBI taxonomy): Eukaryota > Metazoa > Arthropoda > Insecta > Orthoptera > Acrididae > Locusta > Locusta migratoria. The sequence continues at coordinate 195,924,637 of CM048744.1, read as the reverse complement.
CGGAGGTACAATAACGGGAGATAGCGCTCCAGACTTCCACTATTCATTGTTTTGAAACCAGCGCCACCATGTTAGCCTGGTCAAAACATTAGCACCCTAATGTTTACGTTTGCACTTTGTTCGTAATTTCAATTGTGTGCACGCATATGTTTTACATGAGAATTTTACGGTGCTTTTATAATTAATACAGCGTCAGGAAAGTATTTTCAGGTGGTATTCTGTTCTGAAATGAGTAACTGATTCTATGCACTAATACGACACATTTCCCCCTTGTTAGTGTAACTGCAGCTGTTGCGACTTTCCGTACTCGGGAAAGTAAGAAAAAGATGAAATGTTGGCAGAATTAATAATCTCGCGTAATTTCTGTACCCCAGTTACAAGGGTGTCTTACCTTGCAGCATCAGACCTCTTTTCTTCTATCAGGGATCTTAGTTCGTCATTTAATGGATAAAATGATGGCAACAGAGGAAGACTGCAGACCAGAAGTCGTAAAGTACTTCGCAGCGTTAGTGAACTGACAAAAAATGTGGAGAAAAATGGAAGTAAAGTTGAATGTTCACGCATAGCTTTCTTCAGTATCACTCAATGAAAGTGTTTAAAAGTGCAGTTGAAAGAGCTCGATCCGCTGAGTGTTATTAGGTCAAAAGGAACTGCATACCTTAATTATAACTGAAGATATCGTAAGACAAACCGATTAAAATATTCATTGCAAGGACAGAAGGATACCGCGTTTGAATAAAAATAAAAGATGGAGATACATACGTTAATTCTGATACTTGATGACAAATCTGCGAATGAATACCTTTCTTTTAAAGAACAAATGAAGGAAATCGGTCGGATAGAACAGCCTGAGAGACTGTAGTTTACAGCAAGGACATCCCCATGAGAAATATACAGAAGGAAATCGCGTTTGAGTATAGAAAAACAAAGGCGAGGGGTATGTAAATTCTGAAACTTGATGACAAATCTGTTGATGAATATCTTTCGTTTAAAGCAAAAATGAAGGATATCGTCCGGGTAGTTTGGTGTGGCTGACTGACTTTAATTTTCGTAGATTGTTTTGATATAAAAGATGGTGACACATTGAAAGGTGAGATGCACTGTTATACTTGATAATTCGGATAAACCCATACAATATGTAACTTAAGTGGCACTGAAAACGTCTTGCTGCAGGACAAGACAAAAATGATAACAAATATTTAAGAAAATTACGATTGTATTAACTCGTCCAGCTATTAAGGATAGAGAGTGTACGCAGAGAGATTATGTTTTTTCTTTATTATAATATCAAACAATACAACCCATTGCCTAAGACTAAAATTGGCAATAGTATAATACATAAATTTCTTACGGCTAAATGGTGACATTACATTTCATTACATTACATGTTCCTGCAGAAACCACTGGACATGTTGCTGGTTGTTGATGTTTGTACTGGTTGATGTGTATGATATATTGTGTTTTATGCTACTGCTGTGGTGTTACATGTTTGCCAGCATTACAAACCTGCTTGTGGTGGCCAGCTCACCGAGCGAATCCCAGTGAGCATGCCCCTGGCACTCGCCGGCCAATTTCTTTTGTCACCACAGCCCCCCCCCCCCCCGGCAAAATTTTTCCCCTGTGTGTCTTATTCTACTATTTAAGAAAAAACTACATCTAACTTACGTCTATGGTATAATTCGGTGTTTGCCACATCTAACCCCCGAATCCAGGGGATGGCGGATTCTTCCATTGCTGGAGACCAGTCCATCCCCCGGCAGCATGGCAGATGTGGCTGTCTCAATCGGGTATTGGGTCAGATCCGGTTATTGATTCAGGATGAAGTCCCGAAGCACTTTGCGTGAGACATTATTGGCGATTTCGTCGAGTACTCGGAACGTGTCTGAGATCCGCAGCCACGTCGTCATACGTAGGACATTCATAAATGATGTGTTCTGGCGTGCCTATCTCGGCACCACAGGCACAAGCTGGCATGGCCTGTCTCCTAAACTGACATAAATATGTAGGATAGGGGCCATGCCCGGTGAGGAAGTGCAGCATCTCCCTAGATGGTTTGAAATGTTTCATACCCAATCTTTCCTGGATATCTGGCAGGAGAGCATGAGTTCTCCTTCCAGATTCCTCTTCGTCCCAAGATTGCTGCCAAAGTTGGAGCCCTTTCTGTCTGATCTCTGTTTTACTTAGAACTGGTTCCCCCATAATTTTCTCTACGTTCCCTCCGTTCTCTTTCTTGGCCCAGGACCAAGCTCGCTGCTCCCTTATCTTGATGTCAAGGGGGCATAGCCCCATCAACACCAACAGGGCCCCGCCGGGAGTGGTCCTGTAGGCTCCAACTGAATGCAGGAGGATGTTGCGCTGCACCCTTCTCACGGCCATGGCAGGCGTCACACTCGTGAGCCTGTGGGCCCATACCGGAGATCCGTAGCCCACGATGGACGTCAGTATGCTGTTGTGATACAGCTGTATGATATCGGGAGGGAGGTGAAACCTCCGGTGCCCGATCCCAGCCAAACGGTGTAGTGCTACCAGCCATCTCTCAGCAACCGCGTGGGCGGCGAAATTCCAGCGCTCGTCTATGATTACGCCAAGGTATCTAGCTTGAGTTCGTCTTATGACAGGTGTACCGTTTATCCTGACTGTTGGATTTCTAGCCAATTGGCCCTATAGCAGCAGGTACACTGACTTCTGCGGTGCAATCTGTAATTTCGTCCTAGTGCACCAAGCAGTAAGCACCTGCAGTGATCTTTCGATCTTGGGCTCGATTTCACGACTTCGGCCCCCAACCATGATGAGGAGCCCTGGAGACACCCTTTGGTAATCATTTTGTTGACTCTCCCGCTAGGAGATGATAGCCAGACTTCCCTTCCAGCACAATAGCTCCTGAGACACCCATATAGCGACCCTGGACACTCTATCTCCCGAAGATAGGAGAAGAGAGAAGGCCGCCACAGGTTGTCAAAGGCGCCACTGATGTCCACCATGATAACCATGACGTATTTGTACGGCGCAGAGGAGCAGACCTCGGCCGCCAGGGTAATCGCGTCAGACGCCGATTTCCCCTGACGAAAACCGAATTGCCTGCTGCTCGCACCAGACAGCATACGATGTGCGGACAGCCTGTCAGCCACCAGCCTCTCAAATAACTTCCCCATGGTGTCAAGGAGACAGATGGGGCGATAGGACTTGGCCAAGGCCGGGTCCTTATCAGCCCCTTTCTTTATCACCACCACACTGGCCTTTTTCCATGGTTTTGGAAACCTGCCAGTGCGCAGGCATCCATTAAAGAGTACAGTCATTTGAGAGACCAACAGGGGCGCAAGGAGTTGCACTACCTCTGCTGGGATGCCATCTGGCCCAGGAGCTTTCCCTTTCTTGAGGGCTTGTATCTGCGTAGCCACCTCCTGTTCTGAGGAGGGGTAAACAGGAGTGTTGTTGATGTATTCCTGAGCGTCCCTTTCTCTGATTTGTCTTTGCTCATCTGTGTCCGTGTTGGCGTCATCGTCAGGAAGGAGGGTCCGGAGAAGGACCCCGGCAGTTTCCTGCAAGGACTCCGTCATCCGCTCCCCATCCCTGAGAGTCGATAACACCAACGGAGCGCGTATCTTTTCTCGGACAAGCTTCTAGGGGACGCAGAGAGATTATTGATCTTTCAGTTACGATTGTGGCAGCACAAGTGTTACAGCAAAAGCTTGTGTACCCTGATCGCGCCTAGCTTTCGTTAAGCAGATCGTTGCATTTCTATAAACTCGCAGCCGTTCCCAGTCACTCTACTTATACCTGCTCCTTATAACGTGCGTGCCTCCTGTAGTAAGCCAGCGCCAAGATCTACTTCAATGGTGGCAACTTCCGCACAAGGGTCGTTCGTCGACAGATATCTTCCAAGACTAACGGGAAACTAGGAATGAGGAGGCCTCTCTTGTTGGTCTTCTTACCCCGTGCGTTGAACCGCAGTATGCCTCCGCCGACAAAATTAGGGACTTGTACCAAACTTCTCCAGAGGACGCCTTAACACTGGTTACGGTATGTACGGCCTGATTTCACATTTCCTAGGTTGATGTCCTGTAGTCGCGCCAACAGTTGAAATTAGTCTTGTGTAGTTCGCGAACGAACTAGTTCGGAAAAGCGCTCCCACAGGCGAACTACGCGAACTAGTTCACAGATCCCTTGCCTCTTAGTTCGTCCGCTCCTTTTCCGAAGACAGATGGTTAACAGCGAGAGGACGCGAGAGCGCGCAGAATCGCGTGATTCCCTTCTGCCAGTTGCCGTCATTTTGTGCTGAGATGCAGCTCAGCTGTAGTTTTAGTAGCGGTAGCAAAAGCCAAAACGAGCGGACGAACTAAAAAGAGCGACCTACTTCGCGACCGAGCTGCGAACTAAAAGGAGAGCGACCGGTCGCGAAGTAAAATATGCGCGATAGGTCGCGAACTAAAATATTCGTGATAGGTCGCGAACTAAAAGATGCGCGATAGATCGCGAACTAAAAGATGCGCGATAGGTCTTGAACTAAAAGATGCGTGATAGGTCGCGAACAGAATTAAAAATTAAGTGTTTGCCATCTACTGATGAGAGCCATATCGAGGTTAGCGTCTGCCTGCTGGATTACATAGTTCAGTGCTATAAAATTTCTGCTTCGAAGTATTCTGCACTCTGCAATATCTGACTAATAAATTCGATAATCCCAAGATATAGAGATAACTCTAAACTTAAACGCGAGAAATTATCCACAAACTGTTTCTTTTGGTTTGCGTGATATCGTTAGCGGCTCAAGCAGCAAGCGCATGAAGCAGCTAGGTGGGGGATCTCCCTCCACCAGCATGCACAGACCACGCCGCTCAGCCGTCACTGGGAGCGGACGAACTAAAAGAACGAACTGGTTCGCAGCTCCCAATCGCGAACTATTATGCGCAAGTCTAGTCGAAAGACGTGTCCAAGGGTTCAGAATAACGGTTTTAGCGTATTACGAATGTATAAATTATCTACGATCCGTAAAAAAACGCTGCCTGCACAACATGACAGTGCTCTGGTTAGGAAAGCGTACTGTGACATCAGATTGCGGGGGAGAGGGGGGAATTAGTTTCATTTGGTTTAATTGCCAATTAACTTTATCAAGTTTCACAATTTTAATCGGGGCGCATCTTTTGACGTATCAATCACATCGTAATTTTGTGTACTGTTCCAATCCATAATCAGAAATATAAACCTAACTATTTAACTGATGCACACTCCCTTTAATTAATCGGTAGTATTACCGAGAGGCTGGGTTTGTCTGTACAGGAAACGCATTTTTAATACCTATGTACCTACATCTGTCTACGTGTAGCTGTCGTTGTAACACCACATCGCGGCCATAGCATTAGAATCACCATATTCCAACATTTTTCATCGTTAAGTAATTTTATTTATTTGTTTAGAGGCAGAAAATTCTCATTGTTTTCAAAATTTTTAGTGAATTCAAATTAGATCAGAGTAATTCAGAGTAACAGTATCCAGGGAATACGTAGGTCAAAACATCTCGTATATCAAAGATCATTTGTCAGGTTGCTATTATAAATAGTACCCGCAGTTGGATTACTCTCTCTCTACGTTCCTTGCTCTCTGTTAGTAAATCTATCAATAATGCCTTTGACATATTTGAGACGTAAATCTCTCTCTGGGATCGTTTATTTGTATTAATTGATATTTATATCTCCGTGATTAGTTTCAAAGTAACACACGCGGTTTATTTCCAAGATCGGAAGGAACCCGAGAAAAAGTATTTATTTATTAATATAAACTTTCATATCGTGATTATACGCGAATGCGTACATTATCTTTGGACTTCGATCGGGATAGGAAGAATTAGAAACTTCTGGCTCCAGTAATAAACTGATTGATATTCGTGATTTTGGAATTTGAATTTATTGTCAAGTTTAATGAAATAATTTTTAAAAACGTATCTGGAAGAGTTAAAGTTCGTAAGCAATGTAATAGGATCCAGAGACCTTAATAAATGAGACTTTGACGAAAATAATCACGCCTTGTGAACTCATAAAGTGATTTTATTGTAAATATTAAATTCGAAATAGAGAATCAATTATTGGAAAATGGCAGTAGTGAGGAACCTGCAGCAAAGTTTGTATGTAATTTCAGACGTTTATGGAGCGATTTATAACTGATCTCCCCCCCTCTCCCCCTCCCTCTCCCCCCACAAAAAGATGAAACGAAAAGACGTCTACCGCTCACAACAGTTTCGCTGTAGATGCCCTAAAACTGTCGCATAAGGCATGAACTTGTATCAAATAAAGTTAGCATTACAGATTTGCATGTTACTATTTATTTTTGTCTTTTGTCTATAGCATCCAAAATTAAGCAATCTGTTTTCTTAATTTCTATCTATAGGAAAGCGAAAGGACAGTCACTCACCGACTAAACACGAAATCTCGAAAACTACTTCACTTATGAAGCTGAATTTTGGCAGGAATTTGTAGGTAGAAAACGTCAGCTAAGAAACGTATTTTGTGATAAGTGCTTGGCGGAGCAGACGTCTCCTACAGACTCACGAAATCTACAATTTTATTCCGATCTTCACGAAATTTCGCACGCTTGACCTTCGAAACAAGAGGAAGGTCACCGTCTACCTTGAGTTTCATACCGTGCATGGGGGAGCGTACTTTGCAACCTAAAACCGGATCCCTAAATACCTTGGGTCGCGTCATAACTAGAGAACGGCTCGACCGATTACACAAATCCTTTTTTGTTGTGTTCGTTATTCTTAGAACAAGGGTTGTATGAAATAAAACTTGAATATTTGAGAACAAAAAAGTGCTTTCTTCAATGTGACCCTGCTTTTCTATTGCACATAACGCTATAGTTTTGTTCAGATATTGATGAAATTTTGCACACTCTACCTTAAAAAACAAGAGGAATGTCACTGTCTGTATAAACTTTCATGCGGTGCATGGTGGAGGGACCTTACCTTACGGAGTTTTACAAAATGCAGTCTTTATGAAGTTTTGCACACATGACCTTTAAGCCAAGAGGAAGGTCACTGGGTACATAAATGTTTGTATGGTACATGACAGAGAGTACCTTGCAGAAAACTTTGCCGAGAGAGGGAAAGGTGGAAACGAACAGAGAGATGGTAGAGAAAAAGGCGGATGCAGAGAGAGGGGGGAAGGGGATGTGGACTACCAGATTGTAGTATAAACAAACACCCGGGCAACGTCGGGTTTACAGCTAGTATATTATAAAAAAAAGTAAGTGAAATTTGGAGGCTCCCCCAGGACGAGAAGTATGGGTCAGCCTAAAAAATAGCTTTCGAGAACACTTGCTTTGGAGATATTTGGAGACCTTCAATACGCCATTGTTTTCCACTCTGATTTAAGATATCTTTCTACATTAAGTGCTTCGATTCCTCTTACATCATTCTACATATTTTCAGAGACCAGGCTCTTTATGTAAAAACACAGTGAAGTTAGTTCCCAAACTCATTCCCAGTACAAATATTAACACATTTTCTTAGTAACCATCACATATTATTGTGTGAACATTTCTGATTATAAGAATTCAATATGAATTACCTGGATGTAAGTGTGTGCTTACTATTTCCAATATTAAAATGTTGAAAATGTATAAACAGAAGAGCAAGCCATGGAAACTTTAACAATTCAGCTAAAAAGAAATATAAAGTGTTTTTATTGAAGTCTGTGTACTCTTTTCTCAAACAGTTCGACAAACTCTTGTCATTGCTAAGAATATTTCTGGCTCCTGTAACGCATCTAACAAAAAGTATTCCTACAGATTATTCAATATTGTAACCAGGTAACACTATTAAAATTAATAAACATATGGCAATGTGACCTGCTTTTTATTAAACTTTTAAATGACATTTCTGTTGTTCTGCAGTGACTTCAAAAATTACTTCTCATTGGACACAAATATTTTTTTCATTAGCATAGAACAATACCAATTAGAATACATGTAAGTTAGAGGACTCACCAATAATCCAACTTTCACATTTCAGTCTTGCAATACACTGTAACAAGAGTTTATAAATTATTTTATTTTTATTTCAACGAGGGCTTCTGTTACAAGCTTTAATCAACCGACCTAGAAAACTTGTGTAGCATGGTAATCAACTAAAAAGTCTCTCTTTCATTCCAAAATAAAACGAGCCACGACAGCTCTGGAAAATGAAATTGAGAACGCATACTTTGTATTCGACTGCTGCGTTCCATCCATTTCTTTGATTGCAGTTTCGTTTCTGCTGTGGTGTGCATGCCTCTCAGTCACAGTAATAAATCACTCAAAAAATTAGTTTTGCTAATTTTTAGAAATACTTTTGGGAATTTAAATTGTCAATGCCACAGACTAAACAAAGGGAAGTGTCGTCTTGTACATAGGTTTCCTCCTTTCAATGTTTCATATGCAGTTCCTGTATTTTGCTTCCTGGTATAAACATGTCACATGATGCTGCACACAACCTATCATTCACAAATTATTCTGAATTATATTTAAATTTATTGATATATTAATCTTAACAAAAAAACACTTGCAAGGAATCAACAATAATTTACTGGTAATTATAAGATGTTTACTTCCAAATTCAAATGTTTGTATAGCTTATGGGACTTAACTACGGAGTTATCAGTCCCTAAACTTACAAACTACTTACGAACTAGCTAACACTAAGGACGGTACAAATATCCATACCCAAGGGGTATTCGAACCCCCGACCGTAGTGGCCGTGTAGACCATGACTGGAGCGCCTCAATCCGTCGGCCACCGCGGCCGGCGTTTACTTCCAAGATTTTAATGCTACACACTACACTGGACAAGATGGAATGATGCAGACTCTCATAAAAAGGATCTTTTTTTTTTTTTTTTTTTTTTTTGGGAGAAAATTTTCTAAATATTCGAAAGTTTTCTATATTTGTCGATTCTTTTTACAAATTTTGTAATTACAGCGATTAGCACTTGTATCGTGTTTTTACTTTTGCCCATCGGTTACTTGCATGATATTGTATTTCGATTAGTGTTCTGTTCACTAGGCAACGATTTACTTTAGTTGGATTAGGCTTGGCTGTCTCTTACCACACTACTTCCCTTATTTGAGCCAATCTAACTACTACTCTTACTACAGATAAGCTGCTTCAAAATCTAATCGCGTCGAATTATTTTCCTTCGCCCCATGTATTAACCAGTAATTCATCAAATACATATCGGGCCAACGAAAAACATTTTGCACGTTCCATTACTTATTATAGTAGTAGTGTGCTTATAATGTCAAACACTGTACAATAAGGTCACCACAATACAGGTAATAAACTGACTTCTACCTGAGAAGCAACCTCATAGTAGGGCATAAAAAATCTTAGAATAACAAGATATAGATACAATGAGGAAAGCGAATCTCTTATTATTGTGACACTTTGATTGAGAAACAAATAAAAAATAGGCAGATCTGAAAGTGATTTCTAGTCTCTCTCTGGAAGCAGACGCTTCATGTACAGCTTCAAGTTGAGTACGCTAAAAGTAGTAGTAACTATGCAAGAAAAGAAACTCAGTTCATGGAAGCTGAAGGAGAATGATAAAGTTCCCCGTCAACTTCAGGACTGTACGTCCAAATAACAGTAAATAAGGAATGGAAAGAGTAAAAAATAAACGAAGAAGTCATAATTAAGAGAGACCATGGGCGAATAGAGGGCGTAAGAAAATGGAAGAGAACAAGAACTGCTGTCCTTAACAAGAAAAACAAGTTTAGAAAATACCCTAATGACTGGACGACCATGACGAGAAACTATACGGACTTATAAAGAAACAACCTGGCAAATGTTACCCAACAAGCGACGTTGCTGAGCAAGTGTAGCGATGAGTTAAAAAAGATTTCAGTTGCGGAGAGGAAACGCTACCTGACATAATGAAAATAAAGAAAAAGAGATAAATAATATTCCAAAAATGAAAATTTCATCCCTGATGATAAAATTAAATAAACATCGACAAATTATTAAATATGAGTTATATGTAATCCATACAAAAAAAAGGTACTGCCTCACTTCCAATCACCCCTGACAGTGACGCTACCGTAGAACTGTTCCTCAAAGTACTGAGGTATATCACGCACCAGTTGTCAAAGGTTCCGGGTTCAAATCTCTGGCACATGGTTTTAATTTGCCAGGATGTTTCATCTTCCTAAAAGTTTGTGTCAGTATGACGTGTTTCGAAACTACCACATCCAACTTTTAAATACTTAAAATATTAATCTGACATTGGGCAACATTATGAATAAAATACACACAGCAAAGTGCTTTTTCCCCATAAACACCTCCTCTAAAGGAAATACTGCTGCTATGCGGCACAGTTGTGGCTGAGTATGCATCATGGTAGCAGTATCTTTCCTTTTAATTGAGGTTTTTATGATGAGAAAGCACACATTCTGATTGTATCTTATTTATGAAATTGCCTAGTGGCAGATTAGGCCTACTTTTTAATTATCTGAAAATGAGATAAGCTACCGGTGAAACATGTCGTACGAAGAAAACCTTTTAGGAAATTGACTACTGGTACGTGTTTTACCTCCAAACTAATATGGAATGATGTGTAATATGACTGGAAAAATACCAAAGTGGTTATAGCAGATGGGTTGGTGAAATAACTTGGTTGATAAAATAATTCGATAAATAAGTAAATCTATGGGGATTACTGGAAAATAATGAATCTACGGATTCTTTCTTATGATACACAATAGATACCTGTTGACGAAAAGTATGTATTCAGGAAGAGGAGTGCGACACAATAGGATTGACGAAAAACAACCATGAACAACTCATTTGTTGAAGTATCTTCGTGGTATTATTTTTGATACTGGTTCTGTAGGCAAGCGAAGCATTCCTAAAGAATTCAGTAAGTGGAGATTACATCATAGCATGGTCGGAAAAATTCTGAGTGATAGAGTTTGGAATGTGGAAATCTGTAACCAGACTCAAGCTGTAAAAGTACAAGACAGAATAATCTCATAGCGGCTGACATGGTATGGATATATGTGTCACATGAACGGTAACAGGTTACCAAAACAAATGTGCAGTCTAAAACACAGACAAAATACCAGGAGGACGACTAAGACTCAGGAACAGTTTGTGAAATCTAACATCGAGGATACACATTGGCAACATTGAAGAAATATCCTGGGACCAGTAATGATGAAGAAGGCTCTTTCGCTGACTTATCGACTGAGATACATTGTTATTGGATATGATTATGAACCATTTTGATACAGTTTCACTTTTTCATGTGGAATTTTGTTATAATTTCGGTGTAACAGAGCAATGTTTAGTGTACCACGAATTAATTTCATTAAGTGGCATTTTGTTAAAGTTTCACTGTAATGTGGGTCAGTTTGTTATACGTTTTTGGAACTTGTATTGGATGAAGTGTTCTGTATTGTCACTATCCATAACAATAGGTTAGCATTGTCAGTCCACTGTAATTACTAGTTGTGAAACACAGGAATCATAAACGAGTCACATCTCATTCAACTGATTACTGATCAAATGTATTGAATTTTGTGACATATACTTAATTCACATTATACATTCCATATGTGATCTACCTCTTAAAAATGCAGTGTAGATATAGTAATATCAAATCCCTTGCAACCATGAATAACTATGGCCGATGATTGATGTATATCAGGGTCTACCTATAGTTGATCGAATTTCACAAATTAGTTCTTTTGCAAAATTTCCGTAAATTTGGATCCATAACCAATCCACAATTCAACAATCTCAACCTTTACTGGCAAAAGAATTCCTGCACAAGTGCGTTTATAATTATTTGTAGTATAAGGCTCAAATCGTGCATCAGCCGTTTTCACAGCACTCATGCTAACATCCTAGCCATCGGATTAACGTGGGACACTACTAGACGGTAGCACTGCATCCACAATTTAGAGTAAATACCCACCCATGCGAGATACTTTTAGGAATCTGGAAGAATTCTTTTTAATGGCACTTTAAAAACTTAATCAATTTGCTCGCAATCGTAAATTAACGTGTGTAGTGCAATGGGACTCTTCACAATGCTGGTTAGCAAAAGACTTGCCTGACAAACGGCCTTTGGGAGGAATCATACCTACACTTGTTGCTGATGATTTACAAATCTTGTTGGGTGATTGATGAGTATACCATGCTTGTAGAGATGCACCCATCAGATTAATAAAGTATCATAAGGGTTCATCAGAAACGATGTAAAAGTCTCATTGAAACAAACTATATCTATGACCTCAATTGCTGCATTACAATTTTACCCAAATACCATGTGTATTGTGCTGGAATTTATTTCTGTTACAAACTTCTGACACCTGTCCTTGTTAATCTATTATGTAGCAAGGTAAGACTTAGTTCAGTCAAAATGGTTAATATGTCACATCTTCATTAATATGTCACATTTTCATCTACTTATTGCACTTATATGTACAATTTGTGTTCTTAGAAACGTAATTATCTGTCATGATTGATTGTTTAGTTTTCATATTGTGCCACTCAGCTGCGTAACTTTCATACCCTACTTCAAAAAGACCTATTCTCGAGACTTTCGAAGACTTAAAAGGTGCCTATCAAGAGCAAGTTGTAAGCAGCAGGGCATCAGCCTTTTATCTCATTATCTATAGATTTAAGTGTAAAATACCGTGTGTGGAAGGATGGTTTTTTACTTCATATGTCTATTTAGAGAAATTTTTATAGGCATCAAAGTGCAATATTCTAGAATTTTCATAGCAAACCGAGGCGAAAATTGGATCTTGTGTGCCTATCAAACAGTCCTGACAAAATTCCCTATGTTCCTCCATCATGAGATATATCACGCATGTATGACGTAATATGGTGTGAAGGAAATAAATTAACAAGTGATCGAAGCATAACTTAACATGTAACATGGGTAACAATAAAAAAGAAAAAATGACGAATATGTCAAGTCTATTTTTTTATATTTGAAACTTATAGATTTACTGTTTTATTCTTTTGTATTATCGCCAGAACATATTGGTTTTTCGTTGCACTGTTGTAGGAACATTGTCATTATTTAACCGTTGTTGAATAGATATCATAGTTGACAGGGGTTATGAAATAACAGGACTCCAAAATTTACCCATGGAAAAATTACGTAAACGCTGTCTTTACGTTTATTTTAATGAACTTACTTGACAATTTACTGCAGTTTATGTATAAACAAGAAAATTACCTGATGAAATGCTATCAGTTATTAAGTTCAAGTCTCAGCACTTGATTAATGTAGCTCGACTTTAATCTATCACATCTCGTCAACGGATAATGATTACTGGTTAGTAAATGTGATGTAACTGTCTCCATTTCCTACCTTCGTGCGATGGTTGAACCTGTTTGTGCAAGATTAAAGTGGAGAACGGATGCACTTCAAAACATTTTTCCTGTAATGTTTAAATGAAGTATATTAAAAAAATTCCAATAGTTGAGCATTGATTTTAGTGAAATTGACAACATTTGCAAAAGGAACTAATTGATTTGGACAGTTACCCTTGGTGCCTGCTCTGGTTCGTCGTTCAATAGTGGTTTGTTAACTTTAGATCGAATTTCAACAACCACATCTCACAACGGAGAGTGATTAGTGAATAGAAAATTTAGTTTATCGATTTATCTTCGTGCAAAGATTGAACCGATTCATACAAGTCTAAAGTGTAACAGCGACGCACCTCTGAGAAAAAAAGTGTAATATTTAAATAGGGCGCGTAACAGTTGTCCCCTTGTTAATTTAAGTCAAATCGAAATCTTCAAAATGAATTATTCGATTTGCACAATTTTTGTGGGGTCTAGGTCATTGTTCAAATTGTGGTTATATACATTGCAGGTAATCCACAGTAAGACTGATTTTCTAATTCGTCTGCTATAGGTTGCTGGTCCTTTTAAATCTTTTTATTTATTTTTATTTATTTATTTATTTATTTTTTATTATTATTTTTTTTCCCACAGCGATACCGCGCTATAATAATTTCCTCGTCGGGCAAAATGTTAGTCACACCGCCTGGAACGGGTCTGGACGTCATTTTGATACTGTTCGTGATCGGCAATCATATGTGCATTACTATACCTGTACTACCTATTTTCTTTTTAACTTCTACAGGTGTTGCCAAACGTAACTCAAATTTTGAGCACTATATGGAGCCAAGAGAATTTTTCATACTTCATTGGTCCTATGCTAAAACAATCTATCGTTGAAACTGTCCAGAATGTTCTTCAATCACGGACAATTATGGCTCAGTGACAGGACGCATTGTCATCCATGAAAAAATATACAAACAGAAAGACGGATTAGCAATGGGTAGCTGCTTAGCTGGGAAATTGGCAGACATTTACATTACTCACTTAGAACAAACATTATTTAGTTCCAATAGTGATATGCACAGCAAAATTATTTACTATAAAAGATATGTGGATCATACAATTATTCTTTTTGATGGCACCAAGGATGAAATTGACAGCCTAGCAACAAAATTGAGTAGCATGCATAAAAAAAATACATTTCACTGTTGAGCATGAAACCAATGACAGCATCAACTTCCTTGATTTAAAAATATCCAGAAAAGATCACAAACATAATTTTGAAATCCATAGGAAGAAAACAGCCACTGATGTGTGTATCAACAGATCATCTTTCCATCCAAATCAGCATAAGATGGCATATTTCAGAACCACATTGGATCGCCAGCATAAAATCCCTCTTGAACCAAATCAACAGCTTAAGGAAATCAATATCATAAAACCCATAGCTTCAAATAATGAATATGACCCCTACATGATTGAAAAACTATCACACAAAATCAGAAATACTTCAAACAATAAAGCTGCACAACTGACCCCCATGCAAGTATCACAAATTGCAAAACAAAAAAGCAGAAAATATGTTGCACTGCCATTTCTAGGCAAACTCTTCAAAAACCACAAACATAAAGATAAGCTTCCACGCAAACCACGAATTACAACAACTAGCCAACAGTCCTCCGTACAAAAGGTCAGGCATATATAAACTCAGCTGTCAAAGTTCCCCTCCTACTATGTAGGACAAACTGGGAGAAGCTTTGACATTCGTTTTAAAGAACATTTAGATGCCATATGCCTAGAAAACCCATGAAAATCTGCATTTGCCATGCACATAACTCACAGCAGGCATAAAGTAAAAAGCGTTGAGGAGCACATCAAAATACTACATTATGCAGATAAAGGCAGCCGTATGAATTTATTTGAAGTAATAGAGGTTTATATACATAAACATAAATCACCACAACACCTCCTCAATAAACAAACACAGTTGGCCAATGCAGCCTTTCTACAAAATTTCACTCAGCTCCTTTCGAATAATAAACAATGCTACCTTTGCCACATGCAGTAATGTAATGTAATATAAACATGAAATAAGACAATACCCCTCTCAGATGCACAATCATTAAATATATATGGCCTTCAATTACAAACATAATATACACTGTGGTAACACACAAATATGTGCACTTATTTATCACTCCTCACATTACTCTATACCACATCCTGTTTTATACCGCTAAGTATAATTACTTTAAGAAACTGTAAATACAGCTCTATGTAATTATAGCCTATGTGACAAAGTATACAATTCACATGTATAACGTTTATTCTGTGTACAATAATTTACGTCTCTCCTTTCTAAAATACCTCAATGTTAAATCAGTGTCATATATTTGACAGAAAACATCTTTGACAGTGTTATGTGGGCATTATCACCATCTGTGTATTCAATGTGGCGAAAACATTTTGTCTGTATGTGTGCACTTATGTGTGGTTCATCGCGCTATGTTCCTCCATAAAAGAGTTTCAAAAAGCGCTTATTGCAGCAACAGCTGCTGTAATCAGCGATACAACCTAATGGAACCGACTTTTCGACGTAAGTAAATAAATAACAAGAAAAATACTATCATAACGAGTACGAACGCAACCTCCAACATGGAGGTCGAGATGTTTTAAGTATTTTAATCGTTTTTATTGATAATGACCACACAGTGGTCGAAATCTAGATTTGCGAATAAATAAATATATATTTTTTACGACTGATTGCTGAAAGAATTTCCACAAATCAAATACAGTCGTGGAGCACCAGTTCCAACATGGAATCAAGCCTGACTATCATAAAAGTTTGTTCACAATATTTGTCGGTATTATGACTCACATTTTAGCTCGAGAAAGACATTATAATCAGGTTTTGTATTGTAGGGCACCACACAACCAAAGAGTTTTCGCCACAAGAAAAATTATCTGCACAAAAGAAAAATGTAAGTGACATTTGTGTGGACGTGAACAGCCGTCTGAAGATGAACTGAAGGGTTCGAAGCCGGTAACGGCGCTGTTTAGTTAATAAATAGCATGATCAAAAGTGGTTGGTTGCTGTCTCCTTTACTATAAGAATCAGCCTGTATTACGTGAGATTTGCCGACACCCACTTTCCACCACGTGGAATTTGGTGGATTCGGTTCGATCCCATCGCTCCCCACCCCCCCCCCAAAAAAAACGCCTCACGTAATTAACGGATGCCCCCTAAGGGCGCTAAGTGGGCGACTCGCCCAGAGCTCCTGGATAGGTAAGGCCGGCCCTAAGATGCACATATTTCACGTAGTGTTGGCTGGCTGTTAGTACTAACAAGGGCGCTGTTCTCGGAAACCGAGTTATCCAAGATAAGAGACAGAGTCTGAAGTTTTTTATTGTCAGAATACTCTTGTAACTGTGAATCTTGTTATATTGCACTCCATAACGATATCCTAAACTGATGTCCATGCGTCTAGCTCCGGTTAACATTCCACCTTCAAATCTTGTTAAATCCCATCGTGCGAGCACAATCGCACCAGAGACTTTCTCATTTTAATCACTGGAGCGCAAATGACACTTTTGCCAATGAACTCCACTTTTATAGCGTATAGAGCTTTGTAGCCGATCTCGCGTATTGCAAAAGATTCGATCGTTTTCTAGAAATGATTATTCCTACACAGAACGGATTCAAAATC
Source organism: Locusta migratoria (assembly GCA_026315105.1). Taxonomy (NCBI): domain Eukaryota; kingdom Metazoa; phylum Arthropoda; class Insecta; order Orthoptera; family Acrididae; genus Locusta; species Locusta migratoria. Next base: position 195,907,602 of record CM048744.1, on the reverse strand, counting down.
TAATACGTACGCTCCGAAATCACAAAGAAAACTACAGAAATTCGATTGTGCATGCGATACAAGCGAAGGGATGTCGTAATGTTTCATATACAAATGAAACCTGTCGAAAGAAGCACAGAAATGTTCAGTTTTTTTATATATAAAGTGAAATAAGTAATTCGCTGTTCAATGGTAGTTTGTAATCGTAGAGATAAGATTGCGCGGCTTATTTCTGTCATTGACGGACACTTACCCAGATATTTTTGTTGCTGTGGCAAATACACAAACAGGGCCATCTAATGCTTATTTGGTGCACTACCAGCGCCTCTGCTAGTTCCATGCTGCACTACACTATACTTACGGAAAACAAGCAGAAGCACCATCTATTAGTACTTTGGTGCACTTCATAACTAACAGTGCCTCTAGTGGTTCCTTCCTGTACTACGCCATACTTATAGTAAACATCTGAAACTTCAGATCACGATATCTTTTCTTCGCCAGATACAATTTTGATGAAGCCAATATGTTGCCAAAACCCATTCCCTTTTCCCCACCCCCTCCTTTTTCTCGAACATATCCTCCTCACGTACGTTTCCTGTAAAATAGAATCCCACAAACACCTGGTCTCCCCACTCGTCACAGATCCTGTCCTGTCGCCTCGCCTCATTGTGTCCCTCCAGCCCTGCATCTCCACACCCTCTGCATCTTCTCCCAGGACATCTTCTATCAGCTTTGACTCCTCCATTTCACGTGTTCCCCCATTTTTTCCCTTTCCTAGAGTCCCTTCGCTGCCACCTCACCACTCACTCCCCACCGCAGGGTCCCTCCGGCTCCCTACGTTCCCTACCTCTCTCCCTCCCTCCACCGCGTCCCCCACCTTTCCCTTCCCCCAGGCCCTCCACTGCATTATTCACACCATTAGTGAGCCCTGCTTGTTCATCTTGTGAAATGTGACGTGTGCGTCGACTTGTAACAACGTGCAGACTGTTGTTTTATTGTGTGAAGACGCCCAACCCGCAGTTTAATCGCCTCGTCCAATGTAACAGTGCATCGTCTGATTGTCTCCGACATCTTCGCCACCATCAACGTCGCTCCAGCCTCTTCACCGATCAGCGTCGTCCACTGTACTGTGTTTGTGTTCGCCAATTATTGTCTCCATCATGTATTACCTTGTTTTCCATTATCTTCCCCAGGTTTATTCCTTGCTTCTCAACATTTTTGTATTCCTTCTTTAATGTCTGTGGGAAAGAAATTCAAACAGATTGAGTGCCAAATAGGAGGAACAAAGTTAGAACAGGTACCTGGGATGTATTTTCTCACAGGACGGCAACATAGCGAAAGAACTGGAATCGAGGTGCGGCAAAGCTAATGCAGTGAGTGCTCAGCTAAGATCTACTCTCTTCTGCAAGATGGAAGTAAGTACCAAGACTAAGTTATCGGTGCACCGCTCAATCTTTCGACCAACTTTGTTGTATGGGAAGTGAAAGTTGGGTGGATACATGTTACCTTATTCATAAGATAGAGGTTACAGATATGAAAGTAGCAAGAATGATTGCAGGTACCAATAGATGGGAACAATGGCAGGAGGGTGTCCATAATGAGGAAATCAAAGAAAAGCTGGGAATGAACACCATAGATGAAGCAATTAGAGCGAACAGACTGAGATGGTGGGGTCATGTTACACGCATGGGAGAAGCAAGGTTACCTAAGAAACTCATGAGCTCGTCTGTGGAGGGTAAGAGGAGTCGAGGTAGACCAAGAAGAAAGTACTTAGATTCGGTGCAGAATGATTTTGAAGTAAAAGGCCTAACATCAGACGAGGCATCAATGTTAGCATTGAGTAGGGGATTATGGAGGAATTTTATTAGAGGTACTATGCTCCAGACTGAACGCTGAAAGGCATAATCAGTCTCTAATGATGATGATTCTTCCTTTTTATTTGTAAAATCTTAGGGCGAGGAGCGGAGAGACTATATCGCCTTTTCTGTACAGGAATGAAATGAAACTAAAGGAAAAAGGAATACGTTGGCTGTGAAAACCCATGAAAAGTAGTTGACAGGTTTCATATATGTGAGTAGACAAACAAGAGGGATGGGGAAAACAAAATTACAGTTTGTTTCTCCGTGATCAGATTTGATGAAACCATGCTTATTATGTTGCTACAAACGTCGATCATGTTTCCTGAGAAACCCGAATCAAAATTCGATTAGTAGCTTTGAGTCTTGAAGTGTATATTTACAGCTTTATTAATGGTACATAGATGCATGCGATACTACCTTCATACTGCTGTGCCATTACCTTTGTCACCTCATTGTAGACGTCTCGGCTTTATAAATTCTCCCAAGCGAATAATTCACGGAGAGATACTGTGCTTAGTCCCAATAGGCAGCCAAGTGTCCCGAGATAATTTCGCCGGTACAATTAAATGGCAGATAATTAAAGCGCTGCCAGCGCGGTTTGTGCTCGACCCCACTCTCTACGAAACCCTCAACGAGTGGAACATTCTTCCAGGGAAAAATGCCGCAGGGAGGGCATCCCGACGCAATTAATTAATTTCCAGAGACTGCTACGCGTATAACGCGAAACAGACGTCTTGGTGAAGCTGGGTGGTCGAAAAAGGGCCTTGAGAAGCTCCCTTCTCTTCCACGTGGCTCCACTCCTGCAGTCTCATAACCGCAAGCCCACTTCATCGTCTCATTTTCTTCTGAAACAAATGTGCAGCGAGTCAACCTAATTAGGCAAGAGCGTCAGTCAGTCGCGATAATAGAAGACTGTAATCGCTGTAATCGTGTATAGAGTTAGACCACACCAGCTACCCCTAAAAATTGAACAACAAACGGAAAACAAAAACAAACCTTACTCTCGATTCCTCAGAGATGTTCTTCTCGAATAAATGGAGGCACAAGTGACATTTACCTGCGGATTCAAATTAATCCGATGCCACTTATGTAGGACTAGGAAACCTGATATTTCTGAGGCCGCGGTGGAGTAGCCGAGCGGTCTAAAGCGTCTCGCTGCGGAGCGCGCGGTTGCTCACCGTGGAGGTTCGAGTACTCCCTGCGGCATGGGTGTGTGTGTTGTCCTTAGGTTAGTTTACCTAGGTTTAAGTAGTTTGTAAGCTACGGACTGATGACCACGCAGTTTGGTCCGATAGATTTACAAACATTGGCTGTTTTCCTTGGGATTTCTTAGAAATGTTCCTCTCGAATAAATAAATGTGAGAACAGGTGACATTTGCAGCAAAAATGCGAATTAATGCGATGTCACTTCTTTAGTATTAGGAAATCCGATATTTCCGTGAACAATGGGTGAATAAAATTAGCTGTCTTTTGCAAGAAAAAGTACATTGGCCTAGTATATGATACATGCAACTACTATCGAAATTTCTTTGGCCCTGCTGAAGGCAGAGAGATGTTGTGGAAGTGAGTCTACAAGTCTCTCATCTTCCTCTGGACACGGTACTAAATCGTTGCAGAACAGCAGGTCGTTCTACTCTGTTTGTCGATGCAGGATGCCTGGCACGTGGCCTTTGTTCCATGACTTCCAAGGTACGCTCGATGGGATTCAAATATTGGCTCTGGATGGCCATCTCAGTCTTTGGGCTTCCCCTCCAAGTTCCTGGAACCACTATCAGGTAGCGTGGGACAGCTATCACCTTGAAAACTGCAGAACTGTCAGTATTCTTGAAGGCCCATGAGTGTACATAGTCTTAGAGCTGCTCATCGTATAGCAAATCATTCCCTTCCAGAACCACTATGGGTCTTCATTCCAGGAGCACGTCATCGGACAATAAGAGACTCCACTTGAATAATACCGTCTTCACAGGATTTTTGTGGTCTGCACAATTCTCGGTGACTCCCATCGACATCGTCCGCCCACATCACATTACCTCATCCACTTCCATCGCTGGTGAAAGGCGATAAATGTAAGATGTAGTGCTCTATGGCTTTGTGTTACCAGTAGCACCTGTGTACAGCACCAGCTACCATGCCCCCTGGAACCCATACACTTAGGAATGGTCCACTGAAGACATGACCAACACGTCCGTTGTTGAATTCATCCGCGATTTGTTGCACTTATTCTACTATCGCTATTAACAATCCGTCTCAGATGACGACGATCACGTTCATTGAGGGGGAGGGGGGAGGGGACGCCGACATTCAGCGGTTCGTCGTACATCTGGGACACGGTTGAAACTGTGAACCGGAATTCATGCATCAATTCCAGAATCGAAATTCCGATACATCAGGCTCAGACATCGTCCATCATACGTCACTCGAAAGACATCGACTCACAATGATGCTGAACGTTACGCAAAGCACTTGCGCAACACTTCTCAAAATGTCAGCTAAACAAATATAACCGGCAGAGGGAGAGTGTGCCATACAAAAAACGCACCATCATTCCATGACATCCGCTAAGTGAGTGTAAGTAATTCACGCACACACTGTAATTGGTCATAACTCCCAACCAATTACTCGTAAAATATTATTTTGCACGTAGATATAGTCTTCATGTGAAACTCAGCTTTCCTTTTTCTCACATGACATCTTGCGAGCCATGGATGAAGGGCAACAGGCGGATTGTGTTTTTCTCGACTTCAAAAAGGCATTCGACGCGGTGCCACACTGCAGACTGCTAACGAAGATACGAGCTTATGGAATAGGTTCACAGATTTGTGACTGGCTGGAAGACTTCCTAAGTAATAGAACGCAGTGCGTTGTTCTCGACGGCGAGTGTTCATCAGAGACAAGTGTATCGTCAGGCGAAACACTGCAGAGCGATATGAAATGGAACGAGCATGTAAGGACAGTTGTGAGTAAGGCGGACAGCCGACTTCGGTTTATTGGGAGAATTTTGGGAAGATGTACTTCACCTGTAAAGGAGACCGCGTATAAAACGCTTGTACGACCACGTCTTGAGTATTTCTCAAGTGTTTGGGACCCGCAGCAGATCGGTTTGAAGGAAGACATAGAGGCGGTTCAGAGGCGAGGAGCTATTTTTGTTACCGGTAGGTTCGACCAATGCGCGAGTGTCACGGGAATGCTCCGGCAACTCAATTGGGGATCGCTGGAAGAAAGACGACGTTCTTTTCGTGAAATTCTGTTGCGGAAATTTAGAGTGCCGGAATTTGAAGCTGAGTGTAGTACGATCTTACTGCCGCTTACTTACATTTCACGTAAAGATCACAAAGATAAGAGAATTAGGGCATTCTTTTTTTCCTCGTTCTATTTGGGAGTGGAATAGGAAAGGAAATGCCTAGTAGTGGTACAGTGTACCCTCGGCCATGCACCTTACGGTGAATTGCGGAGTATGTATGTCGATGTAGATGTAGACGTGTGTTGCAAATGGAGTCGGTAGTAAAGTACGAGGAGTGTTGAAATGAAAAGGTGCGGAACGATACTGTGGGTATAATTGAAGTCTTTATTCAAAAGTAAACACCAGAGACCTGAGAACGTCTATTCCGGATTCGCAAGCTGCCCCCACCAGAACTTGCCCAGTACAATTTGTGTTACCCTGGAGACGCGTGGACGTGCGTTATCATGGAGCAGAGTCAGTCCCTCCGTGAGCAGCCCAGGTCGTTTACTCTCGATTGACTTGCGTAGGCTACGGAGTGTCTCACAGTACACGCCACTGTTAATGCTATTTACCTGATCGAGGAATTCGATGAGTGTCGGACGTCGAAAATGTTCAAATGTTTGTTAAGTTTAAAGAACTGCGGGGTCATCAGCCCCTAAACATACAAACTACTTATGAACTACCTTACACTTAAGACGACACAAACATCCATGCCCGAGGGAGGATTCGGACCCCCGACCAAGGGGGTTAGAATAGATGGAGACGCCCTTACGTTGAAAAAGTGAAGCCTACATCCGCCATATTGATAAGTCTTGAAGATGTGTTTAGTATGTTTTATGTCACTTAAAACAGGAATAAAACGTCCCGTGGTTTTGCCGTGATGAACAACATGTTCCATTCCCATGCATTTTTAGCAAATAAAAAACATTACCGGGTTCGCTAGTTTTAAAAAAAATAAAGATTGAATTTCTGCACGGTGGACTGCTTCATTTATAAAAATTACAATTTTACTTTAGCAAAATGAAACTGGAGTAACTCCAAACAAAAATTGCCCACAACGCTTTTTTATGTATTACCCAGCGGTTATATCTACATTAGCAACAAAGGATCCCCCTTATAAAGCTACTGAAGGACTATCACAGCTGCGGTAAATTAAGGCTTTGATGAGTAGCCTTTACGTCATTTGAAGTAAACACAAATGAACTGATGAAAATCCGCTCCAGTTGCTTAATTTGAACTTTATTAGGTCCTTGACCGATTTAGGCCTTTATATTAGACCATTCTCGTGTGTGTCTGGAAGTTATACTGCAAGGGAGCAAGGTGGACTTAATAAACTTTAAATTAAGCCACTGGAACAGATTTTCATTAATTGAACCACAGCTGTGGAGCAGCAGCACTCAGACTGATAAATAGTATTGGTTGGTTTGATATCTCGGTCACATATTATCGTTGCCCTCTGAATGTCCTCTGCATTGGCGTTTTGCTTGCATCTTCTTATATAGGTGTTTTTAATTTAACTAGTGAAACGTTTTCACTAACATTTATTGTAAATATTTTCTTCCAGTATTATCTTCCATGGGATTAATTGAAAGTTATGATACAAGTCACTAAGCTAATCTTAAGGACAAAACTGATTAAGATCCTAGCACATATGGATAGAGGCTATGAGTAGGAAGTACGACTAACGCGCTTATCTTAATCAAACTCAAATAGCCGGACGCAGTGGCCGAGCGGTCTGCGGCGCGCCAGTCACAGTCTGCACGGCCGCTACGGTCGGGGATTCGAATCCCCGTCCTCGGGCATGGATGTTTGTGTCGTATTTAGTACAAGGTAATTCATTTTGTAAGTTTAAGGACTGATGACCCCGCAGTTAAGTCCCTTAAGCTTAACAAATTCAAATGTTCTTGGAACCTCAACCATTGTCTACCAGTCAGTTTGACAAAAAGATGGAAATAATATAGACGTGGAAAAGAAGGATCTCCATGAACAGTTGTGGCAGTAAACTGAGAGCATATTGACGTCCTAACTGTAAACGGAACTCTGCAAAGATGAACACTTACTAGAAACTTAACTCTGCCGCTTGACTCGATTCGCTGTGGCAGCTCTATATCATCAAAATGTTCAAATGTTTGTAAATCTGTCGGACCAAACTGCGTGATCATCAGTCCGTAGCTTACAAACTACTTAAACCTAGGTAAACTAACCTAAGGGCAACACACACACCCATGCACCAGGGAGGACTCGAACCTCCACGACGAGCAACCGCGCTGTCCGCAGCGAGACGCTTTAGACCGCTCGGCTACTCCACCGCGGCATATCATCAATGCTGGTTGCAGAAACAAGGAAGGCATAAGGAAGATGAGAGTTTAACGTCCCGCTGACATCGTAGTCATTAGAGCACACAGAGATGGGGAAAGATCTTGGCAGTGCCCTTTGAAAGAAACCATCCCTGCATTTGCCTGGACTGATACAAGTAAATCACGTTTCAGAAATATGCAGTCGTTCTGAACGACCACTGCAGGCTATAATCAGACCAAAAACGATTACGAGACTGTTCGTGAAAGTCGCCCTGGAAGTCTTTTAGTGAATGTAGTAGTTTCTATCACAGCATTATCCAGAACGACCAGTTTTTAGATGCATGTCGTTTTGATCAAAACATTTTGGAAAAGGGTCTGCTGAATTTACCTTGATTGCATAAGTTATATGATATGGATGATCTTATAGTTTATTAATTATCTGCAACTCTTTGATCGATGAAACACATGATATTTTTCAGTGCTCCAAACTGCGTAGCAAAACTATTTATCTGTTAAAACATTAATGGTCTACGATGAACTACGAGACAAAAAGACAAATGTGTTCTATTTGTATGATTTGAGCCGAAATGTTACAAGCGCCATGTAGTAAAAAGTTGACTATGGTTGATGGTTGCTTATTTCAGTATTTGTTTTCACTCAACAACAACTCCATCGTAAAGTGGAAAGATGTGGGAAAATTTTTATACGTATAATGACGTGTCAATGATAATCAGCGTGAAATCGAAACTTGCAAAACGAAATTCGGTATCAGTCTACGCGGCCGAATACCACAGCGTCGCATGGTGAAAACAGCAGAAAATCAAACATGTACGTGTGCAGAATATGTGAGATAGGTGTATGAAAATGACAGAGGATAACATGAGAGGACATTCGGGGAGGCAGAGAGGCCAAGGAAAGAGTGAAAGACGAAATAGTGGACGCGTCAGTAATGACTGATACGAGGAGATTAACAAATAGCTTGTTAGAGCGAACGAGCGTTCACCATAACTTGTAAACCACTGTCTAGCAGAAAGATCTGCCTCTAATTTTACTGACAATCTTCCTGAGTTCATTAGCTAGTGCAGGGACAATGAACAAATTTAGAACAGTTTAAAGTATTGTTTATTTGCTACGGTTATGGCATTTAACTTCGGGGTCATCAGTCCCTAAACTTACAAACGACTTATAAACTAACTTATACTAAAGACATCACAAACATCCATTCGCGAGGGAGGATTCGAACTTCCGACGGGTAACGGCCTCTCGCATAGGAGCGTAGCGTCTCAATGCGCTCGGCCACTCCGTCGCGGCTAGAACAATTTAAAAATGATCGTTAATTCAGTAACAGTGCACATTAACAGATATCAAATTTAAAAGGGAGATTCACATTAAGGTAGAGTTAGTTCCAAAGTTGTATTAAATCGCAGTAGTGCCACAGATGCAGCAAGTTAAGCAGGCAAAAGGGTGTACAGACGGCTGATAAATGAGGTTTACCGGAAGTGCAGAATGGCTAAGCAGAAGTAGCTAGAGGAAAAATGCAAGTCTGTAGAAGAATATGGAACTACGAAAAAGAGGGATGCTGCCTACAAGAAAATAAAATAGACGGAGACAAAAAGAACAGGTGCATTAATATCAGGAACTCAGATGGGAAACCAGTACTAAGCAAAGAAGGGAAAATTGAAAGGTTGAAGGAATATGTAGAGGGTCTGAACAATGGCAATGAAGGCAGTATCGCAGAAACTGCAGAGTAAATACATGAATATGATGTTAAGCAATTCTAGGAAGTAATGTAGACGATTAAGCCAAGATTCCTTTCCAAGAATTATCGTAATCAGCCTTAGCTGTCTTATATGCCTTTATTAGGTAACAACCGGTTTCGCACCATTAAAGGTGTATCTTCTGGTATCTTAATTTACATGAGGTGGAATGGAGAAACTGGTGGAATTTAAGTCCGTGGAGAGGGAATAAAAAACCTTGCGATTTGCTGACGACATAGTAATTCTGTCACAGACACCAAAAGACATGAAAAAGCAATTAAATGGAATGGACAGCGTCTTGAAAGGAAGGTACAAGATGAAAATTAATAAGAGTAAAACAAAGGCAAGTGAATGTAGTGTCAGAAAATCAGGCGATGCTGAAGGAATTAAAGTAGGTAATGAGACAATAAAAGTAGTAGTTGAGTTTTGTTATTTGGGTAGCAAGATAACTTCTGAAGGTCGAAAAGTGGCTATGAGAAGAAAAGCGTTAGTGAAGGAGCGAAATTTGTTGACATCCAATATTAGTTTAAATGTTAGGAAGTCCTTTCTGAAAGCTTTTGTATGAAGTGGAGCATTGTATGGGAGTGAAACGTGGACGATAAGGAGTTCAGACAAAAAGATGATTGAAGCTTTTGAAATGGGGTGCTGCTGACGAATGATGAAGATTTGATTGATACATCACGTAACACAATTTGAGAGAAGGTGAGTTTCTGTCATATCCTGACTAAGAGAAGGGATAGGTCAACTTAGCATTAGAAGGATGTGTTTGGGGTAAAAATCGTAGAGGGAGAGCGAGGGACGAATGCAGTAAGCAGATTCAAAAGGATGCAGGTTGCACATCGTATTCTCAGATGAAGAGGCTTGCACAGGACAGGGTAGCGTGGAGAGCTGCATCAAACCAATCTGCGGGATTAAGACCACAACGACAACAGTCTTAGGTAGGCGGAGAAGCAACCTAGAGGTCCTAAAAAAAATAGGCTGGCACATCCGCCATTTTCATCCCCTGTGAATGCTAAACACAACGCGTAGCTTATGCGAACAGTGTTGTTCTGTTCAAGTGTAGTGAGATATTTTTGAAGTGTACGACATAGAGCCTCGTGGAACTTTGAGCTTGCATTCCGCTCTTGTTTACATCGATATGTGGATTAGACACAAAAATCTCGCGTTTCCTTTAGTTATTGCTGCTTTTCTTTGCTGTCCGAATAGAGAAAAATGCGCAGGAAACATATATATTTCTTTGATAAAAATCGCAAACTACGTTTAATTCTGCCGAAACTGGACATCTAGATAAAAGTTGTAAGCGATCTTGGCTTGTATGTGAATAATGACTGTCAATATCTGAGGTTTGTTTGGCGTCTTGCAATAAGTGTTTGTTGTCTGCTGTGACAAATACACCACATTGGATTTTTGTGCTCACATTGAAGAATGTACTTCTATTACGTTATTGAGAAAGTTTCAGACTCTATTACAAACACTAAAACCAAAAAGAATATTAGTGCAGAGGATCTAAAGTTTACGGTCGTAGAGACACGCTGTGCCGATGTTGGCAACAACCGTTAAATGCTATTTGAAAATCTAATCGTATATAATGAGGGAAATAATCCTTTGTGTTGGCCATGAAATAAATAAATAATTATGTTCTTTCTCTAAGGTTTACTTGTTTTTGTATGTAACAGAACCCTTGTCAGTAATTTAATAATCCTTGTAAAGCAAACATTTCGTTGCCAACATTAGCACACTACGCCGCCGTAGCCGTAAGTAAAATGTACCCAGTATTCTGTGTCAGTTATTTTATAGTCTCTTACAGATAAGCGTCAATATTGCCATTTACCAATAAGAAATTGAATAGAGGTTGTAGTTTGTGTTAAAACATCAGGAACTATTCTTTCAAATTGCATACTACAAGTTATGACGCTAAAACGTCAAAATATCGCAAATAGCATTCAACGAAAGTTGCCTGTATCGGCATAGTACGCTGCCACAGCCATAACTGAACTTTTTTCCCAGTATATTTACATTTTCCTTTTTAGTGTTTGTAATAGTTTCTCGCAATAACGTAATAGAAGTATCAACAATTTGTACAATGTCAGTACGAAACTTTTTGATGTGGTGTATTTCTCAATATACTATATGAGACACACATATTGTGCCCTAAAAACTGTATGTTCTGCGATGTTTAGCTGTTTTATGATATTTTGCGGCTGCTGAGTCCCTACAGGCAGATTCTCTGTTAAGAGGTAGAACTTTCAAAAGAGCTAAACAAAAACTTAAGTTCGAATATCACGGACGATTTTTACTATTAAATATTCCTTCAAGTCATAATAATAAATAATATTTATTTACAATCGTTGATTCCTATACTACCTGGATGTTGAACTTCAGGTGTCTGAGCGTGCCAGTCATAGATGTTCATATTTAGTTTCTTGCCATATTCTAATATGGCTACTACGAAATGTCACTATACTCTGATTAAAAGTACTTGCTAGTTGACAGTTCACGGGCTGGAGCTCCCTTCCTCCAATCAGAGCGCTCAACGTGACGCCCAGACTGCTCCCTGTTGCCAAGCTGCCGCGACAGTTGAACAGATCGCGTCCATTGTTTGGCTAGTGCTCTGTAGAAGCGTGCGTCTTACGTTAGAAAACGTTTTCGTTGCTGTGTGTTGTTATTTGGTATTGTAATGTCTGGACTGGAGGGTTATTATGATGCATACAAAGCGAGTAATAGATTAAGCATGGAAAAATGAAGGTCTTCTGGAAGACAGTGTGACGGAACTTATCATTACTGTCAGCGGTTCATCAAATGTTCAAATGCTTGTTAAGCTTAAGGGACTTAACTACGGGGTCATCAGTCCCTAAACTTACAAACTACTTATGAACTACCTACAACTAAGGACGGCACTAATATCCATGCCCGAGGGGGGATTCGAACCCCCGACCATAGTGGCCGTGCAGACCGTGACTGAAGCGCCTCAGTCCCCTCGGCCACCGCGGCCGGCAGCGGTTCATCCACCTCGGAAACTGCTAGTGATACGGAAATGAGTAGTATCTACCCTCTTTCCGATGATGCAACAGCTTGCAGTTAGCAGTCGGTGTTGGTATGTACACACAGAAAATTTCCTTAATTTTAAACGGTGAGCTTCGTTTTGCAATGTATGTGTCTTGACTGTGTCATCTATAAGCTGTAACGCATCAGCTAATTGAGGACAGTTTCATGTAACTACTTAAGGCGAGAAATTATAATTTGTTTTTAGCATTGACTTTTGTTTCGAATTTGCTTGTAGATGTTAGTTTTAGTCGAGTATTGACATGTTGACATCATTATACATTCAAATGTTGACAAAGGTTCATGAACCAGCCACACAGCGTTAGTGTGTTCACTATTTCACTTAATCTCTAAGTAACATGACTGTCGGATTCAGTTTTTCAAGGGGTCTTTTAACTGGACAGTTTTAATAAAACTATGGAACACTGGTCGTAATAACAATTTACATTGGAGAACGGCGTATTCACTATGGCATGGCTTTCTTTATTAATTTGGAAACATGGAAGTCCCTGCAGTATATATGTAAATATTCAGTGACTGCTAAATATGAATCAACGTTACCAGATTACGAAAAAATGTAAAAATATATATTTTACGTTTGTTACCTGACTGTATCGTTGCAGCCCAACTATAATTACTTCAGTGATTTTAATAACAGTTTTGGTAATTGTGTTGGCTGATATTGCAGCACTAAACTGCCTGTCGCCAATAATCTCAGTTACGTTACACTTAATCTCTCATCCCATTAAAGATTTATGTTTATCGCTTATCCCATTAACGAATTTTATCTCTCGTATATCACATCAACATTTTAGTCAGTAAATAACACAAAAGAACTGTTCTTTTACATCCATTCACAGACCTATTTTTTCATATATTCTTAGAAGTATTCCGTCTTTTTCGTTGTACTCGTTACAGCGAAAATAATTGTCGTCTTCGATATAATAGCTTTGTAAAATCGCATTATCAACAGTAAATGTTAACAGTATTATTGATGTGGACAATGTTAACAATATTTAACTGTGAAGGTCGTCTCAGTACATTTAAAGCTCGACTAATTAGTACTGTCAACAACTACCGGTACTGAACGTGTGCAAATCGCTAACAGTACTCGGCGCAGTGCCGCCTGTACAGAGCGCCAGATCTCAGCCGGCAGCTGTCGTGGCAACACTAGTCGCATCTTGCAAGTAATTTTAATCGGACTATAGAACAAGAAGTTAAAATACGTTTCGATTCCACTGCCATACCAGCCTAATACAACATATATAGGCATAAAGTACAACACAGGAAGTACGCAAGCAATTCTTGTCACGTAATGAAGTATGAAAATTCGTTTACCGTATTCAAACATGGCGGACAATGCGAAATCATGTGCAAAACATATGAATATGCAGGCACGCTGCATTTCTATGTTCATAAAGCAGATTTACACATTCAGGTTGCGTTGAGATCACTGGTTACAATACATATTGTGCGCTCGGTCCGGGTTCCCAGTTTTTGTACCTACAGTTAATGGTCTTTTTTTTTTCTCAGAATCACTCGGAAAACTAAACGTTCTGTAGCCACCTCTGGAATGATTTGAGCAGTTTGTCAACGCAACCACCCATAATGCTGTGCTAAAGTACCGCAAATCTTGTTGCATCGCATTATGCTTAACTTACCAGCTACGGGAATAAAAAATGGCGGATGCATCAGCTCGTACTCGAAGGAGCTTTAAAGTAACTCATGCTGTATAAACAGTGACTGAATGTTACCCCTAATAGTGTACGATGTGTTACAGTGTTCGTCCAGAGACGAGAATGAGCAAATCTGTCCAGAAATGCCACACGTCTGGACTGCGAACCGTTTGCACACACCCGTTCGTTGCACTGGCGAAACACCTCAACCCTCACGAGCAGAGTTTCCGAATTGATGAATCACATTTCCTCATGTCAATAACGGGCTCTCCTTCAAACTCGCTGATTTGACGGTACGGTTCGCGCCTATGTCTGCAAGGGATTATGTAAGTCTGCTGAAGTTACAGTTTTTCAAAATGTTCAAATGTTTGTTAAGCTTATGGGCTTAACTACGGGGTCATCAGTCCCTAAACTTACAAACTACTTATGAACTACTTACGAACTAGGACGGCACAAATATCCATGCCCGAGGGGGGATTCGAACCCCCGACCGTAGTGCCCGTGCAGACCGTGACTGGAGCGCCTCAGCCTCCTCGGCCACCGCAGTCGGCACAGTTTTTCATTACCTTCGATTTATAGTGATACCAGCTGAAAACCTGGCGTTGTCCGAGTATTTATCTATGTATTCCTGCCATTTTTCACGTATATATTCATTTGTATAAGGGCTGTATGTCTGTAAAATTTCTTTGGAATACAATTAGTAGTAAAGAAGAAATAGATTAAAACTTGGTGCGTGATGGGGCGGATTTCCATGAACGCTACTGCTTATGTTCTCATGTAGCATGGACCACATGTCGCACTGTGATACAATTTAGAAGGTACACTCTACTATATGTGTGTAAAATTTCCTGCGGCTACAATTCGTACTGTAGAAATTATAAATTATAACGTCATACCGAAAGCCGTAGTTTTAGTTCATGAACAGCGGAAAAGTACTAAGCGATAATCTTTTTTCCTTTCAATTTTTTGATGTCGTTGTCAGCGAGAAAAACTTTAATAAGGGTTTGAAATTATGTTCAAAGTTTGTTGCAACTTGCTAAGTACTTTCTCATATAGCGTATTTATAACGTCTCATCGCATTATGTGCCAGTTTTTTGCGATTCCTATTGTATATCATGTCATATCTTCTGAACCATGTGTCGTATGTGATTCTTAACCTCGCAGCAATTGTAACCTCACGGTAAGGAATGTGTGTACCAAATTTGGTTGATATCGGCCCAGTGGTTTATGAGAAACAGAGCAGTTTTGTCGCTAAATGCAGCAGTTTTATCGCATCTCATTGTTTATGACGTCATATCTCGTGAACTATATATCGTATGTGATTTTTACATTTACGGCGACCGTCGTTATGGATTGAAGCTTACGTATACAAAATTTCATAAAGATTGGAACTAAACTGTAGATTTGTATGCAACACGTACAAACATACGGACACACTGCTTTATATATTAGAAGACTAGAAGGACTAAGTCAAGATAGGTTGTAGGTCGTGTTGCGATACCGATGTTGATCTTGAATCCGAGGGCCGACATGGTAAAAAAAAAGGCTTGTAATTTCTAGCCATATACTAATGTACATATCCTTTGAATACGAACTTCCTAGGCCTTTTTTCTGAACACGAATGTAGTTCGTTTCACAGTACGGAAGATACAGAGATTCATAACTCTCAAGGTACGCATTTTATATCCCATGTTTACTGAGACCTTTTTTCTTTCTAGCATCACGGACATTCGACTTTCTGCGCTTATCTCATTAATTAAGACACAAGTTGTACTTTTCCAAGAACGCTGCGTAATTTTCTCTTTCGGGGCGACTTTGAAGTAAAAATTTCTGCAGTCACTAACGGCGCCCAGAATTGAAATTCCTCGTGGAACGTAAAAGGACTGACTATCTTTCTAGTTAAGTAGATGGTAGCATGTTAGCGGAATAACATAAACCACGGAAAAAGCGCCTAAATATTCAGAGAAAGCAAAAGCGCAGAAGAAAAAGAGCAATATACATTCTCTCGTGTTTTCTGTCTTCGTGATCCCTTTTTTTAAAAAAAAATAGCAGAGAAGGTTCATCCCCATTTCGCTTTATTTTAAAGATAAATGTATTCGATGAATGCACTAGTCAGACCATCACTGTTTTCCAATGTAGGAAATGAAATGTAAGCTATTTATATAGGTGGTGTGGTTCGTATCTGTTGTTTCGGACAGAACAACGGACAAAAGAAATAGGATAGGACAGGATGTTTCGGGCGCACAACAGCAAGGTCTTTAGCGCCCTGGCGAAATTATTAGATGACGAGCGTGAATGGATTCAATAGTAATTAAATGAGAACACGCACCAAAAGTATGAACTGCATGGTCAACAAAACAAACGCACAAACACATATTGCAAATCACCAATGTAAGATAGCCTACTAAAGTACACAATTTTAGAAGTACTTGACAATCAATATCACAGTATAGCGGTTCGCTGATCTCTGATATAAAAGTTATCAGCGAGTCATTCTTTAACACACTAAAGCCTCCAGACTAAAAGCTTAGGCCAGAGTCGAGAAAGTTCACCAAATTGTAAAACTTTCGTCACTCTCGCCTCGTTATCAGCTGAAAAAGGCGATCGTGTGAAACCCAGCTCGCGCTATTCGTCCACGAGACTCAGAGGGCCATAGACACGGTTCTCAGGTAGATTCTGCGTTTCTTAACTTCCGCAAGGCGTTTGATACAGTTCCCCACACTCGTTTAATGAAAAAAATAAGAGAATATGGTCTGTCAGACGAATTGTGTAATTGAGTTGAGGTGCTCCTTAATGACAGAATGCAGCATGTCATTCTCAAAGAAGAGAAGTCTTCCGAAGTAAGAGTGATGTCAGGGGTGCCACAGGGGAGTGTCGTGGGTCCGTTGCTGTTCACAACATCGGAAGTTCACCGAGGCTTTTTGCGGATGATGCTGTAGTATATAGAGAGGTTGTAACAATTGGAAATTGTATTGAAGTGCAGGGGGATCTGCATCGAATTGACGCATGGTGCAGGGAATGGCAATTGAATCTCAATGTAGACAAGTGTAATGTGCTGCGAATACACAGAAAGAAAGACCCTTTATCGTTTAGCTACACTATAGCAGGTTAGCAACTGGAAGCAGTTAATTCCATAAACTATCTGGGAGTAGGCATTAGGAGTGATTAAAATGGGACGACAATATAAAATCAATCGTCGGTAAAGCAGATGCCAGACATAGATTCATTGGAAAAATCCTAAGGAAATGCAGTCCGAAAATAAAGGAAGTAGGTTACAGTACACTTGTTCGCCCACTGCTTGAATACTGCTCACCGGTGTGGGATCCGTACCAGATGGAGTTGACAAAGGAAGTAGAGAAGATTCAACGGAGAGCAGCGCGCTTCGTTACAGGATCATTTGGTAATCGTGAAAGCGTTACGGAGATGATCAATAAACTCCAATGGAAGACTCTGCAGGAGACGCTCTGTCGTTCGGTGCGGGCTTTTGTCGAAGTTTCAAGAACATACCTTTACCGAGTAGTCTAGTAGTATATCGCTCCCTCCTACGTATATCTCGCAAAGAGATCATGATGATAAATTCAGAGAGAGCCCACACAGAGGCATACAAACAATCTTTCTTTCGCGAACAATACGTGACTGGAATAGGAGGGAGAACCGGTAGTGGTACACAAGGTACCCTCTGCCACACACCGTCGGGTGGCTTGCGGAGTATGGATGTAGATGTAGATAAAATAGCGGACAGGACACCAACAATATTAGCGGCTGCCCTCTCAGCACGACATAAAATACACTCAGTTAAAACGTGGCGTACAGTGATTTGCACGCCACAGTCCTCACAAATCGGTGGATCATCTTGACGGAATAAACAGCTGTCGGTCAAAGGGCTGTGCCCAATGCTGAGGCGCATCAGGGTCACTTCAAAACGCCTCAGTGACTGACATGAGGTTCGCCACGGTCGGACAGTTGGTCTAACCAACCGCAGTTTATTACCTGTCACTGCCAGCCTTGTCTCCTGCCACAACTGAAAGGACCTCTGGCGCAGCACAGAGTAGACGTCCCGCAAGGAAATGGCACACTCTTTTACACTTGGGTCACTGCAGGCCGCCTTGGCAGCCACATCAGCCGCTTCATTTCCCTATATCCCAACATGCCCAGGTACCCAAAGAAATACACCTCCTTACCCCACCCCGAGATAGTTTCTCATGGATCAACTGTGTGATAGTTTCAGCCGGGTACATGACCCGCAGTGATTGTAGGACACTAAGGGAATCGGAGCAGAGTAGAAATTTTGTACCTCGAGCACTCCGGACATGTCCTACTGCCTGGAGGATGGAATGCAGGTCTGCTGAACCACCGAATAGGCAGTGGGCAGGCGAATCCCTATGATGTAATCACAGAACACCCGAAGGAGTCCCCTTGTTTGGATCCGTCAGTGTACACCATTTTATAATCATGATGCCTATTTAAAATGTTAAAAAAAATTCAGACAAACGTTATGTCTGGGGTGCAATCTTTGGAAAAATCTGTTAAATCTAACTGGAGTCTGGGCCTCTGTAATAACCAAGAGGGATATCTACTCCAGCCTCGACGTAAAACAGTAAAATCTGACACAGAATATCTAAAAAACAGTCCTGAGCACGAATCCCAAAAGGCCTCGTAGCTCGAAGCCGATTACGGAAAAGCCTTTCCACAGGCGGCCGAGCAGCGGTATTGTAAGCAGGTGTATATGGAGTGGACAGTGTGGCATACGCCTGACATACCGTGAGGAGTTGTCGCTGTATGGAAAGAGGTGGCTCAGCAGCCTTGGCGCAAAGGCTTGGTTTAGGGCTGGTACGAAATGCCCTGGTAGCCAACCGAATCCCAGCATTTTAAGATAGGAAGACCCATACACCGTGCAGCCGTAATCGTACAAAGGCTACATAAAACTGGAGCAGACAAGTCCTGTCAGGTCTAGGACACTGTAAAATACTTAGTACTTTGAGGCACCGTCTCTTCAAGTCTTTAAGATGAGGCAACCAGGTAAGTTCAGAATCAAATGTGAGACCCAGAAAACGCACAGTGTCTTTAAAATGCAGAACAGTGTACCTCATCCGCAGTTCAGGTAAGTTAAAAATAGAACGTGAACGGTTAAAAAGAATACAAACAGATTTCTCGGTGGAATATTTAAAACCGGTCTTCTGCGTCCATTCGTCCAGCCGACGGAGAGTTAGCTGCAACTGACGAGCAGTCAAAGTCTTGGTAAGATGAGTGCTAACAGCCGTCATGTATTTAATAAAATGAACTTTAACCATCAGCTGTTTTATTAAATATTGAAAATCGACTAGTTTTGATCCAGGACCATCATAGTAGATAAAAAGGTATGTAAACAGGTTAGTCAGCATCGTTAAATTCAATAAATCTGGTTGAAAACAGCAGGAGTCACTTTCACTAAAATTACAAACGTCATACTAGATTATCCTGGCAGTCAAACATAAAATACGAAATGGACTGTGATTACTAAGGATTTCTGACGTTTTCAGCCAGATTTATTTTATTTTATTTCATGCTGTTGACTAACCTGTTGTGATCCCTTTTTATCAACATGATGGTCCTGGCCCGAAACTATAGTTATGGTTAAAGATGCATTATATTAAAATAATGACGAGTTGTCGTTGCAATGCTGGAAGAAGATGACATCATGAACAAATAGTGTATACTGGACAGGACTTTTCATGGCAGAAGCAATACTGTTAATGGCTATAGCAAACAAAGTCATACTTAAAACACTACCTTGATGGACGCCGTTTTCTCAGAGAGCACGCGACCATCTCGATACCTAAAATAACGCGGAGAAAGGAAAGACTTAATAAAAATGGGACGACAACCCATTCATGAAGCTGCCAAGTAGTATCGTAGGCCTTCTCGATATCAAAAAATACACCCAGAGGGTGATGACGGCGCAGGAAAGCCTGCTGTATAGCCGCCTCCAGCAAGACCAGGTTATCGAAGGTGGAATGATATCTCCTGAACCCACACTGGAAGCGACTAAGCAGCTGCCCGAATTCGAACATACAGACAAGGCGGCGGTTGACAATCCGCCGTAAGGTCTTTCCAATGCAACTAGTGAGGGCAACACTACGATAGCTGTTTGGGCATGTGTGATCTTTCCCGGGTTTTAAAAGAGGGATTAAAATTGCTTCTCTCCACGAATCAGGAAAGTGACCTGAAAACCAAGTGGCATTAAAAAGATTAAGGATTTTTTTTATTTGGCTGTGTTAGATGCCACAGCATACTGTAGTGGCTCCTATCATTGCCAGGGGACGTATCACGAGCCGCAGACAATGCAGAATCCAGCTACCACAGTGTGAAAGGTATGTTATAATCCTGAGAACTAGTGGACCTGAAGTTCAAATTGCTCCTCTCAGCAACCACTCTGTGGTGCTGGAATGCTGGATCCTGACTGACAGTGGCTGTACCATTGGCAAAATAGATAGCCATGGTCTGAGCAATGTCTCGCAGGCCGGTTTGGAGAACGCCATTCCCCATGACAGCAGCCACTGGACACCTCCCTCCTTTCCCAGAAATCCTCCTTATGGTCTCCTATACCTCGGAACTTTTATTGGAACTGTTGCCAAGATCTCTTTCGGATCTCTCGTATAATTTGGTGACATTCGGCCCTCGCCATCCGAAAGGCCGCGAGGTTGTTTGCAGTTGGCCGACTCTTAAATCTACGCAGAGCGGCACGCCTGGCCCTAGTTGCCGAGCGACACTCAGTAATCCACAAAGGGACAGGCTGCCGTTTTGGTTGTTCAGACGAAAGCGGTATAGATGCTTCAGCAGTAGTGTGCATCGTTTGAGTGATAAAGTCCATCATTGCCGCGAGTTTCCAGCTCAGCGAGTTGGCTTAACCGTGTCCAGTCGGCTTTAATGTTTACCCACTGAGTTGTCTGACTTAGGGCTTTACTATGTCTGGCAGTTGAATCCTGACAGGGAAATAGTCACTGCCATGCAGGTCATCGACCACTTCCTGTTCTGTAGTGTGGGCGAGGGCTGGAGTGCAAAGTGAGAAGGCTATAGCTGATAACGACCCCGGTGCAGTACAAAAGTGTGTGGGTTGTCCTGTGTTTAATAAATGTGCGCTATATGACAAGTGAAGCCTTTCGGTTGCTCGACCCCTGGGGCAGGTACTGTCAGAGCCCCAAAGCGCGATGTGTGCATTAAAATCACGACAGAGGATGAATGGGTAGGGGAGCTGTGTAAGAAGGCCTCGAGGGCCGCCACATCAAACGTGTCGTCATAGAGGGAGCACACTGTCAAACGGTGGCGTACATATACGGGAACTGCAACGGCTTGTAAATGCGTGGTGAGAGCGAGGATCTCAGAGTAAAAATAGCCATTCCGCTTATCGCTCTCTCTCCACTGAGATCGTCCTTCTTGTAGAGAACATAGTCACGGAGCTCAGGGTCGTCAGTAGATTTTAAGGCATGTACAGATTGGTCTACCCTGAAACCCAGCAAGTTTCATTGAAGTACTGGAGCCCTTTCTTCCTAGACAGAGACACTAGACATGGTGGAGTTTCAGAATTGGGGCAAGATGTTTGCCCCTGAGGGTTATCCAGCTCCATGAGGTCTGGAGCTGGGTCACACGAATCATCAGGTAGGATAACTTCGACGTAGTCTGGCAGTTTCATTGCTGGTTTCGCCTGTGACTGCGTTTTTCTGGTAATTTGTATTTTTTTTTTATTTAGATTTCTTGGTAGTGGATGCAGATGAGGTAGTTGCAACTGTGGTTGTGATGGTGGTGGCTGCGGGATCTGCAGTAAGAAGTGCCACAGGCTCTGCAGAGGCAGTATCTGAACCTTTATCGACTGTTTTCAGTGGGGCTATGAGGCTATGAAGATACAGGTTCCGCGGTCTTGCAGGTGCACTGGCAAGTGCATGTTTTGGTGCCTACACTAATAGCCTACGGTTGTGTGGAGGCATCAGCTCTGGCAACTGGCTTTTGCAGTATAGAAGCGCTGGTAAATGCATGAAATTGCATGACCTTGAAGGTCTTCTTGGCCTCTGCATAGGAGATATAGGAGTTACGGTGAGATGTTTTAATTTGCTGGTGGTAAATCACACACTCCCTACTCCAGTCTGGGTGATCGCCACGTTTCATAGGTACAGTCAAACCCTTCGTGTGCTGCTTTCCCATGTTCGCCACAGGTAGCTTCTCCCTTGCATCCCAAGGTGGTGTTCCCAAAGCTCTGGCACTCGAAACAGCGCATGGGGTTAGGGACGTAGGGTCGTATATTAAAGCGCAGAAAATCCGCTTTGACATGCCAAGGTAGTCGAGGGCTATTGAAGAAGAGGATGAATGACTCTGGACTTGACCAATTCTCCATCCACCCTTTTCTTAATATTCTGCACATCGAGTATGCCTTCAGCAACCCATTCTTCAAAAATGTTCAAATGTTTGTTAAGCTTATGGGATTTAACTACGGGCTCATCAGTCCCTAAACTACTTATTTACTACCTTATACTAAGGACGGCACAAATATCCATGCCCGATGGGGGATTCGAACCCCCGACCGTATTGGCCGTGCAGACCGTGACTGGAGCGCCTCAGTCCCCTCGGCCACCGCGGCCGGCAGTCCATTCTTCCTTCAGTTCATCCACTGAGGTGTCAATAAGATACCTACAGTAGACTAGGCCCTTACTATAATTCAGGGCACTGTGTAGCTCTGTTTACCCCACGACCTTTGCTGCTTGAAGTTTGGACGCTTATTGGGAAGTTGATGTTTCCACCAACCGTTTGACTGATTTCAAATTATCAGCAATTCCTTCGAGATCTTTGTTTATATAGACATATTCTGGTTAACAGTCTTCTGTTTATACATTATTTATTTATTTTTTATTTTTTATTTTTTTTAAGAAGGTAAGTCGGAGGACTGTATACCCTAGCTCTCTTTTCTGATTGGATGTTGGAACCCCCCCCCCCCCCCCAGTGGTACACCCATCCCACTAGGAGGTAGAAAAGTAGATAGGTCCGTGTCGATCCCACGAACAGCTAGGGAACTAAATGTCCGCCAAGGCAGAGCCCCGCATGCTTAGACAAGCTTGATACAACGAAAGTTCGGCATTATCCCCAGAGATTGCTCGCCATCGACTGTTCCGCCTCAAGAGCCATGCATCCCATCAGCACGTAGCTCACCTTTGGATTGTGGGGTTTTTATAGAGATATTTCCTTCCTCGCGACCCCGGCGGTCAAGTCAAGATCACCACTCCCTGGTACACACAACGTTCCACCGCCGCGCCACACGGTGGTCGCTGAAGCGTTCCCAGAGGTTATAGTTTCAGACTACTGGGAGCGCTTGGGCTTCGAAAGACACCACACAATCTACATATGATAAAATCTTGCCGCGCTGGAATGGCCGCTTGGTCTAAGGAGCCATACCACGGATTGCACGGATTTTCGAATCCTTTCTCGGGCAAGGGTGTGTGTGTGTGTGTGTGTGTGTGTGTGTGTGTGTGTGTGTGTGTGTGTGTGTGTGTTTTGTTCTTAGGACAAGTATGCTTAAGTAGTTTGTAAGTGAAGTATTAAAATGCCAAGATCGCAATTAAATAATTTATTTTTCTGACGATCGGTTTCGATACACTTAGGGTACCATCATCTGGTCACTTGTCTCCTATGTTTTCGTTTCGTGAAGACGCATGACAAAACATTTCACTTTTACAAATGATATGTCAGACATAAAGTATTCACAGAATATGACATCAACTGCGATTGGGCAAAGCTGAAAATGTGTACCCAGCCGGGATTCGAACCCGGGTCTTCTGACGGGATGCGTGCTTAGGTAGTCCTTGCAGTTGCGGTGATCACTGTGTCCCCAGTGGTGTAGGGCCCCCCAGGGGGCCCACAGTTCTTTTGTGGGTACGTGTGTGGCGCGCATGGGGCCCCGAGCCGGAGCAGCCTTTCTTCTGCCCCAGGCTGCTTCACTTTCCCTCCCGGTTTCTGCCTTCGCCCGGAGACGGGCATATTTCGTTAGCTACGGTGGTTCTTGTTGTCATTTTTCTTCCTTCGTTCCTTCCTTTCTTCCCCTTTGTTTCTGTCTTTCTCTCCTTGTACTCTCCTAGCCTTCTTCTCCTCCTCATTAGTCTCCGCCTCGGCGTTTGAGACACTTCTTTCCTTCTTTCTCTTCACTTCCTCTATTCTTCTTCTTTCCTCCCTGTGCGTGTCTGAAGGCCGACCCACGCATTATCATGCGTAGCAGGTGACGGGGTAACGCGTAATTCCCCGCCCCGGGTAGACAAGTAGGGCACGTACGTACCCCCTGGTAAAGGCCAGGCCCAGGGAGGGGTGATTACCCGAGCTGGTACCTTCCGAACGTGCCGATTGGTCCCTCCGTCAGTTCTCGGGAGGTGTGACCTGAGGTGTGAACAATCACCTAAGACGGGTAAGCTCTCGGAGAGGGCCCCCACTAGGAAGGAGCGCGCCATCGGAGACGCCGGTAATCACGGGGGACTCTTCCGCGATGACTTCCTTCTCTTCTTTAGTGACGTTGACCCAGAAACGTAAGTTAGATTCGCCTCAGCAAAAAAAGACTCTGCCTAATGTACCTAAATTTCTTGTTGTCTCTCGCACCGACGGAAAGGATTTCAATTCTGTCAATCCTTTCGTTATACAGAAAGGTGTAGATGCAATTGCTGGCCCTGTTAAAACCTGTTCACGTCAGCGCAATGGCACATTGTTGCTGGAAGTGGAAAGTGCCTTCCAAGCTCAGAAACTACTCCGGACTACACTGTTACACACGTTTCCTGTCAAGGTGGAAGCACATCGCACACTCAACTCGTCACGGGGGGTAGTCTTCACGAGATCCCTTGACGGGTTGTCTGATGAAGACATCCAATCCTATATGTCCGACCAGGGTGTGACAGCCGTCCATAGGGTCATGGAAAAGGTCGATAACCAACTGACACCGACTCGTACTGTGTTTTTGACTTTCGACAGAGTTGACCTCCCGTCGAAGGTCAAAGCAGGGTATGAAGTCATCTCCGTCCGCCCTTATGTACCTAACCCAACGCGCTGTTTTCCGTGCCACAGGTACAACCATACCCGTGAACATTGCCCAAATGCAGCAAAGTGTGTCACTTGTGGTAGGGACGCCCATGAGGGGGATTGCCCACCTCCGTCCCCTCACTGCCTAAACTGCAACGGTGACCATGCGGCTTCCTCTCGCGACTGCCCTGTATACAAGGATGAGAAGGTAATCCAGCAAATTCGGGTTACGGAGAAGGTATCGACATCTGCCGCTCGAAAGTTGTTGGCGAGTCGAAAGCCCACTGTCCTCCCAGCGGGTACATACAGTAAGGTCCTCACCTCAACTCGACCTACCAAGGATTCCAGTACCCAGACTTGTGACTTCACTTTCGCTGACACAGTCGTGCGATCCGCCAGCCCGAAGATTGCCCGTTCCACGTCCCCGCTTCCTCCTGCTGCTTCTACAGTCTTCGTCAACCTCTAGTAAACCGCGGGCACCTAAACAAGATGCCCGGACCTTGAAAAAGGAACCCGTCCGTGAGGATTTTCTGCGTTCTCAGGCTTCCCAACCGTCAACTGCCTCTTCCCGTCGTCACTCTTCCAGAAGAGCTGACAAGAAAAAGAGTTCCTCTCCTTCCCCACCGAGGCGTGACCCAGCCGTCACGCCGTCCAACAGTTGCCGGCCTAGGCCGTCTTCTGTTTCACCGGGTCGCTCCGTCTGCCGGGCATCCGGCCCTCTACCGGCGGTGGAAACTGCCCCTCCTGAGGGAGGTGGCAGGCGCGTCGGTCGAACCTATGGACCACGACCCTTTGCCCCTGGACAGCGATAGCAGTGCTCCCTCGAAATCCGGTCCTCAGCGGCCGTCGAGGTGACCCCGCTTGCTTGTTAGTTTTTATCCTTATTTCTTCTCTCATTTTTATCATGGCGCTCCTTCAATGGAATATTCGCGGCATTCGTTCTAATCGGGAGGAGTTAAAACTACTCCTTCGATTGCACTGCCCGCTTCTAGTCTGCCTCCAGGAAACTAAGTTGCGTCCACGTGATCGTGCAGACTTTCCACACTACACCTCTGTGCGGTTCGACCTGCCACCCGTGGAAGGTGTCCCAGCCCATGGAGGGGTTCTGATGCTCCTTCGAGACGATGTCTATTTCCATCCCATTTCCTTGCACACTCACCTATAGGCAGTTGCCGTCCGCATCACTTTATCCACATTTACCTTTTCACCTTTTTTACCATATCTATTCGCCATCGTCATCTGCCCTTACTAGGGCAGATGTGCTACACCTTGTTGACCAGCTCCCTTCACCTTTCGTGTTGGTAGGCGACTTTAATGCCCACCACCCCCTATGGGGCTCTCCGGCACCTTGTCCGAGAGGCTCCCTTTTGGTGGACCTTCTCCAACACCTCAATCTTGTCTGCCTCAACACCTGTGCACCAACCTTCCTTTCAGACACAACACACACTTATTCCCATATAGACCTTGCAATATGCACTCCTCAGCTTGCCGGTCGGTTTGAGTGGTATGCACTTTCGGACACGTACTCAAGTGACCATTTCCCTTGTATCATCCACTTTCTGCATCATTCCCCATCTCCTCGTCCCACCAGTTGGAACATTTCTAAAGCCGACTGGGGGCTTTATTCTTCCATGGCTGTTTTTCACGATCAGAATTTTCCCAACTGTGACAGTCAGGTCGACTACCTCACAGAGGTTATTCTCACCGCTGCTGAACGTTCCATACCTCGTACATCCTCTTCTCCACGTCGTGTCCAGGTCCCTTGGTGGACTGCAGCCTGCCGCGACGCGCTTAGAGCCCGGCGCCGTGCTTTACGCACCTTCCGCCGCCACCCAACTTTGGAGAATTGCATCAATTATAAACGTATGAGAGCGCAATGTCGTCGTATCATAAACGACAGCAAGAAAGCTTGCTGGACTGCTTTTACTAGTTCTTTTAACCGTTTTACTCCCTCCACGGTTGTTTGGGGTGGCCTACGCCGTTTCTCCGGCATCAAGGTCCACTCCCCGATTCCTGGCCTGACCGTGGAGAACGCAGTCCTCGTGGACCC
This sequence comes from Locusta migratoria, assembly GCA_026315105.1. Classification (NCBI taxonomy): domain Eukaryota; kingdom Metazoa; phylum Arthropoda; class Insecta; order Orthoptera; family Acrididae; genus Locusta; species Locusta migratoria. The sequence goes on along the minus strand of CM048744.1, from coordinate 195,880,703 downwards.
CGCTGCTGTTTCCAACGCATTGGGCCGTTTCTTTGCGGAGGTTTCGAGCTCTGCCCATTACCACCCTGCCTTTCTCCCTCGCAAACAGGTAGAGGAGGCACGGCCGCCGTCTTTCCACTCTTTTAATAATGAAAATTATAACGTCGCCTTCACCATGCAGGAGCTAGACCGTGCTCTCGCCCTGTCGCGATCTTCTGCTCCCGGGCCCGATTCCATTCATATTGAGATGCTGAACAACCTCTGTCCTGCGGGCAAGTGCTTTCTTCTTAGTACCTACAATCGCATATGGACTGAAGGTCGCGTTCCCACAAGTTGGCGTGAAGCCATTGTTGTCCCAATCCCCAAACCAGGGAAGGACAAACACCTTCCTTCCAGTTATCGCCCCATTTCTCTGACGAGCTGCGTCTGTAAGGTGATCAAACGCATGGTTAACGCTCGGTTGGTCTGGCTCCTCGAATCTCGCCGCCTCCTGACTAATATCCAATGCGGTTTTCGTCGACACCGCTCTGCTGCTGATCACCTCGTTACGTTGTCGACCTTCATTATGAACAACTTTCTAAAGAAGCGTCAAACAGTAGCAGTGTTCTTCGACTTGGAGAAGGCATACGATACCTGTTGGAGAGCGGGCATTCTACGCACATTGCACACATGGGGCCTTCGGGGCCGCCTTCCTCTTTTCATTCAAGCGTTTTTGGCGGATCGCAAGTTCCGGGTACAGGTGGGCTCTGTTTTGTCAGATACCTTTTGCCAGGAGAATAGGGTACCACAGGGCTCCGTCTTGAGTGTGGCGCTCTTTGCCATTGCAATCAATCCGATCGTAGATTGCCTTTCAGCCGACGTCTCCGGATCTCTTTTTGTAGCGATTTCGCAATTCATTGTAGCGCCCAGCGGACGTGTCTCTTGGAGCGTTCTCTTCAACGCTGTCTTGACCGTCTATATTCCTGGAGCATCGCAAACGGCTTCCGATTCTCCACTGAGAAAACTGTGTGCATAAACTTCTGGAGATACAAGGAATTTCTTCCACCTTCTCTATATCTCGGCCCTGTTGCTCTCCCTTTCGTGGAGACTACGAAATTCTTGGGACTCACGTTGGATCGTAAACTTTGCTGGTCCACACACGTGTCCTACCTGGCTGCCCGTTGTGCCCGATCCCTTAATGTTCCTCGTGTCCTCAGTGGCACGTCATGGGGAGCGGATCGTACCGTCCTGCTTCACCTTTACCAGGCCATTGTTCAGTCGAAGCTCGACTACGGAAGCCTTGTATACTCTTCTGCACGGCCGTCGATTCTCCGCCGTCTCAACTCTATCCACCATCGGGGTTTACGTCTTGCGACCGGTGCATTTTATACCAGCCCTGTTGAAAGTCTGTATGCCGAGGCTGCTGTATTATCCTTGACCACTCGACGTGACATACTCTTGTGTCGGTACGCATGCCGCCTGCGGTCGATGCCCAACCATCCATCTTACCGATTATTTTTTGACGACTCACTCGATCGCCAATATCAGTTGTCTGCGATTGCATTGCTTCCACCTGGAGTTCGGTTTCGCCGCCTACTACAGCGGCTCGATTTTACCCTTCCTTCCACCTTTCGGTTGAGCGAAAGACCATTGCCACCGTGGCATCAGGCCCAGGTTCACACTCACCTCGAACTTAGTTCGCTCCCCAAGGAGAGCACTCCGGATTTGGTATACCGCTCGAGGCTTGTCGAATCCGTTCGCGGTTCGATAATGCCATATTTATTTACACTGATGGTTCCAAGAGCACTGCCGGTGTCGGATCTGCCTTCGTCGTCGGGGACAACCGGTTCCAATACAAGCTCCCTGACCGGTGCTCGAACTTCACGGCTGAGCTTTTTGCCCTCCAACAGGCCGTTTTGTATACCTGCCGCCACCGCCAACCTTTCTATGCCATATGTTCTGACTCCCTTAGTGCCCTGCAGAGTCTTAAGGACCCTTTCTCGAACCATCTTCTCGTGTATCGAATCCAACGCTCCCTCCAGTTGCTAGCTGATGACAGCTGTCACGTTTCTTTCCTGTGGGTCCCTGGCCACGTGGGTGTGCCCGGAAATGAGGCCGCCGACATAGCAGCCAAGGCCGCAGCTATTTTGCCTCGCATGGCTACCTTTTGCGTCCCATCGGACGATGTTCAACGGGCTCTTCGCCGGAGTATCGTGTCGCAATGGCACAGTGCGTGGTTTTCAATGTACAACAATAAACTGAGAACTGTAAAACCGATCCCGACCGCTTGGAGGACCTCCTCACGCCCCACTCGGCGGGAGGAGGTCATCCTGGCCCGGTTGCGGATTGGTCACTGCCGTTTCAGCCACCGTCACTTGCTCTCTGCCGACCCTGCACCGCTGTGCTCCTGCGGTGAACTGCTGACAGTGCGACATGTTTTACTGACTTGTGTTAATTTTAATCATCTCCGTGTAGCCCTTCACTTGCCGTCTACTCTGGAGGAAATTTTAGCTGATGACACACGAGCAGCTGCTCGAGTTTTGCGTTTTATCAACTTGGCCAACTTATCCAAGGATATTTAACCCTTTTAATTGTCTTTACCTTTCGTTTTTAGCCTCTTGTTGATGTTCTGACAGTCACCTTTTTTCTTTGAGATCATAGCGAATCTATGTTCTTGGCTGGGCGCTAATGACCATAAAAGTTGTGCGCCCTAAAACCACAAAAAAAAAAAAGTGGTGTAGGGGTCAGCGCAACTGCCTACCCGGCTGGGTACACATTTTCAGCTTTGCCCAATCGCAGTTGATGTCATATATTCTGTGAATATTAAAGAATAACAACTGTAGCATCAGAAGTGACGTTTGATCTTTCGGAACAGACGGCACACACACACACACACACACACACACACACACACACACACACACACAGATTATATATAGTTTTTGTCACTTATAGATTTCTGCAAACAGTTCTGCCTTGTGGAAGGGGAAGGAAACGAATCCTGCTGGTCCAAGAAAACGTGCTTTCGGCGTTTTAGGACTTTTCATCGCCAAAAGTAGGTTTCAGTCCATACGATCATAGAACAGGAAAGCCTCCATTCGATCTTCCCCCACTTCTTGACGCCACTCTAAGACCCTTCTATGTAGTTTCCGGTAGAGTCTATGCAGTTCGCATTTGTCTTCCGGATTTTTGAATCTCGTCCATCTCTTGCTGACCCCATTTTTCAGCATTTACAGATGTTGGAACACAGGAGAAAATTCATCTGTGGGCGTCCTTTCAAACTGGACTGATGATGTCGCCTGTTTGTATGCATCTTTTATTCTTCTGGTTAATTCCTTTATGTTTATCAATAAAATCGGTTAATGAGACATCTTCCATGAGGCGTTTATGTCTCTGTAAGTAATAGGCATATTGGCCCCAATTCGTGATTTATTTCAAGGTAGGGTTGGAGGTTCAATAGCCTGGTTTAAATGACCAGCCACAGGGCTATGATGCGAGGTGAGGTCATTTATAGACACTAAATTCGGATTAAACCTCAAATTCTTGATTATGGTTATGGCCAGTATATCCGGTCTGTGGTTCCGGTTATTTGGAATGTGTGTAACATCGACGATTCCATAGGTTATTGGTTGTAAACGCTATTCTAAATTGTATAGTTGTTGATCCTTCGAATTATTTGCATGAAAATTCCACGCAAAATTGCATTGAGATCCCCGAATAACGTAATTTTGTCAGAACTATAAAAAACGGTGAGAAGTTCATTTTCATCCCTAGGATTGGCTGGTCGAATGTAGTCAGCCACTAATGTGACGTTACTATACTGCGTGTTTATGGTGACTGCTGCGGCTTCAAGTGTGTTCAGCGGTGATAAAGTTTCAAAAATGGGGTATGAAGTCACTTAAATATTCGACAGTACCTGCCCCTCGCTTTACTTCTCGTTCTGTCCGATATACCATTACGTTCGGAATTTTGAAAGTCTGTCTTCTTCTTAAATGTGTTTCAGTCAGAAATAAGTTATCCATTTTGTGGCGGGTTATAAAGTTCTGTTTTCCTATGTTTCACTTCTTCGGCATTAAAACTGCAAATGTTAAGCTGTACGGTGGTCCAACCTTCAATGTTAATACCTGCGGTGGCATTCCGGGAATGTCTTGCGTAAAGAAATCATGTGGAATATTTCTTGTAAATTACAGTAATTGACAAAGAGTACAGTTTGTAGTTGAGTGTCGCCATCGACGTTGCTTCCGTGCTTAGCAGATGATAATGAAACTGCATCTGTTTCACATTAGCAGCTGTGGAACCAGTTTAATCATTTATACTGAAATTCTGCATGGAGTGATAGGCTTCCGAATTGCGTGCAGCGTAAGGCTTGGTTTAAGTTTAACATAATTATGTACAAGCCTAAATTGCAATTGCAAAATGACGTAATACTACTACGTAATAATGAAGCTAATCTACAACTGAAGATGGCAACAGACACTCAGTGAAACGGGTAAGTTAAATATAATCCACTCACGCAGAATTTCATTGTGATATACAGTCAGATCCGTTTATAGCGGCATCGCTTTTAACGATCTATTGGCTGTAACGACAACACAGCAGCATGTCACCAAGCTCGCTGCCTTACAGCTATGACTGTAATTCGGTGTTTTAGAAAATTTGCATTACGTTTACTTCAGCATGAATACCTTGCATTCTGGTCACGGAGCGTAAGTCCACAGTCGGTTAACACCCGTTTATTGTATTTTCAGGATTATTCGTTCTTTTACTCTTGCTGGCATTTAAACAAATTTATCCTCCTAGCAGGTGGACGGCGTGCAGATTGTTCCGTACATACGGGAGAAACTGCGCCTTACACAACGCCACCGAGCAAAAGCAAGAACAATTAAATTCCGTACCACGCTAACTAGATTTAATGTTTCGACAGTAAGAAAATAGAGTTTTATACAATTTTTACGTTTACACTTTTATAGAATGACCTTTACAATTTTATAAAATTCAAATGTTGAAAGACGACCGTATGCCGTCTTCCATATTTTTTGGTATGTTTCTGTAAAGTTATAATTTATTTAATGTCGCTAGATTATCATTTTGTTAAAACTTTAACCCCACTCTTTTCAAGGCTTGAGGAATAACATTTTTATTTCATGTGTTGAAATATTAGTTAATATTGCTAGGTTTTTCTTATTTTGTTATGTTAATAATTTATTATTATATTAATTAATGTGGCTTCTCCGCAACGCTACTGTCCCTGTGAGAATGTGTACTTGTCTTACTTTTAAGTGGATGTGCGAGAATCTATGGCTGTCTGAATGTGGGGAGTGATAGCTCGCTTTACATCGTTCTCTCTGAGAGTCGAGAGCTGCTGAGGCCACCAAAGAGGTTTCTACACCCTTTGGTTACAGTCCAGTCAGCGAGCCTTCTCTAGGGCGAGTCTCGCTGTCCGTCCCCACCACCGCTGTTTCTTGGATTTTCCGGCTTCCGGTGTCTTCCCGCGTCCGGTGGTCGCTCGGTCTCGTCTTTCTGGTCATTCTTGGCTGATAGTCTGGTGAGGTAAGGTTGGTTCTGCTCTTGTTTTTGGAGATGGTAGCGTTTCATTGACTAGTATGTTTAACTTAGATTCGTGAACTTAGCATCATTTTTTGGAATATTTTTTCCGATCGTGTGCGGAAATGTGTTCTCGTTTTTCAGTTCAGTGATTTCCAATAGATAATCGCGGTAGGTGTGATTCTAGTTGCAGTTTCATAAAGGCCTGATATGTTAAAACCCTTTGTGATCATGTGGCGGTGTATGAACTCTGTGTAAATACTTTCTAGCTTTGTGGAGTCCGATTTCTAATAGGTGATATTGTAAGAGTACATATGTCGCTGTATCATACAGTTTGATTCAACGTAATGTATGTATTGTCTTAAATTTGTTCATTTCACGTATTTTCATTTCTTGTACGCTAGATATATTTCTAATGTAACGTCATTTCCTATATTGAATCATTTAGTGTAAACATGTACTGTATGTGTAAACCCGCATGAATGCACGGACATGCTTATGCTGTAAGTTGGCAATGCGCCAGAGAAAATGTTGAACCTGTTGTAAAGACTGTCTTTGGTACAGAAGTAGTAGCTGTGAGTGTCGCGCTGCTGAAGCAGTCGCGGAGCGGACTCGCCAAAGTAAAAACATGAATGTTTTGTTGATGGTGCAGAGGCACAGTAGGCGCAGTGTGGCGCAAGTTTAATGCAATTGCAATACGCCTGAGAGGCGTACTGTTTAATGTATTGAAGGAAGTGCGAAACAAGTTTATTTACACTCGAAAGTAATCAGTGTAATGTTTTTTCATTTGTGCAAGAAAAGTAATTGTTTGGTTATCAAGTATTGTCACCGAGAGTGATCCTTGCTGTAATTATGGAGATTAGAAGGTGTATCGAGGTGATATCAATGCATGGAGATTTCAGCCAGACGAGCTGAACAAAGAGTTGTCGATAAAAATATTTTTGAACCAGCAGTAAGAGTACCTATTGTAATCATATCTGTCTTGTATGGACTTCACGATGAAGACAACGAAAACAGATGAGTACTTTTGTAACATTTTATTTTGTATGCATGTAAATGTAGTGTCAACCCAATCAGAATTTTGGTTCAATTATATATGACTTATTTTGAAACCAGTCTTAATTTTGTAAGTAGTTGTAGTCACCCCATTATCATTATTAGATCATGTTGATTATAAAAGCCTGTACATAGACTAACAAGTTCAATCATGTTTCAAAGTAATTACGATCAGTTATAAAGAAATTGCTGGATGAGTTAAAGAATTGCTAAACGTGTTACATCCACAGAGACTAGTAATTAATGTGCAGTGCTGTTCTAAGTTTTGCAATCAATTATTATGCCAAAGCTTTTAACTTGTAAGAGAGTTTGCACGTAAAGTAAAGTTGGTTTCATTTATATAGAAAGTAACCAGGCTAACAGCAGTCAAACTATTATAGTTGATTAACCAGACTTGACGAAAGTAATTTTTATGAAATACGTTAAATGCCAAACTCTGTTCAGCCAGTTACACGCATACGCTACCCAGGCCCTGGAACCAATAGTTCAAGTAAAGTTTTATACGGAACTTGAATGCTTTAAACAATATTATCAAAATTATTGGGAACTTTGACTGTAGTATTTGTGAAGATCATTGTACCACGGAGTTTCACAGCGCTGAGCTATTATCATTGCAATCAGAGTCTATCAGCTATTACGATTTTGATTATAACACGAACACGCCATCACCACTACATGAATTCTGACACAATTATTAGTGAAGTTGTGCTGTTCGTGAATCGTAAGTGGTGGTAGTTGGAGGCTGTAGTCAATGCTAAGTCAGATAGGGCCAAGCTTAATTAATTACCACAGTGACTGTTTCAAGTTAATTAACATCAATTTTTTTATTTATTCAAAATTTTAACTTTCACTGTGAAAGTGTTGTTGCGACCCATCAGTTGTGATTTCCTGCCACATTCAATAACAAAATTATTATTACTACAGCATATCATTACGTATTATGATTTTTGACATTTTTTACGATCTCCAACAGGCAATCTTTTAATATGTTCAGTTTTGTATAGTGCATGTAAAAATATTCTTATCGTTTCGTTCCGTGAGTGATATGTGTTCCACGTGCTTGGTTCATAGAACAAAGCCTTCAGCATCCACTCTTGTTTGTTCCAAGCCCATCAGGCAAGTAACTATGCAGGTATCCTTCTGATTTCCACTAATATTTCGCTATCTTCTCTCCCCGCCTATTTTAATCTTGCTGTTCTCCGACTTGTAGCATGCTCTCTGTCTTTGTCAGTAATTGTCTTTGAATGTTGCACAATCACCTTCAATAAGTTCCTTGTGTAATTCTAAACATTTCTATGGGTTGCATGCTGTAATTCTTAATGTTATTTTTCCGACTTTGTGATTATTTCACTGTTACGGGTTTTTTGAGACTGGACTTCATCCGTCTTTGTAATCGCTCCCAATCGCGTGTAGCTGCGTTTCTTCCGCTTCTTCGTGTAAATCTAAATATTTCTATGGGTTGCATGACGTAATTCTTATTTTTATTTTTCCGATTTTGTACACAGACAGCAAGTTAAGAATCCACCGTGATTTTGTATTATAAATCCGATTTTCAACCACTTCAGCTTCAGTGGAGTGCGTTCATATAACGTAGCCGTGTGTGGCCTTTAGCGTGTTTGCTATTCAGATGTAATTTAATTTGGCTATATACGCGCACCATCTCGAAACAGGCACGACAGATCAGAGCCAGCTTCAAAGTGTTTTTGTATATTGTGTTTTGTGCTACCTCCGACTTGCTGAATTTCGCCTACGATAGCGCCGCCTGCTTCCGCCTCGTCTCAGCACGCTGATTTTGGAGAGTTTTGCTGTGGAATTGCGTGTGTCTGATGTGAGATTACCGCCCAATAGAAATACTGGTAATTAATAGCATTTGATAATTAAACAGTATGAAGTTCACTGCAAACATTGACCATGCCAATGCACTAAATGTTACACAATTTTAATCTTATTAATTATGGTAGCAATGTATGTACACAGTTGGGTGACAACATTTATAGTTAGGCCATAGGTAGAAATTCTCCACGTTGAGATTTGCTGTGTGCTTGTAGCTGACGGCAGGCCAGCGAGTAGGCCGATGTTGGTGGCTTGTTCCAACTTAGGATTTTACAGTTCGTTTCCGGCGAGGGGAGAGAGGGACAATGGCGAGTGCCAGGCACAGTACAGTGCACAAATATTGTAAAACTACTGGCATTTGAAGTAATACGATGCAGTTAGGAACCTTTAAGGCCCTCATTACAAAATAGCCTGTTGATAAATAAACAATACATTAGCTGATATAGTCACATCTGACGTAATACCTTTAATTGACAATGAAAAGTAATAAATTACCAACGAAGACAAGACAGTTACACAACTAGCATGGCCAATGTTTCTTTATAAAAATAATATATTAACTATTTCCCATTTTATTTTCAATTAATCTTGTGTATTTTATCTTGAAGTATTCAGTTAAATCACTTATCTTTGATATAAGAAATTGCACGATTATGATAAACAGTACAAAGGATGTTTATACCAATATAAAAACCTAAGAAGAAATTTGTTTAATGTGTAGTGTAATTATTTTGATTTTAAGTAAAGTTTTAGAAATGTATTGGCTGAGCACTGTACGTTGGCAAATCGGTTAGAACAGCTCACATGGGGAAGTTGATGACGTAGGGGAAAAAACCCAGGCAGTTGAGCTTTTGGCGCGCGCGCGCGCGAGGGCAGGAGTGACGAGACGGGAGCATGTGGGGTAGCTGGCTGGGCGGCGTCGCTCGGCATCAGTCGGCATGTAGATCTCCAGGTGGAGGTTATGGATTTGTGTGTAGCAATCGCCACGTGTGGTTGCTCGTCGTAGACTGCACAAAGTTGAATCGAGTGCTACTGTGTGTTTGTGAATATTTAGCCAGTGGAACAAGGTGTGCATCGCATTGAATTAAAGTGACAGTGATTTGTTAATGTAACACGTGTCGTCGCATAGGCATGAACATAAACGGTGTTTGAGACAGCCACGTGGTGTGAAATCAATTCGCGACAAATATTCATTTTGTCTGGGGGCTCACGAGCTATAACATTATTTGGTACATTTACCGACGTACAGACGCGACAGCCACAGGGTTCAAGTATTGTGAAATAAACAACATAAAGTGAACTTTCACGTGTTTTCTAAAATAGTAGTTAGTACACCCTTTTCTCTCATGAACTTATTATGAATTTCTTTTGTTAATCATATGCAGGGAAGGAACGCTGCGAATGTGTGATATCATCCCCTAGAAAACGAGTCAAACAGTCGCAATAACAGTTCCAGTGTTTTTGCATGTTTAGGAATTTGGTTCGCAGCTGGTGGTTGTGAGTTTCAAAAATTAATCTTTCCCTATTTTAAACTCTCACCCCGACCTTCACGCCTCGCACTGAGACAATGAGTGTTGTTTGTGAATCCTTCCCCCCAGTAGCGTTAAATTATGTATAATTTAGGCTGGGCGCCTTCCGAATTAATCTATGTAAAAGATACACATTTATTGTATTAACAAAATTGGTTCCCCATTTTGCTTGTTTTCTATCTGAATTAACAAGTTCAGCATAATCCGTAAGTTGCCTATAAATTGTAGTTTTAGAGCACCTTCCCTCTTTAATATTGTTCTTCACTAGTGCTGAGAACTAGCTCAGATGCAATTTTTATGTCTAAATTCCGTTGCGCCATAAATGTTTTCTTAGCCACCTTTCTAAGATATCTTTAATTGTGGTGGCTTGCTTATTAATGTCTGTGTGTAATAACGTGTGAGCTGCTATGTACATTGACCACTGTAGTATTAACTTCCTGTTATTGAAGTAATTTGAAACGAGTCAGTTCTCAGTTTTGGGCCAGGGAACATATCTTTATAGCAGGGAGTAACCAGTAGTTCACACGGACCTCATTTACTAATTTTAGTGATAAAACAAGGTTCTTATTTCGTACAGTGGTCGACTTTTAATGTTCAAATGTTTGTAAATCAATGACACTTAGTCCATATGCTTACAAACTACTTAAACTAAGTTAAACTAACCTAAGAACAACTCACACACACACACACACACACACACACACACACACACACACACACACACACTCATGCGCCTTGTAGAACTCTTCCAGTCCGCCGCGGCTATAATTTTATACTTTATTGTTTTACACCTCCAGTGTTTTTTAAAGCTTGAAACAAACTTTTAGTTATCGTATTATATTTTATCACGGTTTTTTATGCTTTCTGCAGTATAACCCAGTAACTGGTTCGCACTTTTTGTATTCTAACAATAATGAAAATACTTTTATGTACTCATATTTCCCAACTTCAGTTAAGACCATATTTTCTTAAATCTCTGTACGCCTCCCCAACTCCCTGCTTATTTCCTCTCTTCCAGTCGCTTTCGCAGCAGTTTCCCCCTACCCGCAAAGACCACTTCCCCATTTTTCCCTTTCCCCATCTGTACTTTTCCCCACATCCCTCTACCAGTACGTCAACTAAATATATAAAAATTGTAAGTGCACTCATAAAACACAGTACTTGTCACAACATAGGCGAAACGGGTTGCAGACGCAACTACAAGGTAAACCTCTTTAGTTACAGACAATTATGTTGAACGTTAATTCTATTGATTTTACAATCAAATCATTGTAAAAAGTCAGTTAGTACATATTTCGTCTATTTATCTAGATTTTGAAGACTATACAGAAGGATTGGAAAATGGTAATAGGTGAAAAAAAATCACCATTCGCATCTGTTAGCTGATATTCAGAGGATTAATTCTTTCAGAAATAAAATAAATTACGTGATAGTAGGTCGCCGGACCTCCCAAACTTTTCCTTTGGCTACGTCCTTGATCAGTGGACCTATTCTTCAAACGGAAGCCAATGAATTTGTGCATCTCTTGACTTATTAAGGGTTTTTAACTTTTGTAATTGGGAATTACTGCCAGCAGTGAAAGGCTTACTTTCAGGCAGTTGAATTCTGTACAGTGTTGTCTGTTTCGTAACTAAATGTCTGCCGCTATGACGCTATCCACATCTTGTTGCGGTATTTTCATTGTTATTTTCACTACAAACGTACAGAACACTGACGCGGAGCCTAGTTTCCTCCGCACACCGCCTCCCCGGCAGCAAACAATACCTACTCTACCCCCACTTCGCAAACACCGCTTGACAGATGCCAAATTACTTCCCGAGTTACGTGTGTGTTAAGTAGTCAGTGCAAGATCGCTTTAAAAATGTTGCAATAAAGTAAAGTATTTAAAACTGAAGGAAAGCCACATATATTACGACGATTACAAACATGGGAATCAAACATAAGTATTAAGAAAGAATCGGGTCTCTCACATTCAATTATATCTACAGTATGGAAAGACAGGGAGAATAATCTTGTATTGGCCAGGACTAGGACTACGTGAAAGCGGTGGTTGCGGGTTGGGAGACAAGCAAGCTCTAATAAAACTCTTATTGAAGCGAATAAACCAGTTTAATGCCACTTCCAGGAAAACGACTCATTTACGACCTGCCTCTGTCCAATAAACTAGCCCCCTTTTATTTATTTATTTATCACCAACAGATTTAGCAATTCCGCATTAGCTTGAAATACTATCGGTCAAAACTGGCAGGCTGAATACAGTTCGATTAACAACACAATACACACACAGCAGGTCGACCAAGCAGTTTACAATTTAGTAAGGAAATTACTAACACGGCAGGCAAGCCCCTTTGACTGTTAGCACTTCGCAGTTTACACAATTAGTGATTTACAAGCCGTTTTATCAAGTCACATCAAGCATCAAACATTTACTATTTGGCAAACCAAAGATCATTCAAAGAAACACAAGCGTGATAAACTGTGCGCAAATTTTGACCGTTCTATTAGGAAATTTTCTTTAAAGAACCAAGCAGTCATGATTCTGTTCAAAGCCTGAAATATTTAATCTGAAATTCTTCTTGGAACCCAACAGTTACAAGTCAAATACTAAGAACCATTAAAAATTTAAAAGAGGACTTTCTAGAATAAACAGTCACAAACATGGGCAGACACCTCTCAGCAAACCACAGTTCGGCTCATAACTTTCAGTTCACTAACAAGGAAAGATATCTGTATGAACGTTTGGTTACAGGATCTCTACGTACACCTCAATGTGCTGGTGGGTGTCGTTTTTCTGCAAAGCTCTGCAACCATGCTCAAGATAGCACTGTAGATGTAATTGTAGACGCCATACGTAATGCAGATATCTTAACTATAACTTATGTAATAATCATCGTACATGTTCTCTAGCGAATTGTCATCAAAAGCCGTGATGATAGTTGCAACTTTCACCTGCTTCCCGAAAGACTGTTGGTATTCACTGCCACTGCTTCCATCACCTCTTCCCGCACTTACCGTAGTACTACCGCTTGCAATGAGTTGTTCGTCATTATCATCCCTATTATCATCATTATCTTTTAGTGTTACAACAGTATCTAACTTATTCTCATATTTCTGTACCATAACAGATACGAGAAAGCATGCGAATGATTCATCTTCTACACTAATACCATCTTCACGAAGAAGGGTTCTTCGTAACTTCATCTCACCTAGTTGCAATACATTAGCAGGACTGATTAGCAATCGCCGCCCCATCTGACGCTTTACCACACAAATAACATCACAAAACGCAACTTTGGAGGCACACTACACCGTCCCTACTGGCGAACCGACAGTTCAAAGTGCAATGTGGCATGGCACACGCAGAGGCCTCTAACAGACGACTGCAGAGTTTTGCAGATGCGGTAGTATCACTAGTGGAATAAGGTATCTTTAGATTATCTCTCGTATGATTTTGGTGTAAATGTGTTTGTTCGAGCCCAAATACTTTCCTTGTAAGCTTCGTTAATTCCCCGGCACCAGTCCTAGCAAGTAAGCACACACGTCAGCAAATACAGTTACAGAACCTTTCCAGTGAATGAATTAACTGACGAAGCGACAGATCATGTGCTCAGACAACTTGACCTCGTCCAGCGTTCTCGTTCGGCAAGTCGTGTTGTCAGCCGCTTGGCCGGCCCCGGAAGCCGTGGGCCACGCCAACTCTCAGGACGACGACTGTCCGTATCGACGACCAGCTGGTGTCTCCTCGGCGGTCACAACACGAGAGCAACGGCGCTGCCACAGAATAAGGAGTATACAGAAAGGAAATTCCCGCTGCAGTCTGTCGTCCAAAATTTAGTGCGCATGCGCGGAATCGGCCATCTTGAAAAGCAGTAAACGTGTGATCACTCCCTACTCTGTGGCGTGGTGATGCGCCGTCTTTGTTTGTTAATTGTGTATTTTAACAGCCTGAATCGCATAAAAGTAAACAAGTATTTGGTACAGTGCAGTGCAGTGAAAAGAAAGAATTGCGTATCGGTAGTTGTAGCTGCTCCGTTTTTATTATGAGCAGCAATAAAAGAAAAGGTGGCGGATGGTGTTCAGCACCTAATTGCCGCAATAATTCGAATACAAATAAGGATATAAGTTTCTTCACCTTCCCAAAATATGCTGAGCAGTAAGTGAACTTCGCTATATGTGTAGTGAAAGTTATATGTTATCAGTTTCAAATGAAAGCAATGTGTGCATAATTATTAAAAGTAGCCTTGCTTCTTCTCCTGACGATAACTCTCGCTGTTGCTGCAGCAGTTCAACAGCATCGAAATGTTGAAGTACATTTAAATTTTATAAGTTTAAAGTTGTAGGGAATAATATAAAATGAATGACAAAGAATAGTGCGTAAGTAGGCAGGTAAAATTTTACTTATGGCATTGGAGGCGTAGTGTGCTAATGTTGGAACGAATGCTCTTCGAATACTCAAACAAATAGATTAAGGGGAATAATTATTTTATGCTGTTCCTGCTCTGTGGTTGACAGATTCCTCTATATGCCCTTCTCCGATAAGTAAATTAATAATACTCCTAAAGCAAATACAACTTTTATATATGCCCAGATGTCATTAGTTTTGTGTAATCACGTTGTACTGCTACGTCTGACTCAATATTTTGTGCGAATTTATTCGTGTCAAATAAAAACTGGCAGTTGTATAGTCACTTTCTTGTTTATAACTAATTTCCCAAACATAACTACGCGTTATTTGGGATTTTTCTAGAGATAAGCACCAAATAAAACGATCATCGATTCCACCGTCCATTTTCGTAGGCCTATTTTTTTCGTTGGATTACAATTAAGTGCAAGAAGAGGGCGCAAAATAGATGAGAGCATAATGGAAAGCCGTTTCCTTCCGAAAAGTCGGTGAGATTAGCTGCAGTTCGTAAAAAGTCCATTTCCATCCAAAGTACTAAGTGGCTATAGTTCCGCGTTTACTGCTTTTCAATATGGCGTCGAGCGCAACGCTTGGTAACATACAGATCAAAGGCGCCGCCTCCAGCTTTCCCTTCTGTATGCTCCCTATTCTGTGGCGCTGCTATCTCTTCGGCGGTAGACGGCCTGTATAGGGAGAGAGTGGCCATGCGAGAGACTGCTCCTGATTGGCTGACAGCCCAGGACGCCATGATTTTACCAGATCTGGCGGGCTATACAGGTGTGTGAATAGCTACAGTGTGCGTTTCCGTACTGTAGTGTGTCTTAAAAGCTTCTGGAAGCGATATTATTGTACATTTACGTACAGGTTGTATTATGGTAGGCACTGCTTCACTTTCGCATGGCTTTTGTCGGTTCTATTTACGTAAATTGACGTGTTCGTTGGTCGTTGAAGATAACCTTAGAACTTCGCGGCAATTTTTAAGATTATATGTTGGGTTGAAGTGTTTTAATGAGTGTAATTATACAGCGCAATCAAGATAAATGGCTCGTTGTTCCTCTTCCTCTGTTGGCTGTAAAAACCGAAGTAAAGATTACTATTTGATGTTTGTGTTCGCAAGGGATGAGGAAATACGGGAAAAGTATGCAGTGAAAACCGAGAAAACGGGAACAAGGCGACTTATAAAGCAAGAAAGGCAATGATGAAATTCAGTAATAGAACTTCTGCCAGTAAAATTCCCGCGTGGTTCAGTGGTTAGCCGGGCGCCGTGGCTCAGCGCGCCCGGTCAGAGTGCAATAAAAAAGCTGAGCCAAGAACTCATCGAACGACAACGAACACAAAGGAACAACGACCGGAATGAACTAATCTACACATAGAACAACAAAAAAGTGGTTGCGTACTGAATTCATAATGTTAAGGATGCGAGTTCGAATCCGATAAGCGATATTTTTTTTTAAACAGTATTTGCTAGCTTTTTGTTACTTCATGTTTCTAGTTTTTGATATGTCGTGCTACAAGTTATGTTTCAACACTGCTACGGCACCTGCCCCTTCGCTGTGTATTATTGGCTATTCACAATCCTACAATTGGTTACGGGATGTAATGTGAGAAATAGAGGGGGGCGGGACTATTGTAGATATTCAGTTACCTATTTTCAGTCAGTTTCTGCTGTTTCACTAGAGATAGTATCAGTATTTTTCCGATTTTTTGTGATACTCTGCCCCTAAAAGTATCTACAGAAATGACGTTTTTCGTATTTCCCAGTGCAGGAAAATGTTACAAGATCTACAGCACACTTAAAATGCATTATATCGGGACGGAAAGCGATAATATTGTACTAATTTCGGCGATGGACATTCAGACACAAAATTCTAAAATAGAATTATCTTATTTGAGATACATAACATGGAGTATCTCTTTCTTATTAAGCAAGTGCCAACTGTCGAAATTGACATCGTAAAAATGCTATTAACATTGAACAGTCATAGAAACTGTTTCATGAGACTTATTTGCTAACTAATTGATTAGACCTTTATGAACATAAATGAATGGCATTTCTTGAACCACGTACTGATTAGTAAGCTAGAAGATGTGCTTTGGTGTCATGGGTGGAAGTAATGACTTATTTCAGTCGTCAAGTGGCTGCATTTCTGCCTGGGTCGCCATGTAAGCTCACGTCCCGCGCGCAGTCTGGTAAAAACATGGCGGACACCGGCCGGCTGGCTACTCTCTCCCTATACAGGCTCTCTACTCGGCGGCTCCCCCTGGCGCATCCTGCCTGGCGGTGAATCGGCCGTCGCTGTCGTGGTTGCGCGCGCAGCTCGCGCGCCGTCGGATGTTTCAACTAGACTTGCGCATAATAGTTCGTGATCGGAAGCGCTCACTTTAGTTCGCGGCTCTGCCGCGAACTAGTTCATTCTTTTAGTTCGCCCGCTCCCAGTGACGGCTGAGCGGCTTGGTCTGCGCATGCAGGTGGAGGGTGAAGTTCCCCACCTAGCTGTTTCATGCGCTTGCTGCGTGAGCCGCTAACGATATCACACAAACCAAAAGAAACAGTTTGTGGACAATTTCTCGCGTTTAAGTTTAGAGTTATCTCTATATTTTGGCATAATGGTATTTATTAGTCAGATATTGCAGAGTGCAGTATACTTAAAAACAGAAATTTTGTAGCACTGAACTATGTAATCTAGCAGACGCTCACCTCGAAATGGCTCTCTTCAGTAGAAGGCAAACACACGATTTTTAATTCTTCTGCACGCCCTCTCGCTATTGCCCGTCGGTCTTTGGAAAAGAATTCAACAAACGAAGAAGCGAGGTACGTTTGGCATAATAGTTCGTGACCGATCGTGCATATTTTAGTTCGCGACTGATGTCGCTCTTTTTTGTTCGTCCGCTCTTTTCTTTAGTTCGTCCGCTCTTTTCTTTAGTTCGTCCGCTCTTTTCTTTAGTTCGTCCACTCTTTTTGGCTTTTGCTACCACTACTAAAAGAGCTGTTTGTTGTGTTACGACAGCTTTTTTATATAGTGATCAGTGTTGCCCAAGCGTGTGCTATTATCCGTATTTTTGGGCAATTATACATCAAATACTTAAGCAAATAAACCAGTTATTTAAACGAATTGGTGATAAAATGGTATTTAACTACTTTGCATACATATTACTCGTAGAAAATATTATTTAAACACTGCTGAATACCTTAGAAAAGAAAATTTGTGGCAGTGAATTATGAAACTACAGCTGAGCTGCAGCTCAGCTCGAAATGACGGTAACTGGCAGAAGGGAATCACGCGATTCTGCGCGCTCTCACGTCCTCTCGCTGTTCCCTGTCAGTCTTCGCAAAAGGAGCGGACGAACTAAGAGGACAGGGATGTGCGAACTAGTTCGCATAGTTCGCCTGTGGGAGCGCTCTTCCGAACTAGTTCGTTCGCGAACTACACAAGACTAGTTTCAACCACGGCGCTCCTCGTGACGGACCTACCGTCACAAATCTCTCTTTGAACAACATTCTTTAAAAATCAAGCAGCAACCATCAAATAATGTGCCGATCAATGGACCTATTGTTCAAACTAAAGCATATGAATGTGGGCGCCTCTTCACTTATTGTTGGTTTTTGGAAGGGACTAAACAGCGACGGTCATCAGTCTCTTCACTTATTAAAGGTTTCTAAGTTTTGATGACACGTTTTTCTTGTGCGAGTTGCATAAATTCTCGTCTACACCGGAGAGGCCCACCACGCAGCGCGGATAACTGGCGCGAAGCACAACAGACCACGGCACGGTCTTGGTAAGAGGACTGCAATGTTCTAGCGCGCACGCCTTTAACAAATGAGGAACGACGTCAGACAGAGCCACGCCCAAATGAAGCCGACAATGCTCGGAACTTAATGGCTGCTGCGCAGAGCGGAGCGGTAAGGCGTCCATAGCGGACGAGCTGCGTCCTGCCAAACAATTTGTGTCAGTTTTGTTCTTTTGTGTTGATTTCCTAAGTATCTTGATGTCATACATACATCGCATCCCCTTCTTCAGAAAACACGTAGAAACAACGGCAGCCATGCTGCGAAGACAGTGTGGCAACAGGTGGGGAGCATATATGTCCACTTTGAGAATACTGCTCATCTTCGTGGTTGAATAAGTCATGTAAAGAAACTAGACGCCAAACTACACGACACGAAACGTATCATCAGTTGATGCATCAAAACCACGCCTGTGCAATAGCTGCCCGATATGAGTCAAACTGCTCTACCTACGCTGCAAAGGTTTCATACGCCAACAATTGCAGAAGATTCAAAGTGGTCCAGAGCTGCCATCATTGAGAAGGTTGGAATCTAGGAAATCCACACTAGTCTCAGAAGTGTCAAATAAAGGATACACATTCGAGGGGGAGCAAGATTACTGTAGTTATTTTAAGCAGATATCCACACTGGCAAATCCTGAATTTTGGTCTGAAGGGGACTGCTCATAGAAAATTTTGTGGCATCGTAATTTAAATTGCCACCTCAAAAATTAAAAAAAAATTAATCCATGGTCACTTACACAGAAAATTAACAAAAGAAATATTCAACTATTTTTGGAAGAAAAAGCACCACTGCATCGTTGGTTAAGGAAGTAAGGAGATTTACATAAGTCTAACACCACCGAGTCCCAATTGTTAGAAAATCAAACGTTTGTAAATCTATGGGACTTAGCTGCGTTGATTATTAGTCCCTACGATTACAAACTACATGAACTAACTAACCTAAAAACAACACAAACAACCATGCCCCAGGGAGGACTCGAACCTATGACGGCGAGCAACCACGCGCTCCGCAGCGAGGCGCCTTAGACCGCTCGGCTGCAACTGTTAGAGAGAAGCATATTCAGTTACACAGTCAAATTTTGAAGGGTTTCAAGCTGAAAGAAGACCTAAGAGGAATTGTTGAGCTTGGACACAAGATCAAAACAAACAGGTCAGTGAACGCATGAAGAAGTACAGAGGAAACTTCAGCCAAGTAACAGGAAATAGAGTTGTAACGTGATCGTAATTCGCAAATGAAAAATTAATTTCGCTGCTCATAGTTACAATTCAGTTACCGTACTTGTATTTTTTATATTTTTCTTTATGTTCAGTATTTGCTCCCCCCCCCCCCTTTGTGCATATCGGACGGACAACTTCACTTTTTTTTTTTACCCGACGCCACAAAACAACCTACTGCTTTCGAACTTGCCCGCCGACAATGGAATGTGTTTAACAGGATCCGAACATCACATCGAGGCTGCCAGGTTTTCTATACAAATGGGGCATATCACCAAGTCCTCAGTGCGCCAGACAACAGACCATATCGCATATGACTGCAACATCAGAACGTACTCAGGACCAAAAACAGACCTATATGAGGTGAGGGATTCTGTCAGCTTGGTGGATAACACATAAATATATAAGGTCCATGTTGGCTGTGCGTCTTTCTTAATTAAATTGTATAAATATACTGTTCTTTTTTATTACTTACTAGCTCGTACCCGGCGCGTTGCTTTCGCAAGAGAAATAATTGCGCAAAACACTTTTGAAATTTGAAAGTGTTAGCTTGTTTAATTACGATTGATAGAAATAAATACATTTGCCGGTGTGGCATGTGCGCCACCTACTGTAACTATGAAGGAACTGTTAACTGTGCTATGCCCATAACCTTCGCGTAAGAGCAAGAAGTAAGTTGACGAAGTTTTATCGCAATCAGAGGAACGTTATGTCAGCGCATAAAATACGAACAAACGAACAAATGTATTAGAGGTTTCTAGTCTTCCATTAGTCCATCTCCTTTCCCTTGTCTCTCTTCGCCTGATCCCCCCCCCTCTGCCCCTTTCTCTGTCCATTTCCTCCTCCCCCCCCCTCTGTCCGTATCCTTTCACCTGTCACTATCTTCCCTCTTTCATTCTCCTCCTCTACCCTCTCTCTTTCCGTCTCCTGCCTCCCATTTCTGTCCGTGTTCTCCTCCTACTACTTTATATGAGAACATACACATATGCGCCAAGTTTCACGCTGACTGTTAAACGGTATCAAAGTCGCAAGGTACCCTCCGATATGCTAAATTTACTGGCAAGAAATGTTTCTTTGATGATTATCACCCTGAAAAAAAGGAACGTAACTTCCAGAAAGAGCTGCTAGAATTTTCAGAAATTTTATTTCATTCGAAATTTCGCCGAAATCTGAAAATTAACTGTTTAGTCACGTTAATTAACTGAAATGATTGTAGATAATCTGAATATATTAATACTGCACTGATAAACTGAATTGTACAATCAAATTTAAAAATTTCGTCAGGTTCGGAATACAACTGTAGAATCTGACGAAGTCCATATATAAAGTATCCTCCGCCATGCACCATCCAAAATTTTATGTGACAGTGGCCTTCCTCTTGTTTTGAAAGTCATGTGTCCAAAATGTCATGAAGATTTTAGGATGAATAAAGTGTAATTCGCATGTCGCATGATGCCACAGGTTTTTAACCATATAATTGTTTACGACGTCATATCTCCTGAACTATATGTCGTAAGCAGTTCTTACCCATACTTCAATTGTTATCCCATTGAAGGAATGTGTGTGCCAAATTTGGTTGAAATCGGTACACTGGTTTAGAAGCAGATGTTGCGTAATGCAGCACTTTGCTGCATATTTCATTTAACGGTACGGCCGCGCATAAATTAAGAACACACAAACATTCATTTTTATATATTAGATTTACGTTTTCACTTTAATATTTCTGTACTGGTGTTTTAACGTTATTTCAAATGATCATATCACTATACAATTTATTATCTCTTTCACTGGCTCTTATTACGGCATGTTTCCGAGCCTTCTACTGCCCACTGCGTCATACAGTGATGTCCAATTTACTATATATTGATTTTATAACTAATGTACTTAAAACATGTAAACCATTTGTTGTCTCAGCTCCTCACGTGGAGAAATATAAATCTCTAATGTACCCTACATGTCCCAGTCTTTAACGATAAATAAATGCACTGCGTGGACCAGCGCGGCGCTTCTGGTGAGGACGCAACTTGTATTGTAACATTGTTTCCATATAGTAGTTTGGATGAAACTTTGCGTTAGCTCCGGTTGTGTTATGATACTTATGACAACCACCTGTACCAACGTTAACTTAAACATTAATCGCATTTATAGGAAACATAGGCCTATACGAAATAAAAGGTGTATATATGCTATATAATCTTACAACAAAATGGAAACCCCTCACTGTTTCTCCTTGTTGCTAATTAATTTATAGATGACTATTTTTAACACCAGCCTATACGATCTGTATTTTATGTCTGGACTAACTGTAATGGATAAGCATAGTCGGCCAGCAAAATATTGTTAGGAAGCGATCTCTCTCACAATAGCATTCTATGACAGTTTTGAGCTTTAATGCTCCCCTTAATTCAATTTTAAAAAGAAATAATTTTGTACCTGATATACGTAAATATTTAATTGTAATGGTTGACGTAGGCAAATTTGAATTTTTTAATAGATATTTTAATAGACACTCGCCTGAAGGCGCTGAAAACTTAATTTCATTTTTGAGAAGCATTGCTCAATCTACTTGATTTTGAGGTTTTTTTTTTTTTTTTTTTTTTTTTTTTTTTTTTTTTTTTTTAACTCGACTTCACCTTGTATTGTCGTGTACGCCTTCTTATATATTTAATTTTATCTATCTTTTAAAAAATGTACAACGTATTGAACTTTTCAAATATAGAGAGCGCTAGGCATCAACTGCCTGAGGGTTAAGCTGCATAGGTGAATGCAAGCAACTACCTCACTTCAGAAAGACTTTTTAATTGTCTTATGAATATGACCAGTGATTGTTTTATGCAGAGTACATAAGTCATCGTGACACAATCTGGTATGTAATTTGTCACACAATTGTAACATTCTTGGCATATATATTTTTATGTTGTTTTAATGTCTGACTGAAACTTTATTTTATAGCATTGATGATGTCCCATCTTAGAAACGAAATCGATATGTGAATTTTTGTAAAATAAATATTTCATATCGCCCACAAAGTTGAAACTTCTTATCTATATATATAAAAATGAACTGTTGTTCGTTAGACTCGCTAAAACTCGAGAACGGATGAACCGATCTGACTAATTTTAGTCTTCAAATATTCGTGCAAGTTCAGGGAAGGTTTAAACGGTGAAAAATATGGAAATGTTGTCCGGAAAGAGTAAAATCAGGAGAAACTGAAACAGCTTTTTCTAGTGAGCTATCAATGCCGTTCGTCCAATTGCGATAAAATTTTGTACATTTCACGTTGAAAGCAAGAGGAGGTTTCTCATCAAATAAAAATTTGGAAAAGTCGCCCGAAAAGTAGGAAAATTTAGAAAAAACCGAAAACGATTGTTTTCTATGAATAAAAATCTATTGGTACACAATTGTAAGAGTATCACTTGAGTACGGCTTGACAGAACAAGGTTTGTCTGAGAAAATGTTTTTGGAAAATCTACAGGAAAATTGGAAAAAAATTGAGTAAAACTGAAAGTGCTTTTCTAAATGTCTTTCTGATTGAATTCGGCACTATAACTGACTATTCGCACGACGGAGAGGGGTAATTATTTTGTTGTTTTGTTCTTTATGGTCTTGAAAAAGTTTTGAGTAAAGAAAAGAGGGACTGTTAAAAAGGAAGTCGCAAAATACGAACCAAGTTCCTTTTTCAGTGTGTGTCTAAATGTACTTAGCACTATAAGTTGAGAACCGTTCATCCGATCGCGATAAAATTTTGATCATTTGACGTTCAACGAAAGAACTAAAAATTTGGGAAAGTTACCCGAAAATTTTGAAAATTCACGATTACTGAAAGAGCTTTTTTCAATTGGATGTCAATATCATTCGTGTGATTGCGATAAAATTTTGCATATTTGACTTTCAAAGCAAGAGTAACGTTCTTATGAAATAAAAATTTGGAAAAGTTTCTCGGAAAATTGGAAAATTTGGAAAACAATAGAAAGAGATTTTTATATGGAATATAAATACCATTTATCTGATTACGATAAAATATTGCACATTCGACGTTCAAAGAGAGAGGAAGGTTTGAGTGAAGTCAAAGTTTGGAATAGTTGGCCAGAAAATAAGAAAATTTTCTTTTCTTTGGGATATAAATATCATTTGTACGATATTGTTGTTGTTATGGTCTTCAGTCCAGAGACTGGTTTGATGCAGCTCTCCACCCTGCTCTATCCTGAGCAAGCCTTTTCATCTCCTGATAAGAACGGCAACCCACATCCATTTGAATCTGCTTACTATACGCGTCTCTTGGTCTCCCTCTGCGATTTTTACCCCACACGCTTCCCTCCAATGCTAAATTTACGATACCTCGATGTCTAAGAATGTGTCCTACCAAGCGATCCCTTCTTTTGGTCAGGGTATGCCAAAAATTCCTTTTCTCACCAATTCTGTTCAGTACCTCTTCATTAGTTATGCGATCTACCCACTTAATCTTCAGCATTCTTCTGTAGCACCACATTTCAAAGGCCTCTATTCTCTTCCTGTCCGCACTGTTTATCGTCCATGTTTCACTCCCGTACAAGGCAACACTCCACACAAATGCCTTCAGAAAAGATTTCCTTACACTTAAATTAATATTCGATGTCAGCAAATTTCTCTTTTTCAAAAATGCTTTTCTTCCCATTGCCATTCTGCATTTTATATCCTCTGTACTGCGACCATCGCATGTTATTTTACTACCCAAGTAACAAAACTCATCTAACACCTTCATTGTTTCGTTACCTAATCTAATTCCTTCAGCATCGCCCGACTTTCTAAGACCGCATTCCATTATTTTTGTTTTGCTCTTGTTAATGTTCATTTTATACGCTCTTTTCAACACACTGTCCATTCCATTCAACTGCTCTTCCAGGTCCTTTGCTGTCTCTGACAGAATTACAATGTCATCAGCAAAACGCAATGTTTTTATTTCTTCCCCCTGAACTTTAATCCCTATTCCAAATTTTTCCTTGCTTTCCTTCACCGCCTGCTCGATGTACAAATTGAATAACATCGGAGAAAGGCTACAACCCTGTCTTACTCCCTTCCCAACTGATGCTTCCCTTTCATGCCCTTCGAGTCTAATAACTGCGGTCTGGCTTTTGTACAAGTTGTAAATAACTCTCCTTTCCCTATATTTTACCCCTGCTGACTTCAGAATTTGAAAGAGTGTATTCCAGTCAACATTGTCAAATGCTTTCTCCAAATCTACAAAAGCTAGAAATGTAGGTTTGCCTTTCCTTAATCTATCTTCTAAGATAAGACGTAAAGTGAGTATTGCCTCCCGGGTTCCTACGTTCCTCCTGAATCCAAACTGATCTTCCCCGAGGTCAGCTTCTACCAGCTTTTCCATTCTCCTGTAGATAATTCGTGTTAAAATTTTGCTACCATGACTTATTAAACTGATGGTTCTGTAGTTTTCACACCTGTCTGCACCTGCTTTCTTTGGAATGGGGATTATAACATTTTTCTTATGGGGGTGGTGTACGATATTAGCAATTGCGAATCATTGCCGGGACGACTAGCTTTATTAAGAAAAAAATCCTTCTTCAGTCGTTCTCCATAAATACTGTATTGTAAATAGTGCAGAGTACCGTATTTCTGCTACTTTATGAAGTGTGAACCCTGTGGCAGCCTAAATTCACAAATACGTACCGGTAATTTGCGACTTTCGGCTATAACGATACTAAAGCATCGGTTCCTTCTACGTCGTTATAACCGTTTTCGACTGCGTTACCCGGCGTTGCCCGGGTGTTTATTTGTTCCAGTGTCCTCTTCCTTCCTCTCTCTGTCCGCCTCCTACCTCCTCCTTCCTACCTACCACCGGATCCTTTCCTCTACCTCCTCCTGCTCCTCTGCCCTGTTGTCTACCCTTGTCCTTCGACGCTACGTTCTTAATAAAAGTTGCACAAGAGATCAACTCAATGCCACGCAGTCCTCTTGAAAGGTTGGCACGTCGTAATTGTATGTATTATCAAAGAAATCCGTAGCCTGTCTAAATTTGCAGTAATAATTCTGCAGAAACAGTTGAAAGTTGAAGACTGCACGACAATAGTAGAAAACGTCTATTCAGTGAAACTTCTCTTATCTAGCTACTGAGTGAAATGAAAGTGACTTTTCAACGCTGCATACTTACAAACCGGCTAGCGTATAAAAGGTTATTACCAGAGATATATTTTAGTGCGCGAGAAGCACCTGACTCAGATAACTGAATGGTGTCTGCGTTTCGTCCTGTAAATATCAAGTCAACTGAAAATTAAAACTTTGTTTCTATTCTTTCCCACCAAGAAGTTGAATATAATAAATTGAAATTTAGTTCATTACACCATAAAAGGTGTACGTGATGTTTAAAGTTGAATATATCGTTTAATCAGACAAGAAAAGTAGTTTATTTTAAAGTTACTCATTCAAAACCTGATGTGATATTAGTTGCAGTCCAAATAGTTGTCATATATTGATGTTTATCATTCTAGATCACTAAGTCATCAAATAACTTCATCAAAATTTAACTTAACATCTACATTGTTCATTAACACAGTAATTTGGTTTAATGATGGCTCTGATATGGATGTATATACTGTTAAATGAGAAACAGTGCATTAAACTGATTATGTGCGCAACGGATCATTTTAACAAAGCAACTGTGACATGTAACCTCTATGAAACACACACACTACCTATACTCAAAAAATTTGACTGCGAGAAAGATATTAAAAACACAAACCACTTTCTTAATGTTCGACTAAGAGATTTTTATGCAGATCAGTACCTGATTATCAAAACTCAGTATCATACTCAATTAACTTCAGTGTTGCATAACAATCGTTTACTACGTTACCAATAAAGAAATCTGTTCAACAAGATTGTCAAAATCAATACTGCACTTTAAATCCACAAATAACTAATTATCAAATAAAGGAAGTAGCTCTATCTTCTACTTAAATGAAACAGGAAAGAAATGTCTACTTTATTAATAATAAGTAACAATCATCATTACATTACCTAAATGATACAACCTTTTATTAATTACATGAAATGCTATTACCTTCATTACAGAGGTGGTACAACCTTTTTCACAATTATATGAAATGCAACATATTCCAAATACAATCAAACCAACTTGCTGGCACTGCAGCCTCTGCTCTACATCGGAGACACACAACACAACTGCTCTCTAAGCGAGCTGAGCCACGACTTTGTCTCTCCGCACGAGCTACAATGCTATGCGATACGTAATCTTTGCCAAATATGAAAGAAGAGTGAAGGAGTTCAAATATTTACAATTCATCCTGTAGACATTTACCTATAAATGGTATTTTTCAGTTCTCATAAATCATAGTCCGGTAGCAAGATACGGCCGAAAACCTGCGATATTTTGCTAGAAAAAGTGCGTATTGTGCTGAAAGACGGTGTTCGAACAGCTCTGAAACTTACCATGCCATTTGAAAAAAGGTACTCTGTGAAATAAATTGATTTTTGTACATCTTAAAGATTGAAATCTTCGGTCGATGAAGGGGTGATTTTTGTTTTCGTTTACTTTACAGTTAATAAGCAGCATCCGGTTTATTGAACTATTGCAACATATTTAAAACAGTTTGCAGAGGTAAAAACACACTGCGTACACGTCTCGTATGGTTGATTTTAGGTTACACATAGCTCCGTATGAAATGTAGATAACATATCGAAGTTTACTTAAAGTTTATAACAATGATATCTTATGTGGTTCATGAGATATCAGTCCGTGAATGATAGCACGCGACAGTAATAGGTTCTTTGAAACAGTTAAGCGTGTTTAGCAATCATCTGAATGTGAAGCTCTTTTTAGAAAGTAAACTACTACGTAGTCAATTTGGCCTGACGTTTATATAACTGTATCATGCTATATAAAATACTATCCAAATTTTACTCGCCATTGATTTCATTTAATATAAGCAGTACACTCTGATGTAACAGGAAAAAGACGGGAACCACCTGAAAATGCTCCTGCCGGAGCACAGAAAGGGCGAATATGTTCTCTGACACAAAAGTGTGGAACTAGCTGTCTCAATTCTCATTCCTACTTCCTCACCAAAAATTTTGGCATGCGAACATATTCGCGCTTTTTTCGGCTGAATGTAAGTAGGACAGAGACAGTGCAACAAGCAGAGAGAGCCATATATGATGGGACAGAGAAAGTGTCAGTTCAGGAGGAATATGCATGAAAACAGCAATGGGAAGCGAAACGAGATGTCTGAAGTCAGGAACAGTGGCAACAATAAACTAAGACATATGCAGGCAGTAGCAATTGGAGCAAAAGAGAAAACAGTGGGAGCAAACCATCCTCATGGACGAATGTGTAAAGGAGATAATCGTGATTGAAGAGAATGAAAACCGACTCTGATAAAGAAAGGATACTGGCAACAGGACAGGAAGTGAATGGTACAACGTCAGTGTGGCAGAGAGACGATGATAGTGACAGAGACATCGACGAGGAATCGCGAGGGAAAGGGATGAAGACATTGAAAGTTTGACACAGACAGAAAGCGGCAATAGGAGAGACCGCAAACAAACGGACAGAGACATATATAGCCGGACAGTGAGATGACATAGCTGACTATGACG
Organism: Locusta migratoria; assembly: GCA_026315105.1. Taxonomy (NCBI): domain Eukaryota; kingdom Metazoa; phylum Arthropoda; class Insecta; order Orthoptera; family Acrididae; genus Locusta; species Locusta migratoria. The sequence continues at coordinate 195,852,767 of CM048744.1, read as the reverse complement.
GCTCAACTGGGCAAAAGTATTTACAAAGTTATGCGCTAAAAGTGCGCGGATATGTTCGCATGCCAAAATTTTTGGTGAGGAAATCGGAATGAGAATTGAGGCAGCTGGTTCCACACTTTTGTGTCTGAGAACATATTCGCTTTTTCTGTGCTCCTGCAGGAGCATTTTTCAGCTGGTTAAAATTAATTTATACTGAGCCACTTCGTCAAAACGCGTTTTGCTAGTTAAAACTAGTTTTAATGGACTTTCGCTTTTGAACAGCAGAAAATTCTAGTTGTAAATAAGGCTGTCAGTATCAATTAGTTTCAACTAGTGAGAACTCGTAACTGAACTAGGCAGATCTATTTTCCACTATGTTTAGAGGCAAATCTTAAAATTAAGAGCAACTAAGTGTTGACTGAAATATAAAAGAGAATTTTTTACTGTTTGCAATGCAATATTTATTGATAATATTGATCATGCATGTAAGTCATTATCCTAACTACAGCAATACACTGAAGAAACATTTTGAGGAACACTAAAAAAAGGTAAGGTAAAGCAGTCAACAATCCGTAGATTGGTTTGAACACCACATTGCTTTACTAGGCATGGTCCTGTTTGGAGGTGGTATGCTGTTGCCTTCCTCCGACCTTCGAACTGACTTACCCAGTCAGTTATAGGGGGACCTACATTTTAACGTGGGTTCCAAACCACGGTGCTACTCGGTATTTTTCACATGAACAATGCTGCCAGAGTTGAAAGAAATGGAAATTGACAGATAAAAATCGTAAGACCTGGGGGGATCGAACCCGCGATCTTGTGATTTGTAGTCTGTCATTCTACCACTGTGCGCACTGAGGAACATTACGGAGCCATATTAACAGTATTACATACGAAAGTGGAAACAAAATAATCATAAAGTAAAAGTATATTAATTAGTCATACCTTTGACAACAGTTGCTACAGTCTTAATAAAAGAGAAACATAAAAAAAATTTACAATTAAATTTTGATTATTGTTATTGCAAAGCAAACTGTCGTGGCATTTTGAGTTACAAAGGTTTCCTTTCTTCCTACAAACGCATCTTCCTAAAATATTTGCCTTCTTACACACACAGCGAAGGCTGCCGTCTTGGCAGCAGTTCTTAATGATACTTTTGTCTCTGGCACGTCTTCCAGCAGCAAGAAATTCTCTTCGGATCTGGAAGAGGACTTAATACATATTATAAAATATATTACAATGTAAGTACTAAAACTTAAAATATTAATTAAATACTTGAATGGTTTGCAACATTTTCAGAGCATTAAATCAATGAAGTAATGAATGTCTGACATTTGTCCTTAATTATTGAAATTAATTCAGAAATACATACCTGTAATACAATTTGTCGAGTATCCCATATTTCATTCCAATCTTGTGCAAGCCTGTTCATCTTTCTGAAGAACAACTGCAATAATATTGGGGAGATCTGCTTTTTCTCTTTCGATAACAGGGATCGGTATAATTGTATTGTCACTGATTTCTACAGTGGCCTGTATTGAACCTGAAGCGACCTTCATTCTTCTCACCTGTTTCATCAGGTTTTCATGAGCGTTTTCTCTACATCTACATCTACATCTACATGGGATACTCTGCAAATCACATTTAAGTGCCTGGCAGAGGGTTCATCGAACCACAATTATACTATTTATCTCCCATTCCATTCTCGAATAGCGCGCGGGAAGAAAGAACACCTGAATCTCTCTGTTCGAGCTCTGATTTCTCTTATTTTATTCTGATGATCATTTCTACCTATGTAAGTGGGAGTCAACAATATATTTTCGCATTCGGAGGAGAATGTTGGCGATTGGAGTTTCGCAAGTAACCCACGCCTCAGCGATAAGCGCCGTTGTTCTAATGATTCCCATCCCAGATCCTGTATCATTTCCGTAACGCTGTCTCCCCTGTATCGTGACAATACAAAACGAGCTGCCCTTCTTTGGACTCTCTCGATGTCCTCCGTCATGCCCACCTGATAAGGATCCCACACTGGGCTGCAATACTCCAAAAATGGACGGACAAGCGCAGTGTATGCAGTTTCTTTAGTAGTTCTGTTGCATCTTTTAAGGATTCTGCCAATAAAACGCAGTCTCTGGTTCGCCTTTCCCACGATATTATCTACGTGTTCTTTCCAGTATAAGTCTGAAGTAATAGTAATTCCTAGGTATTTTGTGGAGTTTACGATCTTCACATTTGATTGATTTATGTTGTAAACAAAATTTAACTGATTTCTTTTCGTACTCATGTGGACGACTTCACACTTCTCATTATTTAGAGTCAATTGCCAATTTTTACACCATACTGATATCTTATTCAGATCGTTCTGCAGTTGGTTTTGATCTTCAGATGATTTTACTAGACGGTAAATGACGGCGTCATCTGCAAACAACCTAAGAGAGCTACTTAGATTTTCCCCTAAATCGTTTATGTAAATAAGGAATAGCAGAGGACCAATAACACTACCTTGTGGAACGCCCGATATCACCTCTGTTTTAGTCGATGCCTTACCATCGATTACCACGAACTGTGTCCTCTCAGACAAGAAATCCCCTATCCAATTGCAAATTTGGGGCGATATACCATAACCACGCAATTTGATTAAAAGCCGTTTGTGAGGTACGGTGTCAAAAGCTTTCTGGAAATCAAGAAATACGGAATCGATTTGCGAACCTTTGTCGATAGCACCCATCACTTCGTGTGAATATAGAGCTAGTTGTGTTTCGCATGAACGATATTTTCTAAATCCGTGTTGACCTTGGGTCAAAAGATCGTTCTGTTCGAGATAATTCATAATATTTGAATACAGGATATGTTCCAAAACCCTGCTGCAAATTGACGTCAATGAAATAGGCCTGTAGTTTAGTGGGTTACTCCTACTGCCTTTCTTGAATATAGGTGTGACCTGTGCAACTTTCCAATCTTTTGGTACAGATCCTTCTATGAGAGAGCGGTTGTATATGACTGTTAAGTAAGGAGCTATCGCTTCAGCATAATCAGATAGAAATCTCATGGGTATACAATCCGGACCAGAAGACTTGTTCTTATTAAGTGATTTTAGTTGCTGCACTACTCCGATGATATCTACTTCTATGTTATTCATTACGGCATCTGTTCGTAATTCGAAATCTGGAATATTGGTTTCGTCTTCTTTAGTGAATGAGTTTCTAAAAGCTAAGTTTAGTAACTCTGCTTTAGTAGCGCTGTCATCGGTAGGATCGCCATTACTATCACGTAGTGATGGTATTGTTTGTGACTTTCCCCGAGTATATTTAACATATGACCAAAATCTCTTTGGGTTTTCAGTCAAATTTCGAGAAAGAGTTTCGTTGTGATAAATGTTGTAGGCATCTCGCATTGAAATCCTCGCTAATTTTCGAGCTTCTGAGTACAATCGCAAATCCTGGGGATTTCGTGTTCGTTTAAATTTAGTATGCCTTTTCCTTTGCTTTTGCAACAGTGTCCTGACCTGTTTTGTGTACCAAGGGGGATCGCCTCCTTCTTTTATTAATTTATTAGGTATAAAACTTTCAATTGCTGTCGATACCACTTCTTTGAATTTTAGCCACATCTGGTCTACACCTACGTTTAGTGTTAGAAACGAGTGGAAGCTGTCTTTCAAGAAGCAATGTATTTTGTTTCTATCTGCTTTCCTGAACAAATATACTTTGCGTTTATTTTTGGTAACTTTGGGACTTTCGATATTCAATTTCGCTACTACAGCTCTGTGTTCACTAATACCTGTATCCGTTTTGATGCTCATTATGAGCTCAGGATTATTTGTTGCTAAGAGATCAAGTGTGTTTTCACATCCATTTACAATTCTAGTTGGCTCATGAACTACTTGTTCGAAGTAATTCTCAGAGAATGCGTTGAGTACAATTTCGGACGATGTTTTATGCCTACCTCCTGATTTGAAAATATAATTTCGCCAACAGATCGAGGGTAAATTAAAATCACCACCTACTATTATCGTGTGAGTCGGGTACGTTTTTGTAATTAGACTCAGGTTTTCTTTGAACCTTTCTGCTATTGTATCGTCAGAGTCGGGAGGCCGGTAAAAGGAACCGATTATTAACTTCTTACGATTTTTGGGTACAACCTCTACCCATAATAGCTCGCACGAACTATCAACTTCAACTTCGCTACATGAAATACTACTTTTGACGGCGACAAACACGCCACCACCTATTTTGTTTAATCTATCCTTTCTGAATATCGTTAGATCTTTTGAAAATACTTCTTCTGAACTTATTTCCGGCTTGAGCCAACTTTCGCTGCCTATAATGATGTGTGTTTCGGTGCTTTCTATTAACGCTTGCAGTTCTGGAACTTTCCCGACACAGCTACGACAATTTACAACTGTTATACCGATAGTTTCCGGATCTACATTTCTCCTGTGATCCACCTGAACCCTTTGAGATTGCCCATTTTCTATTTCCCCGAAGCTCTTTATCCTAAAAAACCGCCCAGTCCACGCCACACAGCCCCCGCTACCCGTGTAGCCGCTTCCTGCGTGTAGTGGACTCCTGACCTATTCAGCGGAACCCGGAAACCCACCACCCGATGCAAGTCAAGGAATCTGCAGCCTACACGGTCGCAGAACCGTCTGAGCCTCTGATTCAGACCCTCCACTCGGCTCTGTATCAGAGGTCCACAGTCGGTCCTGTCAACTATGCTGCAGATGGGGAGCTCTGCTTTCATCTTGCAAGCAAGACTGACAGTCTTTACCACTTCAGTTAGCCGCTCGAAACCTGAGAGGATCTCTTCAGATCCGAAACGACACACATCATTGGTACCGACGTGAGCCACCACCTGCAGTTGGCTGCACCCCGTACCCTTCATGGCATCCGGGAGGACCCGTTCCACATCTGGAATGACTCCACCCGGTATGCACACGGAGTGCACGTTGGCCTTCTTCCCCTCCTTGGCAGCCATCTCTCTAAGGGGCTCCATCACCCGCCTAACGTTGGAGCTCCCAACTACAAGTAAACCCACCCTCTGTGAAAGCCCGGATCTTGCAGGCTGGGTGGTGACAGGGTGAGAGACACTATCCGACTCAGGAACGTCGTCCTGAGCAGACAGCGCCTCAAACCTGTTCGCAAGACGAACCGGGGAGGTCTCACGATCGGTCCCCCGGAATGTCTTGCGCCTCCTGCCACGCACTGGAGCAACCTCCCACGCAACCACGGGTGGGATGTCTGCCTCACTGCTAGCAGTTTCAGGGCATGTCGCTGCCGCAGGCCGATCGGTGGAGACGACGGGAGACCGTTCGGTCCCCACCGCCGGCCAACAACAACGACGCCCATCGATCGCAGCTTCCAACTGTGCAACCGAGGTTAACACAGCTTGAAGCTGGGAGCGAAGTGTCACCAGCTCAGACTGCATCCGCATACAGCAGTCACAGTTCCTATTCATGATTACAATGCCAACAAAAGCAAAAACTACAGTCGCGATGCGTTCAAACTAAACTGTTCGTTAGAACGCGGATGTGAATCCAATACGCACGACAGCACAGTATAACTTTACAAATTGAGACGAGAAAGTGTAGACGAAAATCAAAATACTATATGTCGCTTCTAATCAGAAAATAAAGACAGACGACTGTCGCGACGCGATTCACACGGCGGAATAATACACTAACCAGATATTTAACGCGAATAGGAATCAAACAAAAACGCGAGCACACAATAAATTTAATGCACTCAAGGGAAAACGCACTGAAAAGTAAAAATATGTAGCTTCTAGAGAGAAGCCGGTTACACTTACAACTGATAAATTACTGCTACGCTACTGGAGAGGTGTGCTCTGGACCACGTCCGCTGGGCGACTGACTGGAGTAAACAAACGGTAACTGTTTCAAAACAAAGACAGACGACTGTCGCGACGCGATTCACACGGCGGAATAATACACTAACCAGATATTTAACGCGAATAGGAATCAAACAAAAACGCGAGCACACAATAAATTTAATGCACTCAAGGGAAAACGCACTGAAAAGTAAAAATATGTAGCTTCTAGAGAGAAGCCGGTTACACTTACAACTGATAAATTACTGCTACGCTACTGGAGAGGTGTGCTCTGGACCACGTCCGCTGGGCGACTGACTGGAGTAAACAAACGGTAACTGTTTCAAAACAAAGACAGACGACTGTCGCGACGCGATTCACACGGCGGAATAATACACTAACCAGATATTTAACGCGAATAGAAATCAAACAAAAACGCGAGCACACAATAAATTTAATGCACTCAAGGGAAAACGCACTGAAAAGTAAAAATATGTAGCTTCTAGAGAGAAGCCGGTTACACTTACAACTGATAAATTACTGCTACGCTACTGGAGAGGTGTGCTCTGGACCACGTCCGCTGGGCGTGTTCGTATTTGAGATTGTCGATTTGTAATAGCTTCAGCTTCTGGATATTCGTGACAAGTTGGAGGTATTTGATACTATGCACTCGTACTAAAAAAAATGTTCAAATGTTTGTTAAGCTTATGGGAATTAACTGCGGGGTCATCAGTCCCTAAACATTACTTATGAACTACCTTATACTAAAGACAGCACAAACATCCATGCCTGAGGGAGTATTCGAACCCCCAACCGGGAACGGCCTCTCACTTCGGAGCATAGCACCTCAATGCTCTCGGCCACTCCGCCCTGGTCACTCGTACTAGCTACGGCTTCTGGATCCTCCTAATTGGCTGCTTCTGTTGTTGGAGACTGTATATTCGTACTGGGCAAAGTTGCACTTAATTTTAATATTTTGCCCTAAATAAATTTAGTGAATACTAGTTCTGCCTAGTTCAGTTACGAGTTCTTACTAGTTTAAACTAGTTGATACTTATAGCCTTAGCTACAACTATAGTTTACTGCTGGTCAAAAGCGAAAGTCAGTTAAAACTAGTTTCTAACTAGGCAAAATGAGTTTTGACGAAGTGGCTCAGTGTCTCTCTCTCTCTCTCTCTCTCTCTCTCTCTCTCTCTCTCTCTCTCTCTCTCTGTGTGTGTGTGTGTGTGTGTGTGTGTAACAACAAAAATCCATGAGTAATTGCCTTGCGCTCGTTATAAATTTCCTTCCCTTTTTACAACCCTGACGAGAGAAGTGGGTACATCCTCGCCCTGCCCTCCTCCCCCCCCCCTCTACCCAAAGCTCTTTTCAGTCCTTGTATCCGTCACGTATCTTCATTTCCTCCCTTTAACTCTGTCAATTTTCTCCATCCCCTCACTTTATCTCCTTCTCCCCTCAGCACCCTGGCATTCCCCTCTAACTATCCATTGTCCTCTCCACCTCTTTCAGCCCACCTTCTGCAAACTTTACCTATACGTGTTAACTTTCATGGTGATCGGTCAAAAATTATCGTAGTCTGTCGTAATACACCCTCTGCCATGTAGCGGACGAAATTTTTGATAGAAGTGACCGTCCTCTTGTAAACGTCAAGTGTGGAACATTTCATCTTCATTGAAATAAAATTCTAGATTTGAATGAATTACAAAAGGGCAGTCTTCTTCATATAAAATCAGACAAGAATATATATACCTAGAGGGTGTATCTGAAAATAATGTAGAAAATGAGAGGTTTGCTAGTATGGATCATAACAAGGAAACTTCTCAGAGCAACGTATCTCCGGATTTCGCAATGCTAACTGTCTAGAAAAGTGATGTAACATTCCGCTAAAGTCGACATAGTAGGAAACATTCTTGACGGAACAACACTAATGCGGTTTCCTCCTTTCACTAGTTTCAGATTTAAATAATGAAAGCATTCAAACAATAAAATTTCCTTTTAATGTAGATCTATACATTGCAATTGGTACTCTGTTATCATCATTGCTAATAGTTTCAAAATAACCAGAAAATGTCCGCAAATACAGTAATAGCATGTTGTTGATTACATTCGTTCATGTACAATAAGTCAGGCGATTTAGTTCAAAGCTTGATGTAATATTTTGCATAGTAAGTACAAAAAGGGCTTATTGTCTACAATTGGCGCATACTGCACAAAGTATGTAATTAAGAGACAGAATTGGTCTGTATCGGAGTATCATTAACAAAACTATATTTATTTAAATAAAATACATGGGTTTTCTATTATGCTAGTAGGTAAATGCTAGAAAACAGGAATTAAATTTACATTCAACTGAAAATACTTACACAGTATACTAGGCCTGTACTGATTCAAATGTTTCAATTTTAATAACAATAATAATAATAATAATAATAATAATAAAAAGAAAGACGAGTAACTGACTACAGTCGATATGCAAATAGGTGTAAAGCATTTGAATACCCTTATTAGGAAAGTGAAAAACCTGGAAAATCAGATAAATTTATAAAAGTATGTAAACCATGAACACGAGAAATATGTGATCCCATCTCTTGGAAGTAAAAAGGCTGATACGAATTCGCCAACATCATATAAATACACGAAGACGAAAACTGAAGTAATGATTTGTTATATTTATACGTGGAGGCTAATGAAACTTATACAGTTCCGAAGAACTTTGCCACAGATGTGCACAAAACTAAAATCATGTGTCTACACTGCCGTTAAGAGTGATTGAAGAAAGTCGAAGCTTTAATATATGGAGAGCGTATTAGAAGACGATGCACTGCTAGAGGTACGGATCTAGCGCGACAGAAACTAGCTGAGGAACTGGTGGAACTAAGATATCCACCATACTGTCAGCAGTGGAAATTGAAACATCGCAGTAATAAAATAACGTTGTATCTTGGTGTTATATAAATATATGACTACGAAAGTTGAAGTACCATTTTTGGACACCATGCCCACGGGCAGAAGCAAGAAGAATTAGCAACGTTTATGTTAACATTGTAACTGTGAAAGCGCTTGTCGAACACGAAAGTCAAGAACAGCAGAAAGAAGAAGTAGCAACGCTTGTTATTTTATCGTTGATTGGAAACGACTGTCCCTCTTGAAGTATGAATAAGTACTTTCTTTCGTACGAGCAATTAACTGTGCTGTTAATGAAAGTGATTGTTCCAGCATTGCTTCTACATCGACATAATTATGGGCCGCCTACTGTTACATCCCCTAGTAGCCGACATATCAATATTTGTCTCGGTTTTCGTTTTTGTAAGCATAATGTTGAAATATCAGAACATTTAAGAGCCCATGCAGGTGTAATGTTTCACAAGTAATCTTAAGGATAATGTAAGAAATTTTTAACGAGGAGCTCATTACATTGTAATAATTAAAAGAATTATGAACACTTCAGGTGAATTTTCTTGTATACGTCTATATCTACATATATACTCCTCAATCCATTTAAAATGTGTGGCGGAGGGTACACTGTACCACTACTAGGCATTTCCTTTCCTATTCCACTCCAAAATAGAACGAGATAACAAATAATGACCATATGCCTCTCTACGAGCCCTATATTCTATTATCTTGTCTTTGTGATCATTACGCGTAGGCGGCGGGAAGATCGTTCTACACTCAGCTGCAAATTCCGACCCTCTAAATTTCCTTAATTTCTCAAAAAGAGCGTCGCCTTTCCTCCAGTGATCCCCATTTAAGTTTCCGGAGCATTTCTGTGATACTAGCGCATTGGTCGAACCTACTAGTAACGATCATAGCTGCTCGCCTCTGAACTGCTTCCATGTCTTCCTTTAAATTGATCTGCTATGCAAGACGTGGTCGTACAAGCGTTTTATACGCGGTCTCCTTTACAGAGGAAGTACACCTTTCCTAAATTTTTCCAATATACCAAAGCCGGCTGTCCGCCTCACTCACAACTGTCCTTACATGTTCGTTCCATTTCATATCGCTCTGTAATGATACGCCTAGATATTTCAACTAATGCTGTATTCGAAAATTGTGAGATTATTTTTCCTACTCATGTGCATCACCTTACATTTTTCTACATTTAGAGCTAGCTGCCATCACACCAACTAGAAATTTTGTCTAAGTCATCCTGTATGCTATTACAGACAATTAAAGACGACAACCTCGCATACACAACCGCATCATCAGCAAACAGTGGCAAAGTTACTCTGTCCATCAGATCATTTATATTGATAGGAAATAATAGCGGTCCTTTCACACTCACCTGGGGCACGCCTGACGATACACTCGTCTCTGATGAACACTCGCCGCAGAGAACAACGTACTGCGTTCTATTACTTAGGAAGTCTTCCAGCCAGTCAGAGACATACAAACCTATTTCATATGCTCGTATCTTCGTTCATATCATATAATGAATCCAGATTACTTACAAAACAGGTGATGAATCATATGAATTTAATGTAGTTGTGGCGGTTCTGTACTATCCAATAGACAGTATCGTCACAACCACTAGATTATAAAATTGACAAACGCAGCTACGAAACTTTTCGTATGGTATAAAATTCGATTCAGTGCTATCCATTAAATCAAAGCAATTAAATCAGTATTAAGGAGTTTATAGATCTGAAAATGGAAACTGCTGCTAGAACCTATCAAACAACTGTCTGTAAGGTAATTCACATATGAAAAATATAAGTGGTACATAAACTCGAATGTTGAATTGCAGGCCACCTTTAAAACAATTGACTATGTCTCTTGTGGGACGAAGCTCCTTCTTTCTCTGATATATTGCCTTCTAACAGTTCCCAGAAGTAAGTATTTTGCACAAGCACCTATTCATTTATTAGTGGTATGTCATACGATCGATGCTGAAACAATATCTTGGCCTTCTCCGAAAGGTCCATCAGTGTACCATTTTCAGCTCTCTGAAGTAACAAATATCAGGAACACTAACCGCTCTCTAGTAGGTGGGAACCAAAATTAAATTTGTCCTTCCTCTCAAGTGTCACGTGTTTGGCAATATGTATTCTTCGTCCCACGTGAAATGCATAGATAGCTGCATCGCAGTCAGTACATTGGTTTCATTCAACCAGTTTTTCTTTTAGACACTAATGACAACCATAAACTGTTTGTTGGGGAAAAATAAATATTAGTTTGATGGTGAATGAAAACCGCTGCTGTCTACACGCTAAATACACTATATTATGGGAAAGAAATGTATTTCTGTTACTCCCGCCTTCTAGATCATTGTTTGTAAAGGGTACCCTACTGTTATCGTATTTTAGCAAATTCAGATATAACGTATATAATTCGTTCAATTACAGTTAGTGTAGTTTATTGCATCCATTTCTAATTCACGATCATTTTGAGATGCTGTAAACTTAAATAATCGAAAGGAAATACTTCAAAAAGTCAATTATTGTGCTTGTATTGATGATTGGAAGCGTAGTAGACTATGCAATTCCTTACGGAAAATTCCGAAAATGTCTCTGTCGTTTACATGATTCAGATTAAAAAATGTGATGAAACTATTTTTTTCTATTTCGAATTTGATACTGATTTTCTCAAGCAGTTCACAAAATATGAAAACGATTCCGTTAACTTCGTACACTTCCATTTATTAGCAGAAGTGAATCGTCTAGATCTTATCGTCCTTACGAATAACCAATTTCCTAAATCAGTAATAAAAGTAGCATCTAGCAGACCTTAGGTAGCACTTCCCGTGCTTAACCCGTTAAATTTTCATCAATTCGTAATATGTAATCATTTGTTTAAAATTTCTTTCGTTTATATACGGCGTAACTAAATATGTGGGAAAGCACCGGGGATTCAAAAAAAATGTTTGTAGAGCTTATGGGACTTAACTACGGGGTCATCAGTCCCTAAACTTACAAACTACTTATGAACTGCCGGCCGCGGTGGCCGAGGTGACTGAGGCGCTCCAGTCATGGTCAGCACGGCCACTACGGTCGGGGGTTCGAATCCCCCCTCGGGCATGGATATTTGTGCCGTCCTATGTCATAATTAGTCCATAAGTAGTTTGTAAGTTTAGGGACTGCTGACCCCGTAGTTAAGTCCCATAAGCTTAACAAATATTTGAACATTTGAACTTATGAACTAGCTAATACTACGGACGGCACAAATATCCATGCCCGAGGGGGGATTCGAACCCCCGACCGTAGTGGCCGTGCAGACCGTGACTGGAGCGCCTCAGTCCCCTCGGCCACCGCGGCCGGCACCGGGGATTCGATATAAGTCCTGTTAACAAGCAGAACGTGTCCTACACACATATGGTTTACTTGGTTTCGTTATCGTGTTACAGGCATTTGTTGTGTTGTGCATGACTAAACCACTTATCAATATAGGTAGTTTTGTGTCCCAGCCTCGTCGCCGCTTTTGTGTCTCGCTTCCGTCGTAGGTGTCGGTGGCCGAGTGGAAAGGCCGACACAGGAATAAAGGATGCACGCTCGTGCAGGTAGGAGGTTACCAGCCAGTGGGACAGCAGAAACTAGAAACACTAGAGTAAATTAGAACGAGATATATATTTCTTAGAGACTTAGAGACTTAGTAATAACTTTTACATAGCTCAGTACTGCAGAATGCTGATACATAGTTGAGCTAGAGGCCTGCCTAGTGCCTATCCGATAGCCAAGTCTTCACTGGTGCCTATCTGATTCCGAAGTGCTAACTGGTTCCTATCTCAGTCCCAAGTGTACGATGTCGTTCAGTGGTTGCCACGAGCGGAGTTGTAGCAGAGGGCGCTCGTGGCTGACGTCGTAAGAACGCCGTGTCGTGCGTGCATGGCGGCGCGCGGCGAAAGTAGGTGACGCGCACTTTAGACTTGTGCGACACCACAGGTAGGTCGTTTGTGTCGATACAGTATAATTTATTACGTACCGTTCTATATCTACATCTACATAGATACTATGCAAATCACATTTAAGTGCCTGTCAGAGGGTTCATTAACCACTTTCATAACTTTTCTCTACCGTTCCATTCTCTAATAGCGCGCGGGAAGAAAGAACACCTAAATCGTTCCGTTTTCTACCTGATTTCTCTTATTTTATTGGGATGATCATGTCTCCCTAAGTAGGTGGGTGCTAGCAAAATATTTTCACATTCAGAAGTAAATGTCGGTGATTCTCTATAGAATAGTCCTCAAAATAGGTACCCGTCAATGCGTTGTGTCATTTACTGTCTCACTTGTTCCAATGGCGACAGTCGTATATGCTGACACCTTGCTGTATGAGTTGACGCAGCAATCCCACGTAAGTAATATATGTGGTATACATATAGTCCCATAACTATAAGTGTAATGGATTGCGAATGGGACAACGAGCAGGCAACAATGTTGGTCCTTAGTACCCCAACAATTTTATTTATTATTATTATTATTATTATTATTATTATTATTTTTTTTTTTTTTTTTTTTTTTTTTTTTTTTTTTTTTTGGTCGGGGGAGGGGGCGGGAATCACTGAAGTAAAATTGACATAGCAGCACGAGAAAAATGAGACTGTGCTCCATGATGCATGAACCACATGTGCTGAATAATTCCAGTGAGACGTTTACGAACGAACCATATTATTAAAAAGGCGCACTATGACGCTCCTGTCAATGTTTCCGGTAAAATAAAAAGAGCAATTAAACTGCTATCTATTATTCGAAAAGGAAGGAAGGAAGCTTAGAGTTTAACGTCCCGTCGACAGCGTGGTCATTGGAGCTTACGCTTGGAATTTTTGGGTAAGGATGTGGAAGGAAATCGGCCGGCCGGCCGCGGTGGCCGAGGGGACTGCGGCGCGCCAGTCACGGTCTGCACACAGTCTATCACAGACAGTCGCGAAACTCTCTAGGAAAAAAATTGCTGCTGATGCGATACTAGCGCTCCAAGCGGCCAGTATGGAATAACAGTGGACTGGCATGATGCAAACTGAAAAGTTGCCGTTTTTAATGCTGTTACTTTCATGTTTCCTGGTCACTGAACGTTGCTGTGAACTTTCTAATACAAATACGAAAACATCATTAAAGTAATATCGCTGCTTCTGTTAGTGGCAGTCTATAATTTAACAAACTGTCAGTGCAATGTAATTCATACAGTTCACAATACTCGAGTCATATTAATATCGTCTGTAACCTGTAGAAAGCAGAAATAAATTGCAACCTGAAGTGCTGAAGTATATAAAAGGAACTGATTGTGATTATGTTCACATTCTCGATGCGTACTGACATGTTGTACGAGTTTTGTTTTAACGAATTTCGGACATTGTAATATTTTGGAAAGTACACACGATTTTTACATTATAGGGGACTAGATTCTACATCGTCGCTTAAACCATCTTTTCACCTCGCCCTTGCTTCTGTGCCTTTCGTGTACCTATCATAATTGTTTAGCTACTTGGCAGGTATCAAACTGAATATCTACAAGAATTAACATTAACAGCTTATATATGGACATATTTATTTGTAGCTACGTATTCACTTTATCAAACTAGTAGGTAACCGACAAAATATATTAGTATACAGGGTTAACATTTTTGTGAAGCTGAGGTACGAATCTTTATGCAGTTATTCATACATTACTTTTATTCAGCAGTAATATTATGAAATAGTGGTCAAGTATTAGCGATTCTCATTAACAGCAGAAGTTTGGACGTGAATGAATTGTTAAAGATTTACTTCTATACCTGAAAGGATAACTAACTACAGTAAACGAACATCCGTTATTCATAACATTATTCTGTTACTTCTGAGCATCCATTGCAAATGAGAGATTTCCAAATTATATTTTTGACAGTTGCTACAATTTATAGTGCCACAAAAGCTCGTAAGTAAGAAGTTATTTTGAGAATGCTGCTTCACTCCAAACACACATTCATTACTCAATCGCTACGCAGAGTGATTTTACGATCTGGCCGCTTGGCAGCGCTGCAGTCGCGAAGTTGCAGAAAGTCACTGGGAGTTTCGCGACTCTTTATGTTCGACTCTGGTTTGCACGGCCACTATGGTCGGGGGTTCGAATCCCCCCTCAGTATGGATATTTGTGCCGTCCTTAGAGTTAGCTAGTTCGTAAGTAGTTTATAAGTTTAGGGACTGATAACCCCGTAGTTAAGTCCCATAAGCTATTCAAACATTTAAACATTTTGAAATCGGCCGTGCCCTTTCAAAGGAACCATCCCGGTATTTGCCTGGAGTGATTTAGGGAAATAACGGAAAACCTAAATGTGGATGGCCGGAGGTGGATTTGAACCACCATGCTCCCGAATGCGCCACCTCGCTCGGTTCTATTATTCGAGCCCAACATTAATACGGAACTTTAGCTGATGTCCGGCTCACACAACTTTTCTGGAATTTTCGTACACCCAGAAAGATCTGAACGTTTCTGGAAATCATCAGTAAAAAGAATAGCAGACAGGAAATGTTGATCCTGACCACACATCTGTCGTAACCAGCAACTATGAATCGATTTCACTAAGACCTTTAACTTTTTCAAGGTGATAACAATAAATGAGCTGTTGTAGAATCCTCAACACTGTCATATGACTCACATACACTCTTGCCGCTACTCAGCTGGTGCTGTTCCTGCAATTTTTTATCAATATTGTAGAAAGATATAAAAAAGCCAATATCGCAGATCATCAATTTTTATTTAAGACGACCGGTTTCGCTGAACTATGTCAACATCATCTGGTCCAATAAAATCATTTTACGAGGCCATAATCTTGTAATGTCAATCAGTTGCTATATAGCATCATTTACAGTGCATAGGTGCACTGTGTCATTATAATAAAACATAATTACCACAGTGAAATGATTTTATGGGACCATATGATGCTGACATAGTTCAGCGAAACCGGTCGTCTTAAATAAAAATTGATGATCAGCGATCTTGGCTTTTTATATCTTTCTACAATATCATAATTGGATCGCCTCCTAGAACATAAACCAACTTTTAACAATATGGTTGAGAACTCGTTCCTCGTTCTAGTGCTCCTAAGTATTGCAATATCAGCAACACTTCAGCGAAACTAGCCTATTTCGCACATACGTTCGGTATGTTGTTGTTATGGTCTTCAGTCCGGAGACTGGTTTGATGCAGCTCTCCACAATACCCTATCCTGAGCAAGCCTTTTCATTTCCTCATATGAACGACAACCCACATCCACTTGAATCGGTTTACTATACGCGTCTCTTGGTCTCCCTCTGCGATTTTTACCCCACACACTTCCCTCCAATGCTAAATTTACGATTCCTCGATGTCTAAGAATGTGTGCTACCAAGCGATCCCTTCTTTTACTCAGGGTATGCCAAAAATTCCTTTTCTCACCAATTCTGTTCAGTACCTCTTCATTAGTTATGCGATCTACCCACCTAATCTTCAGCATTCTTCTGTAGCACCACATTTCTAAAGCTTCTATCCTCTTCCTGTCCGCAGAGCTTATCGTCCATGTTTCACTCCCATACAAGGCAACACTCCACACAAATGCCTTCAGAAAAGACTTCCTTACAGTTAAATTAATATTCGATGTTAGCAAATTTCTCTTTTTCAAAAATGCTTTTCTTCCCATTGCCATTCTGCATTTTATATCCTCTGTACTGCGACCATCATTTGTTATTTTACTGCCCAAGTAACAAAACTCATCTACCTCCTTTATTGCTTCGTTACCTAATCTAATTCCTTCAGCATCACCTGATTTTCTTAGACTGCACTCCATTACCCTAGTTTTGCTCTTGTTAATGTTCATCTTATAAGCACCTTTCAGCACATTGTCCATTCCGTTCAATTGCTCTTACAGGTCCTTTGCTGTATCTGAGAGAATTACTATGTCGTCGGCAAAACGCAATGTTTTTAATTCTTCCCCCTGAACTTTAATTCCTTAACCAAATTTCTCCTTGCTTTCCTTTATAACTTGCTCAATGTACAAATTGAAAAACATTGGAGAAAGGCTACAACCCTGTCTTACTCCCTTCCCAACGGATGCTTCCCTTTCATGCCCTTCGAGTCTAATAACTGCGGTCTGGCTTTTGTACAAGTTGTAAATAACTCTCCTTTTCCTGCATTTTACCCCTGCTGACTTCAGAATTTGAAAGAGTGTATTCCAGTCAACATTGTCAAAAGCTTTCTCCAAATCTACAAAAGCTAAAAATGTAGGTTTGCCTTTCCTTAATCTATGTTCTAAGATAAGACGTAAAGTGAGTATTGCCTCCCGGGTTCCTGCGTTCCTCCTGAATCCAAACTGATCTTCCCCGAATCAGCTTCTACCAGCTTTTCCATTCTCCTGTAGATAATTCGTGTTAAAATTTTGCAACCATGACTTATCAAACTGATGGTTCTCTAATTTTCACACCTGTCTGCGCCTGCTTTCTTTGGAATGGGGATGATTACATTTTTCTTAAAGTCAGAGGGTATTTCGCCTGTCTCATACATCGTACACACCAGTTCAAATAGTTTTGCCATGGTTGGCTCTCCCAGAGACTTTAGTAGCTCTGAGGGTATGTCATCTACTCCTGGGGCCTTGTTCTGACCTAGGTCTTTCAGGGCTCTGCCAAATTCATCTCTCAGTATAGTATCTCCTATTTCATCTTGATCTGCTTCCTCTTCCTTTCCTACAACATCGTCTCTAAGTTCATTTCCTTTGTAGAGCTGCTCTATGTACTCTTTCCACCTTTCGGCTTTCCCTTCTTTGCTGAGAACTGGTTTCCCATCTGAGTTCTTGATATTCGTAGAGTTGCTTTTCTTGTCCCCAAATGTCTCTTTTATTTTCCTGTAGGCGGTATCTACTTTTCCCCTTCTTATACATTCTTCTACAGATTTGCATTTGGCTTCTAGCCACTCCTGCTTAGCCATTTTGCACGGTAAACGTCTATTAAATACAATGTTTCGCCTACAGTGTTTCATTTGCGTTGTACTGAGGCCGGCCAAACGGAAGGTTCATGTCTGCTGTTTTTTGATTCAAGTACCCGACTGTACGTGCAATCATTTGCAACTGACAACACGTATTACTCCACCCTGGCTTATGTGCTGTGTGGACGTTTTTACTTTGCTACACAATGGACACCACGTGGCTTTGAGTGCAAAACAAATGCACACAGACGTCAATAGGGAGGAAACGTAGCCAACATGTCGCCTGTGCGCCCTACGTAAATGACAAACTTGCATAATGAAGTGATCTGTTTTAAGTACACCAACACAAATGTTTGTCACACGGCAACGAAAGCAAATAAACCATATCTTTACGAGACATGGTCTGGTTGTTGTCCGACCCTCTATGCAATCCCCGGCGCTTTCATCACTCCCCACTATCACCTCAACTGCCCTTGTCCGGTGTTGTTATTGTAGCCTCTCCATCATAAAGTTTTTCACTGAAACATAACTATGATCTTTCTAATATAATAACAATCTTATTTACTGCAATTTCCGTCCTATTGTGCAAAATCTTAGCAGTTCATGAAGGTCGTTACTTGTCGCCCTATAGTCCCACTTCCTATTTACATTACTAATCAAAAATTATTTTAGCAATGATAGCTCTCGTTCAATAAAAACAATGTAAGACTTTATGCAAGGGGAAAGAAAATAATATTGAGCTGATATAGACAGTTGGACACGAGCTTCAACTGACTGACTAAACAGCTTCAAAAATTTAATATTAGTCTTATTGTTTTTTCATTGCCTATTTTTTCTACCATGTATCTTACAGATCAAAAATTAACGATGTAACACGCCCAACCAAATCTCTGTATATATACTTTGTTACTGACACTTCTTTTCAATAAACAGTTCCCCTATTACACTTCTGTTTTATTCGCAAAATTTTCGTTGAACACTACTTGTACACAGATTGATGTCAGTAATGCACCTTTTGTTGTAGCCCATATGCTGAATGCTATCAATCATAACGTCACCACCGCCATATTTTCTTCTTATCCGAACTCTTTCTTCGATGTGAAGATCATGTCAGTAATGTCGACAATCATCTGCCCTATCCATATTAAACTTCTTTTCATCACTGACAGTTGCTATGTTCCATTCTAATGTCCTCAAAATATTTTCTTTCGCTAACCAGTCAAGCCTCTATAAGCCTATTATTTAAAGGTGGGCTTATGGTGCACTAACTTGATTGTCAGACTGGCGACTTGATCCAAGATTTCCTTGACGCGTCTGAGTGTGACTGGCAACCAGAAATCAGACACGACGTCTGAGCACCACAAGCCACTGAATTTGGCTTTACGAAGAATTAAATGCGCATCGGATAACAATTTTCCTGTCTGGCCATAATTTACATTCTTGCCTCACTGTGTACCCGATCTGATTATCAGTACTACAATAGGAACGACGTTCCAATTTCTTGGCAATCTAACAATTAGACAGGTCCAAATATTTGTACGCCTTAATCTTGCTTGGACTTAACCTGATAGAGGTTTCCCATGCAGCATTATAACAATAATTCCCGCACAACGTCATCAGACACACCTTTTTGTGATACCATCTCCCTCATCATAATTGAACAACAGGTTACCACACGTCATGAAACCACTCGATACCAGTGGAACTGTCACGTTCAGCTCCTTAGAGACAAAGTAGCGTGTAATTTAATATAAAATAACACGTAGACAAACTGCTTAATCTTTAGCGCGCTAATTAGGAAATGACAATTATCTGTGGTGATTTCGTAATAAACTATTTAAACTGGGAGATAAAATGTAATGTGAGTGGACAGACTGATAAACTGTGTGTAGGTGTCAGACTGAGTAATTTGGAGGAACTTTGATGGTTAGTTAATAAAATAACGTGTTAAATTACGTCTTGCTTTCCAGAAAGTTCTAAAGATGTCCACACTAAATTAACGAATATACGACAGAGACTGAGGTCTGAAATAACTGATTTATGTCTGTAATATCCTTTAAAGAATTACCAATTCGAAAATCCGTGAAACAAGCTTAAAAACATAAGTAAAACAATGAATTACGCAATCTGAACTATATGAAACTCTGTAAAATTTCGTGTATAACAATAGTATTGCCATTTTGACACTTAGTACTAAGTATTCCCTGTATATAGACGCTATGGAAATGTTAGGAACACTGTAATCCACCTATGTAATTAAGTAACCATTAATAACCGTTTCACATTGTTAATTGACGTATGTATTCGTATTTGTAAGATTTAATGCAAATAAACTGTTAAGCGATGTCTATACGTCACCTCAGCTTTGTGTATTCTAATATCTGGTATATGTAAAATCAGAAAAATGTTCAAATGTTTGTGAAGCTTGTGGGACTTACAAATTACTTATGAACTAGCTTATACTAAAGGCAGCACAAACATCCATGCCCGAGGGGGGATTCGAACCCCCGACGAATAACGGCCTCGCGCATAGCAGCATAGCGCCCTAATGCGATCGGCCGTTCCACCGCGGCTATGTAAAATCATTTCATGTTACAATTGTTAACTGGAATTCGATTAAAATCATTATTGTAAACAATATGTTTGTAATTACAATTGTTAAAAGATCTGTATATAGCGGAGGCACAGGACACTCAGTTGTGCGATGGGGAAGTGTAGTTAGAGTTACAATGCGAGTTCCTAGTTCGTGATTCAGTTTGTAATGTTATCTTGGTGCTTCTGAAAAAGGGCTTGTTTGAGAGAGATTTCGAATTATACGGAACATTATAAAGAGAGTGTTATGGGTAATTAAAGATTAGAAAATGAATTGACGAAATTCTTTCTTTATTTGAACAATACCCACCAGGACCATAAATGCATTGGGGAGATAAACCTCGAGTAGAAATGATAAGTACAACTTGATGCGTTACGTACCTGAAACTTGAATCATTACTCAGAATTTATTCGTAGAGAATGAAAGTAACATCAAAACCTCAAACAGTAATTGTAGTCAGATTTCAAATGCACAACTCCGTGCATCAATTAGGGACCTTGCCTTAGTAACTGAAATACTACTTTTCCACTTTGTAAGTACTCGGTCTAATTCTAATGGTGAAACGGAATATCAGTCGTTTTAGTTTGTACTGGATCAATGAGTGTAGTACCAATTTAATAAATAACCCTGTTTATTCCATACAAACTACTGTCTTTATATTAAATCCCACCACTGTAGATAAAGATTATGAAGTTATATCACAAAATCAAAATGTTAAGAAAATTATAAAATGGAAACATGTAAAATGTAAACTTTCTCGGCCGGAATGGTCAAAATTACTACTGTGTGGAGGCATGGTAGAGAGAAACTAGATCGTTTTCTCCAACACCTCAACGGGATTAATTCCAGAATCCAGTTTACCATGGGGAAGGAGGTAGACGGAAAACTAAATTTTCTTGACCTGTCAGTTTTCAAAAAGGGGAATGGCAGATTGGGCCATACAGTTTATCGGAAGCCCACACACACGGACCGTTATTTGCACCGGGATTCAAACCATCACCCACAGCAAAAGCGGGGCATTATAAAGATCTTGGTGGACAGAGCAAGGAACATCTGCGAACCGGAATTACTCGACGCGGAATTGAAACACCTGAGTAATGCTTTACTTAAGAATGGCTATTCGTCTACAGAGATAAGGAGAGCTTTGAGACCGATACGTAGAGTTAAAAACGATGAAAGGTTTCCTGTGAAATCTAAAGTCTTCCTACCTTTTATTAAGGACGTCACCGATCGCATCGGTAAAATTTTGACGAAACGGAATGTTGCCGTCATTTACAAACCTACTCGGAAGATACAGGATCACCTGAAATCGGCGAAGGTTGCTCGCAAACCGCTGGAAAAAGCAGGAATTTATAGGATTCCGTGTAGCTGTGGGGACGTATACGTGGGTACCACAAAAAGAACAGTCAAAAACCGACTAGATAAGCACAAGGGGAACTGTAGAAGGGGAGAGATTGACAGATCAGCTGTTCCTGAACATGTTTTTCAACCAGGGGACCACCTTATTCAATTTGATAAGACTCAGGTTTTAGCAGCCACAAATGGATACCACGAAAGACTGTATAGAGAGGCTATAGAAATTGTAAAACACCCCAATAATTTCAATAGGATGGAGGAGGGCGTGAAACTAAATGATATCCGGATTTTGAAGAAGAAATGTAACAGTCTTCCACCATGGGACGACATTAACGGACGGAGGCAATCGGCAACGATGAATTGCGCGCGCATGTCAAAAACATCTGACGTCACACCACTGCGCACGAGCCCTCGTAAACGGAATTCGGCTTCAGTCAGTAGCGAGCCAGGGTGTGAATCGGACCTCCAAAAGTGCCACGATCCCCCTTGAGAAAGTCCTCCGCAGTCGGGGACGAAACGTTGGGTTTTAATAATAAATCCACTAGACCACGGCATAACAGCCCGGAAATGTTTAGTCATTTTGAAAATGGAAACATGTCACATAGAAATATAGTTCACTTTTTCCAGAATTATTCTCCACTTTCCACACTTATACAACACTGCTGAACTATGCTGCAGTTTTTTGGCGTTGGGCTGGAGCGATTTACGAGCGATCGCCTTTATTTTCCGGTCAGAAAGATTGCTGCACGTGCAGCTTCAATAAAGTGATGGCAGCCGAAAAACGAGCAACTCAAACTAGGTGCCAGAAGCAATTACTTGCTCCGCTACAGCGTCAGATGACACGGTGACAGTCTAATTTTACGACAGAACACGCGGGCAGCAAAAGCGAAAAAAAGCAACCGATGGTCTCTCGTCTCCCGCCACCACCACACTTTCGCTGCCCTTTTCTACAGTAATTGTCCACCTCCGTGTCGTTTAAGCTATTCAATGCATTTCTATACTAAATATTAATACGTGAACATGAAAAATGAAAAGCCAGTTTTTAATAACGGAGGCCAATGAAACTAATATAAACTGAAGGAACTTCGACGTATTGTGCACAAAAACAAAAGAATGTGAGTGCGTAGCCATTAGGAGTGGTAAAATGAAGTAGGATGTTACGTTATTTCGCATTAAAATTTCGAACTATCATGATGATGATAAACGGAATTCATTCGACAAATATACTACAACTGACATGTTCACGCCCTGATAGGCCTGGGCATTGAGTCAAACAGAGCTTGAATGGCGTGTACAAGTACAGATGCCAATGCAGCTTCAACACGATACCACAGTTCATCAAGAATAGTGACTGGCGTATTGTGACGAGCTAGTTGCTCGGCCACCGTTGACCAGACGTTTTCAATTGGTGAGAGATCTGCAGAATGTGCTGGCCAGGGCACCAGTCGAACATTTTCCGTATCTAGGAAGCCCGTACAGGAAACATGAGGTCGTGCATTATCCTGCTGAAATGTAGGGTTTCGCAGGGATCGAATGAAGGGTAGAGCCACGGGTGGTAACACATCTGAAATGTAACGGCCACTGTTCAAATTGTCGTCGACGCAAACAAGAGATGACCAAGGCGTGTAACTAATGGCACCCCATACCATCGCGCCGGGTGATACGCCAGTATGGCTCTGACAAATACACATTTCCAATGTGCGTTCACCGAGATGTTGCCAAAACACGAATGCGACCTTCATGATGGTGTAAACAGAACCTGGATTCATCCGAAGAAATGACGTTTTGCCATTAGTGCACCCAGGTTCGTCGTTGCGTACACCATCGCAGGCGCTCCTGTCGTCAAAGGTAATCGCAGCCATGGTCTCCGAGCTGATAGTCCATGTTGCTGCAAACGTCGTCAAACTGTCCGTGCATATGGTTGTTGTCTCGCAAACGTCCCCATCTGTTGACTCAGGGATCGAGACTTGGCTGCACGATCCGTTACAGTCGTGCGGATTAGATGACTTCCATCTTGACTGCTAGTGATAAAGAGTCCGTTGGGATCCAGCAGGGCGTTTCGTATTGCTCACCTGAACCCACCGATTCCATATTCTCCTAACAGTCATTGTATTGCGACCAACGCGAGCAGCAATGTCGCGATACGATAAACCGCAATCGTGATACGCTACAATCCCACCCTTATTAAAGTCGGAAACGTCATGGTACGCATTTCTCCTTCTTACACGAGGCATCACAACAACGTTTCACCAGGCAACGCCGGTCAACTGCTGTTTGTGTATGAGAAATCGGTTGGAAACTTTCTTCATGTCAGAACGTTGTAGGTGTCGCCACCGACGACAACAATATGTGACTGCTCTGAGAAGCTAATCATTTTCATATCACAGCATCTTCTTCCTGTCGGTTAAATTTCGCGTCTGTAGCACGTCATCTTCGTGGTGCAGAAATTTTAATGGCCAGTAGTGCATAAAATTAAATGGCCTCTTTTTAAATTTTATTATCTCTCCCTGCACTGGTTTACGGAAGTCAAGTGACATTATCAAATCGCCGTTCTGTTTGCAAATACCTCTGAAACGGTGCGAGTTATGGGTAAAACATAAATAAAATTGTAATGACTTTTCTCCTCTAAAACATGTTATTTAATTTTCTTGTCAGATGAACGGCTAAGACGTTATCTGCCATTAAATTTCGTGCTATCAAAAGGCCCTTATAGACGCCCTATTTTTTCCGTCATTAACCTACATTTTGTTCGAAACATTTGGAAAAGGGAGGTCCTCGTAACTGGCGCCCAATTACGTCGGTAAAAAGTGATGCCGATCGGTTGAACAGCGCAACCTAAAAGGCAGTGTCAAAAAAAAATAAATAAATAAATAAATAAATAAATAAAAAAATAAAAAAAGTTCAAATGTTTGTAGAGCTTATGGGACTCAACTACTGGGTTATCAGTCCCTAAACTTACAAACTATTTATGAACTAGCTACAACTAAGGACAGCACAAATATCCATGCCCGAGGGGGGGGGGATTCGAACCCCCGACCGTAGTGGCCGTGTAGACCGAGATTGAAGCGCCTTAGTCCTCTCGGCCACCGCGGCCGGCTAAAAGGCAGTGTTAAATCGCCGTTACTTTGCAAATGTCTCTGAAACGGTGCAAGCTACGGAAAAAGAAAACATAAAAGAGCAAAGTTTTCAGAGACCAAACGAGTTATTTGTTTTTCTTTTCAGATGAACGGTAAAGTAATTATTTTCGCTTAAATTCTGAACTGTCAATCCGCTATTGCAAAGGCCCTCTTTCAATGTTACTTCCGTAATATAAAGTGGGCCAATACGTGAACATAGAAAACTAAATTATTTCCAGTTTGTGCCCTGCCTACCGTTCCTGTGTTATGCTAGGAACACCACGCCAAAGTAACGTTTCTTGAGACAGCATTACAGGGACTCTCTTGTTAAAACGGTTCATTTGCAGCAGCACACACTATAATATCACAACTGCTAACATTTCAGCAGTGGAAATCAAAATATAGTTTGAACGAGTTCTGTAAATAACGTTGTTCATTGGTGTCATTATTCCGTACACTTTTCTTTAAACATTCTAGTCACTTCCTAGTTTTTAGTGTATTCATTTTGCGAAGGTACGGCACGATATATATAAAAGTGGGGGGGGGGGGGGGAGGGCGCAGCAGACAGAGAGGACAGAATGGAGAAATAGATTGCTTTCCCTATTGCTTTCCCTGCGGGGACAATTATACGTCACACGCTCCGGAATCGGTAAACCGTCTTATCATTTTATGCAGAATACGGACAAACATACATTTTAGTCGATCCGCAGTGTTTAGAAAAAATAATTATGTTGTGGAAAGACATGTTTTTCCTAAATTTTCGTTCACTACACACAGCCACAGCAACGTAATTAGGGTATTGATTCGACTGACTTGTTTCCTTGGCATGCTCATATTTCAAGAACTGTTATATTAATTTTCCATTCATTTCATATCAGACTGAACAACAGGAAAACACTTCCAGGTTCACTAATCTACAGCCAGCAGTTCCTCAATCAGATAGAATTTTATTTCTGCATTCATCTCCTCGTAACGTGTAATTTATCTTGGTAATTTTCCAGAATCCGTGTACATCGAAGAAAGCGGCGTTGCGATCGATATATGTCGAATGTTCGACTCTAGCGCCATGGTCGATGTGATGACAGATGGGGAGCTAACATGGCGGAAGCTAATGACAAGGTACGCAGGTGAAACAAACTATAGGTATAGCTACTTTGTCAGTATTATAAATAATGTGGTTAGGGAGAATCCTAAGAGTACAGTGCTAACTACACAATCATTTATTATAGAAATTAAAAATTTAACTTACGTTATTCCTGAGAAACGCCTCCGGTACTATATGAAAGTGGTAGCATTCTTACTTTTCCGTATCCGAGATAAATTTCGGCAATGTCTTTAAGGAAAACTGATAATTTTTCACGACACACATGTATTCTACTTATTTGAAAATTATGTAAATACAACAACTGAAACATAAACAAATCGTTGTTATCTGAAGGTGTGCCCTCTTTTTTCACTGCACACTTTAGCGATTTACACATTCTTTCAATATTTCCAACAAAACGTCTTATTCTCTACGTCACTTATTTGAGGAATTAATCTGTTCCACGATAGACACATGGATTCACACTTAGAATTTTATATCCTCCCACAAACGAACAAGGAAACATCACTCAATAAACACAACTGAGAATACTACTCAAAACCAGCGCTCCCGTCTATCACCATATCGAGCGTGGCGCAAGAGTCTAACGATCGATATATATCGATCGCAACGACGTTTTCTTCGAAGTACACGGGATCTAAGAAGTTACCTTTATCTTATTATTTCGGCTGCCTTTTGTGTCATTAAAGCTCGCGTAATAGTGTGGATTCACTATTTGGGTCGCGAGGTGTACTCAGGTGGATCGCTGAACGACTACAAAAACATCTGACGAAAATATCTTACCGAAATAAATATTTTCAAGAGAAAAGCTTTATAATCTGAAAATAATGTACAAAACCCGTTCTTAACTAGAACGCCGCGTCGTCTTCCACTTACGAAAAGTGTCATATAAGTAACCTTCACTGATCTATTTTGTCCTTGAGTGAGAGAATGTATCTTATTTTCTTGTTGTTTAGCATGTGTATCGCTGTTTATAATGGCGGTTCGTTTTATTTTCCCCTATATTTATATTTTCTGTTTGTTTCACAATGAGCACATGGATTGTACACTGGATTGTCCATATCGGGTGGCGAGGAAGTGTTTACAAATATGAAATTGAAGTAATTAATGGGTTCCACAACAACCTAGTAATGCGAACCTGCATTTTCTAGTTTGGTTTTTGCGAATAGAATTTTGGATGGTAAGCTACTTACGCCTAGAACTAACAGGTTTCAATCCAGACGATGCATTTGTAAAATTAACACGAAGACTAAATGTAAACACAAATCTCGTCGAGTTTAAAATTTAATTTATATAGTACTATCTTTTATTAGAGAAAAAAATTATAGGCATTCCCTTCACCGGTTTCGAAAGCCTTAGCAAAACATTTGCGACAATAATAACTTCGATTTCATATTAAATATAATTCTTACATTACAAATTGTTGTACCGTAAAGTAAGTGTACTACATGCGCACACACACACACACAAAACGTTGCAAAAGGTCACAGGACAAACTTTCATTTATATTCTAAGTAATTTTCAAGAGTTATGCGTCCTCGAGTATGTTCTTGGGCATTAGTCTACAACGTAAGATCAAAATTTAGACAACGCGACTTAGCTGGCCCTAAAGTCAGAAAATAATGCGACTTACTGTGTTCTCCATGTTTCCGAGTATTAGTTCTCACTGTTCAATCACCTCATCGTCGACGGTAGACTTGTCTGTTGAGGTAGTTCGAAATTAAAATAAAGTTTTCAATCGTATCCTTCGTCAAAATTGGCTTATAACAAAAAATCATGCATGTATCATTGTGTATTAATGACTCTATTTCTTATATACGCTTGTGCAAAACTAAATGCTAAAGATGACATTCCCTTATTTTAGATTTATATGGCACTACATAACAACGGTATTTTTAAATGATAAATTTAAATGCTTCACTGCCCAGTATAATTACATCGTTCACCAGACGATAGGCTAAGGCCGAAACATGGGAAATTAAAATAATCTAGTTTCAATAACTAAGAGATTATCCTAGCAGCCTAAAAGCAGTTTTAGTATCATCGTTTTTATATTCTGATGACATTTCCGTTGTTACTCTCACGTGCGTGGATCCGTGGTATTTAAGTCGAAGATATGGGCAAGCCAGTCCATCCTAGAGCTCTTTCAGATGCCCCGTTAGATGAGGTCGTTCATTGTCATCCAGAAACATGAAGTCAGAGTCGAATGGAGTTTCGAAAAGAAGCCCTTAAAAAGGAGTGTGCATATTCGAACATTTGGAGGTCCATACGTATATACAATATTATGCCATTACACATCATAAAACCTGGGCAGCCGAAGCAATAATGTTCCGTCATATGCCTGACAGCCGCGGTGGAGTAGCCGAGCGGTCTAAAGCACCTCGCTGCGGAGCGCGCGGTTGCTCGCCGGGAGGTTCGAGTCCTCCCTGGGGCATGGGTGTGTGTCCGTTTGTCCGTAGGTTAGTTTACCTTGGTTTAAGTAGTTTGTAAGCTACGGACTGATGACCAGACATTTGAATATTCCTGTCTTTTGCCGTATGAGGGTACGTCAAGATTGTATTACATATATCTTCATCCAAGAAGAAAACTTCAATTGACTGCACGTCGGTCCAGTCCCTACGCTATTCACACTAGCTCTAACCCCTGAACACTGTGCGCTCCCCAGTCAATACTTTTCTGATACTGTAGTTCTTCCTCATTGTACTGTAGAGGTAGCATCTACAAAAGGCTCATCAAAAAGTCCTGCGTACCAGTCTCTAACCCACCCACTGCTTACATTTTGTATAAAATCTGTCAGACACGATGACCGATGAGTCCAGCAACAGACATTCTTCCTGACAACGACCTTGTACTACGTTACTTTTTCTATCTAGTAAAACACAAAATAGTTAATACTCTGCAGTAGATAGTGCCTTGTTATTTTCTGAAAGAAACTCCTCAAATGTTCGAGGATAGTCCAGTTTTACGCAAGTCAAGAGCGCCACATTCGCGTAACATATCTGCTTCCTCCAGAATGTTGCCGTTGCAACTTGCAACCGCACCCTAATTCTCCATCCTGTTTAGGGCTGATCACGACGGGAGGCAGTTTTTCTGAAATTCGGACATCTCGATTCTTGAGAAGGTTTCTGCATTTTGCGATTCTACTTGCTTCTTTTCCGAGACTTGAAGCTACGTGGATTGGGCCGGTGTGCAAATATTAGATGACGTGGGTCCGTCTCCTTTTCTTATCTCTCTTAAGTCTGCTGCTTCACATATTTGGAGGGGGAGGGGGCGGGGTTCAGACATCACTACACAGTCCTCTTCGTTTCAAAAATTGCGCTCCATACTGGTGGAGTGTACTCAAAAGCAGAGAGTCAAAAGTCACAGTCGAATTTCTCCGAATATGTGTGATTTCAATATTAATTGTGTAAGAAATTGTGCAAGAAATAAGATGCTAGTAGGTCTCTCTAATTCCCATGCAAACAGTTTTATTTTGCTGAACAGCAGCACATCCATAGTCAACATGTTTCTTCATTCTTCAATACTAAAAGAGCATTTTTAAGCCGGAAAGTGATACCACGAAGCATAAATTTTACCTCTAATAGGTTTGTATGCCCAAAGACAAGTTATAAATATATTCAAACTCATTTCTTTGCAAAAGGTAATACAGTTGCAACAAAAGACTTTTTAACTTCCTTAACGAACAATAGTAGCACAACGTTTATTGTACTGATAACACAGGCGATAAATGTAGTGCTTTCCTCAACAATTGCTTTAGGTTGCAACTACCATTAACAGGTAGCCGCCGTGGTAGAGTGGCCGAGCGCATTAAGGCGCTATGCTCCGATGCGCGAGACTGTTCGCCGTAGGGGGTTCGAATCCCCCCTCGGGCATGAATGTTTGTGTCGTCTATAGTATAAGGTAGTTCATAAGTAGTTTGAAGGTTAGGGACTGATGACCCCGCAGTTAAATCCCTTAAGCTTAACAAACATTTGTACACATTTAACAGGTAGCCGGGTGGTTAACAGAGTGAAGAAAATCTAGTCCCAGAGAAAAGCCAGAAAATCAGTCAATTAAAATAAAAGTATTTATACTTTAAAGACAGCAATAAGTAAATCGTAAACTAAGACTAGTCTGTTTTATATTCTATCTTGGACCATGGTGTTTTATCCTCTGTTTCAACTAGAGAAATAACTCAGGAAAGCCTCTAAATATTACTGATACAATGGTTTAGTTATCAGTGCCTTCCTTACCTCTTGGGTCACGTTTTGAGGACAGCACATCTAAGCCAGTGTCTTCGAGTCGAAAGAGAGTGCTCTTGTTTTCATGAGAAAATTTTCGTCTGTAATAACTGCATTGTTCCTTTTACTGTTCGCAGTTCCACTTATTTTGCGACCTCTCGGCGATGGAAGGTAATTATACGTCTTTCAGCATTGTATTCGCTGCCCGTTTGATATCGGGATGGAATACTGCTGCTATCTTTGTTGTCGCAGGTCCTTTTAGTGAAGAAATAAGCGTTCTATTGAAACTTGTTGTTCACAAGTAAAACTAATTTTCTTTTGAAGGAACTACTCATTACTGTTTTCCTTTTTATCCTTTTTAATGCTTGGTGTCGCGGAATGAACGTTTAACGTAATCTTCCTTCCAAGATTTTGTTTTCTTGCATTTATTAATCAGATCTCCGAATTAAAATAATGTATAATACTTAAATACTGCATTCGAAGGACCATACTGAAAAATTAATTTTGTTCATAAAGCATTGATTTAACAGTGTAATACTAACTGTAAATTTTTATAAACAGTAAAAATCTTTTGCTATTATTATATCAAATCGATTACGGTTACTGAGTAAGCATCTCCAATGCCAAAGATAAACGAAAAAGAATATACGAAATCAACGTTATGTTGCAAATAATTATAATTTTCATTGAGCAAGAATGATATAAATTGCCTATACATACCAGAAAAATCAGCTGCTTAGAAAGTCTCTGCAGCTGGACTAGATATTAGACGGCACTAGCTCCTTTTTTTTGCGTTGAAAATACTTGTGACTGTTTATATTAGTGACAGGGTTTTTTGATCACATTAAGTCTTATTTTAAAATATGGCTAGTATGTATTTCTCGACCTCTATTAAGTACAAACAGTCAAAAGCTTTTTCAACGCAATAAAGAGGGAGCTAGTACCGTCTAATACAGAGCCCAGCTTTCTAAGCACCTGGCTAGGTTTAAGGTATACCTGACACCTAAAATGATTACTAAGTGGTATATATACATTGTAACATGATATATATATTAGAGCTATGTGTCATTTTGTAATCCGTTTAATACTTGCTGTGATTTTTCTGGTATGTATCGGGCTTTTATTAGCGTGAAACTGGTGGAATCCGCCCATGGGGAAGATCAATTTGGATTTAGGAGAAATGTAAATACTCTAATTACGACTTATCTTAGAAGGTAGGTTAAGCAAAGGGAAAGCTACGTTTTTAGTATTTTCGGATTTGGAGAAAGCTTTTGACAATGTTGACTGGAATACGTTTTATCACGTTACGGGGGGGGGGGGGGGGAGTGTCATGGAAATGTTGTACGAATTGGGGTGGAAATCATTAAAAGAAAGACGTTATTCATTGCGGCGTGATCCGTTTGCGAAGTTTAAATCACCGACTTTTAGTTCTGAATGTGAAAATATTTTGCTAGCACCCACCTACTTAGGGAGACATGACCATCCCATCAGATCGAAAACGGAACGATTTAGGTGTTCTTTCTTCCCGCGCGCTATTAGAAAATGGAACGGTAGAGAAAAGTTATGAAAGTGGTTAATGAACCCTCTGCCAGGCACTTGAATGTGATTTGCAGAGTATCTATGTAGATGTAGAATACTCTCTTTCAAATTCTGAAGGTAGCAGGGGTAAAATGTAGGGAGCGAAGAGTTATATTCAACTTATATCCAACAAAACCCAGACAGCAATTATTCAAGTATATAATGACACTTCTCTTTACTCATATTTAGATTTCAGTAAGGAGGAACTCATACAGCGTAATAAATCAGTAGTGTGATTTTTCAATGGACGTGAGAGAGACAAAAGAAGAGGGACGACACATGCAGTCGTGCAGCTTTTGTGGTCTCATTTTAGTGAACTCGAATTCGATGAGATACGAAATTGTAACCTTTCTTACTTTTCCCTTTCCAGCTTAAACCAAAACTCTTTATAGTCCCAGATTACACGGCATTTATCGCTATTGATTGTATAGGTGGGGACCTCGACCCAATTCCGAAATTTTCGTGTGTCTGAGTTACAACTGAGGGACGTGTTCGGAAGCAGCGCTCGTTGGCACGCGTCGCTAGAATAAGGTACACAAGCTATCGAATTCCGTGTCGACACAGGCTGTGTTTGCAGAGCTCGCTCGCAAACAAACATGCCAACGAGTTGTTAACACGCCAGTGTCGTGCGCTGGAGTTACACTCCCTGTGAAGTTCGTGTTTTCACTGTTTCGTTGTTTGTTCGTATGTAATTAGATGGGTCTGCAGTAAGGCCGATTCTCGCTTGTGAACTATGTTGTGCTGTTGCCCTTCTGTACGACTTAGTCACAAGTATTTCGAATTTCTTTTACTAATAACATTATTTCAAGTGGACTCACCACTCCGGTCCACACAGCTTTATTTTCTTTATCTGGCGTTCCCTTTGTCTACAATACTAGGTGCATTCGCTATCCTGCTTCGTACGTTCTTCTGTCCACGTCGGTTCTTTTAGGTCCTGCTTTAGCTTGAAACTCATCAAATTTTATATCATTTTAGACTGTATGGGGTTCAACTTTTATAGCTATTTCATAAATTGCATAATAAATTTTTAGTGTTTTACTTCTTCAACTATTCTTCTATTTGCATCTCCAGCAAGAAAGTTAGAATTGTGGCAGTGTATTCACCCTGTGAAGGGACAGATCAAGATGAGACGGACAGATTTTACAACGCACTTAGTGATGTTAGAGTGAAGGATAAGGATAGTTAATCTAAGTAATGCCAAAATGCTGCTACACTTTATAGATGTTAAAAACTGTTTATTATCATAGCAATAGGCCTATTCCCGCACTGTGGCCATCATCAGGCTATTTCCATATGGCATCGTGGAGGTATAATTTATTACAATGACTGCATATAATTGCAGTATATTTGTTCTTTAGATGGTATATATATCACGTTTATCAGGTATTAATTCTTTACTGTTAATCTGTCAGTTTGACATATCCTCCAGCGATGCTCTATTAACTGACAGATTAACAGTAAAGAATTAATACCTGATAAACGTAATATATATACCACCTAAAGAACATATATACTGCAATTATATGCAGTCATTGTAATAAATTATACCTCCACGATGCCATATGGAAACAGCCTGATGATGGCCACAGTGCCGAAATAGGCCTATTGCTATGATAATAAACAGTTTTTAACATCTATAAAGTATAGCAGCATTTTGGCATTACTTAGATTAACAATATGTCCTTAAAAGACATACACAATGCTGCAGGCCCAAATGAAATGAAAGATAAGGATAGTGTTTTACTCATGGATGATTTCAACGCCAGGATAGGAAATCGAACAGAAGGCTATGAAAAGGTTATGGGTAAGTTTGAAGAGGATACGGAGGCCAACAGGAACGAAAAACAGCTCTTGAAATTCTGTGCCACTATGGGCTTTGTTATCACAAACTCCCTCTTTAAGTATAAGGACATTCACCGCTATACTTGGGAAGGAAGGGGAACTAAATCTGTCATTGACTATACAATAACAGACCAGGAATTCAGGATGACAGTCAAGGACAAACGTGTTTTCAAGGGGTTCTTTGATGATACCGATCATTATTTAATCTGCAGTGAAATTGGTTTGTGAGGCCAAAAGAGCAAAAAGTCAGGTCCATGTTGTAATGTATTTAGCCAGGAGGGTCCCGTTTATTTGCAATATTGAAGTATTCGATACCATAGTTAGTCGTAGCATTGTAACCTAATACTCCATGTTTATATTACATAAGCATTTTATAGCGTTTCTGTCAAGTCACTTTGATCATCATCTGCATTAATAGGGTCTTCTAACAAACTTAATTAAATTATTGAGGATTAACGTCGAACAATAATGTAAAAATATATTAACACTGCGCTAATCGTTGTTTACTTACGATCTTTTGTATTGATTAATTTTGATATGAGAAAGCTATTATTACATCTGTCATAACTTTGTGTATTTTTACATAAAGCAGGATTCATTAATGTTTATTGAGCAAATTGTTTTATAATTAAATATTGTACTTCCGTGTTCTAGAATGTTCTAGAAATACTATTATGTATTAATACGCGCGAATTGGCGCGAACGCATTCAGTATGAAGTTACTAATGGAGTAGTAGTATGGAGTCAGTCAAAAGTCAGTCTAAGTCAGTCTTAAAGTAGTAATCAGGCAGTAGTTAGCATTGTTGTCAGTCAAAGTGTAGTCATGCAGTCTTACTTTTGTATTACTTCTGTGCTTCATCAAGAATGGATAAATAAATATACGTAAAAAATGAAACGTGTCATATTGAAAGTTTCCAAGACGCCTTAAGAACCTGACGTCTTGTTATTTTGTGATGTATTATTGGCAGGCAAGCTACGAGATCTTAGAGACCACTGAACAACCGACAGAGAAAGGTGATGTATGAAAAAATAATTGTTTTAGTGTAATAGTAATATTATTATTATATAAAAAGTATTATGTGTAGAAGGATAAGAGTGGAGAAGCTTCACGACAAGAAACTTAGGTACAAATACATAACAATGATCTCGGAAAGGTACCAGTTAGTTGAATGTAATGATTTACAGTCACTGGAAGAGGAATGGGTCAAGGTACAGGGACACATTACTGGAAGCAGCTAGAGAATGTCTTCGAACAGTAGTGTGTAAAGGCAGGAAGAAGCAGACAGCTTGGTGGAATTACACAGTCAAGGCAGCCTGTAAAAAGAAAAAGAAGGCATTTCAAAAATGGCTCCATACCAGAAATCAGACAGACAGGGAAAGCTACGTTGAGAAACCTTACGGTCGGCCTGTTTGTATGCATACAATAAGGCAACAGTTATATTCTGCTTTCCCATAAAGACACTGGTTTCTTAAATTTATAAGGAATATTTATAATCTTTTCACAACTGAGAATATCGCCTACTTTTGTAATAAAATTGTAATGACACTAGTATTTAACGCTTTAATCTACCTACATTAATTGCAAAAAGCATTTGGAATTGTTCGTCTTATTAATAAAATATTTTAATTAAAATCATAATTAGATGCAACTGTAATTTTAAAAATAAAATAACGTTTTTTATTGAGAATAGTATTTTATATCATTCATTTTATTTGAATTTTTTATAATTTAAGAAAATAATGAAAATAAGATATTTACCTTAGGTAGATCCGAATCCTGATCCTCTGTCTGATAGGCAGGTAGATAACATAAGTTGGGATTAACCTTTAGAGAGTCCTTTTTCTCAGAATTTCTTGGATAGTGCACTGTAAAACTTCTACGCCCTTGACATATACTACTAAGAAGCGCAGTCGCAACCCAAACTGAATTTCCGAGGCTGGAAAGTGACCTTGTCAGTGCCACAGACCATCATTCAATTCACACAAATAAAGTTTCGATTGGTAGTGTTCCTTTCCTTAACTCGTCTGTTGCCTCTTTGCTGCATAACTTGATAATTTTATGACCACTACTTTTTCATTCTTGCTTTTAAAAACCGATTGTTAATGTCCTAGCATGACAAGAACATTCAATCAAGCACAATCTTTCTAAGGGGCCACGGTGATCATGTTATGCCTCTGTCGGAAACGTTTCACATATTCTGGTATGTTCCATTCTCGGTGCATATCTAGGATTCAAACTTTGAGATATCTCAGCAATGGGATATGGCATTTCAGACTTAAATGTGGTTACTTCTGTGTCTAACTCAAATACATGTCTCTTAAGTATTTGATCTTCCCCATAACCACCCTTACGATATTATTATTATTATTATTATTTTAATGTACCAGCACTTGACTTAACTTCATTCGCCTTCTTGCTCCCCAATACAATTTTGTTCAGGGTAAATTATAATTGTACAATTCTGAACACTCTTTTAAATGGTCACTGTTCATTATGGTACCACTCTTGTGACAGAGAACACGTTCTGGAGATGGCAGGATGGAGATCTTGTGCAGGGGGGCGGCCAAACAGTCATGTCCAGTACTCAGGCGGAATGTTGCTACTGCCTCTATTCTTGATCCATCTGGTATCAGTTGGTTATCCAATAGGGTTTCCCAGCTCTTCCCCTCATATGAGATTTTTATTGATTTTTCTCAATTATTCTTTAAAAATATTGTTAATAATGCGCTTTACTGCAAAATATGACAGGGTAGTTTTTCCAATTTGTTTAATATTTGTGCCCTTTTTGGCTAGGAAATCAGCTTCCTCATTACCATCTACACCACAGTGAGATGGTATCCACTGAATTGCAATTTTCTTGTTGTATTGCTGTAGGGACTTAATTATTTCTTGGATATCTTTTACTTTAGCAATTTTTGGATTCTTAAGTTAGCAATTGCTGATATTGCTGCTTTGGAATCACAGAATATGACTGCTTTATCAAATGTGAGAAAATAGCTATTAAGCTGATTTACTGCAGTTCTGATGACTTCAACTTCGCCTTCAAAATTAAATTTGTGTGATCCTCAACTATGGTAAAAACAGAAAATTTTGCTGCATATTCCTACACCAACATTTCCTTCTTTTTCCATTAATGATCCATATGTGTAGATGTGTAGCCACTGATCTTCAGGGTATCCCTGACTATTTCTAATTTCATTATTGATGGATCTGTTTCACTTTTCTTATTATTATCATTTATATCTAGTTGATACTGTAATTGAGGAAGAAGAATTGGAGAGAGTGGGAAAATAAATTATTCAGCAGTGACTTCTGATAGGTGATACTGTAATCTTATATTTTCTACTTTTTCGATATACATTTGTTATGTATCTTTGCTCTTTTTCCTACTCCGATTCCTGCCTGCTGCAGAGAATGCATGAACGTCTGCGTGATACTGTCCTTCATTCACTGCCCTGCTTCACTGAATGTTAAAAGCAGTTTATTCAACTTGGAGAAACCTTCGTTGAGTTAATGTGACATTTATCCCTGGCGAACAGCAACTGTTTGAGGTACAGAGGTGGGACGATAGGGGAAGCGTGACGGGGAGCAGTTAACGGTCGAGCGCTAAAAGTTGAGCCTGCGGGAGAAACAATGCGTAACTCGCGACCAGCCACGCGCCTAAAGGATGAATATTATTGGCTGCCAGTGCGGTAATGGATGGGATGCGCAGAACGGCTCTGATCTGGGTCACCATCCTACGTGACGTGGAGTATAGTACTGGTAGCCAGAAGGGTGTTTTCTGAACTACTAGCGCCGGACCTCACTTAGTTCTGGGACCTCGATGTGTGAAGACATCTATCTGGCTGGTCACCTCCAGGGCAGTAAGTCTTTCTTTCTTGTTTCTTTTTAGAAATGAGGCAAGCGGAATGATGAGAGTTAATGTATTTCAATTAGGGATATGTACAGGTTTATTAACATTTCATTTTCATTACTGAATTTGTGAGGTGGCGGTAATATATAGTCATTTTTTTATTACTTTATTTCTGTCTGTGGGTAGAAGGGGAAGTTCAGTGTCGTTTTGATACACTATCTTTATTTAGATTTGATACCACTTTTGTTTCTATTGGGGCATTTCGTCTAAGGAAACTTCCTTCAATTATAGTAGTTTCTCAATGAATTTTTCCACGATTCTTTCTGATATCTGCTGTCCAGTGGACAAGCTGGCGTACTTTCTCTCACGCAGCCTCGGCAGTTGGCACATTGGATTCCATAAATTAGCGTGTTTGGGCATTTGCCTTCGTAGAACTCCTCTGTTGCGAGACTGTAATATTGCGCTTTTTTAATCCCATCATGTGTTGGAGGTTGTTAATGTTCGAGGTCGCTCTTAAAGATTCACTAGCGTTGTAATATTACAGGGAAGTAATTTGGTGGACTGACACATTTAAGTAACTTTATAAATAGCAGACTCAAAAAAAGGAGGCGGAATCTGACTTTGAAGTTTAGCGGCAGTAGTAATCTATATCTAAAAATGCGAATGTCTGTTCGGTGTACGTTTATCACGTCTGAACCACAAGACACAAAGAGCTAAAAATTTGTACAGTTACTAATGTCTAC
Organism: Locusta migratoria; assembly: GCA_026315105.1. Lineage (NCBI taxonomy): Eukaryota > Metazoa > Arthropoda > Insecta > Orthoptera > Acrididae > Locusta > Locusta migratoria. Next base: position 195,814,695 of record CM048744.1, on the reverse strand, counting down.
ACGGGGAAGGCTATAGACTCGGTTTTATGGCGATCGGATAGCTATATATATATATATATATATATATATATATATATATATATATATATATATATATATTAATGTGTTTGTCTGTTCGGTGTACGCTTATCACGTCCGAACGACAAGACGCTGAGACTTAAATATTTGTACAGTTACTAATTTATACCCGAGGAAAGTTTATGGCCCGGTTATATAGCGATCTGATAGATATTTAGTAATTCGAAGAATATAACGCGAAATGCGGAACAATAATTACTATTTGAAAATGGTTTTATTTGTTGCATTGTTGCTTGAGGGTTGATAATGATAAAAGGGTGGAGTATATTGGGATGGAAAGTTATCGGTGTATATAAAATTGTGTGTGTGTGTGTGTGTTAATATTTTGCTCTGCAACGAAAACTACAGAACGCAAACGAATGGTCTGTGTGTAATTGTTGTCCCAAGTCTCCCGTTATATACAATAGCAGTTCCATGCCGATAGCTATAAAACTAAGAGATTTTTTATGAGAATGAGAGTACTTAGCGACCTCCAACAAACTTTCAACATAATTACAAACCTTTATTTAACTTTTTCTCGCTGACAACCATAGCAATATGATGAAAGGAAAAAAGTTTCTCGCTTACTACTTTTCCGCTGTTTATGGAGTAAAACTACGACATTCGGTATGAGTTACAATTTATAATTTCTGCACTACAAATTGTAGCCGCAGGAAAATGTTACAGACAGTATACACACATATAGTTGAATGTACCTTCTAAATTGTATCACAGTAAGACATGTAATTCACGAGATATGAGCACATAAAAAAATAACATTCCGCTGTTCATGGACTAAAACTACAGTATTCAGTATGAAGTTACAATTTCTAATTTCTACATTACAAATTGTAGCCGTAGAAAATTTTACAAACAGTATATACGCATATAACTGAGTGTACCTTCTAAATTGTATCACAGTACGGCACACAGCACATAAACAGTAACGTTCATGGATAACAGCCCTTTCCCGCACCAAGTTTTAATGTATTACTTCTTTACTACTAACTGGATTCCAAGAGATTTTACCGACATACAGTTCTTATGCAAATGAATGTATACCTGAAAAATGGCAGGAATAAATTAATAAATTCCCGGGCAACGCCGGGTTTACAGCTAGTTTGGAATAAAAGCAACACCTGAGCACAATATTACACAAAGATGTCTGTAAATCTATCGGACCAAATTGTGTGGTCATCAGTCCGTAGCTTACAAACTACTTAAACCTAGGTAAACTAACCTAAGGACAAACACACACACCCATCCCCCAGGGAGGACTCGAACCTCCACGGCGAGCAACCGGGCCCTCCGCAGCGAGACGCTTTAGACCGCTCGGCTACTCCACCGCGGCTTACACAAAGAAACTAACAGGTTTCGTGATGACCTTTCTTACCAATATGTTTGCTTCTAGTTGTTTGAATCGTAGCAGATGAGGCTGTAAAACTCTTGTTGCATTATGTAAAATGATGCTTGATTTACTTAGAGCGGGTATGCTAACTGAATGACCGTTTAAAAAGATATAAAGTTAACTTCCGTGACAAAAGGCTCTTTAAATCGATCGGATTTCGTTTAATTCCGAAGATTTCTTTGAAGGAATTACTAGAAAGTCACATTCATGAAAATTACACGCAATAATATCTAGAAGATTCTAGTAAATTATAGATACAAGTCCAACAATGGCTCCAAGCATCATGTTAAATAATCAAGATTATTGCTGGAAAAATTGAAACACTTCATGAATCATTAAAAGATGGGTCATTTTAAATAAGTATAAGGTTTTAATTGTACCAACTATATTTTCATCATATTTAAAGAGAAAAACGAACTCACGCAGTTACATTTGGTAGTAAGGAAGCCCTAATGTACGTCTAACCTTAGCGAAGGGTAAAACATAAAAGACGAAGTGCACAACTGCGTTCTGGGCATCTCGTAAAAGAGAGATCATCAAAAATATATGAAGAACGTAATTAGCTGCCAGAGAAAGCGGTGGTCAGCGACAAGTGTCGCAGATATATTTTTTACTAAATAAAATTTTCGCCGCTCCAGTCACGGTCTGCATGGATATTTGTGCCGTCCTTAGGATTAGCTAGTTCATAAGTAGTTTGTAAGTTTAGGTACTGATGACCCCGTAGTTAAGTCCCATAAGCTATACAAACATTTGAACATTTGAATAAAATTTTCAATGTAATACTTCTCGCGATATCATTGGGCAGGCTGTTAGCTGTATGTGGTAATTGGAGCGCCTCGCGATCAGGATCTCTGGCGCGGAGTGATTTTTTTTGGTGACTCGTTTGTAGGTCTCCGCAGTGTGCGGATCGACTTAGGTCGAAATTTGTGCAGCCATTGTCTGTCTAGCGGCGCCGACGCTAAAGAGGCTCTGCTTCACATAACGAATTGAGAAAACGGTCGTGTTTTATTTCAGCTCTAATCTCCAGTCATCACCTGCCGCTGACGGCTCGTGTCTGCTCCAAATATTTCGTAACGTGTCGCCTGCATCATCGCTAGAGCCAGTATGTTGCTGTTTTTGAAGGATTTTCTCTTTATTTTCATAACCGGGGTTATTGGTTCAAATTGGGAAACTTCATCTGCCCTTTGCGTTAGTGCATCAACGGTAGTAATTTGGATAATTATTCGTCCTGAAAGAGGTTGCCTCCTTACTTGACTCAACCAGCCATTTGTTCATGTAAATCTATAGGCAACGTAATTTCATGTCGTTAATTGTCAATTTTCTTGCGTAAAGGAACTCTTTATTTCAACGTATGTGTAATGTTTCGTTAGCTTTGATATGTGACAGGATGAATTTTTTATGATAAATAAATTTGGAGTGGAAAACAGACATTAGTTAACGTGGGAGTGTACCGAGTAAATTAGGTTTAAATTTGTGGTACTTCTCATTGTGATATTGGTTAGTAATTTATAAAATAAATGTGTTGGACCATATCATTCGCCACCGAGCATCTGAGGTCAATAAAAATAATTTTTCTTGTTTTTATAAACATGGTAGCGCCCCAAATTTAACTATCAAAAGATATTCAGATATCACTTTGATATCTACAAATCAAAGAATTAATTAAAAATATTTTATCAAGTGATAATTTGCATACTAAGTACTGTCGTAGTCGATAAAACTCGCACACACAGTAAAGAGCTTCCATTCACAGCAGCAAACAGCTTACAAATCTATCTGTCCCAACTTGTGTGCCCTCTAATATGTGTATGCTTATGTTTTCTATTAGTAGGATGACTGAATGTGTGGTCTCACATACTTGTTTATGTCATGTTTCCTGTACTGAAGCTTCAGCTCAGAAATTCAACTACCTTCTTCTCTAACATTAACAATATTCTGTGTAAATGTTACTTCATTCTGCAGTCATACTTCAAATGAATTCTGTATTTCTGTGTTTTTTTTTCTCTTGGTTAGACCACGTGCAGCCACTTAGTGGTCTTATAAACAAATGCAATTACTTCTTGTTTCCATTGGAATAACTACAGCTCATTTTCGTAGTGCGTGTGTTTCATTCCATCCGCATTTGCCGAGATAATTGAAAATAAATAAATAAAATAAAAAAGATGTTCAAATGTTTGTCAAGCTTATGAGACTTAACATATCAGTCCCTAAACTGACAAATTACTTGTGAACTAACTTATACTAAAAACAGCACAAACATCCATGCTCGAGGTAGGATTCGAACCCCCGACGGGGAACGGCCTCTCGCATAGGAGCAAAGCGCCTCAATGGGCTCGGCCACTCCGCCGCGGCGAGATAATTTGCAGATCATGGAGATGACTGCTGAAGTTAGTGTTGCGATTATGTTTCTGCATTATGTAAAACGCAGTACGGATGTGTGTGTGCGTGATCCTTTTTTCTCCATTTATCGCAAGTATTCGAATGTGATCAGTGCTGAACGTATAACCTGTATGTGCAAACGTGTAACGAGTAACTAGCATCGCCACTTTTTTTTTTTTTTTTAATTAGTGTTCCACATGAAATCTTGTGTGTTTGAGAACCTTTTACAAAATACATTTCTTAACTGGAATCCTAGGTTTTATTTCAATCAGTTGCGTCCAACTACTAACCTGGACATTTTCAAAGTTTTCTTTCTATGAGCTCCTATAACAGTTTATATGTTTGGCTCAGGAATGAATAAGTGAAACTGAGTAGAAATTATTTATAATTCGTAATCCTTATTATCCGTGATATAGTTTCTCAATATAGTTGCTTGGCAGCCCTGCAGACCAATGAAATAAAAAAAAATCTGAACAAACTCAGTTACCTAGTTCCACAAATACCAAAGCATAATAGTACACTTATACGGTATATCTACTTTCAGCACTGCAGTTAGACTAATCTGAATCGCTGGTCCCAGTAGTGCTCACAAATCTGCAGATAACATTTTCCCAATGAATTCGAAGTTTGATAACGATATGTTTCCTACCAAGACAGAACAGTTTTAATTTTCAATTTGGCAGGAAATATTTTTTCAATTTCAGTTGGCTGAATTGTACGAAGAACTTAATATTTCACTTAAGAAGCAAGAGAAATTTCTTCATATTTTGCTATTAACTCTTCTTCCTCCAAGCTAGACGACTAATTCATGTTCCACGAGTTTGATAACTTTGTGAGCTTTTAAGTTTAAGGTCACCAATGAAGAGGCATTTTCTATAATTTTCTAATTTACAGTATGACAAATGAATTTCTTTGCAAGAAGTATTTCAATCAGTGACTCCAGCAGTGTTATTTACTGATGTAACCATCCTCTGTGTAAAAGTGACAGATGCTTTTACTGCAGTTTTCTTGTGACAAAGTTTTACCCTTAAGTTGCATTTCTTGTCGACGGAACATTTCAGGAATGAATTAATTTCGATGTGACATCGTTGGTTGTTATTTTTCTGTTTTATAGAAGAGCTTTCGCCGAAGGCTAGAAATTAATTTTGATCTTATTTGATTTCGTTTGAAAGAAGCCAACAGTATTTTTTTTTTTTTTTTTTTCATTAAAGCCATGGAATCTCGCAAAGAAGACATTAATTCGAGAGCGTGAGGAAGGGCTATAAAGGTACAAGAGAGGCCCTGAAAAATAAAGAAATAAAAACAAGATAAAATCTGAGTTCGCTTCGCGCTGTTGACACTTTTCCTTTGCCTTTATATCAGAGGGGACTGTAAGGATGACGAAGTAAACTACCGGGTGATTTAAAACGTCAGTATAAATTTGAAAACTTAATAAATCACGTAATGTAGATAGAGAGGTAAAAATTGACACACATGCTAGGAATGACATGGGGCTTTATTAGAACAAAAAAAAGTTCAAAAATGTCTGACAGATGGCGCTTCATCTGATCAGAAAAGTAATAATTAGCTTAACAAATAATGAAAATAAAGATGAAGTTCTTTACAGGAAATGCTCAGTGTGTTCACCATATTTCCTCAACAATAGCTGAAGTCGAGGAATAATGTTATGAACAGCACTGTAAAGCATGTCCGGAGTTATAGTTGAGGCATTAGCGTCCGATGTTGTCTTTCAGTATCCCTAGAGATGTCGGTCGATCACGATACACTTGCGGCTCCACGTAACCTCAAAGCAAATAATCGCACGGACTGAGGTCTGGGGACCTGGGAGGCCAAGCATGATGAAAGTGACGGCTGAGCACACGATCATCACCAAGAGATCTTTCAAGCGTCTTGCAATATGAGGAGGAGCGCCACCCTGCATAAGAATCGTACGTTCCAGCAGGTGTTTATCAGTCATGCTGGGGATGATGCGATTCTGTAACATATAGGCCTACCTCTCACCTGTCACGGTAGCAGTTACAAAACGATAATCACGCGCCATCTGTCGGACATTTTTTAAACTTTTTTTTCGTTCTAATAAATCCCCATGTCATTCCAAACATGTGTGTCAATTTTTACCTCTCTTAAAATAAATTAAAAAACACAATTTTGTGTGTGTTCTACAAGTTTATTTTTGCTTATTTAACCGGTTTTCGGCTTATTAGGACATCTTCAGAGTATTTACTACTTTAGTAGTACTCTTAAGATGGCCTAATAAGCCGAAAACTGGTTGAGTAAGCAAAAATAAACTTGTAGAACACACACAAAATTGTGTTTTTTTAATTTATTTGATTATGTTCTACCAAGAAGCGACGGAAGAATCAGTCAAAAAAAATTTTACTTCCCTATCTACATTATTCCGTAATTTATTAAGTTTTCAAATTTATACTGACTTTTTGATTATCCGATACTTTATTTCCAGTGTTTGGTCCAATGCCCTCCATTAAATCCAGTCGATTCCGAAATAGTGTGCCGAAGTGGATGCATGTGACGCTGTTGACGAGGATCCGTCCGTTACATGGAAGCAGTAAGCTTGGCTTTCCCCTTTCTGCTATTCGAGATACGTAGGCGTTAAATTACTGCTTTTTGTTATTTGATATGTTGTCTGGAAGGCAGTCTAAATATTTTTGACTAAGTAGACAGTATCTATAGTCCTGACCGCAAATGTATTAACAGTAATGAATGGTTTCAACTCATTTCTGAGTCATCCTCGTATCTAAAAGTAACAGAATATATAATACAATGTGTAGACAGTTAAAATATGAAATCCTAAGGATTTTTGTACCTTACAATACATACACGTGTTTGTCAGTAGTTGTATCTGCAACAGGCAGTATAACCTTCAAATCATCAAATTACAACTTATAGAAGCCAAAGAAACGCAGTTCAATATTTGAAGAAAACCATATTGGTTGCACATTTGTGACACGTACTGGCTCAAACATTTTTGAAGAACAATAGCTAATATCAGGCATTGCTGGTTACAATTCACTGACAGTGTCTTGTACATGAATCAGATGATATTTAAAATAACGTTTTTGAATTCTAGCTCCATGAACTGGCTAACGTCATACTGAAGCACAATTAACAAGTTATTCATCATATGCAACATAGGTCCTTGATACCTGCCAGGTGGCGTTAATATACAAGATGTCGTATTTTTCAGAATACTAGTTACATCAGAGATATGGCAGATGGCATTGATTTACACTACATCGTATTTTATCGTATTTTTACATAGATATACAGTTGCACATTTTCAATTTTATACAAAATTATAATATCGCAAGAAATTAAGTTACTACAATCATTTTTTTTTAATTTGACAAAGTATTTTACAATAATATCTACAAAAATTATACTATCATAAGAATTACAGATGTTTAGCAATTCACCAGTATTCTATCAAAACATATACCAGCCATTACATAAAATTTATTTATTGTATTATGTATTAAAAAATTAAATGAAGAGGGAATAATATGGAATCGATTCTGGAAAATGTGCGAATAAAAGTTGTACATAGCAATAACAGGTGAATATCAGTCCATATACTCATAAATTTAAAACAAAACTATAGCCAGCCAAAAAGCATAAAAATGCAGATGCATGCCTAGTACAATTCATGACAAGCGTCAGTAGACTTATGAAAGGTTTATACGTAAATTAATAAAAGTTTACTGGATAGAAAGCAATGAAAAGTTATGATGTCAAATATCCAGTCAAGCATGGTACAAAATATAGTTACAATGCAATCTACTATTTCTTGGTTTAAGAAACCATTACTTACTTTCAGTCATCTGATGTTTCAAGGCGCATCAATTTATAGTTAAATCAAATGTTGTTGATATGTCGCGTTTTGCAGCTCTTAAATATCGTAGAAAAGGCATTTTTATATATGCACCAAAGCTACTTTTATTTGAAATGCTGACTAGTTTGGGGCTTTACCCATTTTCTTAAGTCACATTCATATATATATTTTTTATTTGGAAACTGCTTAGGTCACGGTGTTTGTTGTAATTACAAGAAACAGTATCCAAATATATATATATATATATATATATATATATATATATATATATATATATATATATGTGTGTGTGTGTGTGTGTGTGTGTGTGTGTGTGTGTGTGTGTGTGTGTGTGTGTGGCTTAAGAAAATAGGCAAAGCCCGAAACTAGTCATCATTTCAAATAAAAAATGTCTTTTCTACATTATAGTTAAATGTTTGTTAAGCTTATGGGACTTAACTGTGGGGTAATCAGTCCCTAAACTTACACAAAACTTATACTAAAGACAACACAAACATCCATGCCCAAGGAAGAATTCGAACCACCGACGAGGAACAGCCTAGTGCATTCGAGCATAGCGCCTCAATGCGCTCGGCCTCTCCACCGCGGCAATTTATAGTTATTTTAGATTCACATTCTAATGTTATATTTTATCTCCTTATATTGCATAATGAATTAATAAGTAATTTTACTGAAGTGCTTTCAATTTCAGTTGGTATAAATCTATAATTTGCTCCACAGAGTCAGAACATTTTCCAAAGAACAATTCTGAGCGATTAATTGTGAATGTTTCGCCGTGTCCCTTCTCTCATTATGATCTAAACCAGTGTTTTTCAATATTTCCAAGTACGCGACCTCCTTACAAGTAAAAACATTCTAGCGACCCCATTCCAACCCCTCCCCCTCCCTCATGAACCGTAACAAAACGGTGTTATCTCAAACGAAACAAATTCAATTTTCTTTGTTTTGCTTCAGCTTTCCTTTAAATGGTTGGTCCAAGTTTTTTTGTGTATTTTACGGAACGGAAGACATTGGCCTATTTTGAGATGATTTGCGACAGAAAGATGTATTTTGGTTAACGACTTTTTTCATCACAGGCAAGACTGAGAAGCGAATTATGCTCATTAAGAAAGTTCCCACTTTATAAACAATTTTCGAATTTTTCATAATTCTTTATTGTATTAAGTTCTTGAACCTATCGTGCCTCATCACCAATCCGGATATTGCGCATTTTTCGCAGAGTCCTCAGAGTGTAAGAAGATTGCTTGTTGGAGGTCGTCAAAAAATCTCAAAATTCAGAATGCGTAATAATATACTCTAGTAATAATAATTTCGTTATTGAATGTTGCAGCAAATCGCAACTAACGGGTCGCAACAACACTTTCGCAGTGATAGTGAAAATTTTGAATAAAAAAAATATTAATTAACTTGAAACGGTCACTATGGCAATTAATTAAGCTTGGCCCTATCTGACTTAACATTGACTACAGCCTCCAACTAGCACCTCTTACGATTCACGAACAGCACAACTTCACTAATAAATGTGTCAGAATTCATGTAGTGGTGATGGCGTGTTGGTGTTATAATCAAAATCGTAATAGCTGATAGACTCTGATTGCAATGATAATAGCTCAGTACTGTGAAACTTCGTGGTGCAATGAGCTTCACAAATACTACAAAGTTCAAAGTTCCCAATAATTTTGATAATATTGTTTAAAGCATTCAAGTTCCTTATAAAACTTTACGTGAAATATTTTATTTATTTATTTTTTAAATTGGTTCCAGGGCCTGGGTAGCGTACGCGTGTAACTGGCTGAGCAGAGTTTGGCATTTAACGTATTTCATAAAAATTACTTTCGTCAAGTCTGGTAAAACTATTATAGTACTTTGACTACTGTTAGCCTGGTTACTTTCTACATAAATGAAACCAACTTTACTTTACTTGCAAACTCTCTTGCAAGTTAAAATCTTTGGCTTAATAATTGATTGCAAAACTTAGAACAGCACTGCACATTAATTACTAGTCTCTGTGGATGTAGCACGTTTAGCAATTCTTTAACTCGTCTAGCAATTTCTTTAAAACTGATCGTAATTATTTTGAAAAATGATTGAACTTGTTAGTCAATGTGCAGGCTTGCATAATCAACATAATCTAACAATGGTGATAATGGGGTGACTACAACTACTTACAAAATTAAGACTGGTTTCAAAATAAGTCATATATAATTGAACCAAAATTCTGATTGGATTGACACTACATATACCTACATACAAAATAAAATGTTACAATAGTACTCATCTGTTTTCGTCGTCTTCGTCGTGAAGTCCATACAAGACAGATATGATTACAGTAGGTACTCTTACTGCTGGTTCAAAATATTTTTATCGACAACTCTTTGTTCAGCTCGTCTGGCTGAAATCTCCATGCATTGATATCACCTCGATACACCTTCTATTCTCCGTAATTACAACAACGATCACACTCGGTGACAATAGACTTGATAACCAAACAATTACTTTTCTTGCACACATGAAAAAGCTTTACTCTGATCACTTTCGAGTATAAATAAACTTATCTCGTACTTCCTTCAATACATTAAACAGTACGCCTCTCAGCCTTATTGCAATTGCATTAAACTCGCGCCACACTGCGCCTACCGTGCCTCTGCACCATCAACAAAACATTTATGTGTTTACTATAGCGAATCCGCTCCGCGACTGCTTCAGCAGCGCGACACTCACAGCTACTACTTCTGTACCAAAGACAGTCTTTACAACAGGTTCAACATTTTCTCTGGCGCATTGCCAACTTACAGCATTTATGCGGGTTTACACATACAGTACATGTTTACACTAAATGATTCAATATAGAAAATGACGTTACATAAGAAATATATCTAGCATACAAGAAATGAAAAATACATTAAATAAACAAATTTAAGACAATATATACATTAAGTTAAATCAAACTGTAAGATACAGTGACAGGTGTACTCTTACAAGAGACAATCCAATTCTTTGCAAAATCTTTTCATTTGTTACTTTAAAAACAACTCTACGGTAACCACATCTAGAATTCATCTTCTGTTTGACCAAAAGTATTAATATACACGTACTGATTTTCACTCTCCTTTGGAATTTATGTGCCCTTTCGCATCCCATTTCTCGAAACATCTTCGTCTTTCGGAATGATTTTAGGACGTCTACGACTGACTATACTACGTACGTTACCCTACAACGTGAGACGCTAGCTCCATATCGACTGTGGTCTGTAAATAATTACCGGTCGGACAAGGGATGGGCTTATCGAGGAGGAAGGCTCAAAGCGGTTCGTCTGATTTATTGGTAGCCCTGGAGACAGCCATGGGCGGTAAATCTTCCACGATGCCGGGTTGGGAGGCGAATACATAGCCTTGCAGTGCCCTTTAAAGGGGGCTCTATCAGCGAGAAACAAGACGAGCATTGCACATCATTTAAAATCCGAAACGAAGGAGCTTTTTGTTTTGTTGTTTACAAATATGTAGTACGTTTGCGATAATGAGTCGACTGAACAGTCAATCCGTGGTGTCGCACAAGTATGAAGTGCGCGCCACGTACTTTCGTCGTGCGCCGCCATGCACGCACGGCGCGGCGTTCTTACGACGTCAGCCACGAGCGCCCTATGCTGCAACTCCGCTCGTGACCACGATAGCTGCATCGTTCACTTGGGACTGAGATAGGAACCAGTTAACATTTGGCTATCGGATAGGCACTAGGAACCATCAGTAGGAAGGCCTCTATCTAAACTATGTATCAGCATTCTGCAGTCAAGAATTATGTAAAAGTTAAGTATTACCAAGACTCCACGAAATATATATATATATATATATATATATATATATATATATATATATATATATATATATATCTTGTTCTGATTTAGCCTAGTGTTCTAGTTTCTGCTGTCCCACTGGCTGGTCACCTCCGTACCTGCACACGCGTGCATCCTTTATTCTTGTGTCGGTCTCTCTCTACTCGGCCACCGACTCCCACGACCGCCAAGGGGACTGAGGCGCTCCAGTCACGGTCTGCACGGCCACTACGGTCGGGGGTTCGAATCCCCCCTCGGGCATGGATATTTGTGCCGTCTTTAGTATTAGGTAGTTCATAGGTAGTTTGTAAGTTTAGGGACTAATGACCCCGTAGTTAAGTCCCATAAGCTATACAAACATTTGAACATTTTGAACACCCACGACAACCGGCGGAAACGAGAGACAAAAGTGGCGACGTGGATGAGACACAAAAGTGGCGACGAGGATGGGATACAAAACTTTCTATCACACTATTTAAAATAAGTATTAAGGAGTGAATGAGGAAGTTAAAGAAAAGCAAGAACAAAGTATATATATCATTCACTTTCTTTCATATATTTAATTTTACATAATGCTAAGAGTTTCGAGCATGCTCTGCTCATCGTCAGTCACTGTTTACATACAGAAAATTGCTTCGATTACATTATCTTAAAATAATGCATATTATCTTAAATTAATGTCACATTTTTTATTATTAATTTTTATTTGCAATATAAAATCATGTCAAATTTACAAAATTACATACAGCTAATGTGACAAATAGTACATAGGCCTTAAAGGTAGAATTTTAAAGAATATATGGACTGTTAAGGACTGAAGAAATATAATGAATCATAAAGCAACACACATCAAAGAAACATGGCATCCTATGAAAAGTGAAGAAAAATTCGAAATTTTACACAAAATAAGCAAAAGTGAATTTCTTGGAAGAAATTGAGATCTTCACCCATAGTAAAAGTATTGTTATAATATCCATAACGCCGGGCGTGGTGGCCGAGGGGACTGCGGCGCGCCAATCACGGTCTGCACAGCCACTACGGTCGGCGGTTCGATTACCCCCTCGGGCATGGATATTTATGCCGTCCCTAGTATTAGCTAGTTCATAAGTAGTTTGTAAGTTTAGTCCCATTAACACGGATTCAGAAAGAACCACTCTTGCGAAACACAGCTTCCCCTTTATTCACATGAAGCGTTAAGTGCCATCGACAAGGGATCTCAAATCGATTCCATATTTCTGGATTTCCGGAAGGCTTTTGACACTGTACCCCACAAGCGGCTTCTTATGAAATTTCGTGCTTATGGAATATCACCCCAATTGTGCGGTTGGTTTCACGATTGCCTATCAGAAAGAACACAGTTCGTTGTAATTGACGGTAAGTCATCGAGTAAAACAGAAGTGATATCTGGCGTTCCACAGGAAAGCGTTATAGGTCCCCTACTCTTCCTCGTGTTTATAAACGATTTAGGAGACAATCTGAATAGCTCCCTTAGATTGTTCGCGGATGATGCTGTCGTTTATCGGTTAGTGAAGTCAACAGAGGATCAAAAGCAACTGCAAAGCGATTTAGACCAAACTTCTGCATGGTGCGAAAATTAGCAATTGATACTAAATAAAGAAAAGTGTGAAGTAATACACATGACCACTAAAAGAAATCCGCTGAACTTCAATTACGCGATAAATCAGTCAAACCGTAAGGTCGTAAATTCTACCAAATACCTAGGAGTTACAATTAGGAACAACTTTGACTTGAGAGAACACATAGAAAATTTTATGGGGAAGGCGAACCAAAGGTTACGTTTCATCGGCAGAACGCTTCGAAGATGCACCAGCTCCACCAAAGAGACTGGCTACATCACACTTGTGCGTCCTTTCCTGGAGTACTGTTGCCCCTTGTGCGACCCTCACCAGGTGGGATTGACGGAAGACATTGAGAAGGTTCAGAGAAAGGCAGCTCGTTTTGTTCTATCACGTTACGGGGGGAAAGCGTCACGGAAATGTTGCACGAATTGGGGTGGAAATCATTAAAAGTAAAACGTTATTCGTTGCGGCGAGATCTATGTGGCAAATTTCAATCATCGACTTTTACTACTGAATGTGAAAATATTTTGCTAGCAACCACCTACTTAGGGACACATGACCATCCCAATAAGAGAAATCAGATCGAAAACGGAACGATTTAGGTGTTCTTTCTTCCCGCGCGCTATTAGAGAATGGAACGGCAGAGAAAAGTTATGAAAGTGGTTAATGAACCCTCTGCCAGGCACTTGAATGTGATTTGCAGAGTATTTATGTAGAAGTAGATAAGCTCTACGAACATTTGATTTTGAATAGCCATAACAACAAAATTCAAAAGCTCGAAATTCTTCAATAGTCTTAAGCCAGTTCCAATACAATAGTTTCAAGATGAGCCGGTGCCAAACTAAAAACGACCACGTAGATTTGCAAATATCACTACAAACAAATAAAAAAATTCAAAACTTTTCAGCATCTAAAGTCAACTGTAATGTAATAATTTTAAGATGTGCTAGTGCTAAACAGAAAACTACCGGTCAATATCGAGAATGTCGCTGCAAATGCGATAATCGATACTGATACACACGTAACAGGCAGCCATCTTGTTTTGTGAATTTAGTGTTTCCAAGTCTGTGAACAGTTAGTGTGTGTGTGTGTGTGTGTGTGTTGTGTGTGTGTGTGTGTGCGTGTGTGTGTGTGTGTCTGTGTTACAACGAAATTTATTGAAGAATCAACCCGAGCACCAACGCAATAACATACAGCCACTTAACTAATGTACCAGAGTTAATGGAACGTTGATTACATCAGAACATCTGAGGCAAACCATGAGTCCCAGGAGCGCCCCATTCTGCTGCCTAAGATGTCTAATGACTAGCCGGCCGCGGTGGCCGAGGGGACTGAGGCGCTTCAGTCACGGTCTGCACGGCCACTACGGTCCGGGGCTCGAATCCCCCCTCGTGCATGGATATTTGTGCCGTCCTTAGTTGTGGGTAGTTCATGAGTAGTATGTAAGTTTAGAGACTGATGACCCTGTAGTTAAGTCCCTTAAGCTTAACAAACATTTGAACATTTTTTGATCTAATGACTACTGAGGCAGATGATAGAGATTACGTGGTAGCTGGTGGCAGCACACTGCACCTAATATTAAAAACGTATTATTAGGGGTATCCGGATAACTTTTCATCACATCGTAGATTACATTAGAATAGATTAATACTTGTTCCATAGATCATATATACGATATTTCGTAATTATGTGGAACGTGTCAGTTTAGTAAACGTTGTCTATACATGACAATCAATATCAAAAATTCAAATGTTTGTATAGCTTATGGGACTTAACTGCTGGGTCATCAGTCCGTAAACTTACAAACTACTTATTAACTAGCTAATCCTAAGGACGGCACAAATATCCATTGTCAAGGGGGGATTCGAACCCCCGACCGTAGTGGCCGTGCAGACCGTGACTGGAGCGCCTCAGTCCCCTCGGCCGCCGCGGCCGGCGACAATCAATATGTTGAAGATTTTTATTTATATTTTTTAATTTTAATTTTATTTTTTATTTATTTATTTATATATTTTTTGTATTTTTTAAGTTATCTAAAAATTCATCTACATTGTAGAAGGAGTTACCATTCGGAAATTACTTTAATTTCTTTTTAAATACTAGTTGGCTACCTGTAACACTTTTGATGCTACTTGGTAAGTGGCCGAAGACTTTTGTGTCAGCATAATTCACTCCTTTCCGTGCCGAAGTTAGATTTAACCTTGAATAGTGAGTATCATCCTTTCTCATAGTGTTGTAGCTATGCACGCTGCTATTACTTTTGAATTGGGTCGGATTGTTAATAACAAATTTCATGAGTGAATATATATATATATATTGTGAAGCTACAGTGAAGATCCCTAAATAAATGTCTGCAAGATGATCTTGGATGTACGTTTCCCGAGTGTAGGCAAAACATTAGTCCATGTTCATATGTGACAACACTGATCATGATGCAACAATTTTCGAGTTAAATCATGTATCCCTCTTTCCTTTGTTTCTAACAATGAGGAACAACATGCTGCCACTAGAACGGTACTCCCAGAGATCCAAACCAGAACACACTTTAGCAACGCCCGAACCTGACTGTCGCGGCCCACTGCCGCAACCAGCGATATCGATCCAACAGGCTGCACAGGCAGAAGAGCTTTCATGTTACCAGCATAGGATTAAACAACAAAAACGACCGAGGTGGACACTGAAGCAATGACAACCTTTCAAATGTTTTGACAGGTACTGAAGTCAATGTCTAAATCCTTGGCTGGTGCACAAATGACTATGCGCTGGTCCACGCTTTTTTCGCATCGTCAACCGTCCTCCGTTTGTTGACCGTAATGGATGAAGCTGGCCTGTAACAAGGATCTACGTCTTGTGTCGCGACCAGCACGGTATCTCGACGATGGGGCTTCCAATAGGATATTGTCCAATGCACATGCTTCATTCAAAAAAAAAAAAAAAGAAAAAAAAAAAAGAATAACAATACGCTTCTCCTGTTTGCAAGCATTCGTTAATAGCATAGCCCTCGATCACGTCTCAGCATGTAGAAACTCTTGTCTTACAGTAGTTTCGCCAAATCCATAGCCAACATTTAGAATGCGATGTTTCTCAGTCAAAATTTAATGCATATTCTATGCTCCATCTTTTGCGATAGTAAAAATTCGCCAAGCACTCGAAACCATTGCAAACTTATCCATTATCGACGGTAAAGTCTGTATATAAAAAAGCTGAAAACGCAAACATACGTCATTAGCAGGTGTACTAAGAAAGCAAAACGACTATCTAATGTACAGAGCCCGCGAAGTTAAAAAGTTCCATTTACTTCTTGATCACACTTCGTACACCCTATTCTAACGTCCTCCAACGGCACCCTTTTTTTTTTTTTTTTTTTTTTGCTAGATAAAATGTTTGAACATCCTCGTATATATATATATATATATATATATATATATATATATATATATATATATGACGGCTGACACAGGTCCACAGGTGGACCTGTGTCCGGAAACGCTTAATTTCCATGTTAGAGCTTTTTTTAGTATTTCTCTTTAAATGTAGATTGAAATAATTCGTGCAGACAATTCTCAAAGCACCCAATTGTTTCGTTAGTATGTACTGTACTTCCTCGATTCTCCACCAGTTGGCCAAATTGAAGAAAGGTAATGTTGACTTGTTGGTGATGTCTTGATTGGGCCTCATGTTCTTCCACCTACGCTCACTGGAGCACGTTATCATGATTCCATACGGGATACTCTACCTGTGCTGCTAGAACATGTGCCTTTACACACATGTGGTTCACGCATGATGTGTTCTTACGCTTCTCAACAACAGATTCGGTGACGATGGATTGGTAGAGGCGGACCAATTCCATGGCTTCCACGCTCTCCTGACCTCAACCCTCTTGACTTTCATTTGTGGAGTCATTTGAAATCTCTTGCCTACGTAACCCCGGTACCAAATGTAGAGACTCTTCGTGCTCGTGGACGGCTGTGATACAAAACGCCATTCTCCAGGGCTGCATCGGCGCATCAGGGATTCCATGCGACGGAGAGTGGATGCATGTATCCTCGGTAACGGAGGACATTTTGAACATTTCCTGTAACAAAGTGTTTGAAGTCACGCTGGTACGTTCTGTTGCTGTGTGTTTCCATTCCATGATTAATGTGATTTGGAGAGAAGTAATAAAATAAGCTCTAACATGGAAATTAAGCGTTTCCGGACACATGTCTTTCTTTGGGTGTGAGAAATGTTTCCTGAAAGTTTGGCCGAACCTTTTTGTAACACCATATATATATATCCCACTAATTCATCACTCTTGCAACTACCTCCTACGGTTTTTTCTTATTTTCTTTTACCCTTTGGTAGCCGTTTCAGTGGTATAGAGCACGGTTAGGTATTTCCTGACTTTGGAATAGTGCTCTTACTTTGAAATGCGCCTAAGATACAATAGTAAGACGATAATATAATGGCGCAGTTTTGCATCGCATAAAACAATACTTTGCATGCTAACAGTGTGTAAACTAGCTGTCGCCAAAGAAAACTATCTGTGTAAATCGAAATTTTGACTTGAAAGTGAATTTTTGAAATTCGTCATATTGAATAAAAGTGATTAAAATGCCATCGGCGTGGAAGTCAACGAGCTTAAGTCGCCATATTGTTCAAAACAACTTTGTCAGAAGCATAATAAAAATTTTAGACATGTTTCTCTGGTCTTTTACTTCTGTTCAGTTTGTCAGTTCTGTCATACGACATTCGTCCATAATGAGGTTCTACTCAGTAACGTGTGCCGTTTTTGAAGCGAGAAAGACTTTTTAATTCCCGCGGCGGTATCTTTATAAGTGTTTTCAACGGCACAACGGATACTGCGGATTTTCCCCAGAGAATTTTTCACAGCCGCACGGTTTCCGTTTTCAACCACTATCCAAAAGGAACAGAAGGCAACAAGAAAAACTGCAGCTAAAATTCACTACTGGCACGAAAACTCTACCCAGGCGACGTCAGAAGCAGCACCGAACTCTGAAGGAGTTGTGTGACACATCCCTAGCGAGAAAATGCGTAATATGCAAGCTCCACCCACGTAAATTCATCTCCGCAACTTTTGAATGCCACATCGTATATTTACACGCTACGACGAAGTTTACTGGAAACTGGGGCGGTTTTCACGCATCTCGCTGTTTATGCCGTCATATCTTCTAAACTGTGTGTCATGTTACAATTTAGGTGGTACATTCAGTGGTACGTGCGCATATCATCTGTAAAATGTCCCCCGGGCTACAGTTTAGAAGTAATATATTACAACTTCAAGTCAAAAGCCATAGTTTCTTCCCATGAACAGCGGAAAGGTACTAACAGATAAATTTTCTACTTCAGTTGCATAGAGGCTTTTTTATTGATGAATTAATAAAATCTATCTCCGGAAGGGAGTTCGAAAATAAAATTCCGCTGTCGACTGTGGCCAGAGTTGCATATGAAAGGAAAAAAATAGAATGAGACATTAAAGATATATCTTTCTTTTTCTACATAATTACCACGTACATTGAGACATTTGTCATACCGCTTTATAAGCTTCAAAAAGCCTTCCGGAAAAAAATCATGGAGTTGCATACTGAAGAAGAGTTGAACGAGTATAGAGTGGAAACATCTGCCATCGCTTCGTAAATCTAACGTTGTAAATTATTGGCATTGACCCAGATTGTCCAAAGTTTCTGTGACGCTCGGCATTGGGTAGGTGCGTCTGTTACCATTTCTAGATTCAGAAACGGATAGTCGCAGCAAAATCTATAGGCATTATCCCAGTCTGGTGATTTCTTAGCAACAAGAACTACAAGTGCTGTTACTTTCTTCTATTATACCCTCTCATAGTTGCTGATTTATGAATTTTTCCATAATGGACTGTAAACATTGAGATACATTGTACAGCTTACAGTACACAGGAGCATCGTTCCCAGGGAGAATATAGCGTTGCAGGTAATGGGCCTTGATGATTAAATAATCTAGTATATTCCTTTAACAGATCTTCTATGGCCTCCCTATCTTACCCTTCTAAGTGAGAAACTTAACGTAGACCAGTCAACAGATTTTCCCAGCGTTGTATCCCTCTACATGAAATCCTACTCCGAATCGTACTCATCTAATACCTCTAAATCGTACTCATCTAATACCACTAAATTTGCTACTAAGGTACCCTTCGCTACCCAAAATTATCAACGCTTGCCGGTACTAATTTGTACACCACATGGGTATCGGATTTTATAATTTCTTTATATTTATGGTACGTGAACTTCTGAACT
The DNA here is from genome assembly GCA_026315105.1 of Locusta migratoria. Lineage (NCBI taxonomy): Eukaryota > Metazoa > Arthropoda > Insecta > Orthoptera > Acrididae > Locusta > Locusta migratoria. Next base: position 195,795,323 of record CM048744.1, on the reverse strand, counting down.
CAAATAACAATCAGCCAAAGCTATTCGACGCAACTCTAAAATAAATTCTCGAGTTTGACGTCTTGCAAGTACATCTAAGTGTTGTTGTTGTTGTTTTGGTCCTCAGACCGGAGACTGGTTTGATGCAGCTCTCCACAATACCCTATCCTGAGCAAGCCTCTTCATTCCTCATAAGAACGGCAACCTACATCCATTTGAATCTGCTTACTGTATTTATCTCTTTGTCTGTCTCTGCTATTTTTACCCCAAACACTTCCTTCCAACGCTAAATTCACGATTTCTTGATGTCTAAGAACGTGACCTACCAATCGATCCCTTCTTTTAGTCAAGGTATGCCAGAAATTCCTTTTCTCCCTAAGTCTAACCTTTAGCATTCTTCTGTAGCACCAAATTTTAAAAGCCTCCATCCTCTTCCTGTCCGCACTGTTTACCGTCCAAGTTTCACTCCCGTAAAAGGCAACACTCCATACAGAAAGGACTTCCTTACACTTAAATTAATATTCGAGGTTAACAAATTTGTCTTTTTGCAAAGACGCTTTTCTACCCATTGCCATTCTGCATATTGTATCCTCTGTACAGCGACCATCACAAATTATTTTACTGCCCAAGTAACAAAAGTATTTACCACCTTTATTGTTTCTCTACCTAACCTAATATCTTCTTGTTTTGCTCTTGTTAATATTCATCTTATACGCTCCCTTCAACACAATGTCCATTCCGTTCAACTGCTCCTCCAGGTCCTTGGCTGTCTCTGACAGAATTACAATGTTATCGGCAAAACCCATTTTTTTCCTTCGCCTTGAACTTTAGTCCCTTCTCCAAATTTCTCCTTGCTTTCCTTTATAGCTTGCTCAGTGTAAGTACTAATAATTTAAACGTTTGAATCATCTGTCAGTGTAGCTCAGGTGGCAGCGTTCTGCCCTCTAAATCACAGCCGGCCGCGGTGGCCGAGGAGACTGAGGCTCTCCAGTCACGGTCTGCACGGCCACTACGGTCGGGGGTTCGAATCCCCCCTCGGGCATGGATATTTGTGCCGTCCTTAGTCTTAGTTAGTTCATAAGTAGTTTGTAAGTTTCGTGACTGATAGCCCAGTAGTTAAGTCCCATAGACTTTACAAACATTTGAACATTTTCTAAATCACAGAGTCGATGGTTCGAATCCCACTGAGACAGATTTTTTTTCTTTTCGTTTTCGCATTCGGTTATGTGGTGTCGCACAAGTCTAAAGTTCGCCACGTACTTACGCCGTGCGCCGCCATGCACGCACGGCGTGGCGTTCTTACGACGTCAGCCACGAGCGCCCTCTGCTGCAACTCCGCTCGTGGCCACCAGTGAGCTGCATCGGCCACTTGGGAATCAGTTAAGACTTGGCTATCGGATAGGCACTAGGACTCATCAGTAGGCAGGCCTCTATCTACTTCAACTATGTATCAGCATTCATAGTCATGAACTATGTAAAAGTTAAGTATTAAACTATTTCTATGAAATATATCTTGTTCTAATTTGGACTAGTGTTCTAGTTTCTGCTGTCCCGCTGGCTGGTCACCTCCGTAGCTGCACACGCGTGCATTCTATTTCCCGGTGTCGGTCTCTCTCTACTCGGCCACCGACACCCACGACAACCGGCGGAAACGAGCCACAAAAGTGGCGACGAGGCTGAGATACAAAAAGTTATATGAAACATTTTGGGAACTTTAATTCCTCGTGTTGGGTTGATGTGTATGTAGACTAGCAGAACACTTTGTCGTCACCTAAAACGATGGTTAAGTAGGTTAGCTGTTAGGAAAGCCATTAACAGCTATGTAATGACTTCCCAAAAGCAGCGTCGTAGCTCTTCACAAACTGAACAGAGTACCGTCGTCCAATGTTCCAATGTTTGTAAATCTATCGGACCAAACTGCGTGGTCATCAGTCCGTAGCTTACACACTACTTAAACCTAGGTGAACTAATCTACGGACAACACACACCCATGCCCCAGGGAGGACTCGAACCTCCACGGCGAGCAACCGCGTGCTCCGCAGCGAGGCGCTTTAGACCGCTCGGCTACTCCACCACGGCTACCGTCGTCAAATGATAAAAAAGCCAATAGTGTAAGAAATGTAACTTATTTTTTTTTAAACCAGCATTATTAACAACCCTTTATGTACAAAAACACGGGCATTTTTCGTAAAAAAAATCCATTAGATATTGAAGTTGTGTAAGTATTCGAACACAACGCTCGACCCTGTGACGGGCGCGTTGAGCCTTGGCGCCCGGCTGCTAATGTTACTCCGGCAGATGCTGCACTGATTTAATTATTGGTACTTACGGTTACTTGCAGAACTTCAAAGTCGATTTTCTCGAGAATTTTTGAGAGTTGCGTTGAATGACTTTGGTAGATTGTCATTTGAGTTTTGAACTGCGCATTCCATAAGTATCAAAAAATTGTCAACTCCGATACCCATGTGGTTTCCTTGTTAGACTATGCTATGACGTACAAAACATCCGGCTGAATCTAGTCTGTTATTTTACACTGAAGATTCCACAACACATAATGTGTTTTCTGGCAAATCAGCACCAACTTCAAACCAGACTATCTTCCCTCTACCTTCCGGTATTTTATCCCGTGAGCTGGCAGTACACAGCTTAACACACAGCTGACTGACTCAGTCAGTAGCGATCCTGTGTGTGTTGTACCAGCAATCCTACATACCCTCTTTAAGATGTCCTCCGCAGGCGGGGACGAAACTTTGGGTTATGACAACTAATTCAACCGACCACATCATAACACCCCGAATACTTTGAATGCACATGGCTGGTTACTGCACCGCGCATCACACCGTCCCAGCTGGTCTGGTGTGCTTATTTCCTTCTTCCCTTGTGAGTCTGAAATCACCATTCCAACTTATGCCACTATCCAACGTTATGCGGAAATGAATAACTGTGTGTTATTCTCGCTAAAACTCAAAAACTGCTTGATCAATTTGAATGTTTTAATTTATTTCTATTTTTTTATTATTCGTTTTTTCTTCATTGTTCTCTTTAATACAGTGTACGTTTAAGAAAGCAAAAAAAAAGATAACAAGTAGAGAGAAACCAAAAGAGCAGCAGGAATAAAAATAAATGTAAAATCCGATGTCTGTTATCACTTGGAAAGGCAATTCTCGATATACTACTGTTTGAGAGGTGCAACCATAGGACAAGGTGCACACTGCTAATCCTTCGATGAATCATAATATTGTCGCGGTGAAATAGAAGCAGACTTGACTTATAAAGCAGGACTATCGAATGAACACAGCACTTATACTGAAAGCCGGTTTATTACAAACTCAACATACACGCAGCACTGACTGCCTCTAGGGCAGAGTGCTCTGCTATTTATACACAGACAGAATTTACCAGAAATTAGAAGAACAGTTAACATAAGAAACAAGTAGAATTTACAAGTAAACATAAGAAAGATGTAGAACATTCTGGAATTGTTAATTACAAATAAATAAACTTTTGCCGGTGGGCGGGATTGAACCGGCGACCTTCAGCACCGGAGTCCATGACTCTATCCCCTACGCCACGCCGACAGTCGGTGTACGTGGTCTCACGCGGCAATATAAATACTTGAACGCGAAAACTGAATGACCGATTTTGAATCTTGTCATATATACAGATGGAGAAAAATTGTGTCATGAAATTTTAACCCTAGATACTTAATGCGAATAGCAACCAAAATTACTAATGTTAAGTAGGTGGGAAATGTACGATTCTTCAACTATTGGCGACGTGGTGTAAGGCATCTTGCTACGGACTGGACAGCCGTTCGCGTCGGGGATTCGAGTCGTACCGCGGGCATGGGTAGGTGTGTTGTCCTTAGTGCAATTTATTTTAAGTACTTTGTAAATGTAGAAACTGATGACCAATAGGTTTACAAACATCTGAAACACTCAACTACAGAAAATTGGCGCCATGCTCTCTGATGAGCTATAGCGGTGTCGGTCAAACCACTAACGACAACAGGGCAATCTCGCGGGCAGACGGAGCACGCGGTGCCAATTTTCCGTAGTTTAAAATGAAATGTTCAAATGTTTGTAGAGTCTATGGGACTTAACTACGGGGTCATCAGTCCCTAAACTTACAAACTACTTATGAACTACTTACAACTAAGGACGGCACAAATATCCATGCCCGAGTGGGGATTCGAACCCCCGACCGTAGTGGCCGTGCAGACCGTGACTAGAGCGCCTCAGTCTCCTCTGCCACCGCGGCCGGCGTAGTTTAAAAATAGTGCGTTTTCCACCTACGTAACATTAGTAATTTTGGGTCCCATTGGCAGCAGATATCGAGGGTTACAATTTCGTGACACAATTCTCTTTCGCCCTGTATGCCTGTTTGTTTGAAATTCACACAAATCTACAGTTTTATTTCGATCGCGATAAAATTTTACACACTTGGCGCCGGCCGCGGTGGCCGAGGGGACTGAGGCGCTTCAGTCACGGTCTGCACGGTCACTACGGTCGGGGGTTCGAATCCCCCTTCGGGCATGGATATTTGTGCCGTCCTAGTTCGTAAGTAGTTCATAAGTAGTTTGTAAGTTTAGGGACTGATGACCCCGTAGTTGAGTCCCATAGGCCTTACAAACATTTGAACACACTTGGCCTTCAATACAAGAGAAAGTTAATTGCCTACATAGAATTTCTTAAGATGGACAGCGCAGTACTTTACATACAGACTTCTACACACATCTACAGTCTTAATCCCAACTTAAAAGTAATTTTGCAGACCACATCATGAAAATAAGAGGAAGGTCACTGCTACATAAAATTTCGTATGTTGGATGGTAGAGGGTACTTTACTTACAGACTTTCACATATACCTAAAGTTTTATTCCCATTTTGAAGAAATTTTGCACACTCAACCTTGAAAACAACGTGGTAACTTAACTGTTGCTAATTCAAATGTTCTAATGTTTGTTAAGCTTATGGGACTTAACTACGGGGTCATCAGTCCCTAAACTTACAAACTACTTACGAACTACCTTATACTAAGGACGGCACAAATATCCATGCCCGAGGGGGGATTCGAAACCCCGACCGTAGTGACCGTGCAGACCTTGACTGGAGCGCCTCAGTCCCCGCGGCCACCGCGGCCGGCTGTTGCTAATTGTTAGAAAGTTCGCTGATGTAACAATGTTTCACGGAAACGGTTTTTTTTTATTTTTATTTTCAAACGCTTGTCAGCCTATTGTACAGTGCGAAATTTCAATTCTGAAACCACCAGCCAGTCCAATAACTTTGGTCGCCACAAACCCTTTATATGAATATCAAATAATTCCCCTTCCTTTTCCCCGTCACTGCTCTAACAATATCACTACACATAGTACCATACCAAATTGTTTAATAGAAAAATATATACCAGTACCAATTTCCAGCAGTCTAGCGCTTAACTTTTCTGTAACGTTGCCTTTCTGATAAGTTCCACTTGTGAATGGCATCTTTGGGTCAAACTCAGGAGGCCCATTCACAGATATTACCAGCAAATCCTCCAGCTTATCTATCTTCAACTAAGTCATGTACGCTGCATTTAGTATTTCGTACTCGCTCTGCTAATACGTTTTTCGCGCCATTTCTGGTTGAATTCTAGCGGATGAATCATCTGAATCTGCACATACGCGAGAACCCTCTGACAGCTGCTTGAACAAAGTGTGTGTAGAAGGAAGTGTATGTAGAAGGTACGCCAGCTGTACTGTCAAAATAAAACTGGCGTTCAATGAGATCTGTTGTTTGCACTAATACTAAGAAAGGATGTTAGAAAATTTAAAATACTGATATAACTACCTGGAAAAGTACGCCTGCCTTATTCATAAATATAATTTTCGCTTATCTCTTCAAGCTTGTACAATACTGAACCTAGCTCCAGTGTTTTCTGAAAATAAAATTTGTTTGTAAGCCGAGATCGCCAGCTGCCTATGTTCGGTCGCCAATAGCGAGCTAGCAACCGCAAATTTCGCACTCTAGCGTATGGTACATAACCAAGGATAGCTTGTAATAGTGTTTCACTGATAACCACGAAAGTTGACAGATACATGTCAGTTTTCAGAGATAGGGAAGTTAGGGGAGGAGGAAGAGAACTGAAGACCTAAGGTCAACACGGATTTAAAAAATATCGTTCATGCGAAATACAACTAGCTCTTTACTCACACGAAGTGATGAAATGCTATCGATAAAGGATCTCAAATTGATTTCGTATGTCTAGATTTCCAGAAGGCTTTTGACACCGTACCTCACAAACGGCTTTTAATCAAATTGCATGGTTATGGAATTTCGCGCCAGATTTGTGACTGGATAAAGGATTTTCTGCCAGAGAGGACACAGACTGTAGTAATCGAAGGTAAGGCATCGTCTAAAACAGAGGTGATATCCAACGTTCCACATGGTAGTGTTATTGGTCCTCTGCTACGGAGTAGCCGAGCGGTCTGGAATGCCACGTTGCGGATTACGCGGCATCCCGGAACTTTAAGCCTGCCTCAGATCCATTGTAGCATGTTTAAATAAATGCGTCTTGAATGCATTGCGTGCTATCCCTGTGAATGTGGTGTCTTCATAGGTCTTGCGTAGAAGGTTTTGTTGCTTCTTAGATCATCTGAAGATGTAACTTACGTGTTTTTGAGAGGGAATGCTTAAAACGTTAGGATTTTGTATAAACATTTAGCTTATGTGTATAGAATTGTTTAAAGTAGCCTTCCGAGACCGTGTGTGTGTGTGTGAGCGTGTGTGTGTGTGTGTGTGTGTGTGTGTGTGTGTGTGTGTGTGTGTGTGTGTGTGTGAGTGTGATTGTGTGTGTGTGTGTGTGTGTGTGTGTGAGTGTGATTGTGTGTGTGTGTGTGTGTGTGTGTGTGTGTGTGTGTGTGTTAATCATCAGTCTGCATTCAGGACGAGTGTTAACGGGGCTTGCAGCTTTATATTTAGACGCAATGCGGACAACTTGGTGCTGGTATAACGGTGGCTGAATTGAAGAGCGGCTTTTGCTATGTTCAGTAAAATGTCGTGTGTATAAGCTGCAGTCTTGCATATCTTTAGTTTCTACTCAGCCGTTGTGCTAGATGTCTTTGTCTATTTTCATTATTTCCACCAATAAATACGAATTTTTTATAAACAATATGTCTTCTGCTGCTGCTGTTGTTGTTGTGTTACCGAAAGAGTGTTAGACATACAAGATTGTAGCGTTCTTTATCGTTACATTCCGTTTATTATCTAATGCGCGCTATATTTAACACGTTCGTTGGCTGTTGCAGACATAGTCTATACATGTATCTAAAGAGATTTCCGATTTCCGAAACGGAACGTTCCTTTTCTTTTGGGTAGTCCCAAATGTTTGACTCTGGTTAGAATTCTTTTCAAATAATCTGGACATCGAAAGAGTATTTGTTATGATGGATACGTACATTTGTAGCGGCCGTTACCGTTACATCCCGTTTATTATGTAACATGCGCTATTATTAAACAGGTCTGTCGGCTGTTGTATATGTAATCTATGCGAAGAACTTGGAGAGAGAATGCTTAAAATAATAAAACGTTATGATATTTTGTTTAAACATTTAGCATATGTTTAGAGAATTGTTTTATGTAGCTATCGTAAAACATAGGATGTCGCCATTAATATGCAAATTAGGTATAAACAATAATTGGGGAAAGCAGCGAGCGGGTGGTAATTATTTGATTACGAAACTCTTCTGTTATTCAAGGTTATTCTTCTGTCCAAGGTATGTAATAATTGACTCTTTTTTTTTCCCAGTGTTGGTGTATGTCGATAAGTAATAAAGTCTGTATATATATATATATATATATATATATATATATATATATATATATATATTAGGGGCCAGGGTTCGAGTTCCTGACCGGGTCGAGTGAGGGCGGTAATATTTAGGGGCTATCGATGGAGGCGGCATCAGATGCGAGGGTGGGGGCCGGCGATGTTGGTTGAATTGTTCAAAATTAAATTGATACGCAAATTTAATACGGAATGTTCTAATTGTTAATGCATAAATTAAATTGATAGGCAAATTAGGAATAAAAAATATTAGTGATCAGTGGTGGATGGCCTGGAGGTGGAGGCGGGGGCGGCAGTCGCACAAGCGTTCACTTGTGGAGGCGGACATGATCTATGTTATTCCAGGTAATTGTACTGTCCGAAGTACGGAATAATTGGCTCCTTTTTTCCAGTGTTGGTGTACGTCCATAAGTAATAAATTATGTAAATAATAATTTCTGGGACGCGGGTTCGAGTCCCGGAATGGACCACATGGGAGCAGCAATGTTTTGGGCTGTCAGACATAGGTTGTTACAGTTAAATTGATTTGCAAATTTAATTTATTTAATTGGAGGCGGAGGTCGGACAAGTGGGCGAGAGTGGATGGTTCCCCCAAATCTCCAATAATGATACTTGTATGACGTCATCAACAGAGTAACGGTACATCGGCCATCGGCGTGCGGGCAAGTGGCGGAGGGTGGAGGGGGGGAGTGTACCTGGCGTTGATGACACTAACGTCAACGGGCAATGTTCAGTGGCGACATTCTACTTACAGCAGGATTTGAATCATCGACCCTATGGTTGTGACGCCAGAAAGCTACCACCTGAGCTTCACCGACAGATGCCGCAACCGATTTATAATTGGTACTTTCGTGTAGTTGCAAAAGTTTAAAGTCGATTTCTCGAGAATTTTTTAGAGTTGGGTGGAAAGGCTTTGGGTAATTGTAAAATCCATGCGGTCTCCTTCTTAGTGTAAGTTAAAGCAGTCTATAATTTTAGGGATTGATGACCATAGTAGTTTAGTTGTCCAATAGGTTAACAAACATTTAAAACACATAGACGTACTTTTATAATATGTACGGACTACAAATACGCATACAATTTCCAACACGGTGGTAATGGTAGATAAACTGAAATTGTTTTGTGATCGGGCTGCGAAGCTATACAAGGTGAACGTTCGCTGTCGTACCCTACCTGCGACGTCACTGGTTCCTATATGGACCCAGGTGTCAGCTTTCCGAATATTTGAGCCGCATCTTCTGTCGCAACCTGACACAAATTACGCAGGTCACTGCTGCATACCACGTAACATATCGATACTAAGATCAATGCGACGCCGACGGCAGAGGACGCAGTAGGGGGCGGACTTAACGACTGAGTTAATCTGGTCCCAAACGAGTACCAAAGGGCAAAGCCGGAATCATTAATACTGGCCGTGACTTTACGGTACGAAATAGTATGGGAGTGAACGGAGACATCCAACGACTCCATACATAATATAATCTTTATCTAAATACAGTCTGCGTGTATGTATTGCATACAAATCTACAGTTGCCTTCTGATGAATTTTTCACTTTCAAAACGAAAGAATGGTCACTTTCTATATTAAACTTCACAACTTTGGTTTACAAAGTACAATTGAAGTTAGTTCATGTGATGTTTTTGTAGGGAAGCTTTTGATAATAGGCAAACCACCGAATAGTACATGGTGAAAAGTAGCTTTAAAAGATATGGGAAAGGAAGAGATTCAGAGAAAGACAGGAGGGGAGGAAGTATGAACTAACGAAAGTATGAAATATATAAATACCCGGGCAAAGTCGGATTTTCAGCTAGTAGAGTACATATTCCTTGTGCTTCTTTCGGGCTTGGGCTATACATTGGTACTGATGAAGTTATAAATACATGTAAGTTTTGATTATACCGGGTGATCAAAAAGTCGGTATACATTTGGAAACTTAATAAATCACGGAATAATGTAGATAGAGAGGTAAAAATTGACACACATGCTTGGAATGACATGTGGTTTATTAGAACAAAAAAAAAGTTCAAAAACTATCTGACAGATGGCGGTGGACAGCAAAACGTCAGCGACTGCTACCGTGACGGGTGAGAGATACGCCGATATGCTATAGAATCGCAACCCCAGCCTGGCTGATAAACACGGAACGTACGATTTTTTGCAGGATGGCGCTCAACCCCATATTGCTAGACGAGTGAAAGATCTCTTTCGCGCATCGTTTGGTGATGATCGTGTGCTCAGCCGTCACTTTCGTCATGCTTGGCTTCCCAGGTCCCCAGACCTCAGTCCGTGCGATTTTTGGCTTTGGGGTTACCTGAAGTCGCAAGTGTATCGTGATCGACCGACATCTCTAGGGATGCTGAAGGACAACATCCGACGCCAGTGCCTCACCATAACTCCAGACATGCTTTACAGTACTATTCACAACATTATTCCTCTACTACAGCTATTGTTGAGCAATGATGGTGAATATTTTAGCATTTGTTGCATTTCTTTGCTTTATTTGCTATGCTAATTATTGTTTTTCTGATCAGATGAATCGCCATCTGTCAGACATTTTTTGGACTTTTTTTTGTTCTAATAAACCCCATGCCATTCCAAGCATGTGTGTCAATTTTCATCTCTCTATCTCTCTATCTACATTATTCCACGCTTTATTAAGTTTTCAAATTTATAGTGACTTTTTGACCACCAGGTACATACGCTATGCCGTAAACTGTAATAGTTTGTTTCAGTTTCAAGTGAAAAAGCAAGGAAGATTAGGGTTTAACTACCCGTCGATACCGTGGACGTCAGAGACGGAGCACAACCTCGGATAGTTCAGATGCTACGGACATTAGCATCCATGTGTCCTTGGGAACTGTCGTGTGTAAACCAAACTCTTTCGTGGACAAAAATGTTTACATTCTCCAACAACAGTGGTAGGATACCTTGCAGGAACACCATATTACGTGGACCAATCAGACGGGGAGGCAATTAATAATGTTCTCTTAGATCTTTGACAGTGTCCAGCCGTACGTTGACAGAGTCGTTGCTGGTGGCGACCGATGTAAATAATGTATGGATTGTCGTCACTCTGGACACGAAATACATCTTCATCCACATCTAAACTCGCGATGTATGGTGTAGTGTGCACTACTGTCACTTCCTACTTCTCTTTCAGTTGTGAATGGCACGCGGAAGAAATGACAGGTAGTATGTCTGCGTGTGGCCCTAATCTCATTTTATCCCCATGGTCTTTTCGCGCGGTTATGCAGAACGTCTTTCTTGCAGCGTCTGTGACTAGAATTTGCCCATCATTTCCGTGCCGCTTCAGTGCTTGCTAAATGAACAAAAGAACCTGTACAGAAACGTGCAGCTCTCCTCAGGATCTCGTTTCTTAATCCTATTTTATAGGCCACAGTGTCAGTATTTAAGTATTAGTCAAATGTTTCGTAAGCTACATCTAATTAATCCCAGTCGGCACCCAATATAATTTTTTTTTTTTTTAGTCGTCTCGTCTGAAATTGCTCCTGGTGCTCACTACCGGTTACCTCATGGAAATAACTCTACTTTTGTTTAGTAATTGATTAATCATTTACTGATAGGTATTTCTGTGTATTCCAATGAATTGACTTTAATAGCATAAAGGATGACTTAGACAAAATTTCTAGTTGGTGCGAAAAGGGCAAAGCTCTCAATGTAGAAAAATGTAAGGTGATGCGCATGCGTAGGAAAAACAATTCCATAATGTTCGAATACAGCATTAGTAGTGAGTTTCTTGATGCAGTCGCGTCGTTCAAATACCTAGGTGTAACACTGCAGAGCGATGTGAAATGGTACGAAAATGTAAGGACAGTTGTGAGTAAGGTGGACAGCCGTCGTCGGTTTATTGGGAGATTTTTAGGAAGATGTACTTCACCTGTGAAGGTGACCGCGTGTAAAAAGCTTATATGACCACGTCTTAAGTTTAGCTAAAATGTTTGGGACCCCCAGCAGATCAGTTCAAAGGAAGACATAGAAGCAGTTCAGAGGCGAGAAGCTAGTGTCACGGAAATGCTCACTTCATCTGTAAAGGAGACCGCGTAAAAAACGCTTGTACGACCACGTCTTGAGTATTGCTAAAGTGTTTGGGACCCGCAGCAGATCAGTTTAAAGGAAGACATAGAAGCAGTTCGCCAGCCGCAGTGGCCGAGGGGACTGAGGCGCTTCAGTCACGGTCTGCACGGCCACTACGGTCGGGGGTTCGAATCCCCCCTCGGGCATGGATATTTGTGCCGTCCTTAGTTGTAAGTAGATCATAAGTAGTTTGTAAGTTTAGGGACTGATGACCCCGTAGTTAAGTCCCATAGACTCTATAAACATTTGAACATTTGAGAAGCAGTTCAGTGGAGAGCAGCTAGGTTTGTTACTGGTAGGTTCGAACATTGTGTGAGAGTCACGGAAATGCTCCGGGAACTCAATTGGGGATCGCTGGAAGAAAGACGACGTTCTTTTCGTGAATTTCTGTTAAGTAAATTTAGAGGGCCGGAATTTGAATCTGAATGTAGTACGATCTTACTGCCGCCTACTTACATTTCGCGTAGCGATCACAAATAAAAGATAAGAGAAATTAGGGCTAGTACGGAGGCATATAGACAGTTTTCTTTCCTCGTTCTATTTGGGAGTAGAATAGGAAAGGAAATGCCTAGTAGTGGTACTGTGTACCAAAAAAATAAAAGTTTGAAGCTTATAGGACTTGACTGCGGAGTCATCGGTCCCTAAACGTACAAACTACTTATAAGATACCTTATACTAAAGACGGCATAAACATCCATGCCCGAGGCCCGAGGGGGGATTCGAACACTCCGACGGAGAACGGCCTCGCGCATCATAGCATAGCGCCTCAATGCGCTTGGCCGCCCCGCCGGGGCGTACAGTGTACTCTCCGCCACGCACCTTACGGTGGATTGCGGAGTATCTATGTAGATGAAGATTTTTATTTCTTATTTTTCACAAAATTATGGACATTCCGTCCGTTTATTAACGCCTGTGTTCACTGTGTTCACTTATGTCTCTGTTTTATGGCACACAACTGCTCTATTGGCTCCCGAAAGGATGTGGCTCTCGAATAGGAGCCGAAAGCGTTTGATGATTATAAAGTGTGGCATTTCGACCCTTAGACACCAATTGGGATCGTTTTCAGCCTGCCTGTCTTTACGTGACGCCACAGAGGCGACTTGCTTTTCGATGATAATGAATTGAGGATGAAGCCAACACAACACCCAGTCTCCGAGGGGAGAAATTCACCTTGGCGGAGTGGCCGAGCACATTGAGGCGCTTTGCTCTGATGCGTGAGATCGTTCCTCGTCGGTGGTATGAATCTTCCCTCGGGCATGGATGTTTGTGCCGTCTTTAGTATAAGGTAGTTTGTAAGTAGTTTGTAAGTTTAGGGACTGATGACCCCGCAGTTACATCCCTTAAGCTTCACAAACATTTGAATATTTTGGAAAAAATCTCCCCTGAGTGGCAATCTAACACATTGCCCAATAGACTACAGACGCGGACATGCGTTTGATAACAAGGAATACTCCAGCGGGAAACACATGTGGTGTATCTTAGGAAATGATAAGTGCGTCACATGAGAGGAATCTCTGATCGATGCACCACACATGTACGCCTGGCGAATAAGTGAGATATACTTCCTCGGCCAGTTTAGGTGTTTGTATGAATGCGAATGGGATTAAGCCCCAAAAAATATGAAAATATGTCAGTTTGTAACATGAGCTGCAACAAATGAATCCAGCAATTTCTCGATCACACAATTTTCCCTGTGCTTTGTCAAAACCTATGTTTTTAACATTTTTGTTTTTGGATGTCTACTATCAAACTCTGGATACGACCAGGTAAATTTGAACATGTACTGGAATTTCGGCGAGTGAAGTTGATTATGTCTGAGAACTTAGACTATCCAAGTTCACTGCTGTTCATTTGTTGTTTTCATCTCTGTCAGAGGTGTAAGATGCATTTCACCTGTACTCGATCATCATCACAATTACTTACGATGGTAATATATACTAACCACGCGACTCATATTCTGTAAATAATGTGTGATATGACACTTGCCAAGGTTAGAACACAAAAAGAGCAAAACGTTAATGCTCGGACGAACAGTTGATAATTTAATGAAAAACCATAGAAGTCAAATATGTAAAATGACCAGGATTTGAACAAGGATCTCGGTCGTCTCATTCCCACGCGAAGAGATCTGTTACACATCTTCCGTTTGAACGGTTCATTGTTTCTATTTTGCTTATTTTCTCACACTTCCGCATACCTTCTTCCGTTTTAGTGCTTGATCTCTGTCCGGATTCTGACGAACTATCAACAGCGTCCTCTTAGTACATTTGTGGGGACGGCGAGAAGGAGTTGGAGTTTCCCTTGTAGAAGAGGGTTCTGAATTAATCTGCGTACGAATGGAATTCATGGTGTCGTCTGACAGCAAATCAGTTTCGCGATGTCGCTTAGGGCTGATCCCGTACTACTGTAATTGCGAAATTCTAGTTTTTGCATCAACCTAGGTAAATGGTTTTTGTGTGATATTGCATTAATTATTTCAAAATGAAAGAGATGCTCCATGTAAGCTATTGCGAGAGAAATTTCATTATTTATTTATTTATTTGTTTGTTTATTTAGCCTGATCAGATTAGGGCCATCAGGCCCTCTCTTACATCAGACCAGAGTTTTACACATACAGTATTTCTTTACATTTGAGTTACCTATAACATAACAATGATTTTTGCAGATAAACAATTAATAACATAATTTATACAAGTTGATAACATGTAACATTGCTGTCTTCAGGTTTTTTGGTTTTGCACTTAAATACAACTGTGGGTCATCGGCATACATGTGGTATTTACAAAAGGACAAGACCGATGATACGTCATTTACTTACATCGAAAAGAGGAGTGGACCTAATACCGAGCCCTATGGTACGCCTGATAGTACTTTTCTCCACTGTGACTTTTCGGTGCCGGACATGACGCACTGAAGACGCGAGGTCAAGTATGAGCGAAACCATTGCACAATTACTCATGATTGAAATATGGTTCTCTAAGTGTCACACTTTACAGCTATTTTTATTGCCTTAATTTTCCTTTTATCGTCGCTTGAAAAATGTTCTTGCACTGCCAGCAACTTCATGCTGAATAGCTGCAATAACGCTTACTTTTATTTTTATTTTATTGAGGCCTTTTGTTCTATCTAGCATCGTAAAGAATAAAATTGATGTGTCTGCCTATCGACTAACAGCAGCACTAAAACCGAACACATCGTCTGATAAGAGTGTGATGTACTCAGCGCCCGTGGGGAAGTTCACCCGTTATTGTGAAACGGTTTGAGAGATAACGGACGAAGTAGAAGAGAACGGAACACGACAGTATGGACAACGAGCTGTATAGGGTAAAAACCAAGGTCATAAAAGTTAGGTTGTAGGAGTTGCAACAGAGCATATTTCTACACTTGTCTCGATGCGTTGCATTTTTTTATGACGATACTATTTTCTTAGCGTCATTCTAGGAGTCAGACCAATTTTGAAGTCTCCATGTATTAATGAAGCTCACTTAAATGCGACATAGAAGTATTTCTCTTTCTGGACATCTGGGATCTCTCTCTCTCTCTCTCTCTCTCTCTCTCTCTCTCTCTCTCTCTCTCTCTCTCTCTCTCTTTCTTTCTTTCTGCCTTTGTGTGTGAATGTGTGTAATATTATGTATCAACGTCCAAGGATGTAAGCGTCTGCGTGTTTCAGTGCTAAGAGGTTCATTAATTTAATCGCGGTAACTTAAAAGAACCAGGTTCATGCTATGTGAGCTGTGCAATAACGAATGGTGGATGGTTAATTTGATTAGTATCTCCGTCTATAGATCTACTTAGCACAATTCATAAGCTCAGTGATGGTGGATGCTGGAAAAAACAATCTCTACGTTGGATTACCATGAACCATTATTCTGAAGAATATGCATAAAATTAAGAACTTCTGTGTCTGTTCCATCGCAAATGACCGAAAGAACAGTCTTATCAATTGTTAATTGTAATCCACGTTGCCCAGGTTCTTTGATTACAACATCAGAGAGCCCCTGAGACTCAAACAGTCCTCTTGAAATCTAAATATGTGTAAAGTTCTATGGCTGAAAATAGTTCATGAAAACAGGTGCAGTTAAATCAACATGCCGTGTGACTAAATATAGTTATTAGTGTAGCGACTAATGGGACCTAGAACGACTACGAAGGCTTCAGAAGTAAGCAACGAGGATTCAGACAGTAAGCTTTCTACAAATACCAATGCTTGTTTGTTTCTGGCTAAAACTAAAAGAGGCAAACACATATATTTCAGTAATCTTTTAATATACTATCATGGACTAGGTTCCTCTCTGGACTTCCGGTAACATGGCGGACGGTGGTTAAATTTGCTTCACTTTGCTCGCAGTGTTGCCAATGGCATTCTATCTCTTTGGTCGTAGCTACAAGGCAATAGGAGTAATCCACTAAACTTCAGGCCTATTTCATTGACGTCAACTTGCAGCAGGGTTTTGGAACATATCCTGTATTCAAATATTATGAATTATCTCGAACAGAACGATTTATTGACCCAAGTTCAACGCCGATTTAGAAAATATCGTTCATGCGAAACACAACTAGCTCTTTATTCACACGAAGTGATGGGTGCTATCGACAAGGGTTCGCAAATCGATTCCGTATTTCTTGATTTCCAGATAGCTTTTGACACCGTACCTCACAAACAGCTTTTAATCAAATTGCGTGGTTATGGTATATCGCCCCAAATTTGCGATTGAATAGGGGCTTTCTTGTCAGAGAGGACACAGATCGTAGTAATCGATGGTAAGCCATCGACTAAAACAGAGGTGATATCGGGCGTTCCACAGGGTAGTGTTATTGGTCCTCTGCTGTTCCTTATTTACATAAACGATTTAGGGGAAAATCTAAATAGCTATCTTAGGTTGTTTGCAGATGACGCCGTCATTTATCGTCTGGTAAAATCATCTGAAGATCAAAACCAACTGCAGAACGATCTGAATAAGATATCAGTATGGTGTAAAAATTGGCAATTGACTCTAAATAATGAGAAGTGTGAAGTCGTCCACATAAGTACGAAAAGAAATCCGTTAAACTTTGTTTACAAGATAAATCAATCAAAAGTGAAGGCCGTAAACTCAGCAAAATACCTAGGAATTACTATTACTTCAGACTTAAATTGGAAAGAACGCGTAGGTAATATCGTGAGAAAGGCGAACCAGGGACTGTGTTTTATTGGCAGAACCCTTAAAATATGCAACAGAACTACAAAAGAAACAGCATACACTACCCTTGTCCGTCCAGTTTTGGAGTATTGCAGCCCAGTGTGGGATCCTTATCAGGTGGGTTCAACGGAGGACATCGAAGAGTCCAAAGAAGGGCAGCTCGTTTCGTACTGTCAGGATACAGGGGAGACAGCGTTAGGGAAATGATACAGGATCTGGGATCATTACAACAACGGCGCTTATCTCTGCGGCGTGGGCTACTTGCGAAACTCCAATCTCCAACATTCTCCTCCGAATGCGAAAATATATTGTTGACTCCCAGTAGGTATAAATGATCATCAGACTAAAATACGAGAAATCAGAGCTCGAACAGAGAGATTCAGGTGTTCTTTCTTCCCGCGCGCTATTCGAGAATGGAATTGGAGATAAATAGAATAATTGTGGTTCGATGAACCCTCTGCCAAGTACTTAAATGTGATTTGCAGAGTGTCCCATGTAGATGTACATACAGTACCATTTGCGACTTATGAATCACATTATATATTCCTTGAATGGTGGACGTCTAACAATCTAAGGAGTTTGTAAAGTCAACGTATAGAATTGATGTATATAAATTAAATCAGGAAACGTTTAGAAAACTTAATTTTTAATTTTTTTTTTAAATTCTTAACTTCTTTCCTAATTTTATTGAATTCTTAAAACATACAGGGTGTTTCACTAAGTGTGTTTGCCTCTGTTACTTATAAAATAATAGGTGACGGGAAATTTTAATGCGGTAGGTCAACACAAGAAATGTTATAATTTCTGCGGAGCGATGAACATAGTTTACCCTACAACCCTTCAAAGTTTCAGGGGCAGACCCGACACTTGGAGCCACACAAACAACCGGGGCTCAATATACTACAGTTACTGACATCGAATGACGATGGCATACACGAACAACGAGTACGTTGACATGTTGCTGATGCTCGGCGGGTGCCGACACGATGCCACTGAAGCTTCTCACTCCGTGACACCGGCGGCGTTACAACTCGGCCGCACCACAGTTGGAAGCCGCATTGCATTATGCGCAGCGCTTCTGGTATCTGCTCCTGAAACTTTGAAGGGTTGTAGCTCCCAAACTAACAGTGATAGGAATGTAGTTTAAATTGATTTGGACGCAGCTCGTTTCAACGAATCCAATGCAAGATAGAAAAAAACTATTGTTCCATTTAAAAAAATTATATCTTTGTGGTGTAACTCTTTGGAAAATGATGCAATGAACTATGTTCATAGCTCCGCAGAAAGTGTAACATTTCTTGTGTTGACCTACCGCATTAATATTTTCCGTCAACTATTATTTTATAAGTTACAGAGGCAAACACACTTAGTGAAACACCCTGTATATGTAACAAATAGTATGAAAAACGCTTAAGAGTTTATTTCCATTTGGATATTGCGCCTTCCTCTTTGAGTGTGGCTGGGGCTTTCCTGTGTCAGGTCGCAGCCACTGTAATGCTCAGAGTCTCCTCCGCCGGTGCCATTCACCACCTCCAGGTCGTGGACGGCCGCCACAGTCGCTGTATGGAAGCGCGTCCTATTCCAGGCACGACTACAGGATGTCTTCAGATATTTCATAACAGTTCTCAGGCCTGGAATCACTTTGTTCATTCAATAGCTTGTGTGAGTTTTTTTCCCGGTGTGCATATATTTCAAGTTCTTCAAGAACATTTAATAGTGCTGACCTCGTTTTTTCTGTCTTTTATATGCTCTCCATAGTTGTCCGGTTACTGTTACTACAATACTCTTTGTATCACACTTCAAAATTGCGCCCAATCTGTCCACTATAAAATTTACCACAGCTAGCACATTTCATCTTGAATGTCCCAAAGTATTTATTTCATTTTTCTGTGGTCGGTCTGTGCCTTAACATTTGCCCTTCATCAAATTGGAAACTAATAACATGTGTGAAACTTCCTGGCAGATTAAAATTGTGTGGCGGAACCGGGACCCAAACCTGGGACCTTTGCCTTTCGCGGGCAAGCGCACTACCGACTGTGCTATCCCGACACGACTCACGATGGCGCCTCACAACTTTACTTCCCCCCCAGTACCTCGCCTCCTACTTTCCAAACTTCATAGAAGCTCTCCTACGAGCCATGCAAGACTAGTACTCCTGAAACAAAGGATATGGTAGAGACATGGCTTAGCCACAGCCTAAGCGATGTTTCCAGAATGAAACTTTCACTCTGCAGCGGCGTGTGCGCTGATATGAAACTTCCTGGCAGATTAAAATTGTGTGCCGGAACCGGGACCCGAACCTGGGACCTTTGCCATTCGCGGGCAAGCGCACTACCGACTGTGCTATCCCGACACGACTCTCGATGCCGCCTCACAACTTTACTTCCGCCAGTAACTCGCCTCCTACTTTCCAAACTTCACAGAAGCTCGTCTCTACCATATCCTTTCTTCCAGAAGTGCTAGTCTTGCATGGTTCGCAGGAGAGCTTCTGTGAAGTTTGGAAAGTAGGAGTCGAGGTACTGGCGGAAGTAAAGTTGTGAGGCGCCATCGTGAGTCGTGTCGGGATAGCACAGTCGGTAGGGCGCTTGCCCCGAAAGGCAAAGGTCCCAGGGTCGGGTCCCGGTTCCAGCAGACAATTTTTATCTGCCAGGAAGTTTCATATCAGCGCACACTCCCCTGCAGAGTGAAAGTTTCATTCTAATAACATGTGGTTCCCCAAGGTTCCATCTTAGGGCCCCTACTTTTTCTTGTATATATCAATGACCTTTCATCAACAACATTATTGGATGCCAAGTTTGTTTTATTTGCAGATGATACAAACATTGCAATAAAAAGTAAATCAAACACAGCCTTAGAAAGGTCGGCTAATGAAATTTTCATGGACATTAATAAATGGTTACTAGCCAATTCTCTGTTCCAGTTTAGAACTTGTAAAAGGTTTCCTGCCAGTATATGCCTAACGTACGACAACAAGGAGATACAAAGTTGAAAGTGTCAAATTCGTAGGATCACAGCTTTATAACAAATTTAACTAAGAGGAGCATACCTCAGAACTGCTTAAGCGCCTAAGCAAGTCCCTGTTTGCTATGCGAATGTTGCCAGACATAGGAAATATTAAAAATAAAGAAGCTAGCGTATTATCTATACTTTCACTCCATAATGTCATATGAGATTATTTTTTGAAGCAACTCATCAGGTAAAGCTAAACTTTTCAGAGCCCAAAAACGTGCGATACGAATCGTTTGTGGTGTCAACTGAATAACATCCTGCAGAGGGTTATTTAAGGAACCGGGGGTACTAAATACTGCTTCCCAACATATTTATTATTAAAAATATATCTTTTTTTAAGGCAATAGCTCAGTTTATGGGATCAATATTAGAAACAAGAATAACTTTCACAAACGTTAAGTCACTTACTTTGGCTCAGAAAGGTTTCCACTATTCATACCCATTTTCAATAACATACCAGCAACCGTAAAAAATTTTGCATACAAAACGTTCAGTTGGAAAAAGAGTGTAAAGGATTTTTTGGTGGCGTATTCCTTCCACTCCATTGATGAATTTCTTAGCAGAAGTGATTGATGTATGTAATTGTATATGATATTCACAAATGTGAATATTGTGTTTAGCCTGACTTCAGTGCTAATTTTGTGCAGTAATGTGATTATTGGAAATTAGTGTTGGAAAAATATATGTACCCGGTAAATTCATCATTTAGTATGTAATAAGTTTTATGTCCTTTAAAACAATTACATTTGGGATCTGTGGACTGTACATTAACACATATCCTATCATTTTGTATTTATTGTAGGGTAAGGTGGTACAAATTCGATATAGATACAATTCCGATCAACATAGGTTTTCGCGCCATTTTTCACTCGTAGCACTTGCCTTTGTGTGGCGTTGTAGTGTAACAGGTTTCTACAGGTGCTCCTGTCTTTTCCAAGAATACACCACTTTGTGCTATGGAGATATGAATTTCTTCCTGTTGAGATGGACGTGGAGCTACTTCGTCTAACGCACTCTTATAAATTTTCTAGTTTCCACGCGCTTGTAAATTCATTATTGTGCAACGTTTGGTACCGCGAAGTATGCGCTGGTGCCCGAAGGAAAAAGTGCTTTTTATGTGGAAAAAGTCAGTGATCAAAATTGTACGAGGAAGTGATCATAATTGTACCTAGTGTGGTACATTTCCTGTCGATTTTTATCAATTCTGTAACCTTTTTTTGTGTTCATACCAACATTTGTAATTTTCTAATATTTGTGTCACATATTCATTAAACATTCAAGAACAAGTGCCATAGTTAAAATTATTTCTTTTCTCAATATATTTGCAGTTACAATTACATTTGTCCGAAGTGATCGAAATTGTACCACCTTACCCTATATTATGTTCTGACATGCTCTACACCCAAAAGGATTTCCTCACTTTGAATGTACTGATACGAAAAGTACATCTAATCTAATCTAAACAACTTCAGTACATCCCACAACCGTCTGTTCCCCTTTCATGTGGCTGTGCTGGCGACTGTGATGTGCGCATGTGCTGAAGTGCGGCGGTGTGCATCTCTCGTCACAGCAAAAGCATGCTTTAAAGTATCACTTGATGCATTGTGAGTGAGTGAAATGTTCAAATGTTTGTAAATCCATCGGACTGAACTGCGTGGTCATTAGTCCGTAACTTACAAACTACTAAAAGTAAGGTAAACTATCCTAAGCACAACACAAACACACATGTCCGAGGGGGACTTGAACCCCGATGGCGAAACGCAGCATGGCGCCCCAATACGCACGGCTAATCCGCCGCGGCGCCAGCACTTACCAGAATAGCATTGCCAAGTGTGACGCTTTTATAGTACATATGTCTGCCACTAGGTGTACATAGTGCAACTGTTGCCAGTTCAGTGCCGCCTGTTTTGTCGACGTGATTTGTTTTCACTAATGGTATTGGTCTCCTTTCGTGTTTTATGATGGCAAGTTTGAGTAACAAAGAGTTCCTGTGAAATTTTTTCTGCCCGAAAAATACTGCTGACACTGTTTTAACGTTCAAAACATTGAAGAAACGAAGATGAAGTTGACGGAGGAGCTATGAGCCATTTCAACAAATGTTTCGAACAGTGGAAGCACCGGTGAGATAAATGTATTAGTTGTACTTTGAAGCTGCGCCACGATGCCGTGGAAGTTTGCGTCGTCATGTCGCGGATTTCGTGGTCGCTCCCGTCGAAAGTTAGAGTCCTCCCTCGGACATGAGTGTTTGTTGTCCTTGGTAAAAATTAGTTTAAGTAGTAACTATAGGTACCGATGACCTAAGCAGTTTGGTCCCTTATATTTACAAACATTTGAACTTCTAGCGTTTTGAAAGCGATAAGATTCTTTTGCCAACTTTTTGAAAAATATAACTTTTCAAAAAATAATTTCGGTTTCTTTTAATATTTGAATATTTCTTATAAACGAGTAGAAGACAAAGAAAACCTCAATACTCCATTTTCTTATATTTTAACTAGAGACCCAAAAATGGTCCCTTAAAAATAATATAAAGTAGTAAGAAATGAAGTTGTTGCATATGCCACTATATAAGTAAGAGTTTTGTAGCTACATAAGTAGGAGTTCAGGGAGCCAAAATGTTTCGTCAGCAACAAACATAATTTATAACTGGAATTAAATGTTATCACTGACAAATGGAGTTATAATATTACGGGGAACAAGATATAATTTAAATGAGAATTAAGTAAATTTGACACGAAGCATAAATGTGAAAACTATGAAAGATGAACTGAAAATGAAATTTTTATTTAATTAATTTATCAACGCCAATGGCAAAGAGGTATTTTAATTAACTTGAGGGTAGGGACAAAGAACTGTAACAAAAAAATTTTAAAACAATTTAAAAAAGATTAATAAAGAGGAGACAGCGTCACGGATATGATACAGGATCTGGGATGGGAATCATTACAACAACGGCGCTTATCGTGGGCTACTTGCGAAACTCCAATCGCCGACATTCTCCTCCGAATGCGAAAATATATTGTTGACTCCCACTTAAATAGGTAGAAAAGATCTTGAGAATAAAATACAATAAATCAGAGCTCGAACGGAGAGATTCGGGTGTTCTTTCTTCCCGCGCGCCATTCGACAATGGAACGGGAGATAAATAGTATAAAGGTAGTTCGATGAACCCTCTGCCAGGCACTTAAATGTGATTTGCAGAGAATCCCATGTAAATGTAGATTTGAATAAAACCAACACCAAATTAAGGACAAACGTCCATAGTTTCATAGTTTGCATAAAAGTAGAAATGTGAAATTTTGTAGTTTTGGGCGGTACGACTCCCTTAAAATAACTTCGTTCAGCGTGCAGTACGTAAAAATGAAAGATATTCCTTTTTTTTGCCTCCCTTCACAGCACAGGCAAAAAATATCTTTTTAAAAAATTAACATTTTCATTTCGGAGATTTTCATTTCACACCATTTCATTTTTTCAGGCTTGATTCCTTCGTGGAATTTGTGCACCACGACTGTATATGACTTGTGGAATTTTTTCAGCAATCAGTCGTAAAAATATATTTATTTGTTTGCAGATCTAGATTTAGACCGCTGTGTGGTCATTATCAGTGCTTAAAAACAAAATACATAAAACATCTCGACCTCCATGTTGGAGTTGCGTTCGTACTCACGCAGCTGTTACAACAGTGGTCGAAATCTAGATCTGCAAATAAATAAATATATTTTTACGAATGAATGCTGAAAAAATTTCCACATTTCATTTTCTTTACGTCCCTCGTAACCAAATAGGCACCACCGGCATTGTTCTGTCGAAACAGTATAAACTGAAGAGGAACGCAAAAGACGTTTGGGCAGGGAAGCAAGCATTGCTTGTTATTAATTAATTTAGCAACGTCAATGGCAAAGAGGTATTTTAATTAACTTGAGGGTAGAGACAAAGAAATGTAACAAAAAATTAAGAAAAAAAAGAGAGAGAGAGATCAATACAGAGGAGGCAGCGTCACGGATATGATACAGGATCTGGGATGGGAATCATTACAACAACGGCGCTTATCGTGGGCTATTTGCGAAACTCCAATCGCCGACATTCTCCTCCGAAATGCGAAAATATATTGTTAACTCCCACTTAAATAGGCAGAAAAGATCTTGAGAATAAAATACAATAAATCAGAGCTCGAACATCTCGACCTCCATGTTGGAGGTTGCGTTCGTACTGACGCAGCTGTTACAACAGTGGTCGAAATCTAGATCTACAAATAAATAAACATATTTTTACGGCTGAGTGCTGAAAAAATTTCCACATTTCATTTTCTGTACCTCCCTCGTAGCCAAATAGGTATCGCCGGCATTGCTCTGTCGAAGCAGTATAAAGTGAAGAGCAACGCGGAAGACATTCGGGCAGGGAAGCTAGCATTGCGAGGTGAGGGGACGGGTGTGAAACGGTTATTGGCGTATCGACGTACCCTGTGGGCCGACGAACACAGGACTGGGCTTTATTGCGCAGTGAGCGGGTGAGCACGATAATGAAGGGAGGGCCGAAAAACGAGCAGAGCAGAAAAGGCTAGAGCCAACAGGTGATGTGGGCATTGCAGCTGCTATTAGGGGTGGCGGCACCCTGTGTGACGGCGTGTCCTGCAAAGAGGGGTGGGGGGAGGGGGTTGTGCGGGGACAGCGGCTTTCACCCCCCCCCCCTCTCTCTCTCTCTCTCTCTCTCTCTCTCTCTCTGGGTTATCCGGCTGTCGCACAGCCCGCTCTCGCATAGATCAGGGGTGTCCGTTGGACATTTGTACTGGGACAAAGGTGTGCAAAGTCACTTCAGCATAGCTCAAAAGCTGTGACGCGAATGCTCAGAAAGAAACGCGTAACGTGATATTGTCACGTAGCGATGTCACAGGACGTAGCTATTTCATTGGAGGGTGTGGTGGTACCAGTTTTTTTAATGAACTCTGATTAGATTAACAAACAACTCTTTAAATGACCGTGATTTCGTACCCAAAGACAACTAGTACCAACTCACAATAATTATCACTGACGATAAATTTAGTTTTCAAATTATTCATATTAAATTTCTTGACTTGAATATTTAAAATATTTCAGGATTGCCTTCTATAATCAGATTCTATAAGTTCGTAAACCCTGAGTGAAATTTTAGTTGGGAGCACTGCGAGAGTTTTTTTTTGTTTCACAGCACATTGTACAAAAATCTTCACCTGTTAAACAACTTTTCTACATAGCTTCCGAAATTTTGTAGGCAACTGTCATAGCATGGCACAAGGTTTTGTGTGCCTTTTTCATAGAATGTTGCCGCCTGTGTATTCAACCTCGCATAGATCAGGGGTGTCCGTTAGACATTTGTACTGGGACAAAGGTGTGCAAAGTCACTTCAGCATAGCTCAAAAGCTGTGACGCGAATGCTCAGAAAGAAACGCGTAACGTGATATTGTCACGTAGCGATGTCACAGGACGTAGCTATTTCATTGGAGGGTGTGGTGGTACCAGTTTTTTTAATGAACTCTGATTAGATTAACAAACAACTCTTTAAATGACCGTGATTTCGTACCCAAAGACAACTAGTACCAACTCACAATAATTATCACTGACGATAAATTTAGTTTTCAAATTATTCATATTAAATTTCTTGACTTGAATATTTAAAATATTTCAGGATTGCCTTCTATAATCAGATTCTATAAGTTCGTAAACCCTGAGTGAAATTTTAGTTGGGAGCACTGCGAGAGTTTTTTTGTTTCACAGCACATTGTACAAAAATCTTCACCTGTTAAACAACTTTTCTACATAGCTTCCGAAATTTTGTAGGCAACTGTCATAGCATGGCACAAGGTTTTGTGTGCCTTTTTCATAGAATGTTGCCGCCTGTGTATTCAACCATGTGGTAACATGTTCTACACAGCCACTGTGTAGATAAACTCGGCAGACACACTATTCTTTACTGTCAGTATTCTTATAGAATCAATCATACTTGTGAATAATAGACACATAAACAGTTTCCTATTAATAATTTCCACGTTATTACGATAAATGTGATATTCATTGTTAATTTTCATATTTAGGTATATTTTCAGATATTAGTCATAGTTACGAAGGTTTAAAAGATGAAGTATTTAAGCTTGATTTGTTGAATATAAAATGTTACTATGATTCAGATAAATGTTCCTAAATTTAATAGTTGCATGTTTTCAACCATTCCAACAATACTGGGCACTGTTGACAATGGTATATAAGGGCGGTCTGCAGAGCTCGTAGGAGCCCAGTTCCGATACAGATTTCGAGGCAGTCACTATGTCCATCAACACCGTGATATTGAACTGTAAGAAGCGATTGTTGTAGTTACAAGTTTGATTTAAAGTGTGGAATTAAAGTTCTGATTCAAACTTACCTGGTGTTGCACTTCATAATTCCAAACCAGTAGCGTGCACAATAAATTTCAGCTGCTCGTATTCATTGTCATCCAGATTTTACGGCAGTATTGTGAATTCAGATGCTGAGTTACCAAAATTTACACCATGTTCTTGTCGTTGTGATCATCACTCCGCAGACTGGTTTGATGCAGCTCTCCAGGTTACCCTGACCTGTGCAAGTCTCTTCATCTGAGAATACGTTCGGCAACCTACATTCTTTTGAATCTGCTTACTATAATCGTCGCTCGGTCTCCCTCTACGATTTTTACCCCACACACTACCATCTAATGCTAAATTGACAATTTCTTGATGTCTGAGAATGTGGCCTACCAATCTATCCCTTCTCTTAGTTATGATATGCCAGAAATTCCTTTTCTCACCAATTCGGTTAAGTCACGTGATCTACCCATCTAATCTTCATCATTCGTCTGTAACACCACATTTCAAAAGCTTCTATCATCTTCTTGTCTGAATTCCTTATCGTCCACGTTTCACTCCCATACAATGCTACACTCCATACAAATGCTTTCAGGAAGGACTTCCTAACATTTAAATTAATATTGGATGTTAACAAGTTTCGCTTCTTTAGAAACGCTTTTCTTCCCATAGTCATTCTGCACTTCATATCTTCTTTACTTCGGCTATCAGAAGTTATCTTGCTACCCAAATAACAAAACTCATCTACTACTTTTATTTTCTCGTTACCTAATCTAATTCCTTCAGAATCGCCTGATTTTCTGACATTACATTCCATTACCTTCGTTTTGCTCTTGTGAATGTTCGTCTTATACCTTCCTTTCAATTACTCTCCATTCAATTACTCTTCCAGAGCCTTTGCCGCCTCTGACAAAATTACTATGTCATCGGCAAACCGCAAACTTTTTATTTCTTCTCCCTGAACTTTAATTCCCTCTCCAAACTACTCCTTCCATTCCTTCACTGCTTGCTCAACGTACAGATTAAACAACATTGGGGAAAGGCTACAACCCGGTCTTACTCCCTTCCCAACCTCTGCGTCCCTTTCTTGCCATTCGACTCTAATAACCGCTGTGTGCTTTTTGTATAGGTTGAATATAACTCTTCGCTCCCTATATTTTACCCCTGATGCCTTCAGAATTTAGAACAGTGTATTCCAACCGCCTTTGTCAAAAGCTTTCTCCAAATCTACAAACGCCAAAGACGTAGTTTTGCCCTTCCATAACCTATCTTGTAAGGTAAGTGGTAATGTGAGTATTGTCTCCAGTGTTCCTGCATTTCTCCTATATCGAAACTGATCTACCCCGAGGTCAGATTCCACAAGTGTTTCCATTCGTCTGTAAATAATTCGTGTTAGTATTTTGCAACCATGATTTATTAAACTGACAGTTTTGTACGTTTCACGATTATCTGCACTTGTTTTCTTTGGAATTGGAATTACGGAAGGAAGGAAGATTAGAGTTTAACGTCCCATCGACAGCATGCTCATTAGAGACGGAGCTTACGCGCGGATTTTCGGGGAAGGATGTGGGAGGAAATCGGCCGTGCCCTTTGAAAGCAACCATCCCGGCATTTGCCTAGAGTGATATAGGAAAATCACGGAAAACCTAAATCTGGATGACCAGAGGTGGATCTGAACAACCAACCTTCCGAATGCGAGCCCAGTGACTTACCACTGCGCCACCTCGTTCGATTTGAAATTACGATATTCTTCATGCAGTCGGAGGGTATTTTCCATGTCTCATACATTTTGCATACCAGGTGGAACAATTTTTTCCCCAGTGTCTCTCCTAACGACATCAGCAGTTCAGACGGAATATCATCTACTCCAGGGGCCTTGTTTTGACTCACGTCCTTCTGCGCCTTGTCATATTCTTCTCGCAGTATCGTAGCTCCTATATCTTCCTCCACTTCGTCTTTAATTTCTAGAATACTGCCTTCAAGTTTATTTCCTTTGTATAGGTCCTCTATATAGTCCTTCCACAGTTCAGCTTTCCCCTATTTGTCCTCTAGCTACTCCTGCTTAGCCAGTCTGCACTTCCTGTCAGTCTCATTTTTCAGACGTTTGTACTCCCTTTCTCTTGTTTCACTTGCTGAATTTTTATATTTTCTCCTATCCTCAACTAAGTTCAGTATATCCTGTGTTATCCAGAGATTTCTATTAGGACTGGTCCTTCTGCCTATATGATCTTCTGCTGCCTTCATTACCCTCCATCTCCCAGAACTACCCATTCTTCTTCTACTCTTCTACTTTCCCTCGTTTCAGCCAATCCTTGCCTAATGCTCCCTCTGAAACTCTCAACTACCTCTTGTTCCTTCAATTTGTCCAGGTTCCATTTCTTAACCTTTCTACCCTTCTGCAGTCTATTAAGTTTTAATCTGTAGTTCATAACCAAAAAGTTATGATTAGAGTCTATATCTGCCCTTGGATATGTATGTCTTACAGTTTAGAAGCTGGTTTCTAAACCTATTCCTTACTATTATAAAGTCAATCTGGTACCTTCTAGTGTCTCCTGGTCTCTCCCACGTATACAGCCTTCTTTCATGGTGATTAAACCAAGTGTTGGTGATCATTAAATTGAGCTCTGCGCAAAATTCTATCAAGCGATCTCTTTCATTCCTTTTTCCCAGTCTATATTCACCTACTACATTTCCTTCTCTTTCCTTTCCTACTACCGAGCTCCAGTCCCCCATTTTGTCTTCTTTAAGTTTCTGAATGATTTCTTTTATCTCCTCATTCATTTCTTCAATATCCTCGTCATCGGCCGTGCTAGTTGGCATATAAACTAGCACTACTTTTGTCGGTGTTGGCTTCGTGTCTATCTTTGCTACGATAATGCGTTCACTATGCTGTTCATAGTAACTTACCCTCATTCCTTTTTTCTTATTCATTATCAGACCTACTCCTGCATTACCACCAACTGATCTTGTATTTATAACTCTGTATTGACCTGACCAGAAATCCTGTTCATCCTAACACCGAACTTCACTAATTCCTACCATATCTAACTTTAACCTATCCATTTCTCTTTTCCGGAGATCCGAATGGGGGACTATTTTACCTCCGGAATATTTTACCCGAGACGACGCCATCATCATATATTCATACAGTAGAGCGGCATGTCCTCAGGAGAAGTAACGACTGTAGTTTCCCTTTGCTTTCAGCCGTTCGCAGTAACTGCATGGCAAAGCCATGTTAGCTGATGTTACAATGCCAGCTCAATCAATCATCCAGACTGCTGCCCCTGTAACTACTGAAAAGGCTTTACTTTGACTCTATACTAGATGATCCCCATTATTATTCTTGAGTTGTAAGCAACCTGCCTACAAAACCATCTATAAAATCACTTTCTTCTGGGGCTCAGTCAACATGTATCAAAAACCGAATAAAATACCATACTTAAAACAGTATATTGTCATCTGCCAATGGCCTACCTGAGATATAATCAGCGGAAATCAGCATGAAAGCCGCGTCAGGTACACGGACTGTAATAAAACATTTGTCTGTATCCAGTCTGATGAAGCGCTAACAGCGCGAGACGCGCAATTGGAGTAATAAAGAATACTGCAACAGAGACTGCGAATTATTTAATTCTGCGACACTTGTAGCTAGCATCCGTTCTCTCTGCCAGTATATCTCTGATTATATTGTTTTAAAAGAGACTTTCATTCTTTTTTTCTTTTTGAACGAGCTGGATGAAAAACGCTCATGGTCTTTCGTCTTTTTACTGTTGAGTAGATCGGACGTCTTTTGTTTTGGTCTCTCCACATTGACTATGTAAGTGTGAGATCATTCGTTATAATAAATACCTCAGATCATTTGAACTAATTATTTAATTCAAAATACCTTTCCCCCATTTTCACTAATTTTGTAATCTTTGTTTCCAGCATAATTCTTAAAATGATGCTTGGCCATTGTTGCGAATCGCTTCGCGATTGCTTAAGAACATTGCAGACGCGACCATCACTTACGCAGAATTTATATTGATTTTTATTTCAAAGTCTGAAGCAATTCTTCTTTTCGTTAAATGAAGTCCGATAATTTTGCAATTTTAACCACTGATTGTAAATTGAATTAAACATGATCATGAAACTTTTGGAGGCGAAGTTTACGTAACCAAGAATCAGTTTACAGTGAAAAAATTAATTATTCCATACAGGTTAGACTACAGTGATATGGCTGCAATACAATCTGATTTCTTCCGGCAAAATAAAAGAGCGGATTCCGACACTTTCTTTTGTAATGATACTTTCTGATATTGTCTTTATGCTACCCACTATTACCGTTAAATCAAATGTTTGTATAGCTTATGGAACTTAACTACGGGGTCATCAGTCCCTAAACTTACAAACGACTTATAAACTAGCTAACACTAAGGACGGCACAAATATCCATGCCCGAGGGGGATTCAAACCCCCGACCGTAGTGGCCGTGCAGACCGTGACTGATGCGCCTCAGTCCACTCGGCCACCGCGGCCGGCACTACCGTTAAATCCTGATACCGGAATCTTTCATGTTTTTCTCATTGCAACATTTCACAGTTTGTTAAATTTCAATAGCGGTACTTAACTTTTACCTTGACGACAACACCATCGAAAGAGAATCATTACAGGGCCGTCGACTTGCTTCGAACGAAACAGTGAAAGAGACGGTGCATTCCTGGCTCGCAGCTCAACCGAGAACCTTGTTTCATGAGGGCATCAGGAAGCTCGTACAACGACGAAACAAATGCGTTGAAACGCAAGGAGACTATGTAAAAAAAAGTTCTTGTAATTTTCCTATTTGATTACAATTACATTTTAAAACTACTTTGCGGAAAATAATTGACTTACCCTAGTATTTAGACACCCTGACATAGCCAAGATCTCTAAATATTTCTATTTCATACAACCATATGTATCACCAAACTATAATGTTCCAGCCTGGCTATTAATTTTTTAGATTAACAAATTTACAGAATGAAGAGGTTTGAAGTTAGAAGCTATGAAAGATCCCAATCAGAAAATTACGGAAGAAAAATTGGAAAAACTATTACATGCTTACATGCATTTAAATGAAATGGCAGGTTAATTAACGGTGGAGTTTTGTGCAGGCAGAACATTACAAAAAGAATCGACGAGCAGTTACCTTTAACAAAAGATCCATCGGTGGTTGAAATTTAGCTGTAAATGAAATTTTCATAATATGATAACCACTCCCCGAACAGTGGATGGCAGTTCGTCAATAACAAACTACGACTCGTGTAGAAAACCGTAAAGTAAGATAAGTGACTTGATAAAAATCGTTAGTCAAACACATCGGACTTCTAAAAATGTACAAGAAAATCGACTGTAGATGCTATTGCAGGTAAACGATAATATTATGGAATAAATTTGAAACGAGAGTGGCAGGCTACACGAAATATCACCATTCAATATTATTTAAAAACAGTGCCATCCATTGTTGCGGTGATTCAACAAGGCTGAAAGAAAGCATTATGGGCGGAGGGAGGAAAAGGCAAAATTAATAATAAAAATTCATAAGTGCGAATGTAAGTGAGAGGTGGGGTTTATTTATAAAAGTAAGATCCGCGCACAACACATATATTTACCTGAATGTAAAACAATCCATGTAACAGGGACCACAAAAAATGATAAAACTACAGCTCCCGTCTGCAAGATGCTATCGCTACGAAATACAAGGCAAGAGTGTCTTCTTTCTTTTAAAAAAAAATTGAAAGTGTTGTTCTTAAATTTTTTCTCTGGCATTCATAGATAATTATTTTTACATGCCGAAATAATATAAAAATACAAAATTTTCTTTTCATAATAGCGGGGAAAAGGAAACCGTGTCATTATAAAACACACTGATAGAATAGTAGCATTCTAACAATTGTGATCTGCTTTTGTATCCCGTTTTGGAATGATCGCAACTTCCTTGAGGCATTCTTGTTCTGCGTAATAATGTTATAGCTTTTGACGAGAAATACTGGCTTCCAGGAAGACATTTCCACATCCCACTCTGAACAGTAACAACGGAATCAAAATTGCAGCTGTTTGTAAGCTGAACTCCTCTTGTTTTTCCTCCTTAGTACCTCGCATGTTGGTATTTACGGGAGTTCTCTGAATTCCTCTACGTGAGAACCGCCTCTCTTGTTGCAGCTGCTACTGGAAGGGAATATTGCGCCCGTTAGAATCGGTATTATCTGCTTAGCAGTCCTGGTAAAGGCATTATACTGAAGAGGAGTCCAGCAGAATTCTTCGAAAGAGGATATTGGAAGCTGACTCTGTGGAAGAATTAAATTTTCTGGGAAATCTTTTAATCAGTTTCAACCAGTCATTTACGTTCACTTCTACTAGGAATTTGCGGTCGGTGTTTACTCAGACGTATCACAATTATTTGTGTTTCAAGGTACTGATTTTCAGTCGGGTATCAGTAATAGGATTTGTCTATGTATAAGGGGCCACTTTCTGACTGCTGATCTACTGTTTCATATAACAAAGCAAGTAATGGCAATACAGTCCTTCAGTTTGAAGAATCCCACCACTACTAGTGGAAAGCAATACATAACTACTTCCGCATATTAGTATTTCCTGAGGTCGAAATTCGATCAATTGTGTTAACAAAATAACGAAACGATTTTTTTAATGATATTGGAATTTATTGGTGAACAGATTCATAGTTCCTACCTCAATCCTGCATTTTCGTATAATAATGTATGTAGGAAATCATAGCTCCTCAAAATGAAGTAATTAAAATTTAGAAACCCTTTTTTCTTAATTCTCTAATAGCAGCATCAGATGACAAAAATGTTATTCTTTCAGCATAATACGCGAAACAGCGACACGAAAACAATAACGTTAGTCTGTTGCCGCAAAATTTTGATTTTCACTGCTGACTACATGGTCGACCTAATAGTTTACACATTCTACCGCTAGATGGCTACTATGCCGGACCTGCATCTTTTGATGTGTAAAACCATCCGCTTCCGTTAGCCACTCTTAACCACTCCATAGGCACAAATATTTTTGTTTTGTCCACATGTAAGGCAAATAATATAATTTTTGTATATCTAATGATGAAAAGTAGTACTTCAATTTTCGTGTTCATGCTTTTATGTAACGCCAAGACATAACGTTGTTTCGTTACAACGATATTTTGAATTCCACTTCTGACAATATGCTTGACCTCGTAGTTACTCCATTCTAACGTTATACTCATGATTTTTGTTTTGTGCACATCTACGGGAAAGCCCATTTTCCATTGTGTAAGCTTCATTGGCCTCCTTGTATAATTAATTTCGTGTTCGCATATTTATAAAACAACATCCTTCTCAGCAGTGGCATATGGCCACCTCCGGCACCACCCAGTTCAGCCACATCCCCTCCTCAACATCCCACACAAACACCTCATACACACCCTCTTCCTCCCCTCCCTTACCATTACTTGTGAAACCATATATGTCCGTTCCCGCACCCCCACCCTTTATGACTTCCTTGCCCACATTGATAGCACCTTCTCGACCTACATGACTGCCGCTGACCTTAATAATCATTCCCCCACTCCTGCCGGTGACATCAGTTTCTTCCCACCATTAGTGGTGACGTCGCTCTCAAAATGTTCAAATGTTTGTAGAGCTTATGGGACTTAACTACGGGGTCATCAGTCCCTAAACTTACAAACTACCTTTGAACTAGCTAATACTAAGGACGGCAGAAATATCCATGCCCAAGGGGGGATTCGAACCCCCGACCGTAGTGGCCGTGCAGACTGTGACTGACGCACCGCAGTCCCCTAGTAGCATCACTACCCCTGACATCATCATGTCCCCCAATCTCCTGGGGTGCGTCACCGCCGCTGTCCTTGACCCCATTGGCTGTGACCATGATCCGATTTTCCTCACCTTCACCTCCAATGCCCATCTTCCCCCCCCCCCAAAATACTCGCCTCCCCCTCCACCTCACAAACTTGTCCACGATTACTCCTGGGCAGACTGGCATGCCTTTCGCCTCTCCATCACCCACCAAGTCGAAAGTCATCCAATCCCTCTCCACTCTCCTGATGCTATTGACCATGCTGCCTCCTTCCTCCAGCAGACCTTGTCTGATTTCATCCCTTCCCATATTCCCAACAAAGAAATTCAACCCCACCGCTCCACCCTCCCCCCCCCCCCACTGGCTGTGCTGTTCCCACGGGAATCCCGCCACCTATACCGCTCCTTTCACTGCACCCGTGACTTGGATACACTCCTCCACAGCGACAACTCCAGCAACATGTATGCAGCCTCCTGACTGCCGAAAAACACCAGGACTGGTAGTGGAACACATTCCATCACCTCACTGGCTCCACCTCGACCAGCCCCTTCCTGACAATGCTGACTGACCATATTGCTTCCTTCTTTTCTGACACCTTCTCCATCCCTGATAACCCAAACTTTGATTATTCTCTCTTCCCCAACGACCATGAGAAGGAAGTCTCCATCCCACCACTAGCTCCCGGCTTGCAATAACACCTCCAACTTTAACAGCCCCATCACAGCACACAATATCCAGTTAATACTACGCACAAAACTTACCACATCTCCTGCCCATGATCACATCACCTACTGCCGCTTCAAGGAATGCCCTCTTCCATTCCTCGAAACCTTGGCTACTCTCTACAATACTATCCTTTACACTGGCTTCTATCCCAGCCTGGAGAAACGTCCCGTGTCAAAATGTTCAGATGTTTGTAAAGCTTATGGGACTTAACTGTGGGGTCATCAATCCCTAAACATATGAACTAACATACTAAAGACAGCACAAACATCCATGCCTGAGAGGGGATTCAAACCCCGGACGGGGAACGACCTCATGCATCGGAGCATAGTGCCTCAATGCGCTTGGCCATTCAGCCATGGCTCGTCCCTTGTCCTCATGTTCCTCAATCTGAACAAACGTTCATCTGACACCTCATCCTACTGGCCAATCTACTTCACCCCAGTGTTCAGCAAGGTCTTTGAAAATATCCTCTCTCGATGCA
This sequence comes from Locusta migratoria, assembly GCA_026315105.1. Taxonomy (NCBI): domain Eukaryota; kingdom Metazoa; phylum Arthropoda; class Insecta; order Orthoptera; family Acrididae; genus Locusta; species Locusta migratoria. The sequence continues at coordinate 195,759,846 of CM048744.1, read as the reverse complement.
TCCATCACCATCTCCGTATTCATCACCTTCAGCCAGACACCGAGTGTGGTTTTCGAACTTCCTTCTCCACCTCACGCCGCGGTTGAGTAGCCGAGCGGTCTAAAGCACCTCGCTGCAGAGCGCGCGGTTGCTCGCCGTGGAGGTTCGAGTCCTCCCTGGGGCATGGGTATGTGTGTTTGTCCGTAGTTTAGTTTACCTAGGTTTAAGTAGTTTGTAAGCTACGGACTGATGACCACGCAGTTTGGTCCGATAGATTTACAGACATTTGAACATTTCTCCACCTCACCCAACTCCTCTCCCTCCAGCCCAGTTCCTGTTGTGCAGCTTTGTCTCCTTGGACATGGAAACAGCCTATGACCGGGTCTGGCATCCTGGTCTGAACTCCAGACCTATGTACTTCCCATCAACCTGGTCCAGTTCATTGTGTCCTTTCTTTCCAATCGCCCTATCTGTGTCACAGTCCACAATTCTGACTCCTGTCTCTTCTACCCCTCTGCCGGCGTGCCCCAAGGTTCCATCCTCTCTCCACTCCTGAACTTCCTCTACACCTCTGACATGCCAAAGCCTGCCCCTCCCCCCTGCTCCCCCTTTCAGTACACTGATGACACCACATTTCTGAACTTAGCTCCCACCCTAGCCCAGTCCAGTCGTCTCCGCCAGCAACACCTTTAACTCTTTGCCACTTAGTGTAATCAGTCTCCTCTCTATCAATCCCACCAAAACCCAAGCAATCGTTGTAGGTCGAACTACACCTTCCTTTCATCACCATTTTTACCTCACCCTACATGGTCGACCCAGCGACTTACCCCCACCCTTAAATACCTAGGCTTAACAATAGACAAATCCCATCTCCTGGACTCCCCACCTCCCCACCTCCACACAATCCAAGATAAAGCTCGCTTCCATCTTTGCCTTCTGAAACTCCTTGTTGGCTGAAATTGGGGTCTACACCCTTCCACAGTCCTTTACACCTAAAAATCCTTCATCCGCCGCATCCTTTGTGTAGCCCATCTCGCCTAGATCTCCGCCCCCCCCCCCAATTCTTCTGCAAATCCCTTGATATCCTAGAACGCCATGCACAATGCCTTCTCTTTCATATCCCCCTTTATCCTCCATCCCCCACACGAATCCTCTATGACCTCATCGCCTTTCCCCGTCTTGTCCTCTTTATTTCCTTTAAATTTTACCCATTCAATCCCCTCGTCCATTCCCTCCTCGCAGATCCTGGTTTACTGCCGCTCCTCCCCCACTGTGTTCCTCCGCCCTCCATCTGTCCACCCTTCATATTCTCTCCTATGGCAACTTCCGCCCCCTCCCTCTCCTGGATGATGCCTCCACCCTGACATTTATCCTTCCTACCAGTTGTGATTCCTCCCAAAGGGCTGCATCCCTCCTGTCTCTCCTACCCGATCTTCTCTCTCTCCCTGTCTCTCAGGCATCCCTCCACTCTCTCAACCCTCCAGGCTTCTTGGGACATCCTGCCTCACTTACGTCCCCCTGGCCTGGAGCCCCTCCCTGTCTCCCACCCTTTGGTTCTCCTGCCGCCCCCGCCCCATCTCCCCTGTAGTTCCCAGGCCTTTCATTCAGTGACATCATTCTGTGCTGGTGCTACATCCACGTGTGTTTTACAAAGTGTAGTTTTTACTAATGAACATCGAACGGCCAACGTGCAGCCGACGCCGAGTGTGTTTTAAATCCACTGTGTTTATCCACCACCCCCTACCCCCTCTCCACCCATCTATGATCTTCGGTGTTTTAATGTGTGCTCCGAGAATTTGGTGTCTCCTCAATGTGGTATCTTATTTTAAATGAACAATGAGCGACCTACCCACAGCTGACACCTGGTATTTTTCTTTTAGATGATTTATGTGCTATGTGGTCTCAGAGTCTATTTTATTTATTTTTCTTCATTTAGTCACCATGTCCATGTTAAAAAGACTGCGTTCTTTGCTCCATTTTAAAACTCATGTAATTTTCTCCAACAAAATCATCATTTACTTTTTAACCTAGTTGACCCTATGATTCTTCCAGAGGGATCGTATTGTATATAATATACGAGTTTATATAACCACCATTGTTGGAGTTTCAGAACATCTTTGCAACAATGAAATATAAGTTTGAAGACCATTGTTGACACAGTACAGGTAAACCGAGTAATACTGGTGCCACAGTCGTCTGTGTTGTGCTTCAAAAATCACTCTTCTGAAGCAATGGATGAACTGACCGAAATAGCTTTGCATACGAAAGTGAACTTTATAATAAATGTTAATTATTGACATTATCTTCATGTTAATAACATCTTCAATGTTTAATCTTGTATGTAGTGATAAAAATATTACCTACGCTAAATTTTATAGTTAGTTTTTAGTGCCTTATTTGTAGACATCCTTCTAGAACGATCATAGGATTATGTGACATCTTTCATACTTATTGCATGAAAGGAATTACATTAAATGAACTGTATGACATTCTGGACGCAATGGTGATTTTCCAAATAATGGTGTAGATGTTACCCTAACTCAACCTCTGAATACCACAGATGACATTACTGATAAAGATTCAGGTTCTGAGGATAAGCCTTGTACATAAAATTTATCTGTAAGTCAGGTAAATCTGAACATTTTTATTACTGACCAACAAATTTAAGTTTTGACTCAAGATTCGCTGACGGAAGCAATCCCTTTTCAGAAAGAACAAGAACGTGGTATATCTTTAGTGTGCATTAACATCAAGGATAATATTGATAGTAATCAACAAATATGTCAGGCTGCTGCTCCTCCTTTCTCAAAAAAATTGTTTTTAAGAAAACTAAGTTATATGTTTGTTAAGATTACCTGAGATAGTCTGGTCTGGAGGCGATCAAATCGTTTTATAGTTTTCAAAATGACAAGCCAACATCGCAAACTAACAATTTATTAAGTGACGACCGGTTTTGGTGCACTGTGTCACCATCATCTGGTCAAATATATTTTATAATCTGGTCATCTTGTTAAAAAATACATAGCTATTTTTATACAGTGACTAAGTGCAATGTTGCTCTTGTTATTTTATACCCAATTTTTTAACAAGATGGTCAGATTATAAAAAAAAATGACTAGATGATGGTGACACAGTGCACCCAAACCGGTCGTCACTTAATAAATTGTTAGTTTGTGATCTTGGCTAGTCATTTTGAAAATTTTTTGTTTGGAGTAACTAATAATAATAATATATTAACAAAAAGTTTTTTTAACATTTCAGGATTATCTGGGTTAATTACCTTCAAATTTTATCACCGTTACTTTCTTTGTATACTCCGTTGCATTGTTTATATCTTTCTCGGCTGAAGAGCGCCTGTTTGCGCTGACAGCCCGCCCCTTTTGGAGGAATTGAAATTACAATAAAGAAGAAAAAACAGTGGTATAGTATTTCCTAACTTCTTTATCTTCTGTATTAGTATCTGAAGTTCTTCGCCGCCGAAAGGAAAACTATATGAGCATCGACAATAACTGAAACTGGGCAGTGAAAAAAAAACTTAGTCCATAATCATTGATCTTTGTATTACCGGCATGTTGAACTTCAGCTATCTGAGCGTGCCAGTCGTAGATGTTCATATTTTATTTCTTACCAAATATGGCTGACATGAAATATTACAAGAAAACGTTAGAAGAGTTGAACTTTAGCAGAAAGATGTCGCATTTCTAGGCAGGAAAGTTAAGGTTTGTTCAGTTCCAGTCAAATCAGTGAGTGTGTAACAGGGGAAATTCATGGAATGCTATACGTACATTCATTAATGTACCACAGTTGTAACCGAAGGATACATACAAACATGTGGTAATAAAAAGTCACAAGCAATAAAACTGTTTCACAACAAAGAAGAAACTAATTCCACAATTGTTGCTATGTCTGACAAAGAAACGCCAAGAATTGCCAATAAACTCTCTACGTAAGCGAAACTAATATTACATTCAATATTCAATATTACAATCAATAGTCAAATGTAATAATTTGCTAATCGTTACATTCCATACCTAACTGTTAACCGCCAAAGAAAGTGCTTATCACAGTAAAGCAGACGTAAGCTGCAAATATACACATATTCATAAGTATTTCTTCATGACTAACAAGTTGCTTATATAAATGAACTAATTAAACTTGGCTGCTTTTGTAATTATTTAACCATTATTCATGTATCTTGATATTATGCTAATGCTTTGAACGCAAACATTGCAGTAATAGTTATAGTAAATAATTATACGTAAATAATTATAAACTAAAACGACATCGAACCGTTTAATTCTGCCGACGACAGTACTTCAAAACTTAGATATCTCAACTGATCCCCTAAATTGTTTGGACCATGTATAATTCTAATCTTTTAAGCTGTACTTTTTTTTCTCAACGTGAGCGTTACGAGTCATACAAGAACGGTAAGTTGCATGCACCGAGGCGATTATTTTGAGTTGTATTGAGCGTGTACAGAGAGCAGAGGAAAATCCGCTTCTACCTGGCATTTAGCATTTTGTAGAAACTGGCAGTAGCAGCTGCTCGTATGTTGACGGTAATCCTTCCCTACCTAGATGGATGCAGCACTCTTTCGCGTTCACAAAACCACGCTGATAATTTTTTTCCACTTACACATATCTACTCACGTCACCTCTTACGCAGCCTTAATGTCCAGAACAAAACCTACATGTCGTGAGATGATAAATAGTGCTCTATTTCTTCGCAGATAATAAGGTAGTCGAAAATGACGTCAGAGAGAAAAGCAGATTATTTTTAGCGTGTATTCGCATAAACTTCCTCGCACGAATCGCTTGGATTAAGAGCTCTGAATATTACGGAAATGCAGAACTGGACAAGAGGAATTTAACTCGTATTTCATGTGAGGAAGATATGAAAAGTGTCGGATAACCTCTATGCTTGCTCATTACATTTTTGGGGCACCATTACATTAACAGACCTGGGCATGCTATTGTTTCAGATCTCAATAAAATGTACGAATCACTAAATTTTTGTCTTTGGCTTGCCGTTCCGTGTTAAGTTTTTAGTCACGAAGCAATTTTAAAAAGTAGAATTCAGAGTGGAGTATAAAATTTTATATCCCATGTAAAAAGTGAGAAAATTATTAACGTAGCAAGGTAGTTTCTTAATTTAAGCATAAAATAAACTAATTTTAATGAGTGGAAATTATTTTATCCAACGATATCACATCACACAGATATTCATGCACAAATTAAAAAATGAACAACAGTGTTGTAGTACAAAATATTTGAGCACGAATTCGGTATAACAAGTATTGCAGATCCACAATTTTTTACACTTACAGATGAACAGGTATTTAAAGACATTGTTAGAAGCCTTTACTTGGTTTATTGTCCTTATTGTAAGTTAGGTTAAGTAGTTAGTAGGTCTAGGGACTGATATCCATAGCAGTTTGGTCCAATAGGTTTGAGCAAACATTTCAATATTTGAAAAAATCCAAGATTGATTCCTTCGTTTGAAACTTTGCGCTTATCTCGGAGTCTAATGTCAAATCAAGCAAGCTTTCATATTCTTATGCAGCCTTAATGTTTGAGTCCAGAACAAAAACTACATGTCGTGAGATGATAAATAGTGCTCTATTTCTTCGCAGATAATAAGGTAGTCGAAAATGACGTCAGAGAGAAAAGCAGATTATTTTTAGCGTGTATTCGCATAAACTTCCTCGCACGACATCAGAGATGCTGGCTTTTTCGATGCAGAATATGGATTTATAACCAAACATTTTATGGCAATTTATTTGTAAAATTAGTGTCCAAAGAATGAAGAAAACATAACAGGGGGATTTCCAACTAGGATGTACGCAGGAATGTCTGACTGTAAATACCGGAGAAATATCCCGTCTTCCATTTTTAAGTGACGCTGTCCAAAACTTCAGCTTCTTTTGGAATCATTCCGCATTAGCATTGACGTCGAAATCATACAACGAACGTCACCGCTCTCTCTCCCTCTTAAAAGAAAAAAAAAATCGTCCTTTTCGCGGGGCACTTAGAACGGCGTTTCGCGGAACACGGTTTGAGAAACACTACTCTGGAAGGAAGGAGAAGGAGAGAGGTATAGCATTTTTATAGTTACCTTATCACAAGTACCAGTGGGGAACTTTCTAAAGAAAGAGAAAGCACATTTAGCACACCATCTGTAAAGAAGAACGAGTATAGCTGAGATGATGAACGAAGCTGGTAGCACTGTACATGATGGACTAAGTGTATAACGTTCTCAGCGGACTTCTCTGCAGCACCATCTTTATATTCAGCTGCAGTGTTTCCAGAGAGACGTATATGAGAGCGGCCATCTACTCTGCGGTTCCAGCAGCAGTATCTCGAGGACTGCGCCCTCGCGCTCGGCCCGTCTCATCTCTTCACTTCTTTTCGCCAGAAACTCGTTGCAAGAATCCTCAGCAGTGGAAGGTCGTTGCAGAGAATTTCTTTTCATTAAGCAAGGTCACTGCCGACCGAGAGCGATATTGGGAAACTTTCCGTGGCCGGAGGATCTTAATGGAACTCGCTGGCCGAGGTTTAGCGTTGGGGTCCGGTTACGCGCTCTTCTCCACTCTGTGTCCCGGGTTATTTATTAATGGGACAGTAGGTTCAAGTATACCAAAAATGTTCAAATGTTTGTAGAGTCTATGGGACTTAACTACGGGGTCATCAGTCCCTAAACTTACAAACTACTTATGAACTACTTACAACTAAGGACGGCACAAATATCCTTGCCCGATGGGGGATTCGAACCCCCGACCGTAGTGGCCGTGCGGACCGTGACTGGAGCGCCTCAATCCCCTCGGCCACCGCGGCCGGCCAAGTATACCATATCATCCATGTAATTCTGTCGACTTTCACACTTTCCTAACGCAGTTCCAACCTCTGGCACGTCAAGACTGAATTTTAATATGTAACGTACTGGCGAGAACGTAACGACATTGACGGGAAAAAATCGCGCTGACATGTTTTACTGCCCACTTTAGATTTGTAGTTTTATAAGTTTTTTGCAAACATTTTGGACAAAAATAATAATCTAAATAATAAAAAATTAATTAATAAGAGTGTCTGAAATACTTTTAGGAAAATATTTTGAGGTAGTGGTGGGTTTCGAACCAGTGACCTTCAGCGTTACATTCCAACGCATTGCTACTACGCTATGGATAAGAGTTAGAAATTGCGTTATTTAATTTCACACTATTGATGGCCGTTGTTAACTGATGCTAATATGGCATTTGCAGACACTAGATTATCATTTATCGTGCGAAGAACTGCGTGTTTTTGTTAATTCTTCAGTGCGCCATTGCTTTGAAATGACAACGTGTAAGTTACAAGAAGAAAATCGTCAAATACGCAACGCAAGATGGCGTATGCCAGAGAGAGTTCTGTGCGAGGAATGTCACGTGACATCTGCGAACGGCGGTTTTCGTTAATTCAATGGAGGGTATCAAAACTCCGTTATTTTTGCAACTATCTCTCAAACGATACGATATATGAAAAAAACATAAGTGAACAAAGTTGTAGAGAATTTTCTCCTCTACAAATTAGGTTATTCAATTTTCGCGTCAGATGAACGGTTTATTTGCAAAACGGCTTTTTTTGGTATTACTAACGTATTTCTTGTCCGAGATATTTAAAAACCCGAGGTTCTGGTCTCTGGTAGCCAACAATAATGTCTGTAAAATTTGGTTCCGATCGGTTGAACGGTTCGACCTAAAAAGTGGGAACACGTTACAGCCAAACAGACATCGTCAAAACGCCGTTATTTTTACAAATATCTCTGAAACGATACGAGATATGAAAGAAACATAAGAGAGCATAGTTGTAGAGAATTTTCACCTCTACAAATTCAGTTATTCAATTTCCGTGTCAGATGAATAGTTAAGCCGTTATTTTCACTTAAATTTCCAGCTGTCAAAAGACGATCGCAAAGGCCCACTTTTAGTGTTACTACCGTAACCTAAAGTGGGCCAAAAATTAGTACGCCGCGAGTTTCATCCGGAGGATAGTAGGTATACTGATAATGATTTCAACGTCGTCGCCATGAGATAGTGCAGTGACGCAATTGCCAGCGTGCCATCTGTGTGTACCCTTTAACAGGAAACGTTTACAGCCATAAGGATCAGAGTGCATCAACGAGTAAACTCCCTCTTCCCATCGCGGAGTCCTTATGCTCCCTCCCCATCCCCTTCCTTCCGCTCCGCCCGCGCTTCCCACCCACTCACCCCCCTCCCTTTCCCTATGGAGTCTTCAGTACAATAGATTTTAAACAAGTGCTTCGTTCAGTGACTGTGTATGCATCAACAGCGATTCAGTGGTTTTTACCAGGGGCCCTATTCTGTATCTTTCGTACCGTTCGGTGCGGTGGGTTTTTCTCGGTGGTGACGTCAATTTCGGTTCGGTAGCGAAAATGGTTATTCTGTACGCTTCTGCGGCCTGCTACTGCCCGAAACGGCTACCGAAATTTCGAGCACTGCCCCGAAAGTCGCTGAGGCTTCGAGAAGGCCGATTCGTTCGTTTCGGTGGGCTTGGATTGCGAAGATAAATTATTATTTTAGCAGTGCTGTGTGGTTTTAAATTCTGATAACGAAACATCTGTTGTTATAAGTAATAAATAACTTAAAAAGTTAATTTTCAAAGTTGTTTGCAAATATTATCAGAATATTTTGTTAAAACTGCTAGCGCTCTAATGTTTAATATAACGACGTATAACGAAGTTGCAATAAACTTTATCTTAAAATACGCGTCTCGGTAATATCTTTAATGGGCTGTTTCATTTACCCTCAAACTCTCATATTACGAAAGTGTAAATACGAAATCCATCAAATATGTCGTCACCGTCGTTTTCGCCATTCGCAAAGCCGTCGCGTCGTATTTGGCTAATTTTCGTATTTTTACTTGAGAATTACTCAAATATGCACTCCAGATACTACACCGCATTGAAATGAGCCATTTTCACCGCAATCGTAAGTCTTGTTGTGCCCACAAGCATGTTACCGATGTATCTGAACGGTACTTAGTAGTGTTTTACCGTACCTTTCCGTACAAACTGAGTATTACTTATAGGAAACGCTTTTAAAGCGTTTAAGTTAAAATAGAAAGGTATTTTGTGAAGTCAGATAGTGAAAATCATACAAATTAGTAGCAGTATGAGTAACCTATAATCATTCCACAAAGAAGTCAATGGAAACAAAGATCGACATATTGTAAAATACATGACTTTCATTTTTTTTTTTTTTTTTTTCATTTTGATTGGCTGTCTCGCATGGTAGGAAACACAGCGAATGTGGGCCACAGCTGGTGTCCCTCTGCCCTGCTCACCAGCAGTGCGCACGTGCAGAGAAGCAGTCAGTCACATCATGGTAAGCTTAATTGCAGCTTCTTCCGTTTTATATTATGCGATCTGGCAACAGCGGCACTGTCCTCAGAGACGACCCGCAGCGCCACCGAAAGGCATACAGATTTAAATGGGGGAGCTGCTTCGATAACTCGAGCCCTCGGTGCACTCTCTGACCGAAACGAAGTTTGGTGCACCGAAAGGGTACAGATAGGGCCCCTGTGCGTCCACCGAATTCAAACAAGTGTCACATCGTATATTTTAATCAGCGTCTCCGTTTGCTTCGTGATGTCTAGTGTACTTTTCTCGAATGTGTTTTTAATGCCACTGTAGCACATACTTTAAACTCACTATGTGATTTCATCATTTGTCTTGTTACTACGTTTCAACAACAGTATTCTACATGTCCAGTTTTATTTCTTCGTATTTCAACTCCGCTGTCATTGTTGTAAAATCATCTGGTCTGTACGACTGTAATCGTTTGGCTGAAGAGCGACGCTGAATTTGCTGACAGCCAGCCAGCAGTACAGGTGGCTTGCAAATTACAAAAGTGTGAAGCGAACAGCGCCATACCACAGAGCGGCATTCGTGTTTCCTGCAGACGACTGAGCAGTTTCAAAAGTGGCTGGATGGTGGGTGCTTTGGAAGATAAGTTGCCACGTAAGGTGGACGCGCTTATACCCCTACTATGCATTTCATAATGATGACCCGTGACTTTGAAATTATTTTCTGTTCACATAGGACGACGACCATCGATGTTCTATACCTCGCCAGAATCGTTGAAATGTCTGCTTTTATTTAGTGTTTGAATATTACATTTTATTTGAAAAGGGGGCGACGTACGCTGTAATATTTAAGAGAAATCGTGCTTTTTCCGGCGAATGTCAAATTTAAGGATGTACAGAAATCAGACCTTAATTAGGAGAAAGTTTTCCTTTGCACAATTTAAAGATCCAACCTAGTTCTACTTACAGATGTAGTTTCGTTATTTTCTGATTAGTTGTTTTGTCCTAATAATGGTACGCGTAGACTGCTACTGTTCGCCTAATGATGATAAGTATTAACAAAGGGAAAAGTGTAAATGCAAGCTCTCTACTTGCCTTTCACAGCTGTTATATTTTTATGTCTATAACTCTACACGAAGCGCTAATATCACATCATTAATTTATTAGCTTTTTCGTTCCTATGCGCTACGTGCTCGCGTGTGCTGCGTCGCCGTTCTTCACAGTTGAATAGGCGCCTCTGGCGCATTGCAACAGTAGCGGCGCGCTGGCGTGACAACTACGCTCCGTCATAGCGTCGCATATAATGCAGCCATTAACGCAGTTTCTTTACAAACTCTTAACTGACAAACACGGAGACAATATATTAGTAATGACATCTGATGTCACCAACAAAAGTTCAACCTTGACAGAAATGTCCTCTGTCTCAATAGCTGAAATGGTAAGCTTAATTGCAGCTTCTTCCGTTTTATATTATAGCGACGAAACGACTAATCAGAAAATAACGAAACTGCGTCTGTAAATAGATCAAGGTTGTATCTTTAAACTGTGAAAAGGACAATTTTCTCCAAATTACGATCTGATTTCTGTGCATCCCAAGTCAGAAAAAAAGCACGCTTTCTCTTAAATATTACAGCGTATGTCGTCTAGGGTGGGCCAAAAAAAGTGAATTTTTGAGTATCGAGTTGTAATAGGGCTCGAAAGTTGCGTATTTATGTGTTGATTAACGAAAAAATAATTTAAAAAATCTAACTTAATATCTTCAGTTCGCGCAAAGGGCTTAAAGTTTCTAAAAAACGATAAATTTATAGATTTTCTGAAAGGTCATATAAAAATATATCTTTCAGTATCACGTCCTAATAGGACTCAAAAACTGCGTATCCATGTATAGTTTAACATAAAAATATTTTTGATAGTCCTAGCGTATGTAATCAGTTCGCACTAAAGGCCTTAACAATGGAAATATGACAACATTTCTAAATGTTCAAAATGTTACGGAAATTCACTAATATCTCTTATTTATATGCATGTTTTAAATATGTTAGGTTTTATTTATTGTGATTTGATTATTTAAAGAGATAACATTATAACTTTGCAGCTCTTCGCCCATTTCACCAGCAAATTTGGTTCAATGACCCAGAACTCACCACGAGGAGGTGGCTGCAATTAGAGTTCCCCCCACACCCTCCCCTACCAACCAACCATACTAATTATATATTTATATTTACAATATATACATTTATTTACATTTGTATACCTTTATTTACATGCTAGTCAAAGATGTAGATGGCTTGAATTCTGATTTGTGTCCAAATGTTGGCATTATTGAGCTTGACAGCAGAGTCGTCCTAATGTATCCATCTCTGCTATCTTGCCCACATACTTTTTCTGCAGCCTCTGTTACTAATTTTACACATCTTTCTACAGCCTGAGTGTGGCACGGAAAGTTCAGAAATTCAAATTCTGGCTAAGTCTTATTCATCAAATATGTAGAAATGAATTATGTCGTCAATTTCTGCATCACTGGGTGAGGCGATAGCTTACATTTTGACCAATCTATAAGCTCACTGTAGTCAGTAGCCTCAAAATCTAGTGTTTGTGTAGTAAACGTTCTTACTGCAGCTTGCGGTTAGTTTTCATATTTTTTGCCTTTAGGACTCTCCTAAAACCCAACTCTCTAATATGTGATTTCTCGTCTACTATCATAGCCAATAACACGTTTTCTGGATGACAGAAAAACAAGTTTCGTTGAATCACTGGATCAATTTGCTTTTTTATGTTCTCTGGAATATGCCTGGAAGTTTTAATAACCTTAAAAACATGCTTTGGACCATACTTTACTGAGGCGTATCTCTTAATATCAAACCAGACTGGCACATATGTCTTTAGAATGAAGTCCAGTAAAATCGTGAGTTCATTTGTGCGATTTACTTCAGAAATATACAAACGCAACACTCTATTCGCACATGTCAACCAACGGGAGTGACTAAGAGGTCCAGGATCACGATTAGCCAGATCTGGAGTACATTTTCCACTTTGAATAGTTTTGACAATATGCAGGAGGTATTGTTGATCTTTGCTTCAAACTATTAAGATTGAAGCTGTAGAAAGATGTGTAAAATTAGTAACAGAGGCTGCAGAAAAAGTATTTGGGCAAGATAGCAGAGATGGATTCATTAGGACGACTCTGCTGTCAAGATCAATAATGCCAAAATTTGGACACAAATCAGAATTCAAGCCGTCTACATCTTTGACTAGTATGTAAATAAAGGTATACAAATGTAAATAAATGTATCTATTGTAAATATGAATATATAATTAGTAAGTCCTCCTTGGGCGGTTGGTTGGTTGGGTAGGGTGTGGGTGGAACTCGAATTGCAGCCACCTCTTCGTGGTGAGTTCTGGGTCTTCAACCAAATTTGCTGGTTAAATGGACGAAGAGCTGCAGAGTTATGATGTTATCTCTTTAAATAATCAAATCACAATAAATAAAACCTAACATATTAAAAACATACATATAAATACGAGATATTAGTAAATTTCCGCAACATTTTGAACATTTAGAAATTTTGTCATATTTCGATTGTTAAGGACTTTAGCACGAACTGATTACATACGCTAGGACTATCAAAAATATTTTTATGTTAAACTATACATGGATACGCAGTTTTTTTAGTCACATCAGGACGTGGTACTGAAAGATATATTTTTATATGACCTTTCAGAATTCTATAAATTCATCGCTTTTTAGAAACTTTAAGCCCTTTGCGCGAACTGAAGATATTAAGTTAGATTTTTAAAATTATTTTTTCGTTAATCAGCACATAAATACGCAACTTTCGAGCCCTATTACAACTCGATGCTCAAAAATTCATTTTTTTCGGCCCACCCTAACGTCGTCCCCTTTTCAAATAAAATGTAATATTCATACACCAAATAAAAGTAGACATTTCAACAATTCCGGCCAGGTATGAGCTCAAAGTCAGGGGTCAATCATTATGAAATGGACAATACACAAGGTTCTGAACGTCGACGTAGCTAGTGCCCCATGCCTGAGAAATAAATACATAGACATGTATATAAAAACTTTAAGAATTTTACATAAAAAGATCGTAGCCATCACGCCCTCTTGCGTTCAACTTTTTTAAAAAGATATTCAACAATTCATTGTAGAAATATCATAAATACGTTAACAAGAAAAGGAGGGTACAGATTTTTAATATTAATGATAGAAGAAGGACAATAAAACATACATAATTCGAAAGGGTGTTTGTCATAGATGTTGCAAATATAAAAATTATGTGTGCACGTAGCCGTTAAGAGTGGTAAAAATGAAAATAAATTTCGGGGTGATACTCCAAATTCTTCGTAAGTTTTGCCACTACATTATAGCCCGTTGTAGGTGGCAATTGTTCAGGTAAAATTAGTTCAGTCAGTTAGCGCTTGGAGTTCCAGTCTTAAGATGCTGACTTATAAAAGTTATGTGATCGCCTCAATACAGAATCCGAGTCAAAGAACAACGGGGAAAATATATGGAGCGCTACGGTGGATTACCGCCAAGGCCAAAATAGTGAGAAAGTTTCCAGACTCCGACTGGCCACGAGTTTGGAAGTATATCTCAGAAAACGCCATCCTCCCCATGCTCCCCGTGGTAGAAAGTAGTGCACCGGACTGTACCCACAAACGAGAGACTGGCGCTGATCAAGCTGAGAAACTCAGGCAATTGCGGTGCCTGTGATGAAGAAGACACGCTGGTGCGTCGATTCTCGTGCGGACAGAGCGCCTTAATTTGGGAAACGTGTAAAAATATGAAACTTCCTGGCAGATTAAAATTGTGTGTCGGAACCAGGACTCGAACCTGGGACCTTTGCCTTTCGCGGGCAAGCGCACTACCGACTGTGCTATCCCTACATGACTCACGATGCCGCCTCACAACTTTACTTCCGCCAGTACCTCGTCTCCTACTTTCCAAACTTCACAGAAGCTCTCCTGCAAACACGCAAGACTAGCACTCCTGGAAGAAAGGATATGGTGGAGACGAGGTACTGGCGGAAGTAAAGTTGTGAAGCGGCATCATGAGTCGTGTCGGGATAGCACAGTCGGTAGTGCGACGAATTTGTTTTATTATTATTATTATTATTATACTGTCCATCATCTCCCCCTCCCCCAAACCAAGTTTCCCATTGTAACCTAATGGGCCACCGGCTGGCAGAAAACCCCACACGATGCCACTCGGTGCCGCTGCTGACCGGCCAAGCCGCCAACTCGGTGCCGCTGCTGAGGACGGATCGTGTGTGGTGTCGGAATAGCTCTGTCAGAGCACTTGCCCACGAAAGTCAAAGGTCCCAGGTTCGAGTCCCGGTTCCGGCACACAATTTTAATCTGCCAGGAAGTTTCATATCAGCGCACACTCCGCTGCAGAGCTAAGTTTCATTGTATAAAAAAATGTTTGCACTGATCGATAGGTCAAACACACTACCCATTTCGAACACGGCACTTACCGTCCCTGACTCTTGGACCTTTCCGAGGCCAAAACGAATAGCCACTATGTGGCTAATAGCAATGACAGTCCATCAGGTCATCACAGAAAAGTAAAAGGACAAATTAAAATTCTTAAAGACCTATGGTAGGAAAATAAAAGGGCTAAACAGCGCAGAAATTACCGAGAATCTCTCTAGAATTACCTAGACATCTCCCTGAAGGCAGCCTTTGAGGAGTCTCTTCACAACCCGCGAGCGACGCCAACGCCGCCCACGTACAACGCGACGCCGCCCACGCCCTCACAATGCCCCGAACAGGGGACGCCAGCCCAATGAAAGTGTCCTTTGTGTTCTCCTAAAGTGTCAAAGTAAAGCAAGCGAGTGCAGTGCGTGAGTATAAAATGTGTCAAAATTATAAAACTTAAGAGCTCTTCATTAACAGCAAAGTTGCAAATTTTATTCCTCTCTGTAATTGTATTTCAAAATATGTTTTAATGTTACGTTTTAAACTGAACACTATATATTAAATTGTGCTCTCACAACCTCTTCCCATTGCTCTCTCTCTCTCTCTCTCTCTCTCTCTCTCTCTCTCTCTCTCTCTCTCTCTCTCTCTCTCTCTCTACCACACACAGTATATCTCACTTTCCCAGTTTCCAGTGTTATTAAGTAATACATGAATCTATGTCTGTATGTAAAAAAAAAAAAGAAAAGAAAAGAGTTCATATCCCAACTGAACCATAAATATTCTGTATACACCCAGTATGTCATTACTCATACGCAAAGTTAAACAGTGATTCCCAGTGATTGCTTGTGCAGAGAAAATAAATTAAAACAAAGGGACTGGTTTCATTGCCCATGCATTATATATATATTGTTTAGCATTAATTTTTGCACTATATATTTCTTATTATTATTATGTGTTTAAAACTTTCATTATATTTGTCCTTTGTAATTTTTTGCCTATGTATTTCTTGTTATTATTATTATGTACCTTCCTTTAATTTGCCCATGTTTTGTTTTATATATTATCTTATAGTTATGATTTCCTAATAATTTTGGTTTCGTCTCCATTTTTGTTGTGATCCTCACTCTATCCACTGTATTTTTCAGTGCAGATCTACCTGGTTGATGCATCCTACACTAAAGTGTCAAACTGCGCCTCAGCAGATGACGAATTAACCCATCACACAAAATTTCGTTTTTGTTATTTGCCCTAAAACTCCAAAAAAATTGCAAAATCATATATAAAAAATGTCACTATAAAATTACCAAAAGTACAATATTAAACAAACAATGAAACTAAAAGAAAACATAATAACAAAAGAACTAAATAATGCACTAGTGTCACATGAAAAAAAAAGTGTATTCAGTCTCTCTCTTTCTCTCTCTCTCACTCTCTCTGTCTCTCTCTCTCTCTCTCTCTCTCTCTCTCTCTCTCTCTCTCTATCGCTTTCAGGGACAACCGTGATACAAAGAGACTGAAGTACAAAAAGCAAATATGAAAATGTTTATCTTCTATAATAAATAAAATGTGAAACAGGAAACAAGGACACACGACTGTAAAATCGATGTAACTATTATATTTGTATATAAAAGTATAATAAATGTTAAGAAACAAAAAAGTTCGATTCCCAATGTCACCCATTTTTTTAACTCATCGTATTGTTCAATTTTTAACTTTCAAATATAGTTTTTAAACATAATTAAACAATTCAGTTTATGAACACAGTATTAATATATTCCGATTCATTACAATAATTTCAATTAATTTGTTTAAAGAGAAATAGTTTTAAATAATAGATTTCAAGTGTCTCCGTTGATTTTCCATAACAACATAGTTTTATTGAAAAATGGTAACCCAACAAGGATTTTCTAATAGTGAAGTGAGTATTGGAAACATAATTTGTGATAATGAAAATGAAATTAATAATTATCCAACAGAATTTTTTAATTTCCTGTCTTCCCACTTCGCAAGTTACAATTAAAAGTGAATTGTATTGTTCTTCTTATCAGAAATTTGAATACAAAGGAAGGATTAATTAATGGAATCAGAATGCGTATCAAATGTGTATATAATAATTCTATTGATTGCCAAGTTTGAACTGGAATCATAAAAAATAGGCGAATTTTGATTCCCCGTGTACATATGACTTATTTGGACACTATTTTACCTTTCCATTTACAAAGATCACAATTCCCAATTACTCCTGCATTTGCAATTTCTATTAATAATTCTCAAGGACAAACATTTGAAAAAGTTGGGATTCTATTAAGAAAACCAGTTTCCACACATGGTCGGCTATATGTTGCTGCAAGTAGAGTTCGATCCTTTGATGGTTTGAAATTTTATATGGACAAGGGCATTTAGCGAATGATGAAAGGATTTTTACGAAAAATGTTGATTTTACCGAAGTTTTGAAATGCTAAATTGTGAAATAAAGCAATTAATTCCCTCATTTGTGTCTCACATTCTCTCGTGTTTCCTCTTTGCCCTTTCTTTCACCTGTTCTCATAGCACTCACATAAAACCTATAAATTTGAGGAGCTCAATAAATTCCTTTTTTTTTTTTTTTTTTCATTACTTTGCAAACACGACTGCTCGAATTTCGACCACAGGCAATAGTAGTTTTTATTAGCGTGATATTTTTCACATTTTTCACGCTTTCACGTGTGTGTCCTTTTATTATTGTTATCATTATTATTGGCAAATAACTCGATTGTCCTTTCAGCAGGCTTTTATGCTTTCTGAAGAGACTTGTTTACGCTCATCTGACCACTTCGGACTGTACTGTTTTTGTTTTGGTTGCTCCGATATAACTTTCCATTTGTCTGCTTTGTGTCTGAAGGTGTTCCTTTCTAGAATGTTCGCTGGTCTTCTGTTTGCATTAATTCTTTCGAATTTCATCTACCCAAGGTGTGGGATTCTTAAGTTTATATAATCTATTATTTCCTTCGTCAATCTTTTTCTGGTGACCCAAGAATTTCATTCGCCTTCCCTAATATCAGTTTCAATGTTTGAAAACTTTTCTGTTGTTTTAATTGATTGTAACCTATTACCGTCTTGGGTATGTCTTCCTCCTAGAATTTTTCTGATGGTCTTCAGATGACACTAATGGACGATCAGTGTCAAAATAATCTGCAAACAACCTATTGGGACTGTTCAGATTTTTCCCCAGAGGAGCAATAACTCCACCCTGGGGAACGATAGACGTCACCTCTCACTTAGTCGATGCCTTTCCGCCAGTTGCTATGAACTGCGTCCTCTGACAGGAAATATCCAATCCAGTCACATATCTGATATGATATTCAATAACCAGAGAATTTCATTAAAAGCCCTTAGTAAGGGATGGTGACAAAAGGCTTCTGAAAATCTTGAAATATGGAATCAACTTGAGATTCTTTGTCGATAGCATCAGAGTCGAACATAGAGTCGCGAAACTCCCAATGATTTTCTGCAACTTCGCGATTGCAGCGCTGCCAAGCGGTCGGGTCGTAAAATCACACCGCGAAGCGATTGAGTAATGAATGTGTATTTGGATTGAAGCAGCATTTTCAAGATAACTTGATATTTACGAGCTTTTGTGGCGCCATAAATTGTAGCAACTGTCAAAAATATAATTCGGAAATCTCTCGTTTGAAAAGGATGCTCAAAAGTAACAGAATAATGTTATTAATAACAGGTGTTCGTTTACTGTGGTTAGTTATACTTTTAGGCTTAGAAGTAAATCCTTAACAGCTCATTCACGTCCAAACTTCTGCTGTTAATGAGAATCGCATATACTTGACCACCATTTCATAATATTACTGCTGAATAAAAATATATGAATGACTGCATTAGGTTCGTACCTCAGCTTCACAAAATCGATAATCCTGTATACTAACATATTTTGTTGGTTACCTACTGGTTTTATAAAGTGAATACGTAGTTACAAATAAATATGTCCATATATAAGCTGTTAATGTTAGCACGTCACATTCTTGAAGATATTCAGTTTGATACCTGCCAAGTAGCTAAAAAATTATTATAGGTACACGAAAGGCACAGAAGCAAGGACGAGGTGAAAAGATGGTTTAAACGACGATGTAGAATCTAGTCCCTTACAATGTGAAAATCTTGTGTACTTTTCAAAACATTACAATGTCCGAAATTCGCTAAAACAGAACCCGTGCAACATGTCAGAACGCATCGAGAATACGAACATGATCATAATCAGTTCCTTTTATATAATTCAGCACGTCATATTGCAATTCATTTTTGCTTTCAAAAGGTTTCAGACGATATTAATATGACTCTGGTATTGTGAACTGTAAAAATTACACTTCACTGATAGTTTGTTAAATTATAGACTGCAATTAACAGAAGCAGTGAATTACATTAATGATGTTTTCATATTTGTATTAGAAAGTTCACAGCAACGTTCAGTGACCAGAAAATATGAAAGTAGCAGCATTAAAAACGGCAACTTCTCAATTTGTATTGTGCCATTCCACTGTTATTCCCTACTGGCCGCTTGGAGCGCTAGTATCGCTTCAGCTGCAATTTTTTTCCTACAGAGTTTCGCGACTGCCTGTGATAGACTGTGATAGCACTCGCTTTTCGTTTGTTTTCGTTTCGTTTTTGTCGCTTTTCATTGTTTCGAAGATATCTAGCTCTATGTCACTCATATTGGCAGCTGTTTAATTCGAAATCTGGAATACTGATTCCCTCTTCTTCGTTGAAGGAATTTCGTATATATGAGTTTTAAAATTCTGCTTTAGTAGCGCTGCCATCGAAAGCAACACTATTATTATCCCGTAATAAAGGTGTTGTCTGTAGCTTGCCTCTAGTATACATATGACCAGAATTTCTTTCCAGTCATATTTTGAGACAGAGTTTCGTTGTGAAAGCAATCATAAGCATTTCGCACTGAAGTCCTCACTGAATTTCGGGCTTCTGTGTAGGATTGCCAATATTGGGGATTTAGTTTACATTTGGCATGCAAAAAATGTTCAGATGTTTGTATAGCTTATGGGACTTAACTACGGGATCATCAGTCCCTAAACTTACAAACTACATACGAACTTGCTAATACTAAGGACGGCACAAATGTCCATGCCCGAGGGGGGATTCGAACCCCCGACCGTAGTGGCCGTGCAGAACGTGACTGGCGCGCCGCAGACCTCTCGGCCACCACGGCCGGCTTTGGCATGCACTTTTCATTGTTTCTGCAGCAGTGTTCTGGCCTGTTTTACATGAAAAAAGAAGGCTCGGTTCCACCTCTTGTTAATTTTCTTCATATAAATCTGTAAAATGCTGTCTATATTATTTTTTTCTATCTAAGCCACTTCTGGACTACACTTCAATTTTGAATTTGGAAGGAAAGGAAATTATCTTTCAGGAATATATGAAGTTTTGTTTTTCTGAATAGATACATTTTTCGTCTGTTTTTGGTGGTGAATTTGGGCTTTTCGATATTCAGCAGTCTCGCTACGACAGCCTCGTGTTCACTAATCCCTGTATCCGTCTTGATGCTCGTTATAAGCTCAGGATTATTCGTTGCTAAAAGGTCAAGTACATTTTGACATCCATTTACTATTCAAGTGGATACATGAACTAATTGCTAGAAACCTCAGAGCACAATTTCGGACGAAGTTTTGTGCATACCTTTGGATTTCGCCAGTAGATCGAGGGTAAATTGAAATCACCGCCTACACTATATCATGAGTCGCCTTCATGTTTGAAATTTGACTTAGGTTTCCTTTAACTTTTCTGCAGTTGTATCGCCTGAGTCGGGAGGCCGAAAGAAGGAAACAATCATTAACGTTACATGATTTTCAGGTACGACCTCTACCCATACTAGCTCACAGGAACTATTCACTACACTATAGACGTTTTTGGCGGGAATAAACATGCCACCATCTATTTTATTTATTCTATCCTTTCTGATCAGCACTGGAACTTTTGCAAAAACTTCGGCTGAACTTGCCCCTGGTTTGAGCCAGATTTCACAATCTACTACAATTTGTACTTCGGTGGTTTCTATTAACGACTGCAGTTCTGGTATTTCTCTAATAGAGCTACCACAATTGTACCTATAGTTCCTAGATCTACACTTTCCTTTATTCCACCTGTACCCACTGAGAAGGTCCGTTTAGTGTTTCCTGAACACCTATTCCCTAAAAAGCAGCACAATCCACGCCACAGCCTCTGCTGCCTTTGTAGTCTCCTCCTGGTTATAGTGGACTCTTGTCATAGATTAGCAAAACCCGAAAACCCTCCATCGTTGGATCAAGTCAAGGAGTCTGCCGCCTACACGGTCGCAGAACCGTCTGAGCCTCTGATTCAGACCGTCCACACGGCTCTGTAAACAGTGGTCCACAATCCGCCCTGTTGACTATGCTGCAGATGGTCAGCTCTTTCTTCATCTCGTAAGCAAGGCTGACAGCCTTTACCACTTCACACAGTTGCTGAAAGCCAGAGACAGTCTCCTCTGAATCACTGTCACACACATAATTGGTTCCGGCATGCGCCACCACCGGCAGTTAGCTGCATCATTTTTGCTTCAAATCAAATGTTTCAAATGTTTGTACAGCTTATGGGACTTAACTACGGGGTCATCAGTCCCTAAACTTACAAACTACTTATCAGCTAGCTTATCCTAAGGACGGCACAAATATCCATGCCCGAGTGGGGGATTCGAACCCTCGACCGTAGTGGCCGTGCAGACCGTGACTGGGGCGCCTCAGTCCCCTCGGCCACCGCGGCCGGCTAATAAACATGTAGACCGATTCAGCAACTCTTGAAGTGGTATTAAACAGGATGATACGTTTCTACAGGGTGTCCAGAAAAGGACTCACTGAGTTCAAAATTAAAAGATCGATAGAGGAATATAGTAAACGGTATGGTTATTGTGAAAGCTGTAAGAAGTTTATACAGCAGTTTGAAATAATAGTTACAAAAGCTGCTAACAGATGGCGCTGTAATCGCCATACGTAATGCCTAGTATAAATAGTGATCCGAAGCCCAGAGCGATCAGTTCCACTATTGAAACGTAAAAGGAGGTTAGCGTACCGAAGGAAGTGATTAAAACCATGTACTCCATTGAACAACGCGTTTTCTGGTGCTAGAGTACCATTGGTTAGAAGAGAGTCCTACGGCAACAAGGCGAAGTTTTCAAGCACGATTTAATGTTCCAAAAGGACCCGATGCGAAAACCATTCGTACGCTCTTCGCAAAATTTCAAGGAACAGGCAGCGTAACTGATGATCTAGTGGGGCATGTTGGCCGCAAGCAAACCACAGTTACGTCTGAAAATATCGCCACAGTTTCTGGAATTATTCAGCGAAATCCAATGTCATCCGTCCGTAAAATTGCATCTGAGACTGGTTTGAAGCGTTCCAGAACGCTGAAAGTACTGCGAAAGAGCTTACACATGGTTCCATTCAAAATTCAAACACACCAGGCCATATCCGTACGAGCTGTGCAACGAAGGGTTGCCTTGGCTAATCAGATGCTCCCAATGATTGATAGTGAAGGATTTCATGTTGGCTGCATCTGGTTTACAGATGAAGCACACTTCTACCTGAATGAATACGCGAATAAGCAGAACTGGCGATTTTGGGGTTCCGAAAAGCCATATTGGTGTGAAGCGAATCCCCTGTATTCTCCTAAAGTTACTATGTGAGCTGCAGTATGCAGCAGACGCATTATTGGCCCTTTTTTCATTCAATAAACGGTCACTGGTGCACGTTACGTTGCAATTTTGGAACAGTTTGTCGCCACACAGCAAGCGTTAGAGGATCGAGCAGGTAATGAATGGCTTATGCAAGATGGAGCCCGACCACATCGGACCGAACAAGTTTTTCGCTTTCTTGAGGAATACTTCGGAAATCGAGTCATTGTTTTGGAATATCCCAAACTTACTGGTGCAGGCATGGTTTGGCCTCCATATTCGCCGGATTTGACTCCCTGTGACTTTGGGGGGGGGGGGGGCACAGTGAAAGACACTGTCTACCCCAAGCGGTTGAGACACTACGAAATGTGATGGCGAATTTCATTCTTCGTTTGCGCCAACTCTGTAGTGCAAATGGTGAACATTTTGAAAATATTGTGATTGTTTGCAAAGAGTGTTTTCATACGATAATGTTACATATGTATGCTGATATGAGTTGTACAGCGTATAGCGCCATCTGTTAGCAGCTTTTGTAACTATTATTTCAAACTGCTGTATAAACTTCTTACAGCTTTCACAATAAACATAGTGTTTACTGCATTCCTCTATCAATCTTTGTTTTCGAGATATTTAATTTTGAAATCAGGGAGCCCTTTTCAGGACAACCCTGTACATGCAACATTACTTTTGATGAAAGTGAATGCATTGCAACTCGATTTGTTCTGTCGTGTACACTTAGTAACCTGTGTCCATATCACATATTGGATCCCATTAATGATTTTGCTGTCATCAGCTCTCTAGCAACTACGATTTTGATAAGAATTGTAAAGCAACTCTTCTGAAACAAACAGTGGTATAAATTAAGAGCTGTTTCACAACCAATATTATAAAGGGAAGAGGAGTGTCAGAGAAGTATTATTTTATTATCCTTTGTTCAAGTGCGCTATGTCTACAAAGAATGGATAAATAACAATTTTATACAAGTGCATTAAGATTCGTCAGCTTCCTGGTTAGACAATGTCTCAGTAATTGTCAAGTATTCTACACTTATTACGATGGAGCTGTCTCTTCTCGTTTTCTTTTCTTACTCAATCATAATGTTGGAAAAATATGAGCGTGGAACCACTGTAATAAAAATCAGTCTGAGTTCCTAGATCGATCTTAATTACGCGACTAACTTTTCGCTGTCGACTTATTTGATGTACATGCTACATATTCGTTAATTAGGAAAAATCGTACACACTTATTGTAACTTTAAAGGGCTTACAAAATGTGATGCGTTGGCAAGTTTTCTGCTCGTAAGGGTGAGGGAGAAACTTTGATCTTAAAGTGCAGTGGCCTTGGACAGTGGATGCAAGGTAAGATACTATGTACCTTACAAGTTGTTAACTGGAATTAATTTCCGCTCTATATAATGCAGCTTCTGATGTAAGCCCCAATTTCCTTCTGCACGTAGGTAGGTCAATGAGAACTTCATGTGGAAGTTCTGAAATTTGTCACAGAAACCTTAGTCGTGAGAGTATCAGCTACCATCTTTGTAGCTGTCGCAAACTAAACAATGGGGAGTAGAACGTTCCACGTTTTTGAAACGTAGATATTTGTTTTTGTTTGCGTATTCAGTAGATAAGTGAAACCACTTGTGATGCTGTGAAAAGTGTCAGTACGTTTACAACTAACAAGGAAAGTACTTAGGCTCGAACAAACAGAAATACACCAAAATCGTATGATTAGATAATGTAAAGGTCTCTTACTGCACTAGTGATACTCCCGCATCTGCAAAACTCTGCAGTCGCCCATTAGAGACCTCTGCGTGTGCCATGCCGCATTGCACTTTGACCTGCCGTTACGACAGTAGTGACGGTACAGTGTGCCTCTGAAGTTGCGTTTTGTGATGTTATTTGTGTGGTGAAGTGTCGGATGAGTCGGCGATTGGTAATCAATACTGCTAATATAGTGTGCCTTCTTAGTGAAGATGGTATTGGTGTAGAATATGAATCTTTCGCATGTTACCTATTATCTATTATAATTTTTCTAATCTATGTTCATATTTCTGCACTATAATAGATAACAGAAAACATGTGAATGATTCTTCTACACCAAGACCATATTCACGAAAAAGGGCTCTCGGAATTTCATCTCAAAAAATTGCAATACATTAGCAGGACTGATTACCAATCGCCGACCCATCCGACACTGCACTACACAAATAACGTCACAAAACGCAACTTCGGAGGTACACTGCGCCATCACTACTGGCGAACCGACAGGTTAAAGTGCAATGCGGCATTGCACACGCAGAGGCCTCTAACGGACGACTGCAGAGTTTTGCAGATTCGGGAGTATCACTAGTGCAATAAGGGACCGCTATATTATCTATCATACGATTTTGGTGTATTTTTGTTTGTTCAAGCCTAAGTACTTTCCGTGTAAGATACATTCTCTCTTTAAAAAAAAAGTGTTAACACGAGGGTGCCATTAATTCCTACTTCCTCGTATTTAATAACTGCTAAATTATTTTAAAACTGTCTCATTCTTTATTTTAAGAAACTTCAGTACTGTTGCTAGTGTATTCGTTTATTTATTGTATTGCCGTCATTTACATTTGGGGGAGTGAAACGTGATTGCAGGCAGAGGATCAGAAGGATGGGTTGTGGGGGCAGGAATTAGAGGAGGTAGACTGCTTCTGTAATTAACGTCATTTAGTAATATTGAATACATGTTCAGGTATCATAAAAGAAGGTATAATTGAAAAAGACTTGTGCACGAGAAAATTCTAACTAGATTATATCATGGTTACACAAAGATTGGATTGTAAAAAATACCCAGGAGCCGGTACTGACTCAGATCATAAATTAGGTAACGATGAAGAGTAGATAAAAACTGAACATAATCATCCGAAAGCACCGAGGAATGATGTTGATAATGCGATAAAGAATATCAGAGGCCGGCTGCAGTGACCGAGGGGACTGAGGCGCTTCAGTCACGGTCTGCACGGCCACTACGGTCGGGGGTTCGAATCCCCCCCTCGAACATGGATATTTGTGCCGTCCTTAGTGTTAGTTAGTTCATAAGTAGTAAGTAGGTTTAGTGACAGATGACCCTGTAGTTAAGTCCCATAAAAGCATTTGAACATTTGATTTGAATATCAGAGTAGGCAGTCCAGATGAAGAGGAGTGGTCATCTCTGAACAGAGCAATTAGAAATGCTGAAATTACATAGGTAAATGAACATAACTACGAAGAAGTGATGGTTAATAAAATACTTAGGCGATCAACAAAAGATAAAATTACAAAAAATGTTCACTTCGAGGATGCAGAAATATTAGTCGGTTACGGATTACATAAATGGGAAGTGCAGGAAACTAAAGCGAAATGGCTCCAGCGAAAATGACGAGACACTGAAATGATAGTCGGAAGGACTGACTCAGCATACAGAAAAGTCAAGAAAATGGTGGTAACATTAATCATACAACGGGAATTCAACTGTTAAACACAGAGAGATCTTACAAACTACTTATCAACTACCTTATACTAAGGACGGCACAAATATCCATGCCCGAGGGGGGATTCGAACCCCCGACCGTAGTGGCCGTGCAGACCATGACTGGAGCGCCTCAGTCTCCTCGGCCACGCGGCCGGCAGAGTACATGAAAGGGCTCCATGCAGGGGAAGAATCGTGTAATGACACAATAGGAAAAGTAGACCGAAAATTAAGAGAATCATCCTGGGAAAAAAGAATCTGTTGCTATCAAAACTAGAGAAGTGTGAGAAGTATCGCACAATCATCTTAACAGATCAATAATCAAAGCAACTCATGACAAAAATATACAGGAAATGGAAAAGAAAATTTGGGATTAGATAGTCGAGGATTAGTTTGGCTTTAAGACAGTTAGAGGCACCAGAGAGACAGTACTGATGTAGCGCTTGATAATAGAAGCGAGAATGAAGAATCGCCACAACCGGTTAGCAGTAGGACAGTGCCGTTTCTGATGCAATGTTTACCTCTTTATCTTAAAGTCCACTCTGAGAATTCAGAGCCGGCCGCGGTGGCCGAGGGGACTGAGGCGCTTCAGTCACGGTCTGCACGGCCACTACGGTCGGCGGTTCGAATCCTCCCTCGGGCATGGATATTTGTGGCGTCCTTAGTATTAGCTAGTTTGTAAGTATTTTGTAAGTTTAGGGACTGATGACCCCGTAGTTAAGTCCCATAGACCCTACAAACATTTGCACATTTAAGAATTCAGATAGCACGAAAAATCCGGAAACACTTAGATCAAAGAATTCAGAGTATCATAGTACTCACTTACATCCTTTACACCATATTTGATAGCACCCAGAACCAAGAATTCAAATGAAATTTAAATTCCAAACATTATTTAGAGATAGGAACCCATATGTTGATGGCGCTACATAGTCTCCAAACATGCATTGAAAGATGCCGCTAAGGCCTCTGAGTGTCAAGAGCGTCTATGTTCTCTTTACTCGCCTGCAAAATCCCATTTATGAATGGAGACATGACTACGCTGAAGACCCAAAAAACTGTTCAAATGTTTGTAAATCTATCGGACCAAACGGCGTGGTCATCAGTCCTTAGCTTACAAACTACTTAAACTAAGGTTAACTAACCTAAGGACAACACACACCCATTCCCCAGGGAGGACTCGAACCTCCGACGGCGGGTAACCCGCGCGCTCCGCAGCGAGGCGCCTTAGACCACTCGGCTACTCCACCGCAGCGAAGAGCCACAGAAATTGCTATACATGCCTAATATCATGTACGGCCCCACGTGAGCAAAAGTGCCGCGGACTCGACTAACGTCTGAAGTAGCGCTGGAGGAAATGACACCATGCATCCTGCGGAGCTGTCCATAAATCCGTATCAGTACGACAGGGTGGTGATATCTTATGAACAGCTTGTTGAAAGGCTTCCGTGACATGCTCAATAATGTTCATGTCTCGGGACTTTGGTGGCTAGCGGAGATAGAAGAGTGTTTCTTGTGCCACTCTCTAGCAATTCTGGACATATGAGCTGTCGCAATTGCAATTGCCCAAGTCCGTCGAAAAAAATGTTCAAATGTTTGTATAGTCTATGGGACTTAACTACGGGGTCATCAGTCCCTAAACTTACAAACTACTTATGAACTAGGACAGCACAAATATCCATGCCCGAGGGGGGATTCGAACCCCCGACCGTAGTGGCCGTGCAGACCGTGACTGGAGCGCCATATTCCCCTCGGCCACCGCGGCCGGAAAGTCCGTCGAAATGCACAATGGACACGAATGATTTCAGACGATCAGCCATGTTGCGTACGTACGTGTCGTGTAGTCAGTAAGGGTACAGGAGTGGGTCTTCGGCTTCATCATCATCATCATCATTATTTTCCATCTCCAGTTTCCCGGGTATGGCTAACAAGCGCTCTCCGTCTCATCCAATCTTGATATATCATTTGGTCTTGGACATCATCCCAGTTATGTCTGATTTAACTGCCTCTATCCATCGTCTCCTTGGCCTTCTTCTAGGTCTTCTTGTTCCTATTTCAATTCCGAAGTACTTTATAGCTGTTCTTGTGCTATCCATTCTCATTACATGGCCTTACCACTGCAGTCTTCTTTTCCCCATATTGAAGATGTCGATGGCCCAGCATGGAAATCCGCAGTATTTGTGAGAGGGTTGCACTTCTGGCAGGTTGAACGATTCTCTTCACTTGTCGTTGATCGCGTCCCCTCTGGAAGCAGCCATGTGAGATATTTGATTGTTTACCAGATTCGCGATATTCACGGTGCATTCGTGAAAAGGAGGTACGGGTAAAATCCCCACCTCATCGCTACCTCGGAGATGCTGCGTTCCGTCTCTCGTGCGCCGACAGAAACGTTTTAACTCACTTAAACCGTGAAAGTCTGCCTCTGAAACACCAGTACCCGAATTAACGCCAGTTCCAGGCATCTGTTGTCTTGTAAAGGTGTTGGTGACCACAGCGCTATCCTCGGTGTGTTTACATAACTCTGTGTTTGTTTTTGCATCCCTATACCTCTTTCTTTGACTCTTCAATGTGTATAACAGTCCCTATAGAATACTGCAAGGAGTAAATATCAAACTCTGTATAAATACTTAAAAACCAATATTTTCTTAACAAATGAAAATAGCTAAAAATAAATTCAGCTGTTGAAGAAGTGTTTTACCTGAAATACTGTTGCACTAACGCCTCGAAAAAGCGTCTGTCGCCTATCTTCTAACAGATAGCAACACTGAAGTTCTTTTACCAATACTTTGTTAAGCCTGCCAAATAGTTTGCCATGCTAAAATATTTATATCAGATATTGTGATGTTATTGTAAAATTAATGCCTATAAACTCTCTAAAGTATTCCGATGCTGTTTCAATGCTTAAAAACTGCTGTTTTCCCATAAATGGCAGTACTCCTTGACATTTATACCACAAGTTATTAAAAAAACTTATTTTTTATTTCTATATACATATGATTGCTTCTGAAATCAATTCCCTTACAAGATGGAACCTTGCTGCTCCCAGCCCCACGCTATCACTGCGACCACTGCCTTACCTACAACCACCATCTGACCAAAACTGCCGTAATTCATACACCTGTTCCCACTGCGTCCTACCTCCTAAAGCATTGCCCCAAACTTGCCCCCACACCCACCTGTAACGCCTGTGGCAGCCCCCACCCTACGTATTCCTATCAGTCCAAATCCATCCCCGCCCCCCCCCCACCCATTCCCTCCACCAGCAAACTCACCAACCCCATCCACCCTGTCGACTCACCCATGCATAACAGAAATTCCTTGTGGCCCCCACCCACTGTTGAGAACGTCATCCGGTTCGTAACCACCGTCCTCCAAAACATCTTTCCTTACGTCTACATCCTGCAACATAACGCCCTAGCTGCCTGCTCCGTCTTCAACCTTGAAACCTACACGATCTTCTCCCGTAACCGTTCCCACTTCACGTTCTCCCAAAAAGTAACCCTGGTGTAAACACACCTTAACCTGATTTCCGTCTACCCCCTCCTTTCCCCTCTTTCTCCCTTGCAGTTTATAACGTTGCCCTTGCTTCGTATGACGCCATAATTGTTAAAGTAGATTCCGCGATTATATTTTGGACAAGGAATTGATGGTACCGAATTTTTTAATTTGACGTAATTTAGTGAAAGTACAGCACGAAATGAACATTAAAGCAAATAAACCGCGGGTTGCATATACAGTCGGGCATCATACAAGCAACAGCACGTTATAAAACTTATGGAAAGCATCTAGCTGGATCCTGCGATTCGTATTGTAGAAGCTGGAAATGATGACTTTTACTTATTTTATACGTGAACGTTCGAGATACTTTCCGTAGGAGATCAATGTTTAGACTGTTCACTTCGCTTTTCTTTGTTGTTAAGAAATTAAATATTTGACGGGAGGAGTTTGATTTAAATGAAAATCAAGGAGAGGGAATGTTTTTAAATTTAAATAATATATTTTCAGCAACAGTTTGCATTATTCTTACTTACATGAATGGATACAGGTATGAAAAACGTCTTGACACATCGGATACAGACAAGAGGGTGAGTAAAACTACTATCACGGTTCCGTCTTCTTGCTTGTTCGGAAGTAAAAAATGATCGAAATTAAATTAGTTGCATTGCGAGTCAGAGGG
Organism: Locusta migratoria; assembly: GCA_026315105.1. NCBI lineage: Eukaryota > Metazoa > Arthropoda > Insecta > Orthoptera > Acrididae > Locusta > Locusta migratoria. Next base: position 195,729,719 of record CM048744.1, on the reverse strand, counting down.
AACCGGATGCGATAACCATCGCTGATCAAAGATAAACAAAAAAATAAAAAATTTAGTGTATCGTTACAAGTTCCCCCAGATGGCACGCCCCTCCTGTACCCTCCTGTACCACAACATCATCCCTGCAAACAAGAACCTATTCATGCGTGGACGCATTCCTCCTCAACGTGACCTTCCTCCATCCCGTCGTCCAATCACCACCACTCCTTTTCCCCTGCACCATACCGACGGTCTAGTAACCCTTCCTTGCGGCGGTGGCGATTGGCCGCCTCTCCTATCACCCCATCCAGCTACAACCTCTCCTAAACGATCCCACGAAACACCTCAGTCTCTTCCTCCCTTCCATCACCTTAGCCACCATGTATGTCCGTAGTATTGCCCCTCTACCTTATGACTTCCTTTCCCACATTGATCGCTCCTTCCCATCCTGCTTAACTCCGGCGGTGACGTCAGTTTGTCACCACCTCGCTTGAGGGCTACATCCTCCCCCTCCCCACCCACCCTGAAAGCACCCCTGACACCGTCCTGGCGTTTCCCAACCTCTTTGGGCGCCTAGCGGCGGAAGTCCTTGACCTCATAGGCAGTGACCCCGCCCCAGTCCTTACCAGACTTCACCCTGCCCATGCTCCCTGTCCTGCCACTCCTCCCAAACCTATCCACGATTACTCCCGTGCCGACTGGGATGCCTATCGGCTACCCAACCGCTCCTCTCCTTATTCCCGCCAACATAGACTGTAGCTGGGGCGGTACAATCCCGCAACTCCACCAAAGCTAACCATTTCCATATTCCTGCTCATCCTCCCAGGCCGTCCTTCTCCTTCTCGAATCCGGCCGCCTATACCGTTCATTCCTGCGGAATCATGACTAGAACACTCTCTCGCCACCGGCAAGTTCAACATCGCATCAGGAACCTCTTGTCCCGTCTTAACGCAACGCTACCTGTCAACTCCTCAAAGTACTGACTGGCGTTCCACCGCCTTAATGGCAGTCACTTCACACCCCACTACTCGCTCCTTCATGAAGACCATCCTTTTCCCGACATTGCCATTAAGGCCGAACACTTTGCATACTACCTCTCTGAAATCTTTTACATCCTTGATAATTCCCGGTTTGACTACTCCCTGTTCCCCAATGTCCACGAGCGCACCAACAACTCCGCCCCCTGCTCGCCTATGGCTTTCAGTACTTGGAGCTCATCCCCCTGCCCCTCAGAACTCATCACTGCTCTCGACATCAAAACCACTCTATGTACCAAACGCAACACTGCTCCCGGTCTTGACCGTCCCACGATATAGTCTGGCTAAGTTCGTTTCAGGTGTTGTCTGTGTATCGTGTTTCTGTAACTACGACTGATCGAAAGCACAATAAAGATTTTGTAAGCACTTGAATGTTAAGTAAATAAAATACAAATTAATTTAGTGGAATTCTGTTGCCCTGACAATAACTGACTGTTATACATGAAAGATAAACTATGTATGAGCTGATCACCTGATCAATTTTGATAATTAAATTTCATTAGATTGCTTGAATAAAAACCGAAGCTGTTGGAGTTGCCGCACTGTGGAGATAATCTTAAGGCTTTCCAAAAACAATGAAAACTGCCAACCTGTTTTCTCTTACACAAATTTACCTTCGCAGGTAGAAATAACGACACTGACCCAATGAAGTTACGATTTTCTGTATTTTTGGCAACACTCAACTTGCGTGAACGTTAATAAAATTTTATACGTTGCCCATATTCTGTTTTTAAAATACGGTCGTTATTGGAAGACCAGGAATGAAACATGTCACTTTTTATTTATTTTTTTAAATAAAAATCACACAACCATCTTGATATAAGAAACGTAAGTTACATAGTTACACGATAAAAGACTGATAATTAGAAAAGAACATTGTGTTGTGAAAATACCCTAACAATAACTGTCTGAGAAAAACATTCACGCATCGCAAATTAATTAAAATAAATTTTTATCTGTTACTTTTTCCGTATCATAAACGTTGCTTCCTGATCGTCATCAATCAATTTCCTCAAATGTTATAAAAATGTTTCATCAGCGTATGTCTTCTTAGTCCCATCTCCTTTGTACATCAATCACAACTAATCACTGTCATTCCTCGACTGCAACTGCTGCTAGTAGTGGGCTGCACCAGCGATGGGCGATAAAACCAAAAGAGTCTCTCAGACAGGAATTTAAATAGTAACCTAACCAGCGTTCATGTTGTGCACCGAACAGATATCTATCATAGGAACAGACTGTAGGATTATTCGCGTTTGTATAGGAAGTAGTACACAGATATGCAGTTAAATGTTCCAGTTATAGCGTGTCCCAGTCAGAGGGAAACAGCCTTTCAGCAGAAAATAATAATCTTCAAAAGTGAAACGCCAAGATCGTAAAATATTTATTTTATGACGACCGGTTTCAGTGGACTATGCCACCATAGCTGGTCATATCAAATTTTACACGTTGGTCATCTTATTTGAAAATGGAGGTTAAATAATACGTGCAACATAGCACTTAGACTAAATATGAAAATATTTTGCAAGCTGGGATGTTTTAACTTCTGTATTTTTATACTTTATACTAAATGCTATGTTGCACATATTATTTAATCTCCATTTTTAAATAAGATGACCAACGTGTCACAGTTGACATGACTAGCCGATGGTGGCTGAAACCGGTCGTCATTAAATAAATAAGTATTTTGCGATCTTGGCGTTTCACTTCTGAAGATTTTTAATCTAGCATATCGCCTCCACAACCTACGATGTCGGGTAATGTCAGAAAATAATTCAATGAATGCAACAAAAATCTTCTTGATGGTACTAAGAAAACACAATTCACAATGAAATAAGGCACTCCTATAGCACTGCCAGGGGGCTCACGGTTCTTTTGTAATTACGTACATGGCGAGCACAGGCCCCAGAGCTGATGAAGTCTTTGGAATCTTTTTACTGTTTGCCAAGATCGCTTTTTTATCTACCACAATGTCCTGTTTCAACTGATCTCGTAGTCATCATCAGATCTCCGGAACTGTGGTGTATCTAATCATACTAATAACATGTAGGTCCTTCTATACAGCGATCCGTGGGGTTGTCAGACACACAAAAAGCGTAGTCACATAATAAAGACCAATCATGGCCCCCACAACATAATCGGCCGTCGACACGCGACTCACTCCACATGCAGTGAATTGTGGCAGATAAGATAAATACCTTGGCAAAAAAGGTTCCGCAGAAAAGGAGATCGCACCCAGCAACATGCCTAAATTGTTTAATGCAGTCTTTCTTCCTTATTTCCTCGCTGGACTGCATTTCCTTTCCCTTTCCCACCTCAATTCTTCCCCTTCCCGACGGGGTACTAATAACCTAAGCAGTTTGGTCCCCCCCCCACCCGTCAGAAACTACCAATCAACAGATGTAACGCTACATCGCGACCATAGCATTAGAATCACGGTATTCCGACATTTTTCATCGTTACGTAATTTTAATAATTTCTTAACAGGCACAATTTTCTCATTTTTTTCAAAATTTATAGTAAATTCAAATTATTTCAGAGTAATAGTATCCAGGGAATACTTAGGTCAAAACATCTCCTATATCAGAGTTCCTTTGTCAGATTGCTATTATAAATAGTACCCGCAGTTGAGCTACTCTCTCTCTCTCTCTCTCTCTCTCTCTCTCTCTCTCTCTCTATGTTCAAAATGATCAAATGTTTGTTAAGCTTAATTTTATCTTTTGTTGATCGACTAAGTATTTTATTAACCATCACTTCTTCGTAGTTATGTTCATTTACCTATGTAATTTCAGCATTTCTAATTGCTCTGTTCAGAGATGACCACTCCTCTTCATCTGGACTGCCTACTCTGATATTCAAATCAAATGTTCAAATGCTTTTATGGGACTTAACTACGGGGTCATCAGTCCCTAAACTTACAAACTACTTATGAACTACCTACAACTAAGGACGGCACAAATATCCATGCCCGAGGGGGGATTCGAACACCCGACCGTAGGGGCCGTGCAGACCGTGACTGAAGCGCCATATTCCCCTCGGCCACCGCGGCCGGCAAGTCCGTCGAAATGCACAATGGACACGAATGATTTCAGACGATCAGCCATGTTGCGTACGTACGTGTCGTGCAGTCAGTAAGGGTACAGGAGTGGGTCTCCCCGGCCACCGCGGCCGGCTCTCTCTGTGCTCAGCTCTCTACATATTTAGCTCTCTATGTCACTAGATTTCACTACGTGCTTAGCTCTCATTAGGACTATCTCTCAGTGCTTAGCTTAAAATATTATACGCGCTTTCATTCCAAGATAGAAAAAAAAACGAGAAAATATTTAAAATTTAATATAAACTTTTATATCGTGACCATACGCGAAGGCATACAATATCTTTGGACTTTGATCTGGATAGGCTAGGACAGAAGAATTAGAAACTTATGCCTCCCTTAATAAACTGATGAACATTCGTGAGATGAAATTTGAACTTATTGGCTAGTTTAATGCAATAACTTTTCAAAGACGTATCTTGAAGAATTAAAGTTTGTAATTAATATATAGGATCCAGAGAGATTAATACAAACAAACTTTGACGAAATAATAACGAATTGTGAACTTATAAAGTGTGTACAGTGACAGTGTAGGGAATGTAACTATTGATTTCAGAACAGACAATCTATGAACCTTAAAAAAGTCTTAAACAGTTATTCGAGTATTTAGTTCCCTAGTATTGTCCCAGCATATTCTAAAAGTGAAGGAATATATCTAACAGTTTTGGTCAGGAGAAGCTTATGGTGAATTTCCTAAAGAATAATTCTATAAAGGAAAAGGACCAGGCAAAAACAGTATCTTTGTGATGGGCGTCAAATTATCTGAACTACCAGGACTCAATGATTCAATTTTTTATTCTTTGGTTTATTAAATATCAGCCCCTGAGAAACGGATTATCATGCTCAAACATTACAAAAGGTCTTTAAGTTTAAATGAAATACAGAACCAATATTTACAGTGAAAAATTCAACAAAGATATAAATTTTATTAACTGCGAAGAAGTACCAGGTCTCCCAACTTAATTTTCATACTGAGGTGACAAATATAATTTTGAACCTATACATCCAATACAACTGTGAAAAATCATGACGTAATCTGCAGCTTAAAAGTCGCAAGTTAAAACCCTAATATAAAACGAAGTCAACACAACTGTCGCCCCAGTCACCAAACCATGTCGCCGCCCAGTCACACAGACTAGACCGTTGAGCTAATCGACGGTGATGGCTGTCAGTTGTAATGGTCCTTAGTGATAAACTCCAAGAGAGCGCTCCTGTAGCAGACGGGGTGAGCAGCACCCGCACGGAGTCAACAAGTGGCTCTCGGAGTGGATCTGGCTTGTTCTTCCCAGATGCCGGGGCACGTAGCAGGCGGCGGCGGGATACAGTCGGCGCTATTTTTAGGCCTCGTGATAAGAGATACCGCGGTGGCAGCGTGTTCTGCAAGCGCTGATTCCGCAGTCTGGTGGCACCTTTCAGCGGCGCAGTCTCGTTACTGATGCAGGCGCTGAATAGGCAGCACACATGCCCCAGCTGTCTGAAGAGTTGCCGCTCCACTAGGCGTAGGCGTCCAGTAGGGGAGTTTCTTTTATTTATTGCATTTCATCTACACCTGCACAGTGTAACGATACTGCTGACCCCCTCATCTCAATGTTATCGTACGATACCGTCTGTCTGGTGCTCTCATCTCAATGTCATCCTACGATACCGTCTGCGTTGGCTCCGGAATCGTGTGGTTCAATAGTGATAAAAGTTGCGTGTGTTCAAAGAAAAGTTGCGTGTGAAGTTAGTTAAAAACGATATAGCCAGTCTAGGAAAGTGTCTCGGTGAAACTGTGATTAAAACAAGTGATAGATTTCATTAATTAAGAGATTCATATAGTTTCTTTCCAGACAGTTCTATAAACAATACTATCGTCATTGTTCATTATTTCATATAAATAGACAGACGAAGGTTAAAAACTTTTGTAAAACATACAGAAATGAAAATTAATAGCATTGTATATATGTTAGGCTCATAAACAAGTCGTGTAGACCAGCTAATTGTCTTATTTCGACTATTACATTAATTATCAATATTGAATTATTTGTGTATATTGACAGATGTGAAATTTTGAATATATTTTGTGAATGGCCATGACATTTGATAGTTCAATATATGTTAGGAACATGTATGATGTATTCATTAACAAATTAATTGATATTTAACATCGCACTTTGTTGTCAACAGAAAGATCGGAGATTTCGTCCTAAAAATATATGTGCCATCTAAAATTATTGTATGCATAGTTTTCATTTTATATTGTGATTATTTTTGTGTACATGAAATGTTTTTTCTTTTATCTTTGTTAATTGTAAATCAGTATATTCTATTGTTATGAACAATGCTTAATGTAACGTCATTATTGCCGATGTTATATATTTGCCTCACCGCCTTGCGTGTGGGAGTTCGAGTTTGAGTCGTTTGTCAAGTGCTGTGGAATCCATGTCACTCTGTGTTTTGAGAATGGAAGTACTACCAGCTAAGTTCTGATGTATTGAATTTGTATTGTTTTGGTGGAGAAGTTTGAGTCAGATTAAAGAAGAAGTGAAAATTGTACATATCGACTATTTATTTCTACCACGACGCCCCAGGAGAATAATGTTGCAGCGAGCAGAACCGCCATACAACTCAATCTTGAAAAGCTGAGTATCGGTAGAATGAAACTGTAATTACTTAAATAACATATAAATTTTATAACAGATACTCTGCAAATCACATTCAAGTGCGTGGCAGAGGGTTCATTAACCACTTTCATAACTTTTCTCTAGCGTTCCATTCTCTAATAGCGCGCGGGAAGAAAGAACACCTAAATCGTTCCGTTTTCGAACTGATTTCTCTTATTTTATTGGGATGGTCATGTCTCCTTAAGTAGGTGGGTGCTAGCAAAATATTTTCACATTCAGAAGTAAAAGTCGGCGATTGAGTCTTCGCAAACAGATCACGCCGCAATGAATAACGTCTTTCTTTTAATTATTTCCACTCCAATTCGTGCAACATTCCCGTGACGCTTTCCCCCAGTAACGTGATAGAACAAAACGAGCTGCCCTTCTATGAACCTTCTCAATGTCTTCCGTCAGTCCCACCTGGTGAGGGACCCACAAGGGTCAACAGTACTCCAGGAGAGGACGCACAATTGTGATGTAGGCAGTCTCTTTGGTGGAGCTGGTACATCTTCGAAGCGTTCTGCCAATGAAACGTAAACTTTGGTTCGCCTTCCCCACAATATTTTCTATGTGTTCTCTCCAGTCAAAGTTGTTCGTAATTGTAACTCTTAGATATTTGGTAGAATTTACGACCTTAAAATTTGACTTATTTATCGCGTAATTGAAGTTCAGCGGATTTCTTTTTGTGGTCATGTATATTACTTCACACTTTTCTTTATTTAGTGTCAATTGCCAATTTTCACACCATGTAGAAATTTTGTCTAAATCGCTTTGCAGTTGCTTTTGATCCTCTGTTGACTTCACTAACCGATAAACGACAGCATCATCCGCGAACAATCTAAGGGAGCTATTCAGATTGTCTCATAAATCTTTTATAAACACGAGGAAGAGTAGGGGGCCTATAACGCTTCCCTGTGGAACGCCAATATCACTTCTGTTTTACTCGATGACTTATCGTCAATTACAACGAACTGTGACCTTTCTGATAGCAAATCCTGAATACTGGAGGAACAAATAATAAATACGGCTCCCAGCAAACATACATTTCTTTCGCATGTGAAATCTAATAGTCGGGAGGAATACAAACAATCCGCTGACGGCACACTTTTCAGTAATGTTGAAGCACAGGCATTGTCTCTGTAGCAGCACAATGGTCTGGAAATCTCTCAATTCTCCATAACGTGCTGCTGTCTTCGTAATCACCCACACTTCTCACAGGCCACTTCACATTCAGTTGTATATCATAGCACTTTCAGAGGTTTTTGGGCTGTGGTTTCTGCGTACTTCTCTCAGAATCCTATAATGACATGTTGAGATGGTATTCGTCTTACCAGGGGGACGTGACTGAACTGTGCTTTTGATGAGTACTGTCTGGGCTAATTTACAACATCGCCATACACAGTAATGTGTGATGTGGAACGGCGGCGTACAGCTTATCATGGAGCCTTAGTGCACACGGCTATTCCGCCACGGCAAGATACAAACGTAGTTCGTCTAACCATCTGCGATGTCACACAGCACTGTTTACAATGGTAACACACTAAACGGCATCTTTAAAGCATCATACCTCGTGATACTTACAGAAGTGCTCCTCACTTAATTGACATAATTATAAATATACAAATGTGGAACCACTCTGTATTCAGTGCCAAGAAGTGCTGTCTAATTGAAACTGTCAGAATTTCCTGGCTGATTATGGCCTTCCATTTGTTCATAGTCCACAACCATTGCAGCACGACCTAAATATCGCATGTAAGACGTGAGGTTGGTATCCTTCTGGAGGGCCATTCACTATGATGGAGTAAGTAAAGAATGGTACTTTTACAGTACTATCGCTGAAGAAATATTGTGTCTTATTTCCGTTTGAAGTCTGAGGCACTGACATGACATGGATGATGCATGGACAGCACAATCTCTGTGTTTTCCAAGCTAGTAAAATTTGCTTCTATTATACAAACAGTTTATTACCTGTACTAAATGTGGTCTCTCCATTTATTCATGTGATGTATGTTCGAGGTCTATGCCAATGACTAAGGATGTGATAGGTTCACACGAGAATCACTGTGCACTCTGGAGCGTCACGTTAGAGATCGCGTGGCCTCTCGCGTCGGATGTTCACGTCCTCCGTCGTGCATGTATGTGTTTGTGATGTCCTTAGTGTAAGTTGTTTAAGTCTGGGGACTGATGAGCACAGCAGGTTTGGTCCAATAGCTTTACAAACATTTGAATATCTTATCTGACATACATCTCCCCCACTTTATCAACTTCTTCCAGTCCTCGTGTAGGTAGTTGTGGATCCATTCATCTAATGGGTACCAACAAATAACACAGTTGTTTAAGTCTTCTGCGCAATGCACAAGTTTCTTGTCAATTGAAAACATGTAACATCGACACCGAATGATCGAGCCCTTATATCCGTGAACTGCAGTGGTAGGTGAGGGGCACTGTATGTCTACTAGATGTTCTGGAATGCTGAAACACATCGCTTCCCATCATATTTCACTTTCTGCTGTGATTGCTATGCGCAGAAACCTATGGCCACCTGTTAACAGCATCTCTGTGTAATTCAAGTGCGTATGGTATATTATGTAAAACAATACACCATGCTCGTCACCATCTGTAATCACATTAGATTTGTATAATCGTAATGTATTATAAAATACTCAAAAGTCAGATCTCTGCAAGCACATTACTCCACAGTAACACACCACCACTGCGTCAACATCCAAGGTTGTGAACATCTGTTAATACGGCAAATCCGATGATGGTAGCCAAGGTCTACAGGTCTACGGAAAAACTGCATAAAAAGATTTAGAATCGATCTTGGGAAAACGCGATTTTTCACATTATGGAAATAAGAAAAGAGACTCACAGCGTGCCTTGAATCTTGCGAAGTAATTTTCTGGCCTTTTTTCTTTCTGAGACGACTTAAGCTCCGGGGTAGTGAAATTTTAATAGCCACTCCCATGCCTATGTTTAAATATGGTATTTCACAAATCGACAAGTTACTGTGTTAAGAACTGTGTATGATGTATAGATTTTATCCAATGCACTATTGAAACTTACTGACTTCTTCAGATTATTTATCTTTGTTATCATTGCACCAGAAGACGACCTCGGAGCATCACGTAACTCCACAATTTACCCATAGTCATGACTGTATACGTATTTCAATCTTCCCATACACTCCCATACGACTTCACCAAGCTGTTATCTGATCATCGAAATGTCTCCAAATCACACAAGTGTTTGTGTGTGTGTGTGTGTGTGTGTGTGTGTGTGTGTGTGTGTGTGTGTTTGTGAAAACCATGTAACCACAGGAACAGTTTCCATGTCGATCACGTTTCCAACCGATCTGATGAAAGTAAATCAATTAATAGGAGGAGTTGGTGCCTAAACTGAGTAGGAACAGAAATTCTGAAACATTGATCCTCTTTGATATTGTTGATATCAGTTGAAGATTCCTCGTGTAAATAAAAATTCATTTCAAGTTAGTATTAACAATCGACATTTTGTTCTCTTGAATTATGTATGAAACGACTTCATACCTTATTAAACATTTTTAACTTCAAAGTAAAATAAGTTAATTTTAAGAGGATTCTTCAATTTAAATATTTTAGTGCCTATATATTTCAATCTCTGTATGATTTCGCGAGAGAGATCATACTTTTCGCGATGTAGATATTCCCGTATCGCTTTAATTTCTCTGATGAAATTCTAAAATTCGAAGCCATTTCCGGACATACCCAGCGGGATGTTGGCTTTGAGTTGCATCGATTTTGCTACATGAGTCAATTCCTCCTTTCCACAATAATTAGCTTTCTTTTGTTTACCTAACGATAATGCTTTTGTTGCTTGCCGTTTCAGTGTTGAACTAATTTATACTCTAAGTTTCCCTTATCTTCAGAGAAATGAGTTTTCACTGCATATTTCTTCTCCAATTCTTTATAGGCAATTCAAAATTTTCGCATTAAAATGTTGTTTAATGAAACTTATCAACCTTTCCTCACGACCTTAACATTGTGCTATTAGTCGAACGACTCATTTTCGCTGTGGTCACTTTATTTACGAGGGATGGAACTTAAATAGTAGCAACACTGATGTAGAAACACTAAGCAATGGAATCTTTTATTGTCGCTGATAGCACACGTTGTTGAAATACCTACCTTTCCTTCGAGCAAAGGGACTCGCCCATCCCACGTCACCAGCGTGTGCACAATCGAGGGAAACACAGTCACTTGTGAGCAAGCGGCCTAACGTAACGGTGTCACTGTGTTTTCGAAACAGTAACAACGGAGCTGTATCAAGATAAAATGTGCCAGAAGTCGTACAGTACGGCGGTGTCATCAAGGTCTTCAAGAGGCGTACGGGGAATTGGCACTGCAGTACATAACAGTGGCACGTTGGGTAAAAGCTTTCAACGAAGGCGGCAAACTGTGGCAGACATGCATCAGGCAGGTCGTCCTAGTGTCTCTGAAGGAGAAGTGCACACTTTTACCGCGTTATTGGACCGTGATCGATGCCAAGCGATTCGTCAGCTCGCCCACGAAACCGGATTAGCGCATACGACTGTGCTTCGCATCGTAAAAGTACGCCTAGGATGCTAAAAATTGCATCACGATGGGTTCCCCACGAATTGAATGAAATGCAGAAATGGATGCGTTACGACGCTGCTCAGACGCAATTGGAGCGCTATGAGCGAGAAGGAAAGGCTTTCTTACGTATCGTAACACTGGGTGAGACATGGGCTACATCGTACGAGTCATAACTGAAACACCAATCATACGGAAAGAGTCATAATGAGTCGCCGCGAAAGTCGAAAGTGCGTCAGAAGCCCAGTATGGTGAAAGTTATAGTAATTCTTGTGTACGACTGTGATGGTGTTAGCCTAACTCATTTCGTTCCTCCACAGCAGACCGTCAATGCACAGTATTTCAGTTCGTTTTTGGAATATCACATGGTACCAGCTTTGCGAAAGAAGCGGCAACACTTCCTGCGCAAACCACCCATCATTTTGCTCAACAATGCGCGGACGCACATAGCGCAACCTGTGGCTTCTCTGTTTGGTCAATGGGACTTCCACGTCGCTGGCAATGGGTTCTACACAACGCTAGTGACTTCTTTGAAAAAAATGTAACAGGTGCAAACATGTAACGCTTTTGCATCTGTTGTGAATAAATATTTGCCACTATTTAAGTTACAACCCTCGTATTTTGCCTGAACCAGGAAAATAAGCCAACTCTTTGACAAGTCACCAATGCAGCCGGTAGACGTTACTAGAGATTTCTGAGAATATTATTTACGAAGCATCAGCAGAAAAGTATGGCAGACTGTTAGTTACTAAATGGTAATGGCGTTCTTATCAGCGTCGACAGTATACCCACAGAACATACAAGCTAGTAGAGGTGGCTTCCCTCTGAGTACCAGCCGTGCCTAGCGCACCACCCATCTCGCTCTTGTTTTCTCTATTTCTGCTTGTTTACTCACTAACCTATCTCGCGTTTCTGACAAATATGCTTTATTCAATATTCACAGAATATATGACATCAACTGTGATTTGAACCCGGGTCCCCTGCTTTCTAGACAGTTGGGTTGACCCCTACACCACTGGGGACACAGTGATCACCGCACCTGCACGCCTCCCGTCAGATACAAATTCCCAGCTTCGCCCTGCCCACAGTACTCAAACTCGTAGCTATGAAACTAATTCCCTTAAGAGTAAGGGCTTCAAACTTGCGCACCCCTCCCCACTAACGATAGGATCATTGCCCGTCACCTGTCATATGCCGGTATATATGTACCGGCATATTTTATATATATATAGTTTGAAGCCGTTACTCTTACGGGAATTAGTTTCATAACTACGAGTTTGAGTACTGTGGGCAAGGCGAAGCTGGGAATTTGTATCTAACGGGAGGCGTGCTTAGGTAGTCCTTGCAGGTGCGGTGATCACTGTGTCCCTAGTGGTGTAGGGGTCAGCGCAACTGCCTAGAAAGCAGGAGACCCGGGTTCGAATCACGGCTGGGTACACATTTTCAGCTTTGCCTAATCGCAGTTGATGTCATATATACTGTGAATATTAAATAATAACAATTGCAGGATCAGAAGTGACGTCTGTTCTTTCGGAACAGACGCCACATGTATATGCTTTATATTTGTTAGATGACAAATACATAACTTTGTCGATTAAAATTCAAATGTTTGTATAGTCTATGGGACTTAACTACGGGGTCATCAGTCCCTAAACTTACAAACTACTTATGAACTAGGACGGCACAAATATCCGTGCCCGAGGGGGGATTCGAACCCCCGACCGTAGTGGCCGTGCAGACCGCGACTGGAGCGCCTTAGTTTCCTCGGCCACCGCGGCCGGCTGTCGATTAAACCGAACATATTAAAAAATAGTATGTAAGTTTGCGTTTGTTCCACATTTTCTCCTAAACTACTGAACCGATTTCAATCAAACTTGATACGCTTGTTACTTACTATCAGACAACAAGCACCGTTGGGGAACAATTCACCTGCCTTCCAAGGGGGTGAGGGTGGGTAACCACACTTTATACGCACACTATTTGAGAACGAGCACACTTATCGAATTGTAAGAAACTCTACACACAATTTCAAACATTCACGAAAGCTTTTGTCGCCGACAACCTCTACAGAATGTTGAGATAAAAAAAGTTTAACGCTTGTTTTCCGCTTTTTATGCAGTAAAACTACGGAAATAAGCTACAATTTTTGAATTCTACATTATTAACTGAATTCGGTAGTTATTTTACAGATATTGTGCACATATGCTACTGAATGTACTTCAGAAATTATATCACACTTTATCTTGTAGTTCAGGAGACGTCGAGTCGTAAACAATGATTTGCCTGAAAAACCGCCGCATCTCGAATCCATTTTTGTCGCAGTTCTAAGTCTTGCGGAAAACGGTGAAAAGTAATTTTTATTCCCTTTTTCCTGTTGTTACATCCATACGCCACACACTGACACATGTGGAAGCTGAGAAATATCGACGCATGATATCTGCATCAGATACTTACGTTTTGTCTGTAAACTGTAACTTGAACAGACTACACTAGACGGGGAAATATCGACGCATGATAGCTGCATCAGATACGTTGCGTCTGCAAACTGTAACTTGACAGACAACGAAACGCACTAGACGGGTTACCGCTCCACGTGAAAGGAAAGTACTGATGAATGGAAGCCCAGAGGAAAACTTCGTTGTGGGCCCAGGCGTAGCTTACTCAGAGAGTAGCACTCCCGAAGGCATCTCTACTACCTTCTACGCTCTGTGAGTATACCAGACGACTTCTCAAACAGAAGATGCAGAGGTAGTTAAAGTACATGGGAATATAGAAAGAAAGGGTGACGAAAATCTCATTCTCACTGGGTATCGGAACGCGGTTGTAGGCGAAGGAATAGGATGGGTTGTGCGAGAATATGGGTTTCGCAGTGGGAATGAGACAGGAGGAAATCTAATTGTATTCTGTGCTGCACATTAGACCAGGAGAGGTCAAAGGCTAAAGCGAGCGCGGGTGCCGACGTGTGGCCGCACTGCATGCCCGCGGGAACTTCCACCTCCACCTCTGTCTGCTGACATCGCCATCGAGGCGAGCACTGGTCTTATTGCTTTCCGTGCCGGTATCTCAGTGGCGTTCTGCTAGAACAAAATTGTAGGGTATAAAATGACACAGTAGTAGTTTCCGACCCCTAGGATAATATATATTGCATTTTAAATAAGCTTAGAAAGCACATTAATATCTTTAGTACAACTTCCCTGATTTACTCATCGACTGATTCCGATCTCTTTGCCGCTGTTTTGGGACTTTTTAAAGAAAATTTCCGTCGCGACACAGAGCAATTTTCAAGAATGTCATATGTGTACTTTCGAAATACTGACCTAGTTTGTGATTAAATAAATCCTGAAAAGGATAAGTTGAGCCAACAGCTACATGAATTTGTTGAAGTCTTACGCGGTTTGTTAGAAAATTTTAATCCTGGATTTAGCGCCTTACGTTCATTTGAAACTGATTTAGCGTAATATTGTTAAAACTGGCAGCTATATTCCTCAGATGCTAATTCAGTTTGGAGTGTTATGCCCTAAAGATAACAACCCCCACCTTTTTTTTTTTTTTTTTTTTTGCAACTGAATATATATAAAGCAGAGTGTCCGTGTGTACGTGTTACATACAAATATACAGTTTTGTTTCAAGGTTTATGAAATTTTGCACACGTAAACTTTAATCCATAAGGAGTTCACCGTAAGTATAAGGATCACGCACTACGCATAGTGCACCAGATATGACGTCATAAACAATGAGATGCGTGAAAAACTGCTGCACCCATTTCAACCAAATTTAGTTCACTCATTCCTCACGTGAGACAACAATTTCTGTAGGGGCACGAACCACATACAACACATGTTTCAGGCGATGTAACGGCATAAACAATAGGAGTTCCAAGAAACTGCCACATAATGTGACGAGACTTTATAAATGCACCATATGGGAATTGAAGTACTTACCGACTTGCAACAAACCTCAGAATTTCGAACCTTTAATAAACTTTTTTCTCGCTGACAATCACATCAAAATAATGAACGGAAAAAAGTTTCTCGCTTACTACTTTTCCGCTGTTCATGGAGCAAAACTACGACATTCGGTATGACGTTACAGTTTATAATTTCTACACCACAAATTGTAGTAGCAGTAAATTTTACAGACAGTATACACACACACAGCTGAATGTACTTTCAAAATTGTATCACAGTACGACACGTAGTTCATGAGATATGAGGTCATAAACAGCAACGTTCATGGAAAACCGCCCCATTTCGCATCAGGTTTTAATCTATTATTTCTTTGCAAGTAACTCCGTTCGCAATAGATTTTACTGGCATACAAAAGAATATATAACTGCAATATTATACAATTGTACAACATATCATTCAATGAATACGAGATGATATACATATTGCGATGGGTAAAAACTTGTCACATCATGTAACACGTTTTCTTTTCTTATTTACTGCGAAGACACTGCTGTATTCCAGTCAGCTTAACAAAATTCCTGAAAGCTGACTGCTCTTGACAACTTTGAACCAAGTTTGAACTGTGAAGCGCACACGTCTGCAGGCGAAAGCAATGGACTTCTATAGAGCTACAGGGAAAGGAGAGAATGGAACAGCGTACAACCGTCAGATCTAGCCTCTAACTTCAGGGCACTGCAGTTTCCAGTTAGACTTGCAATTTCTATTACGATTAATAAATCACAGGGCAATCTATTCTATACTGTGGAGTGTATTTGACATGCTCATGTTTCTCACGCGGATTTCTTTATGTCACTTGCTCAGGGGGGACCTCAACAAATAATTTATCCTGGACAAATCACAAAAAATATTATTTTTCGTAAAATTGTGCATTAAATGAATGTATGAAAGTTACATGTCATTTGTATTTTATTATCTTTCTTTTCTGAACTTAAAATTTTGTGTATTATGCAAGACAGCCTTATTTCCTACATATTCTCGGATAAATATTGTCGCGTTGAAATGGAAGAAGGCTCGACTTCGAAGGCAGGGTTGTCGACTGAACACAGCACTTACACTGAATGCAGGTTTATTGCAAACTGAAACGTACTTTTTTTTTTTTTTTTAACTCCTCTCTAACCTCTCTGGCAGAGTGCTCTGCTATTTATACACAGACAGAATATACGAGAAATTAGAAGAATAGTTAACATAAGAAACAAGTGGAAATTACAAGTAAACATAAGAACATTCTGGAAACGTTAATTGCAAAGAAATAAATTTTTGCCGGTGGGCGGGATTGAACCGGCGACCTTCTGCACCGCAGTCCGTGACGCTATCCCCTGCGCCACGCCGGCAGTCGGTGAACGAAGTCTCTCGCGGCATTGCTCCCTCTCCTGGAAAACAGCGAGCCGCTGTTATGATCCCTGTGGAGCCAGCTGCAATGTCCTAGATCTTGACCGTGTCATGGGCCCTCTATATGGCAGTTCTGGAGAATCCTTCCCTTTTCCAAGATTATCGACGACAGACGTTCCTGCCGTGGCTTCATCAGCATCATTACCGTCCTTAGAGTCCTTGAACAAGAAGCCATTGTCCCCTGTCTGTTCTTCAGGATCGTAGTAAGGCTCCATGCGCAGGACGTAAACAATGTCTTTTTCTTTTTTTGTCGTTTCGATAACCGCTCGTAATCCTCAACTTCGTATGTGACGTCTGGCAGGCGCCGTATGACACGATACGGACCAAAGTATCGCTTCAATAACTTTTCTGACAGTCCAACCTTGCGTACAGGGGTAAAAATCCATACCAGATCTCCTGGGCTGAACACAACAGGTTGGTGCTTGTCGTTATACCGCTGACGGTCCTTCTCCTGGGCGTCCAGTGTCCGTACGCGAGCCGGCTGTCTTGCTTCTTCGACTCTGGTGATGAGCTGTTTAACATATCCTGAGTGTCGTCCGGTTGGAACGGGAACAGCGTATCCATTGTCGTCTCAGCTTCACGGTAATGGAGCAGGAAAAACGTAGTGAAGCCTGTGGTGTCTTGTCTTGCGATATTGTAAGCAAATGTCACGACAGGCAAAATTGTATCCCAATCCTTCTGCTCAACATCGACGTACATCAACAGCATATCGGCTAAAGACTTGTTAACACGTTCGCTGCCGTTCACGCTCTGGCGCGATGATGCTAGGTGTTTTTGTGAAAACAACAAATGAACAATATAAACAGTACATAAATCTATCATGACATCATGAGAAGCGTGTGTGGATCGTAGCCGGCAATGTAAACGCGGAAATCTGGAACCACGTACGTGTGCATATCACTTACACTCTTCCCTGAGTGCCTACCAGAGTATACAGCTTTATTAGACGATGCCAGTTTACAACAACCCATAATAGGATGCTAGGTCGCAGCACGCGCCACAGCGTGAGCGGCACCTGACTCAAATAACGTTTACACGCGCTAGAGCGTGAACGGCAGCGAACGTGTTAAAACGTTCCGTAAGACCATTTGTCTGAGGATAGTATGCAGTTGTCATTCTGTGGACAATTTCGTACCGTAATATTACCTCTGATACTAGTTTTGACTGGAATACTTTTCCGCGATCACATATAATCACACGTGGTGCTCCATGCTTCAAAATAATATCCTCTACAAGTAATTTTGCGATCTCTGGAGCTTCTGCATTCGGCACAGGTTTTGTGACAGCGTAGCGTGTGAGGTAATCAGTGCAGAATATTATCCATCGGTTACCGGTTGTCGACTTCGGGAACCTCCCTAAAAGATCGATCCCAAATTGGTGGAATGGAGCTGCTGCAGTTGGAATAGGTACGAGATGCCCTGGAGGTAATTGCGGCACATGCTTCCGTCGCTGGCACTCTTCACAGTGACTAACATAGTGCTTGACAGATCGGTAGAGACCTTTCCAGTAATACTTGCGTCTGATTCTGTCTAGGGTCTTCACGAATCCCAGATGACCGGCTACTGGAGCATCGTGGGAATACTTGAGAATAGCTAGCTATATAAATAAAACCATTGACTGAATGTTACTAAGCGCAAAACATGCATCCATCTCCAAAGGACATTTGCGTTACCTCCATCTATAAACATGAACATGGACAGTGCATGTCGTATTTAAATCGGACATTGCAAAGCTTGCGACATGTGTAATAAACGTCTCTCCCTCTGCGGGCCGCGGCGGAATAACTGTGTACACTGAGGCGCAGTGCTGTGGAGCGCGCGGCCGTTCACCGTCGGAGGTTCGAGTCCTCCCTCGGGCATGGGTGTACGTGTTGTCCTTGGGTTAGTTTAAGTAGTTTGTAAGCTAGGGACTAATAAACAAACATTTAAGTTCCATAGATTTACAAACGTTCGAATTCTTTCCCTCTGCGGAACTTACGCAGTGGAATCTACGATCACTCCTGGGTATTAGGCAATGTATGGCATACGGAAGTTTGCGTCGGTGAGGCAGGCTTGCGCAGATAGCGTAATGCTTAACGCGAGCGCTAGCAAAAAATTGGAAAATCCGGACTATGAGTCCCGATTCGGCACAAATTTTCATATGTCGCTATTAAATTGTACAGCAAAGGCTGATTCATAGTCTCAACGGAAAATAAAAGTTTTGAATTTACATTTGACAGCACTGGTCGCCGCATTGTTTCTTCCTTCAGACTTTCGTGCATATCTGAGAGAGATTTGCATTGAGTTTCTCTACACGCTTATAGAGAAACACAATGCAAATTTCCTTTTACCCATTCAGACTAATATAAACGCAACCTTAAAATGAATTTGAACCTTTTTTCTTTTTACGATTTATATCTTTGACAGTTTTTCAGTAGATTCTCAATTAGTGAGTACTAGCTGAAAACTCGGCGTTGCCCGGGTATTTATTTATTTATTCCTGCCTTTAGAACTTCTCCTATTCCTTCAATCTCTATCCATCTCCTTTTTTCTATAAAAAATTATATTTATCGGAGAAAAAGACGCCGTCTTGCTTAACATACAAAATTATAAATGCAGTACCCAAACAAAGAAAGAAGTCAAAATACAAATGACATATAAAATTCGTACGATCTCATATTTATTGAATTATATGCTGTACAACAGTATAATTTTTCAGGTATATATTCATTTGTATAAGGGCTGTATGTCTGTAAAATCTCTTGGGAATACAATTGGTAGTAAAGAAATAATAGATTAAAACTTGCTGCGTGATAGTCCGGTTTTCCATGGACGTTACCGTTTATGTGCTCACATCTCATTAACTACGTGTCATACTGTCATACAATTTAGAATGTACATTCAACTATATGTATGTATAGTGTATGTAAAATTTTCTGCGGCTACAATTTGTAATGTAGAAATTATAAATTGCAACGTCATACCGAATGCCGTAGTTTTAGTCCATGAACAGCGGAAAAGTAGTAAACGAGAAGTTTTTTTCGTTTCATTATTGTGATGTGGTTGTCAGCGTAAAAAAGTTTAGTAAAGGTTTGAAATTATGTTTACAGTTTGTTGCAAGTCGCTAAGTACTGCCAATCTCATACAGTGTATTTATAAAGTCTCGTCGCATTATGTGGCAGTTTTGTGTGATTCCTATTGTTTATGACGTTATATTTCCTGAACCATGTGTTTTATTTGGTTCTTACTACTATAGCAATTGTTATCTCACGAAAAGAATATGTGTACCAAATTTGGTTGAAATCGGTCCAGTAAAAGGAGAAAAGATCAGCATTGTCCTTAATCCAGAAGTTTTTCTCGCATCTAATTATTTATGACGTCATATCTCGTGAACTATGTGTTGTACGTGATCCCAACACTTAGGGCGACCGTCCTCGTGGATTGAAGCTTACGTGTGCAAAATATCATAAACATTGGAAGGAAACTGTAGATTTGTATACAATACGCAAACACAAACATACGGACACACTGCTTCATATATAAAGATTAATTTCTTGGCTGTTTTTAAATAGTTGTGACTTTGCCGGAGTCGGCGCCCCTGCAGAGCAGACAGCCCGCCACACTATGCCGTGTGGTGGACATATTAACTCCGACCGCCTACAGCACTAAAACAGACGCTACCCAGCCGGCATCACACAAACAACGTTGTCGTAGCAAATATTGACGGCAGTAACCGGAACTACTTCGTGCAGAGAGTGCCGACTCGGCAAGGAGTGATGCGGCGGCGCCCCTGTCACAGGGAAATCCCTACGCCGGTCGTGGATTGGCTGCAATACTCTACTTAAGGCCAGCTAGCCGCCTTCTTCGACAGTTCACTCCGCCGACAGCGAATGCAGATTACAGTACCCAGGACCGCTATTCCACGACAGCTCCCTGCGTGATGGTGATAGTATTGCTTTGGACTTTCTTAGACCCGTAGACATTGTTACCTTCTGTTGTGATGAAGTAGAACTTTGATTCTCATTCTGTACCGAGGTTAGTCCGGTTCCCTTCTGTATTTGAGTTGGAAGAAGAAAATAAAATATTGTATTGTAAGGAGCGTTTCTTTGATCACAATAGCTACTCGATCCATAAACATGCTAGTCGATAAATATCTTTGGTTGCAGTATTAAATAAACTGATTCTATTCAATATAGAAGTTTAAATGCTACAAACCAAGCTCATTTTCGATCTAATCGGCCTGCAGGACAACGTGAAGACCAAAATGAAAATGGAAAAGATTCGGAGATCAGACTCGTGCAGTGCGTTATTCAGCTAATCATCTTACGAGTTTCAAACGAGCTGCTTTCAGATTCGATGTTTCAATTGACCACAGTACTTACCAATACATTGCTACTGGCTCTATGATCAGAAATAACTCCTCTGGATTGTGTTGCGTAAATCGATAAGTGCAATTAGAGCCATTTCTTTCTCCAACAGAGTCATTGTAGTCATTGGTCTCGAAAACAGAAACGGATTCTATAGATTTTCTTACAAATATCCAACAATTGTAGTTTACTACCTTCAAGGTAACATACAATATAATTGTAATCTTGCTATGTTTATTTTCTAGTAGCTTAATTCCCACTGATTCCAGGCGTTGAGTGGATGGTCTGCATCCGTTGTTTCTACTTCTAAATAAAAAATTTTCATACACTTTAAAAATGCTTTCCTAAACATGTTTTTTGATACAACTAGCCACCCCCTCCCCTATTTGCGCTATTGATGGCAGAATTCAAAACACCACGAAACACACTTTTTTTTAAATTCTAACCACGGTACCAAATCCAAATTTTGGCATTTCTAGCATCAAGCCGGCCGCGGTGGCCGAGGGAACTAAGACGCTCCAGTCACGGTCTGCACGGCCACTACGGTCGGGGGTTCGAATCCCCCCTCGGGGATATTTGTGCCGTCCTAGTTCGTAAGTAGTTCATAAGTAGTTTGTAAGTTTAGAGACTGATGACCCCGTAGTTAAGTCCCATAGACTATACAAACATCTGAACATCTGTTGACATAAAAGTTTTCTGGGTATGGTACCGCGTCATGATGTAGGCTATTACTTATTTAACCAACGTTTCGGCCAACGTTACAGTGGCCTTCATCTGGGTACCCAGATGAAGGCCACTGTAACGTTGGCCGAAACGTTGGTTAAATAAGTAATAGCCTACATCATGACGCGGTACCATACCCAGAAAACTTTTATGTCATCTGACTCTGGCCGCGGAAGCCTACGTAATTATATCTGAACATCTAATCTAGCATCAAAACAGTCTTAGTAGCACCCTTAAAAGATTTCTTCCTTATTTCACCCCCTTAATTTTCAAAAATATCGATGCACGTGTTTTTCAAATTCCAATAAAAAATCGAAATCTTAAGTTTTGTATTTCTTGCTTCAAAATTGCCTTAATAGCAAAGCATTAAAAAAAGAAAAAGGTTCATCCCCTATTTCATCCTCTTAGGAAAGGCAATATCGAAAAATCGCTGATCCCTACAGTGTAAGATAAACAAAGTCTACAAATTTCAAGTCTCTATCCTTTGAAGATTCACCTTTCAGTGCCATTTTCTCTCTTTTAAGAACGGATCGAGAACGCGAAATTTCTTTCTTACGCTTTGGCATCTTACTTGGTAGTTTTACTTTTCAAACTGCAATATGCTCTTATTTTTCTTTATTCATAGACTTGTTGCAGAAAAACAATTAAACAGAGAGATCGTTCGTCTCCATTGTGTAGTTTTTGCTGAAGAGCAAAATATTGAGACCCTAATGTAGATTTTTATATAAGTCGGCAACTTTCGACTCCCATATGTTCCACCCCCTTATCGTTATCAACCCTCTACCACCATAGTGCACAATGGGAGATTGATACCTACTACCACATACAAACACTATTCGTTGCGATGTGTAGTTTTGGCTGCAGAGTGAAATATAGGCACAAACACCTTAATTTTATATATATTAAGATTATTGTTGTTACAAACGTAATAAACCGGTCTCTGTAAGGCAAGGTCGAATATGTCACCGAACAGGCTTATTGTTGCCGGTTTCAGATGTCGACTACCAATTCCTGCAAATTTATTTCGTGTGCATTTCAACAACACAAGAAACTTATCTGCGTTGTGCACACATCAGCTCAGTAAAGAAGTCTATTGTACAATAATTAGACTTTGTTTCAGCAACATAATCAGTTAATCACGTGGTTCATCCACGTGGTTCATCTCATGCCATCTAATAATCACAAAATTAAAATCAGAACTGATAAAACTCCTGCCCGTCAATATGTAGGGCGTTTCAATGCACCAACACTTGAAGTTGCTTTTGTTGGCAAAAATTTGGAAGCCCATGATATTCTTTCACATCGCAGTAATGGTCATTTACAGCGTGTATATGAAATACTTCGCTTATATGGAGCGCTACAATATCCAATTTTTGGCAAGATGAACGTGGTTATCACTTCTAAATCAAGATTATGAATCCCCTTACTGGAAATGGATGAAAAGATGGAAGGAGGAAGTGAAGAAACTAGTTTAGCTAGTGATCTATAAATGTGACATTATATATCGTAATAAAGGCGAAAATAAGATGGATTACTCACAACACATGCAGATCTTTTGGTCCCGAGATGGCTAAATCAGGTGAGTCGCGACTTAAGTTGGTGAGAGCTGATGGGCAGGATTATTGTGGCGAGGACCCCACGAAGCCACGGA
Source organism: Locusta migratoria (assembly GCA_026315105.1). Classification (NCBI taxonomy): domain Eukaryota; kingdom Metazoa; phylum Arthropoda; class Insecta; order Orthoptera; family Acrididae; genus Locusta; species Locusta migratoria. The sequence continues at coordinate 195,706,299 of CM048744.1, read as the reverse complement.
CTCGAGTTGTCAGCAAGGCACTTTGCCAGCTGGTGTTGGCTCCATAACGGAATGGGCTGTTTTCACATGGAATGGACTGGATCCTCTGGCGACTCATTGACTGGCAATGGTTATATTGCACTTTCCGTCCGTACACAAAAGTCATTTTCACAAACAACGATGTCATTAAATAATTTGTCCATATCAGCAACTGTTATTCAATTGGTTTCTGAAATAGCAGTAACCAGTGTTGCAGACGAGCTGAACAATATGTGGGGAATCAACAGGGAAACACTGCAAGAACTTGTTGCATCACTTCCCACACAAAATTCAATCCCGTCGGCCATTAATCTCCATGGAACAGCGATAGTTTCGCCAACACGATTGTTCACAGAACTGACAAACAGTACTCCGATGTGACTACGGTTTGGTTTAGCAACGAGGCTCACTCTCATTTGGATGGGTTCGTCAATAAGCAAAATTTGAGGGAAGGAGAATCACCATTTCACTATCAGGTTCACCCTCAACGGGTGACGGCCTGGTGTGAAATGTACATTCACTGAAAAATCGGTGTGATATTACTGGATAGGATGGTGACTACCAAAAGGTATGTGGTGTTGGAAGATCATTTCATTCCCCTTAACCACAATTATCCTAATTTCGACAAGATGTGCCTAATCCACAATGGCGCTCAACCTTATCTACATATTTACTCTAAAAATCACAGTTATGTGCCTGGCAGAGAATAGGAAAGTGTTTGGTGTTCTAGAGATACTGGAAACGACATTCTGGCTCTGGAGTACCTATAGGTCAGTGGTAAGGGCCTCGATTGGTCTCCATATTCTCTGGATCTGAACACACGCGACTCCTTTGTAGGGGGCTGAAACCACTGCTGAGCTGAAAACAGTTTAGGTCAGCGGTAACATCGATTTTCTGACACATTCAGCTGAACATAAAGAGTTACACTATCAGTCTGCCCCACATCATCTCTACGGAAGGCAGCCATATCAGTATGCCATAATCTAAATCCAAAAATCTTGAGTTGTATGACATATGGTGTGTAACGTCCGTGTTTATTGAAACAACTAAGCAAATGTTCTTCAGATGTGCATGAAAGGCTTGCGACAAATATAGTCAACGTCTCTCCCTCTCCCTATGCGGGATATCTATCTATATCTATAGATCTTATAAAATAGGCTGTATGTGTGTGTGTATGTGGGTATATATGTATGTACACTCTTTGACAAAAAACCTGGCCGCCAGCCGGCCGCCGCTGAGCCTAAGTCCGATCCGATCGCGACATGGGACAATAAAAGTGGCCGCGCTGATTCGCTCTAAGTCCAGCTATCTGCACAATCTGGCAACACTGCACACTGCGGGAGTTCATACAGTACTTCTTGTGTGCAGTTAGAAGATAACTCGGTAAGCTACATCCGTGGTCTTGCGGTAAAGTGCGAGATTTGCATGTTCAGTATTAGGGATCGAATCCGACTGTAGACAAAAATTTTAAATTCATGTCACTCGTGCATGCTGATGCCACATGTGTAAGGGAAGTATATGTGTAACGTATTTCATTTTTTGGTACACTGGTAATAACATTTAGGCCCAATATCATTGCCACCTCTGGCCGCAGCACTTGGCAGAGCTCTCCGCGGCCCACTCGCCGGCAGCAGCGGTGGCGGCGCTACACAGCGCTGCCTCGCCCTCTGCCCATAGCGCCTGCCACCGCTCATCGTCCTGGATGCGTAAAATGCTGTAGTGTTGCTGAGTGGTGATCCATAAAAAAAGGTTGCGATTCGTATTTCACACAGGATATAACGAAGCAGACCAGCTATATTGAATGATGAGCATATAATACATTAGAGAGGCTAAAAATTGTAATTGTCCAATCCAATGGCACTCTACGATGGTTAACACTTATTTGTGGTTTAAATCTCGATCCTTTTCCTTTCAGAAAAGCCTTTCACGTAATTTGTTATTGTCATCAGTTCATATGTTTTCATCAAAACACAATATGTAACGCACTGAAATGTTTTAGTGTCGTTGTTTCATTCCTTACGGTAAATGTATGAGCTAAATTGTGTGAATACGTTTCAGTGCACGTTCTAAAGCAACACAGGCACACAGCAAGGTTCGTGTCTTCATGTCTCATTTCTACAGGAGATATTTCGCATCAATGGAGGTGAATTCAAATTTCTTCGAAGGCGTTTGTATGGTGAAGCAAAGAATACATCTAATACCATTTCCATAATTTGAAGTCGACCTTTCTGAAAGACTTATTGTATAAAGCTTTTCTTATGATTCCGATAAATAGTTTCTTCTTGCAATCTGCAGCGTATAAAGTAAAATAAAACGAAATTCCATCCCCAAACGCAATTTCTCCAACCAGGATTAGAACTGCCGCTTCATATCAGGCTTGCATCATAAGACACAAGCAGAACCACAGAGCCAAACACACACTGCCGCATATTGCCCCCAGTCTCTCACATACTCATTGCTGAGCCTCTAACGCATCGCTAAATATAACCTGAAAGTCATCTACACAAATAACTACATTCCTTGAGTGCAGCAAAAGTTAAATTTCTATCTCTCATTTGACGTGGGCATTACACATCATGAGTCATGAAAGTAGAAGAAGAATGTCAAGTGAACTTAGCGAGACAATTCGGTACCACTTGCGGAAGTAACTGCACTATCACAGTGTTGCCAAATATCAGCAACGATGTTGCCAGTTCTTAGCTGTACTAGGAAGACCTGTGTAGCGATAAGCGACGCGAAATCGCGTACGTCTCATGCGGGCTTCTAGAGGGGAGTCGCGCATTTCGGTTAATATGCGCCGCTCTCTCCTGATAGTTTCCGTCGTCACATTTAGGATGCAGATATTAAATTCGTCTAATGACGCCGAAACTAGCGTTTAAATTTTTTGAAGCTTTACTGCATTATGATATATTTTCAGCAAATGACTAGAGGACAAAATACTGATATTGCGATCGCAACATACGGCAGATCAAAGACTGAGATACGTAAACATGCATCACGATTACAGTTTCATCCCCCCCCCCCCAAAAAAAAAGACTAAAACTATTGCTTTATTACATTTCGACAAAAGCTAATTTTTTTGATGAAAAGTTACTTGAAATCAATGATGCCCCATTCGTCTCGAAAAACTTTGCAACTATAAAACGACTGCGTTTCAAAATGCAGCCTTACGACTGTGCAAGTAATATTTCATGTCTTCTATGTGAATACATAAATGTGTTGGTTTGCTTGAAAGCAAAGAAGAAACATAGTTAACTGACTATTTGTGCAACACAGTAATTATTTCATTTGAGTATTCAGAAGACTGGATATTTAAAATTACGGCCATGACCACGGAAACTAAACTGTATATGTGGGAAATGTGCAATTCTGAGGTTTTTCCTCTGCAAACATATACATATAATCTATAGACTACTAAGCAGATTTTTATTTCGTAGTGTTACAGCCTTGTTGGGCCAACAAATTATGATGAGAATCCGAACCCATGTGTCTGATGGATTTTTCGAACGTTGCAACCTATGACTTGCATGTGTTGTTGCGTAGTATCTGTGGTCACGATGTTAAATTAACAGAAATTGTTACAAAAGTTTTACCTAAGTTCTCCTATGGTCCTATTTTTCGTCAAACCACACATTCTTTCTGTTCTCTTGGCCACATGGGAAAGAACGCTTTTGTAACTGAATTAATGATACTAATGATGATAATAATGATAGTAATCAATGATGTTTACGGCGTTAAAGCAGAATGATAAAGATTACAATAACAATAGAAAATGCCGATCTCTTGGTTGACACACTGCAATGAGTTTTGGTATTTCGTTGCTGAATACCATTTAGGACATTTTTCAGAGGAGAAAAATAGACGTGAAGCCACACACATCACTAGTACAACGATACCTCACTAATCAACTATGCTTGCTGTAGATCAGAAAACGAGAATGGCGCCACCGAGCTAAAATGAGATTACTCGTTCAGTTACCTGACATTTGTTGGCAGTTAATACACACAGTCCCGACATAAAACACAAAACTGTTTGCAATTTAAGCAGGGGTAGACCTTTCTGCAGTCGAATATTTAATTCAGGATAACAGAGTCATTTCAATGCAATGACTAATCTCATATCCTCATGACTATTGGAAAATACCTCGAATTCTGAAACTAAGGGAACGATCGCAGTTGCCTAGTATCGTAACCAATACTGCTAAGCTATAGGAAGAATTTCTTGGCCATCCCACAATATCCTCATTCCTACAAACAGCTTGCTTCAACTGGCTTTTATCCATGATGCGCTGCCAAAGCCCATTCTAAGTAAGGCTTCAGTCCGACAACATCATTGAAAATGCTGATGAACAGATGACTTACCTTCATCAACTTCCGGGGAGAATTTCTTTTAACGAAACGGATAAAGTATGAAATGACTACTTTCTCCAAATTTCCTACGCATTTTTGTCCCAAATTGGACGTATATACGTTCAATCTTGTCATACGCGGCTCACATTTCAGGAATATCACCAAAATGAGCATCTGGCGGGTACCGTCCTAGAGCAGCTATTACGCAAGCTTTTACCGATAATCATAAAATTGACCAGACGGCTTTTGCTGCAGAATATGGTGGCTTCTATTACATCCGCATACCCTTTCCCAATAAGAAAGTGTTTTCTTCGTATAGTGATGCCCCTGTTTAGGTGAATTATAATGTTAGTGTTTAATGCTGCTTCAGAAGTACTTTTTGTCTTAAATATTTATATCTTTGCAGGTGATTCAAAGTAATTGTAATAATTCGTTTCCCTTCAAATTACTCCATTCATTCGATCTATTATTTCTAAAGTAATTGCAACCGCCAAAAGTGAAATTGTCCTATAAACCAAACTGTTCGGTTATTTCAGGTCTATCGTCCATGGGCAGTACGAATATTGTTCGTAACCGTAAACAGTTTGCTCTTGCTGTTCATCTCCTTAATATTGTTAAACACATATTTTCCCTATAATTCTCCTCGTGAAGTAGTTGAACTGCTGTGCTTTATTATTGTTAGTACCATTAATTTTTATTTCAAATTGATCTCTGAATTTTATTTTGTATTACCGTTACATTTGTTTGTTCAATATTTTTCACAATATTGAAGATCAACAAGTTCTCATATCCATTAATATAAGCGAGTTAGAGCCAATGTATAACGGTCATTATTGTCTTGTTTCATCCGTAAAATTTCCTCTGAAAATCTGGAACACTTCTTTTAACACCCTTAATTTGAAACCGATACGTAGGCAGAGGACATTCACGGATTGCTAATTTATTAACGTCATTCATAATGATAATTTGGATCAAATTTATTTACAAATTTTGTACTCAGTCCATTTATTTTTTATAATAGCGCTAAAATTACAGCCTTGCGCATTCTACGGCATCTGTTCAAAATCAATGAATAAGAGATACGTCAATACTTTTATTTACTATCTTTTAACAAGCAACAGTGCAGTTGCTTTCCCTAATGTTGTTTTAAACCATGGTACAATTCATCGATCAATTTTAATCGTTGTAACACGTGTTTATTAGGTTGCTTTATTGTCTATTGTGTTTTTGATACAAATTTTACAATTGATTTTATACTAACGATAGGCCAGAAACTTAATTAACGTAACTCAATACCGCGTGATAATGCAATATTTACTCGCATTCGGTTTTGCTACGGAGCGAGTTAGTGCAGTGGTAACACACGGGACCCATATTCGGCTGCACGGCGCATCGAACTGGCCTTCGGACATTTGGATTTGAGTTTTCCATGATTTTCCTAAATCAGTCTAGGCAAATGCCGGAATGGTCCCTGCGGCAGGGCACGACCGATTTCCTTCCACATCCTTATCATGACAATCCGAACTTCTGCTTCGCTCTAATGACCCCCTTGTCGAGGGGACGTTAAATCGTAACCTTCCTTCTTTCATTCCTGTCTCGTGTGCAATAGAGCTTACTTTGTTCATTTTCCCGTGTGTTGGTACAAATTTTGCAGTTCATTTCAAACCAACTTCCCTCTGAACAAGAGACCTTGAACTTTCAACTTAACTTAGAACTGGATGACACTGCTTCATTAACGCCATTTCTTAATTGGCGTGTGGTGGAGGGCACTTTTTATACAACTGTTGTTTCCGCCTGTTTCTCTTCCAGTTGTGAATGGTTCGCCGTTAAAACTATTTCTGGTAAGACTTAGCGTGAGTTCATATCGCCCTATCTTTTTACCTTCACGATCTTTTCGTGACTAATACATAAGAGGGGTTAGTTGAAATAGAAATAAAACAAATGTATCGAATGTCTCTGTTGTATTCTCATAAAAACGTTTGAAATTGAATGAAAAATTTCACAAATACAAAATTTGAAAAGTGTAAAATAATCATTCAAATGGAAAATGCATATACACGTGGTTTTAAAATAGACTAAGACGTTGTCCACTAGATAATTGCTATTGCGTTAAGGATAGTTCCAATAAATTTTCGAATTTTCAAGAGCTATGTCAGACATCATAGTAACACTGGAACACAAAGTATTCTTGCATCATGAGTAATGCTAACAGTAGCGTTTAGTGGCCACCAACTTGAAGGGTAATTTATTTCATTACCTTTCTGAAGTCGATAAGAGGTATGACGCGGTGGGGCAGCCACAGTCGCTTTGGTAAATGCGGCACAACGAGCGAGCGAAGGCTCGCGCGTCTGGAAACGGAGAAGGCGGAGCGCGCCTGCTGGAGGGATAGTTTTCTTTCTGAACAGAGGAAACCATCAAACGGAGCCTAACAGATGTTCGGTAGACCTCTTGGAACTTACGCATTTTGACTGTAACATAAGAAATAAATGAAATTCACGAATTGCATTGAACATTGCAATGGTTAGTAAATTAATGTCGTCCGCTATCTGCGACGACACCGATCGACGTGAGATACCTGGCACCTAAAAGTCACCATTAAGTTTGTACTTTGAAACCTATCACCGCGCTATAATGAACACACTGCAATTAAAACTATGTCTGCATCGCATCTGGCCATGAGACAACGTAACATTTTATGAAATCGACGAGGCAGGCAACAAAGACAGCACCTCATCAAGGAACGTGCTCAAAAAATTCAAATGCAACGCTATTTAACGTATCAAGATGTTCTGTCAATAACAGGTCGCTTGTAATTTCAAAATGTTCAAATGTTTGTATAGTCTATGGGACTTAACTAGGGGGTCATCAGTCCCTAAACTTACAAACTACTTATGAACTACTTACGAACTAGGACGGCACAAATATCCATGCCCGAGGGGGGATTCGAACCCCCGACCGTAGTAGCCGTGCAGACCGTGACTGGAGCGCCTTAGTCCCCTCGGCCACCGCGGCCGGCGCTTGTAATTTCCATATTGACCTGCGGACATTTTATTTTATCAGGAAGCAAACTCGAAGGAAACTGGACAAAATCTGAGTATTTAGGAAGACTTTTCTGCGACAAATTGTGAGTCTTATTGTTAGTTAATGGAGTACAGTAAACATAACTGTAAGCCCTGCATATGAATCAACCATAAACCGAGAACCAAAACTGGTAATACGCTCAATGAGGTATTCATTGATTTTTTTAATAGCTGGCCACGTGACATATTTGCAATTTGGAGAGCACAGTATCTCGATCCTGAGTGGAATTACGGATCCAGATCCTAACATGCAGGACGCTAGCTACAAAAACTCGTTCATCAGGACATCAATGTAATCAAGATTTTCCAACGTCATAGTAGGGCCTATTGTTTCGCAACTTCGGCTTCATTTAGCTGTGTGTCTGATATGTAATTCTGCAGTCAGTTCACGTTTTCTTGTCACCTACATTAAATATTTTGAAAAATTAACATCATAATATGCTCATTGTTGTAGTTAACTGAATTTGTGTTCAAGATTGTCGTTTCATACATTAACTACTCCTACTCTCTTTCACGTTGCGAGCAATCTGCCTCAGCTGTGAGTAAATCAATGAGGTAGGGTTTATAGCAGTAATGTCTAGCTGTATAATAGTCACTTTCTGAAAACCTTGCCAATTTAGAAATCGGGTCCGTTTTGTTGCAAAAGCTGGATCTCATCATTTCGTTTCGTTATGTCTTAAATTTATCCGCTTACTGTCAAACAAAATTATCCGTGCCAACTATCTCCTGGAAACCTCATAGCAGATGCTGTAGCCACCTACTTAAAGAATATCAAGTGACATCACAAACAAAACGAAAGAACATTTTCTTAAATGAATTTATCAATTGTTCTAAAATGATGGTAAAATTTTACATATAGATAGGATAACTTGTTTGGAAATCACTTCAATCACCCCTTAAAGTAAATAATAAATTCTGACGCCGCGTCAGCTGTTTCTTTCTTTTTCTTTTTTTTTTTTTTTTTTTTTTTTTTTCTTTTTGTTAAGAACGTTGCTTTACAGGTCCACGACCGTTTTCACGTTTTTAAATACCCATTTTCAGGTGTTAATTTTTTTCATATGAAAATTCATTATAGAGACACAAGGTTCTAATTGCTTTCATCTGCCATGGAATAAAATTTCATTAATTAGGCTCAGATATATGGAACCAGTCCAACAGAAATCATCACTGTCATTCAGAATAAAAACCAAGGACATTAAAATGTGGGACAAACAGTCGCGTAATTTTGATTACTGCATTTTCAATAAAACCAGTAGATCGGCTACGAAGTGAAGGAGTACAAACCAATGCCCACAGAATCGAAGAAACCGATAGATGATGCATTCGTATTTTGCTCATCTTGCTCAAGTATTACGGCAAAGTAAGAAAACTTACGAATATGCACAGCCTCCCACATTCTCTGTTTTGTTACAGATTCATGAGGACTAAATTCGTTTAGACGCGTTTGACAAGACTCAACATAGATACAGTCCATCTTCGGACAACAGTGCCTAGTATCATTGGAGAAAATCATGGTTAGCAAAAGCTGTCACTGAAAGTTGATGAGGGTAAGTTATCAATTCATCAGAATTTCTTCTCGATGCATGGCTAAAAGCCAGTTGAGGCCAGATGCTAGTAGGATTGAGAATATTGTGGCCTGTCGCTTTCAAGATGCGAAGTGTTTGATACCTTACTGTTCAGATGCAACGTTCATTTCTAGTATCTCATAAAAAATAGCTTTTTTAGATATCTAAAAAAGTAATTGTTTTAGTCTTTTTTTGGGGGGAGGGGGGTGAAACTGAAATCGTGATGGAAGTTTATATATCTCAGTATTTGATCTCCCGTATGTGGCTAGCACAATATCAGTATTTTTAACTTCTCTAGTAATTTTCTGAAATATCATAATGCAGTAAAGCTTCAAAAAATTTAAACGCTAGTTTCGGCGTCATTGGACGAATTTAATATCTGCATCCTAAATGTGACGACGGAAACTATCAGGAGAGAGCGGCGCATATTAACCGAAATGTGCGACTCCCCTCTAGAAGCCCGCATGAAACGTACGCGATTTCGCGTCGCTTATCGCTACACAGGTCTTCCTAGTACAGCTAAGATCGCCGGCCGCGGTGGCCGAGGTGACTGAGGCGCTCCAGTCACGGTCAGCACGGCCACAACGGTCGGGGGTTCGAATCCCCCCTCGGGCATGGATATTTGTGCCGTCTTTAGTATTAGGTAGTTCATAAGTAGTTTGTAAGCTTAGGGACTGATGACCCCGTAGTTAAGTCCCATAAGTTGTACAAACATTTGAACATTGAACAGCTAAGAACTGGCAACATCGTTGCTGATATTTGGCAACACTGTGATAGTGCAGTTACTTCCGCAAGTGTTACCGAATTGTCTCGCTAAGTTCACTTGACATTCTTCTTCTACTTTCATGACTCATGATGTGTAATGCCCACGTCAAATGAGAGATAGAAATTTAACTTTTGCTGCACTCAAGGAATGTAGTTATTTGTGTAGATGACTTTCAGGTTATGTTTAGCGATGCGTTAGAGGCTCAGCAATGAGTATGTGAGAGACTGAGGGCAATATGCGGCAGTGTGTGTTTGGCTCTGTGGTTCTGCTTGTGTCTTATGATGCAAGCCTGATATGAAGCGGCAGTTCTAATCCTGGTTGGAGAAATTGCGTTTGGGGATGGAATTTCGTTTTATTTTACTTTATACGCTGCAGATTGCAAGAAGAAACTATTTATCGGAATCATAAGAAAAGCTTTATACAATAAGTCTTTCAGAAAGGTCGACTTCAAATTATGGAAATGGTATTAGATGTCTTCTTTGCTTCACCATACAAACGCCTTCGAAGAAATTTGAATTCACCTCCATTGATGCGAAATATCTCCTGTAGAAATGAGACATGAAGACACGAACCTTGCTGTGTGCCTGTGTTGCTTTAGAACGTGCACTGAAACGTATTCACACAATTTAGCTCATACATTTACCGTAAGGAATGAAACAACGACACTAAAACATTAAGTGCGTTACATATTGTGTCTTGATGAAAACATATGAACTGATGACAATAACAAATTACGTGAAAGGCTTTTCTGAAAGGAAAAGGATCGAGATTTAAACCACAAATAAGTGTTAACCATCGTAGAGTGCCATTGGATTGGACAATTACAATTTTTAGCCTCTCTAATGTATTATATGCTCATCATTCAATATAGCTGGTCTGCTTCGTTATATCCTGTGTGAAATACGAATCGCAACCTTTTTTTATGGATCACCACTCAGCAACACTACAGCATTTTACGCATCCAGGACGATGAGCGGTGGCAGGCGCTATGGGCAGAGGGCGAGGCAGCGCTGTGTAGCGCCGCCACCGCTGCTGCCGGCGAGTGGGCCGCGGAGAGCTCTGCCAAGTGCTGCGGCCAGAAGCGGCGATGTTATTGGGCCTAAATGTTATTACCAGTGTACCAAAAAATGAAATACGTTACACATATACTTCCCTTACACATGTGGCATCAGCATGCCCGAGTGACATGAATGTAAAATTTTTGTCTACAGTCGGATTCGATCCCTAATACTGAACATGCAAGTCGCGCACTTTACCGCAAGACCACGGATGTAGCTTACCGAGTTATCTTCTAACTGCACACAAGAAGTACTGTATGAACTCCCGCAGTGTGCAGTGTTGCCAGATTGTGCAGATAGCTGGACTTAGAGCGAATCAGCGCGGCCACTTTTATTGTCCCACGTCGCGATCGGATCGGACTTAGGCTCAGCGGCGGCCGGCCGGCGGCCAGGTTTTTTGTCAAAGAGTGTACGTTCTACATATGCTCCTAAACTACCGTACCGATTTCAACGAGACTTGGTACAAATATTAAGGTCAGGAATCATTTCTTATGGTTCTAAAAACCACCTACTATACATAGTTCATACGTCATAAACAATGAAAACTGCCCCTTCTTGAGGCGCGTGGTAGCGTAATTTTATTCGCGAACTATTTGACAATGAGAGTACTCAACTACTTGCAATAAAATTTGCACATAATTTCAAATCTTTACTTAACGTTTTGTCGCTGACAACCCCAACAAAATGATGAAAGGAAAAAGTTTATCTTCTATTACTTTTTCAATGTTCATGGTGTATGTCTACGGCACTTGGCTTGACGTTAAAACGTTGTTACTTCAACACTGTACATTTTACTCACGAGACAATTCACAGACCATATACATAATATTGAATGTTCCTTCGCTACTATATCACAGTTTGACATATAGTTCATGAGATATGAACTCATAAACAATTTAGTTCATGAAAAACCGCATCATCACGCATTAGGTTTCAATTTATAACGTCCTTACTACTAACACCGTCCCCGACATCCTTTTTAGGAATTAGGCACATTTACCACTGAATGTAACTTCGAATTTACATCATAGTACCACACATATTTTAGGAGATATGACGTCATAAACAATGACATATCCGAATAACTGCTACTTCATTCGCTCTTTTTCCACATCTCCTAAAATAATGGACTGATTTCAACTAAACTTGGTAGGCATATTGCTTCCACTGGACAACAATCGCTGTGAGGTTAAAACTACCTACAACACATAGTTCAGGAGATATTATGATGTCGTAAACAATGAGTCAGAAAAACTTTTCCATCACAAGTATCAATAAATATTGTTAATACTCAAGTTTTGGATTGATGTTAAACATTATTTGTATTTTATTACTATTTTTCTTTCTTTGGATAGTGCACTTAAAATTTTGTGCATTACAATTTTGTACATTACAATTACCTAGTAAGGAGGAGACACGATTTCGAACGAAGATCCAGCACATATTTTCATATGTCCATGTTGTTTGATTACAAAATCTACCAACCAGAGAGACAAAAATATCTCATCTAAATCTATACTGGTAGCAGCAGAAAATGTTATGCCTAGCATACTATGAAGGACGGAAACAGTTAATACAGAAATTCCAAGAGCATGGGGGATGTGGACACAAAGAAATGGCAAAATATGGACTGCGTTGATATAGTCGGCGTCACGTACGAAGGCGGCCCAGTTTTCAGCCTATCTGCGCACCCCCCTCTATTACTGCACTGGAAGCCAATAATATTCATTCTGCAGGCGCGTGGCTGACCGCGGTGTACGCAATGTATATCTCCCAATTGCAACTGTTGGCGCTCGGGCGTACCTCCTCCCCTCCACGCTTACGCCAGCGCTTCGCCTCTATGCGCAGAAGCACCTTCTTACATGACGCCAACTGTAGTACAAAATTGGCGCTTCTTACAGTGTGCAATACTAGTACTATGGCTTCTGGAGCACAAAATAGGTGTAGATTTAGCTATAGAATATGCCGTATGCAATAATATGGTTTTCTCTTTCAGATTACATCTGTTTGCAGTAAAAAATGTATCAACAAGTTTTTTGCATGCTGCATTAGAAGACAAATATCATCGAAATTTATACTGATGAGGTGTGAAATAGCAACAGCATAGGCAGCACCATATTTTGCTGAAACGATCATTTAATAAAGCAACTTTATTGTTACTGTAATGATAGCCTACTGTTAACGTCATGGCATATGAAGTAATAATCTCGTTGAAATAATTGTTGCGTCATTTATGAGGTGGATGTTAGTGAGAGAAAACATAAAGGTATTGATTTTCGTCTATAAATTAACGCAATAAAGTTATTTCAGCTGTAAAAATCGTTAGATTTGGTGTTCTAGATACATTCTCAGAGAACAGAGAGTTGAATAGTAGCAGCACGCATTCATCATACTTATTTACAAGAATGAGATAGAAATACGAAAAACCCGTGTCTAAATATGTAAGGATAATGAAGTGTTTTTATGTTTGGGATCTAAACCTGTCAAACTATACAGTAAGACTTCTTTTCCTTCGTCTTTCTAAAGCAAAGGTTCTCGTATTACTTATGAATGATAAACCGTAATATTGCCTACACCATTCCACCATCAGTGAATTTACTAATAAATTTCCCATATGAAAATTGTACTGTTTTTTTAGTTACCTTTACAATGATGTTTCGCCAACTTTACTCATCAGGTCATTAAAATTTATACCTCGTAAAAAACAGTTAAGGCCAATTCACGCTGTCCGTCACGTCACGTCACGGCACCGTCATGTCAAGTTGTATTCACACTGTCGGTCAGTGTCCGTCACGTCAATTCGCCCATCTCAATACGCGATGTTGAAAGTAAGGTTATGAGTGGCGATCTGTTATGTAGAAAGTCATAGTTTAATACCATAATTGAGGGAACAACAACGCTAAATGTTATTGACGGCCAAAGAAAACTTTACAGTGTATGGTTTTGGCCAACTTACTGGGAACTGAAACAACATTTCAAAATATCGACATCTTTTTTCAAGCGAAAAAGTAAACATATGAAAACATCAACCAATACTTATAAGAGCATAAATAGCGCCTGTTTACTTTATCAATTACGATTTGCCTGCTGACATTGTTAATACCGCCGTAAACAACTGAATTTTTTTCTTTCATTAGAACCGACTTTTTCATTTAGAATGTCATTTAATGAAAAATGCATAATCAAATTACAATCTTAAACAAATAAACAGTTTGCTTCAGTCTTTTCTGTTACAATGTTACGTAACATAAACCACTTTTTGGTTTCCGATATCCGACCTCGATTTTAGGGGGACACTCAATTGACAAAAATATTTAAGTCGTCATGAAACATTTGAGATTTACCCCTAAAACGAAGTATAAATAAAGATGAATAAGACACATTCGCATATAACCAGTGCAATCGTCGACTGCAACATGTAATTCGCGTGACGAAAAAAGGTTAACTTCCGATTTTAGCAGACGCCATTCCGTCAAAAAAATTCTTCTCGAGAAAGCTAGACGTGACGTCACGGTCCGGTGACGGACAGTGTGAATTGGCCTTTAGTGTCAATTTCAATTAAAAATATGCCTCGGCGGAGCGGCGATGTTCTGATAAGTGGCTTAATGGTTCTTTTATATCGTCCTACATTTATTTCTAACAAAAATTTCCGTGCATTAGTGGATCTATTCCCAACGAAAAGAAAATTAATTACTTTATATGAAAAGTGCGAAATTTGTCGTGCATTAATGATACCTAGTTTATTACTGGCTGACTTCATTACACTGGCGACGAACTTCTTAAGCGACCCAGCACGCTCGTTTAATCCTATTAGCTCCTCTCAAACTTCCGAAGAGCTGAGGCCGAAATACGCCTACAGTGAGATGGAATAAGATGTAATTCCTTTGCTAGTTCCTCACAACTTCCACGAAATTTCCTTTTGTAACAATCTACTCAACAGTGCTATGAAAACCGTATTTTATTTTACTATTTACAAATAGGACTAAATATGAAGTGATGACGTAAATGCCTAGTACTTAAAATGCTTGTTAATCTTTTATTATTTTAAGCGATTTAACATTTCCTGGACACTTCTGTTACGGTTATGATATGTTGACGGTTTGTTTTCGTTTGAAACAAAAAAACAAAAAACAAAAAACAAAAACATGTGTGTTTAGTCCGTACTCTTTAGGTGGACCTACGGTACAGCACAGAATCAGAAAGTCTATTTGGCACTCAGCAGAGATTTTGTAACATGAATTTAGTGCGTATGAAACTTAACTGCTTGAAAGTAAAATATCACGTGAATAATTACCGAAATACGTAATTATCATCAACAGCTAACAATACTTTCTAGGGAAATTCAGTAAACTAAGCAACATTAATTCGAAAAGTTCATCTTTCACTGCGTAAATGGACAGAGCACAAAGGAATGAAAGGCAATAGTGCATTTCGATTTACAAACGGTGTATGGTATTTCTTGAGATAGGCCTGCATCGGGATATTTTTTCACTCAAACTGTTTTGGTATTCAAATTTCATTCATGAACTACACATACAAATTAGGACTGATCACATATCACGCAGAGCTTTGCACCGTTTTTAATGTTACATTCTAGCAGCAAGATGTATGTAGCACTGACGAGTCATAGGCCTTTACAGTTGCTTTGAGGAAGTAGAAGATGGTGAATTAGAAGGAAAAGGAACTAATTTCTGTGAAGAGAGAGGAAAAAAGCTTGTTGTGAACAAAAGTAAATAAATAAAATAAAAAGTGTTTTTAAACCATCATTATTCATTTCGTTTTTGTATCAGATCATTTCATGAGCACATTAAAAGACTTTTATCGCATGTGAAACGTCTTACGTGGCGAAGACAGCACGTCTACGAGTCGTAGCGCGGCCGCCTAATATAGGCGAAGTGGCAGCAGCGTTGCAATGCTCATGCGCGACTGACGTTCAAATTCTCTTCTGAACCCCCTGGAGGTAGCATTTTCTCGCTCCCGCGGTAGGGTGGGGCAAGGGGAAACGCCGCTTCTAACATTGGCATTGAAGCTGGCAGAGACACCAGCTCCTGGCTAGTCGAACTTTGGCGGTTACGCACGAGTGGTCCCGAAGCAAAGACAAGGAAGCTACTGCACCTCGCCTTGCACATGCGCAAATCCTTCATGTAGGCAACATCCGCCCTTCATATTTGTTTTTGGCGCATTTAAGATTCACCAAAACACGTCATATTTGCTAAAATATCTTGCAACTATAAATGAAAGACGCTTCAACTGTCAAAGCCTTCAGAAGATCAGATCATGAATAATAATGAAGTCACCTCCACCTAGCAAGAATAGCCGTGTAGTTAGCACCATCGCTCTGCACCGCCGACGGTAGTGGGTTCGAGACTGACTAAAAGCATTTTCTTTTAACCCAATCATCTTTTCAAAAGATACAGGAACAACAATGACTTTTGTAATGTTACTTACCATATAGGTATACTTTGGACGTTTTTGCAAATGTGTCGCGATTTTGAGAGTAAATGGCTTTTATACTCTTCGTTGTAACAAATATTTAACTGTTTGAAAAGATGTGGGGGAGAGTACCCTTGTGTATGCGTAAGGTTAGGAGGGAAATGCTGCTTACAGTGTCACATGACACAAAGGTAGCCTGTCTCATCATTGTAACAGATTCATTTTGTTACAGACACTTAACAGTGTAATTAGTTACTTACTGTGTTTTAGTGTTCATGTGCACATTCATATGTTCTTGGTGTTTATTATAAAAAAAATGAACAACCTGTTTAAAATACTGTGTTTCACATACAGGTACATAATACTGTAAAGTTTATTTAAAGAACTTATTAATATTTACTATCTTGGTACGTAATATTGAGTTTTGAAACTTTTGTAAATAACAATTACAACCATTAGGAATACATTGCACATAGTTTCACAATATGCTGTTCCCACAACTTGTTGTACCAATATAAATGTAACAACATTACATGTTGTAACTATTGCACAACATTAATTCATATTTACCTCGTGTTTAAATAAATTAGGGCAGGCCATGTTTCATATATCACTGGATCCTAAATCAAATACATATTATGGTTTTGCCACCCATTTCTACTATCTGTCTGATACTAAGAAATTATTGACAGAATTGACAAAAATACTACAACACTAAACACATCCGTATTTATAAAAAATTAAACCACAAATTAAAACACACTACAATTATGAGTCTAAATAATAGTACACCTAAACAATATTGTCAAAACATATATGTGTACACTTCAAAATCACCAATACAACCAATAAATTAAGTAAATTTAATATGAGTCAAATCATGACTTTTAGTTTGTGCATTATGTTAAATGCAAATTTCAAGAAACACGTATATACATTGAGTTTAACACTTAAAACCTAAATGTAATATTTTAATTCATATATTTAGCCTATTTGAAGAATAAATGTGTTGTGATTCTTGAGTTACTCCCGGCGTATTTGATAATCAAAATATCCACGGGTGTCCAACGGGCACAATATTCGGCGATCATACATGTCGCCATCATCAGGTGAACTGACGGACTGAGCTCTTGGAAACGCGCCGGCACGGAAATCCGTACGCTACGGCAGCTCGAAGGGAACTGAGTTCTAGCCCAGTGGCGGGCGATTTAAAGACCGGCAGTACACCCATGGATATTTTGATAATCAAATACGCTGGGAGAAACTCAAGAATCACATCATACACCTTAAAGGGAGGAGATGTATCGCAGCATGAAGAAATTTGAAATGTTGCGCCACCGTAGATGTCACTTGCTAAGTACTCTTACCTTTCTAAAGAGATGTCGTTCCGAAAATGTTGTTCCAAATTTTGCTAAGGCCACACATCACATCGATTCTGCAACAGCCAAGAGAATTAAGAAACGGGTCCAGCCGCGCATTGCTTCGTGAGAGAGTGCATTTCATCCGCCGTAGCCTTCATCTCACTGGAACTATTCAAACTGCATTTGCAACTGGCTAGTCATTTCACTTCTTTTTCCTGGAATTGGATTGATGGTGTTACCTGGGTTGCAGCCGATTCCGCCCATAATAAGGCAACAGGACGTCAAACAGCTAAGTTCTCACGTCTCCTTGACAAACCATCTCTGCAGGTTCCGTGCAAGACTGTCATCAGAGTGGCATGGAGTTGAGTGATGATGCGGTCTCGGTTTTGGAGACCCCCCAACTTCCATCGGTCGCAGAAATTATTAGTGCTGTTGAACAGGTTACAGCTCGACTTCCGCCTGAATCATCTGAGGAAATACGTCGTGAAGCATGTCGTGCGTTGACGAAATCCAAGCCCATGAAGTCGAACATCACTAGTAAAGAGAGGGCGGCCATTCGTGACTTGAAATTGTTGTCTTACCGGCTGACAAAGACAATGCTACAGTTGTTGTCTCCCATAATGTCTACACTGAAAAGATGCAGAGCCTGCTAAATGACGATTCCTACCGGAAGATCAGCGTTGACCCCACAAAGAAGTGGAGAACGAGAGCGCTTCTCAAGGACACGAATTTACCGGAGGGTGTCGCCAGGAAACTGCTACCTCAAGGTCCGGTACCGCCAAGACTTTATGGACTCCCTAAGGTTCACAAAGATGGGGTGCCATTACACCCCATTGTCAGTAACATCAGAGCACCTACATATTTGTTGGCCAAATACTTGACGGGAATATTAAGTCCTTATGTCGGTAAATGCCCTCATCACATCCGTAATTCCGTTGATTTTGTTAAATGCCTTGACAGCTTCAGGCTGGATGATTCAGATATCATGGTGAGTTTTGACGTCGTTTCGCTGTTTACGAGGGTGCCTCTTTGAGTCATTAGATCTGATTGGTAAGGAGTTTGACGAGAAGACCAACGAACGTTTTAGGCATGTCTTGACATCCACGCATTTTCTTTTCAATGGCGACTACTACGAACAAACGGATGGAGTCGCCATGGGTAGCCCACTCTCCCATGTGCTCGCAAATTTGTACATCGAGAATTTCGAGAAGGAACATCTGGCATAATCTGAATGAAAACCTACTTGCTTTTCCGTTACGTGTACGACACTTCTGTCGTCATCAGGCCACATGGTATGGATAAACTCATTGACTTCCTTACACATCTGAACTCCATACACCCCAAACATCAAATTTACTGTGGAGACTGAAACGGAGGGTAAATTGCAGTTCCGTGACGTCTTGGTAAAGAGAAGAGCTGATGGCACTCTGGGTCATGGAGTGTATCAGAAGACAACGCACACTGATCTGTATTCAGAGGAATGGGGTACTTAAAACTCTAGTACATAGTGCGCGCACTATCTCCGGCGCAGAGAGTCTACCCCAGGAATTGGAACACCTCAGTACTGTATTCCGAAAAAATGGGTACTCAGAGTGCCAGATTCCACAACCTGTGGAAACGGATGAAAACACGAGGGAGCAAGTAGGCACTGCGTTCATTCCATATACCGGCGCACTCTTGGGAAAAGTTGCCCGCATTTTGAAGAAACACCAGGTTGGAACTGTCTTTTCTCCGCCAAATAAAACTCGTGCACTGGTGGGGAGCGCCCAAGATTATCTCGGTTTGAAGAAGGCCGGCGTGTACTACATTCCGTGTCAGTGTGGCAAGTTATATATTGGACAGATGATGCGTACTGTCGAAGCTCGATGCCTTGAACACCAGAGGCACACACGATTGATGTATCCAACCATGTCGGCAGTCGCTGAACATTGTTTGTCGGAGAATCACGCGATGGAGTATGAACGCACTAGGATTCTGTTACAGACGTCGAGATACTGGGACTGCGTCGTTAGAGAGGCCATTGAAATTCGCACTAGTGATGACCTCATAAACCGTGAATGTGGCTATAAGCTTAGCAAAGCTTGAGAACCAGCGATTGGGTTAATTAAGAGTAAATCTAGCAAACGTAACGTAGTGACGACCACAGTGGACAGAGCCCTCACATCGACGTCATCTCAGACGCCGTCGCAATCGGTTCCACTGCGCGACCGCGGCGCGGGGCGCGGACCACAGAGGGGGCGCTCCGCAGGCGGAGGGTATTAAATAGCCCGCCACCGGGCTAGAACCCAGTTCCCTTCGAATCGCCGTAGTATGCGGACCTCCGTGCCGGTGCGTTTCCAGGAGCTCAGTCCGTAAGTTCACCTGATAATGGGGACATGTATGATCCCGGGAATATTGTGCCCATTGGACACTATAGACCGGCAGTACACCCGTGGATATTTTGATTAATAAATGTGTTGTTTAATTAAGGACTGCAAAACTTGGTCATTAATCATATTATGCACGTTTGCTCTTGAGCTTAATATGGAAGCTATGTTATGTCACTTTGTACTTGTTTGCTGAGCTGTGAGGAGCTCTGTAATCTACTGCTGGATGTTATATGCAGTCATGATGTAACAAATGTCTGTGTTTGAAATGTTTTATTAAAATGGCAATAAATTCGTTTCCATAAAAGTTTCATCAAGTGCTTCTGATTTTCGACCATAGTCGAGTGGTTTGTTGTCGGCTGATAAAGTGACATATACTGAGAGGCAGTTGTTAGTATACCCTGTTCTTTGAAGAGACTTCTAAAGATTTATCTGAATTTATTCTACAAATAATATGTATTTCACGCTTTATGAATCTGAAAACTTTTGCTTGAATTAGAGTTATCCCAAAATATTATACTATATGACATGATGGAATCAAAGTATGTAAGCTTTTTCATTTTCATGTCGCCTATGTAGTTTAACTCCAGGAATTTAATACTGTCCTGTCAACCTCTGCTATCTACTCTTCTTCATACTTTGTACATACCATATTCTGGATGGAAACCCCTTACATGTTCTGAACTGCATTTAGTGAGTCTTTTCAAAGTTTAATGTCAGTGAGTTGGCTTTAAGCCATTTATTAATGTCTATGAAAATACCATCAGCAGACCTTTCTAAAACTATGCTCAACATGCTATTATTGCAATACTTGTATCATCTGCAAACAAAACAAACTATGCTTGTGGCAGTGTAACTAATGAGAGGTCACTTCTGTACACAAGGAAAGGACCCTAAGATGGATTTTTGCAGGACACCACATCTAATTTCTTCCCAATCTAGTCCCTTGCACTCGAGACACTCAATCTTCTTCATCTTCTTTTGTGGTGCTACAATCCGGCGTGAACTTTGACCTTCCCAACGAGCTTCCGCCATCCATCACGGTCATATGCTACCCTCCTCCAGTTTCTGCATCCTAGCTTTTGTAGGTCTTCTTCCTCTCCATCTAGTCATCTTGCTCGAGGTCTACCTCATCCTCTTTGGCCACCTGGATTTCCAAAGAGAATCTTCTTTGTCACCTCAGACTCCTCCATTCTTGCCACATGACCTGCCCATCTACTCCTTCCTGATCGTATGATATTTGTTACAGGAGCATTGGCATATATAGTGTACAATTCTGCATTGTACATTTTCCTCCACTGTTCTCCATCACACACATGGCCAATTATTCTCCTCAAAACTTTCCTCTCAAATCTGTCGAGCAGCCTTGCAGCAGTTTCTGTAAAGGGCCATGTTTTTGAAGCATAATTGAGAACAGGTCTAACTAAAGTTTTGTAAATACGATAGGGAATTTTGTTGGGTGGCTGAGGAGTTTTGACTGGAATATGGCAAAATATCCCTTGTTTTCTGATATCAATCTGATCTTAATTTCTGTTGAGGTGTCATTAAAGCAAGTGACTGTTGAACCAAGATACTTGAATGTATCAACTCTTTCAAATGTGTATCCATCCACACTGAAAGTTGACGGGATATTGGGTTGATATGCTTTCCCACAGGCCATGTATTTAGTTTTATCTTCATTAATCATAAGACCCATTTTCTTACTTAAGGCTGTGAAAGCTTCTTTCAGTGCTAGTACTGTCCATGCTATGATGTCTATATCATCTGCATATGCTAATATGGTCTGGTCTGTAGGCCTGAGATACTCAATAGATTTCAATAAAAGGGAAGTTGTACACAATTTGTTAGAGAACATGAAGTCACTTACAGTGAAATGAAGAAGGAAGATTAGGGTTTAACATCCCATCGACTCTGTGGTCACTGAAGTCAGAGCTTGCACTCAGATTTGTTTGAATGTGGATGGGGAAGGAAACTGGTTGTGCCTTGTCGGAAGAATCATCATGGAATTTGCCTGGAAATCATGGAAAACCTAAATCTGGACGTCTGCCGTCCCCCCCTCCCCTTCGAAAGCAATTCCAATGTTACTACTGTGCCAGCATGTTCAGCTGAAAGAGAGGGTACCTACTTATTCATCAAACAGTACAGGGTGAGGGGCTGCATTGTTCAGCCGACAGAAGCAGTGATTTGAGAGACTCTTAGTCAGAACTGGTGAACTACTTTGCCAAATAAAGAGCAATTAGTAATTATGCATGTTATGAGGATTCACAGTTGTAGCCCATTAATGGTGTACTGGATTTTCTAATAAGTTAAGAAATGAGTATGGGTACATCAGTTTGGTACCGTAGATTTTTCAACAAATACAAAGGGAAATTGATAATATAGTAAGGACAGTTTACAACTCACTGCAAAGACGTGGCGACGAGCTGTGACAGGCACGTACAAAAGACACACACATACAACAGTTTCAGCTATCGGCCATGGCCTTCTTCAGAAAATAGAACACTCATGCAATCACACAGGCACACAACACAGTCATACAAACATCACCTCCGGCTGCCACATTTCAAATCAAAGTATGGCAGCCGGAGGTGATGCTGGAAGTGTCGCAGCTCGTCGCCACATCTTTGCGGTGAGTTGTAAACTGTCCTTACTATATTATTAATTCCAACCTGGACTTTCCATTATTATACAAAGGAAAATTGAATTTTTAAGAGCTGATTCTGGAGATAAGTGGAATAAATATTATTGTATCATTTTATTGGAATGGAAGCATTCACTTGAAGAAATGAATCATATTCCTATAAGATTTCCTAGAATGGAGAAAATTCTGGTATGTTATGAATTATATGGCGAAATCTTCTGGCTTGAATAAGATAAAATACTGATTGTAAAACAGAAAAAAGGGTAAAGGATTTGCATGAATAATTAATGTAACTTAGGGTAAAGTTGTCAGAGGGTATTGCACTTATTTGCAAAACTAGGTGCCTTATGATCAGCAGGTGTGAGAGTTATTGACAATAGTGCCTAATTTTCTTTTCATCTTGTCAAGTTATCTCTTGTCTCATTTCTTGAGCAGTGTATCCATAATCATTCACATTCTTTACTATCTAAACAAACAGAGTTGTGGGGATGTTGTACTGAAGGCATGAAACAGAGCAATAGAAGGAGGCAGTAAGAGAGGGCCTCCACAACATCTCACCCTCATTATACTTTGATTGTCCCCACCCTTGCCCCTCCCACAACTTCAGATCACCTACCGTGCTGGTAGGGAAGGACTGGGCTGCTGGGTGAACCGTAGTATTCCAGTTCTTCTGCAGTCTGCACTGATTGTGGAAGTTACTTTCTGCTAATGTATGATTTCATTCGGCTGAGTGCTGAGTCGCAGACTTTGCTGAGAATGGACCCAGTGTCATCAGCCACACATAATTTAATAGTCTCCTAAACAGATGATGTGTGTCATAACACTTCCATTTTTTCATACTCCATGGTGTATCGAGTGTCCTTATAATCTTCCTCAAGCACTGATTTTGTTATTTGCTTTCTTTTTGGCATCTATTCTGTAATGTTTGCAACTTTCTTCGATTGTCTGTACAGTCTGCATGATGTATGTCTTGCTGCATTTGCACAGAATACAGTAAACAAGTGGTTTGCGGAGTTCCAGTCATCTTTTACCATACTTAACAGAACAAGCATTTTTGCAAGTGGATGGAAAACACAATTTATGGTATGCTGAGCCAGGATTTTGTTAATTTTATTATATATTTTTCTAGCATACAGTAGGTATGCCATTCTCCTCTATTTCTCATCATTATCTATTTTCTGCTGATCACCACCTCTCTGTCCCTCCACTGTGAGATGTGCACCATGTCAGATGGAGTGCTGAGTGTATCACAGTCCTCCAGTTCTTCCTTGGTTTTTGCCAGGCACAGAAGTCACTTTTGACTAAAGTTGTGGCTGACTGTTGGGTCCCCGGCTTTGCTATAAATGAAGTCACTGTCTCTGTTTATCAGCCCATCATAAAATATTTCTTACTAGAATTACAATTTATTAATTTTTGTTTTTCTTGGCAAGTTTGACATACTTCAGCTCTTAAGGGAAATGGTTATAATGGAACAGAACAGACTAGGTGCTCTCAGTGGTGTTCGGCAAGGCACAGTATCACATTTCTCAGTTGAAGAGAGAAGACATTGTTTACACTATTATATTTTAAATTCTGTATTTGTTGATAAGTTGAATATTAAAGAACTTGTACTATTATTTCATAACTAATTGTTATATTGAAAAGATAGTTAAAAGCTGTATTGTTCAAATAGTAGCAAAATGTACTTGTTAATTATAGAAATTTCAATGTTATAAAGTAATACTTGTGCTATGTGTTAAAAACATCGAACCACCAACATCATAATTAACCTAAGAATGAATAATCTGAAACCATTGATGACTGCATTACTTATTATGAAAATATTAAATTAACCATTATAAACACTTTTACCACATAATCATTTTTGGAAGGGTGATCTATTATTAAGAATGTTGAAAAACGTTAGCAGATACAGAGTGACAATTTTTGTACTATATGAAATAAAATCATCACAACTTCTGAACAGTTTGTGGTAAGACGTTCAAACTGCATCCTTGAACACTGGGAATGGTGGGAATTAGTAGGCACATTCATTTGTTCGTTGTTGTCCATTTGCACATCAAAGTGTGCCTGAGTGTATAGCACTTGTCAAGGCCTAACAGCCCAACTGCAGATAGAAGGAAGTTTGCAACCGACTTCAACCTGAAGACAATTGGCTCAAGGGTGCTAATATTAAAGCATTTGATTCTCATTTTTCTGAGAACAGGTAGTGTTGATGATAATAGTATTGACTATTTAAAAATTCCACCAACCAACCATTGAGGCATTTTTGGTCCACCTCTACAGATCTGCAAACATGATTATGACTGTGTATATGTAGATTTCATTCAGATTTTGATTTTGAGCTGAGTGGGCAGTGTTTGATCGCAAAAGCATTTATCCATCCATACTGGCCCAATTTCACATCCAATATCAGACTGTTTTGTGGTTGCAGCTTTTCCTTCTAGGCAAAGGGTGGCATGTAAATCATGTAGAACATACATAATATTTATAAATTATGAATAAATAAAAATATGAGAAATGATCATCATACTGTGCAGTTAAGTAAAGCTATTCAAAGACATGTACTTGTATGTGTGAGGGATTTTTTTTTTTTTTTTTTTTTTTTTTTTTTTAATCACAGCCACTATGCAGTTTTTACGAGTTTTCTTATTTGTAGAACTATAATTGATACCGAAAAATATATGATGTGATGATACACGTTTGGTAATTTTTTAATTCTGCATTTTAAATTTCATCACATAAAATTAAATCGCTTCTTTACCTGATTATAATAACAATGAAGAAATAATAGTTGGAATAGACCGACAACTAATCATCTTTATAATAAAGCAGTGTGTCCATGTTCTGTATAGCATACACATCTACAGTTGTGTTCTGCTCTTCATGAAATTTTACACACTAGACTTTCAAAATGAGGAAGGCCAATCTACATAAAATTTTGTATGGTGTATGGTGGAGGGTACTTTATTATGTACTTTGACAGAATCTGCAGTTTTATTCCAATTTTGATGAAACTGTGAACATTAAACTTTCAAAACAAGATTTTGGTGAAATTATGCACATCAAACTTTCAAAACAAGAGGAACATCACTGTCTACCTAAGATTATGTACAGTGAATGGCAGAAGGTGCCTTGCAATTAACATAGACACCACTTCACTCATTACTATGAAAATTAACAGAGTTATATAATTTTCACAGATGGAGGAGGCAATGGACTGAGAAGAATTGTGGGGGACTTCAACAGCATTGAGGTGATTGGCAGAGAAAGGATAAGGTAGAGATGGGCAGAGAGATCAGTAGGAGATGAACAGGGAGAGGAGAGATGAAGAGGTGAACAGAGAGAGCGGGTGTGGAAAATATGGATAGAGAGAGAAGAAAAGAGAAGCCAGACAGAAAGCAAAGGACTAACTCTGGAATAAGTAAGTACTCAGGGGACACCAGATTTTCAGCTACAGCTGCATATTACACAGTGGCTTTCTTGGAATGATTGTACACATAAAGAACAATATAAAAGGACAGTTTACAACTCACTGCAAACACGCAACGATGAGCAGTGACAGGCACATACAACAATTAAGCTATCACCTATGTCCTTCTTCAGAAAACAGAACATTGACACAATCACTCAGGCACACGATGCAGTAACAAGTTCATCATGTCCGGCTGCTGCACTCTGAATGAAGTTCTGCAATGTGGAAATAAGGGAGGGGAGGGGGGAGCATAAGAAGGTTGCATCACGGTGCTGGGGATGAATACAGCATGGCCTTCCACACTGTTCGGAGTGCAAAAGCTGCACCCATCTAATACGCACATGCTAAGGCCATGCTGTATCTATCCCCACCACTGTGATGCAACTTTCCTATCCCTTCCCCTGTTTCCACACCACAGAGCGTAATTTGGAGTGCAGCAGCCAGGGATGACAGTTGTGTGACTCTATTGTGTGGCTGTATGATTGTGTGAATGTTCTATTTTCTGCAGACGACCATGGCCAATAGCTTTAAGTGTTGTAGGCCTATGTGGTTTCTTTTTTATGTGCCCATCGCAGTTTGTCATGTCTTTGCGGTGAGTTGTAATCTGCCCTTATCATATTTTTTAATTCCAATCTGGGCTTTCCATTATTAGATTTTGTACACATATAGAGTCATAAAAACAAAACCGCAAAAGGATTATACATTTCAGAATTAAAGCCATTAATATTCAGATACAAATGCAAATTTCTAGTGATACAAAACCTCTGTTTTACCTGTTATTAATGGAAGCTTCTTCTTCTGTTCTGGAACTGACTATTTCAGTGCTAACAAATAAAATATCAAATGTGATGAATTTAGATTTTATTCAAAGGAGATAGTGGCTGGCCAGTACTTAACTCAATACCACCATTTGTCACATAAAAGGTAAAAAATAATATTTTATTTGTGACACTATTACAAAGAACTGATTCAGAAGAAACTAAATACTTACAAAAGAAGAGGATAAATATAATGATTTATCTTGAAAAACAAATAAAATCATCATTAAAAAAACACAGGAATAGATTTGTCCTTATTTTTTAGTTTTGATATGTCTTCTCAGAAGTTCAAATCAACATGTTTAATCAAATTTCTATTGCCTAATGATTATAAAGGCTTGAATTTTATACATAGAACAAAGCCAAGCATAAAAGATTTTTGTTTTTTTTTTTTTTTTGCAGTTTTTCAGATCATAATATTTGGCACAAATTTTGATTTTTGCTTTCAGACTTGATTATTAAGAGCCATTAGCCCCTTGGATTAATGAACTTTATTATAATCTCATCTTGCAACCTACACAAATCAGCCATTGTTTATTGGTAAAGCCAACAGTAAAAGTATTCAAAATTCAAAACTACCAATCCATGCAAAGTAATCAAAGAAACTCAGTGGAAGCTAATAAAAGGTTGTTAATTATTAAACCTCATCTGAAATGATGAACAGCTTCCATTTCAATAGTCACTCATACCAGACCATACTTGCTCTGATCTACCTACACATTAGAAATCTGAATTGGCAGTACTGATTATTTCAATCAGGGCAGACTGATGTGTCACAATATAAATTCTGACTTGGTAGGTTGCATAACAGGTAGTGTACCTAACCACACCCAGTGAATATGGGACATTGCTCCTACCCATCTTTGATGACCCACATCATCTTTAACTATGAGGGAAGATTGGAAAGCATTGAACAATCATTTTATTGCCAAAAATTTTGATAGGTAACAGAAGAAAAAAATCAGAAATCAACTTACATCTTTTTCCTACTTTTCTACTTCTTGACACAGTTTTTCTAATGTGATAAAAGGTTCAATTGTCCTGGTTTTTGACATCTCTTTCAATGATATATACCCATCTACTGACTTTTGATTTTAGTACTGCATCTGTTACAAACTTTTGCCTGGCCAGGAGTTTCTTCATGGGACCAAACAGACTAAAGTCTCACGGTACAAGGTGAGTATTGTGGATGCAGGAGCACCTCTTATGCAGACAGGAGCACTAGTGTGGGGGTGAGCAATGTTGTAAAGAAGTTTGTCATTGCCAGCATTAATGTTGTGGCATTCTTCACAAAGGGCATGGCATGGTTAACATAAGTTTTGATGCATGAAGCATTCACAATGGTCCCATGTTTAGTAAAGTCCACCAATAACACACCATGCATATCTCTAAATACTATCCCACTTTCCTAGCTGAGTAATTCACTTTGAATGTTTTTTTCATACAGGAGAACCAACATGTTTTGATTCCATAGAGACCTTCTTGGTATTGGACATTAGTGGTGATGATTCTTTTCAGAAATTCATGACTTTTCCTGATCTACGTAATCCAAGGTTGTCATCATTTGCTGGACCCTTGTGGTTATCTGCCAGGTTCTTTAGCATCTAGCAAACACTAACTTTACAAAATTTCAGGTAAACAGTTTTGCCGTGATAAGGTTCACAGTTACACATGCCACTCATTGAAAATTTATACCTCAACGGCTCTGACATTCTATGGGATTGCAGTTGTTACACAGAACATAATGAATTACTAATAATCACTTCAAATAATACATACCATCTAAACATTGCTACAATCCATACAGTTCTCCCCACTCATGACATGCATGTCCCTGAGAATTTCAATCAATTTACACCCTTTGTCCCACAAATATCAAATTATACTTCACTGCTGTACCCTTAGTGGTCTACTTTGACTGAGAGCAGAGGGGTTAAATTAATTATGATATATCTCTGTGATACAATTCTTCTAAAACATCCCATTCCTTCCACCTCCTCCTCCTCCTGAAACAAAAACCTTGAATTTGTACTTGATGGGCAAATTATAATTATTTTCATCCTTTTGATCTCTTCAGTAACAACACATAAGCTTTTGCAGTATAGTCCTCTGTTTCTTAGTTAAAATCAGTTGTTAAACCTTATAAATTGGCTTTCACATGATATTTGCCTCCTATATTCAGCCGTTTTGTCAATTTAGGGTTTTCAGCATTTCTTTGATTCAAAACATTTGCAACAGTTTGTTTGTTAACAATCTACTGTTAGTTCTGTTTGATAAGGGTTCCAAGCTCTTAAGCAGTACTCTAGGATGACATGCATGAATGTTCCACAAACATTTTCTCTTTTTATTGTATGTGTTGTCCAGTAATTTACCAATGAACCAAAGTCTGCTCCTTACTTGCCTACTTTTGAGCTTGTGTGTTAATTACATTTTATAATAATAATAATAATAATACTTTTAATTAGTTAAGTGGAGCATAGGGCTGAAACAAAGTATCTCAAATGTTCAAATGTTTGTTAAGCTTCTGGGACTTAACTACGGGGTCATCAGTCCCTAAACTTAAAAACTACTTATGAACTACTTACGAACTAGGACAGCACAAATATCCATGCCCGAGGGGGGATTCGAACCCCTGACCGTAGTGACAAAGTATCTCCATGCCCAGATGAAGGCCACTGTAATGTTGGTCGAAAAATCAGTTCTTAAAGTAATAGTTTTCTTAAATCATGACACGGTACAACACCCAGAAAATCTTTATGCCATATGACTCTGATCGTGGAAGCCTAAGCAATTAAATCACCATCTTGTTCTGTATTCAGCTATTATTTTCACTACTTGCCCTCCCATTCCTTACTGTTGACCTACTGCTTCAACTGATCACCTCCACACCATTCCACGTCTGTCATGTCTCGATCATCCTTGAGGATTCTAATCCAGTACTACTTCCACAATATGATCATTTGGCCTCCAATGTCCTAACCATCATCAGTTTTGCTTCACCACTCAGTTGCTTTTTGGTTGGTTCTTTCCCAGAGTATTTCATAAGAGATGACATTTAGCCACAATATCTCCAAAATATTTCTCAGACATCTGTTGCTTACAGTCTGCAACATATGGGTTAGTTGCTTTGTCAAGTTCCATGTTTCACATCCATACAGATACAAAGATTTTACATTACTTTCATGTATCTGCAGTTTGGTCTATAATGTTATTTCCTTTTATCTCCAGATCTCACTTCACTGATGTGGTTGTTAATTTCCTCTATTTTATAGTGTTGCTATATTTCATTTTAAGTCTTTTGGTTTTGGGGCATTAAATTTCAAACTGACTTTCTTTGCTCTAGATTTCAGGTCTTCTAGTTTCTCTTTCATGCCCTTGATGCTGTGGGCTAGAACACAAAGGCAATCTGCAAATATAGGCCTGCTAGGTGTGTTCCATTACTCAATTTTACTCCTCTTAATATAGCTATTATTTATGGGAATTGCTGAGGTTGTATGCCCTAAATAAAGCACATATATATCAAGTCTGCACTTTATTCTTCATCACAAGACTACAAAGAACAGGCTGAGGTCTGAACAATGGTGGTAACTTTTGGAGTGTAGTCTTCAAAAAAGCTGAACCAGAGATATAAGTACAGTTTGTCACATATCATAGAGTTGATTTAGTTGTGCCTCCACCACATAGCCACGCCCCTCCACAGTATGGAGTACTCCTGTTGAGCCAGGTGGGCATCGGAATAACAAGCGGCATGCGCATCACTTTGAGTTAGATGGCGTCTTATGGAATGGGCAAAGTCGATGCGGGGTGGTTCTCCAATAACAAAATCTTGCAGGTGTTGTGAATGATGCACCAGTCAGTCTGGTTGAGGGGAATGAACATGTGCCGGAGAGGTCAGAAGGGCATAGACAAGCAGTTTACTGACGGGGAGCACTAACACATGCACACTTTCCAGAATTACTTGAGTGCCAAGGTTTAAGCACTAAATCAACAGTCACTTGATGGGTGAAGGAGGTGGTGAAGCATTAACGAACAGACAGTGATAAAACATGACAAATCATGTAGAATGATTGAGATGTCTGCTGAAAAATAATGGGAATGGCATTCTCAAGAACAAGGCAGTGTGCAATGTTGGCGGAGCTGGCCTGTGGACATGGACGAGGGGAGAAGGACCCATCCACACCAGTGTCCACAATAAAAAGTTTACCAGAGGCAGAGTCTTGAAGATAAAAGCAACTGTTGATGGTTGAGGAGTCACAAACTGAGTAAAGTGTGTGTGGGCACCTCTCTGTGTTGGCACAGGAGGCTGCACCTGGACCATCCTGTGATTGGCATTTGTATGGTGACATGGAGGGCAGCACTTCCTGGTGGTATCACCAAACCGATTATGGAAGTAGCAGAATGGGTAGTGTGGGATCTGCTCCTGTGGGAAACAAATCAACAGTGAGAGGCCATCGCCCAAATTGCATGAAGTGTTGGCTGTCATCTCCAGTGGCAGTTAAGAAGAAGGTAATGAGGCTGGAACCTGGGCAGTGTGCAGGAAACTTATTGAGCTAGATGTTTTGTGTGTGGCATCCATTTTGTGAGGGTGTCCTCGACCAGAACCTGGGAGGCAAGGTGTGGCATGCAGCAGTGGCCCGTGTTGTTTGAGATGAGCTTCACGGATGTTGGCTTCATATCCCCTGTTCATGATCCAGATGAACTCGCTGGGTGACTGAAGAATATTGAGTCAGTACAGTTTGAATGGCAATGGGAAGCTTGCTGGATCAAAATACCATTATAGTCAAATCAGGCTCAACATATTCATTCACAAGCAGTCAAAGACGGTGCCATGGTGCGAAGGCATCTTATCACCAAGGTATTTCTCATGAAGGATGTGTCTGTTGATTTCATCTGGAGCTTGAGACACAAGCTCAAGGATGGAATGCTTGGCAATGGTATAGCAGTCAGCAGTTAGTGACAAGGTCACTCAGTTACAATTCAGGTTGACATCTTCATGGAGGTGGGTGATGAGGCACAAGTATCTGGCCATATCATCCAATGAGTAGTGATCAAAGATTTGTTCAACCAGTGCAAACCAAGTGTTTGGTGCAGCTAAGGAAAATGGTGGCAGTTTAGGTACCTAGCCAGGTGGTGGAGAAGGTGGTGTATCAGGTGTCTGGGCCTTTGGCTAGGTGATATCAGCATTACTGAACACCTGTTGTGGTAGGGTGTGGAGACTGTATTGAGTGGCCGGGGTCCACGGTGGTAAAAGAGAGAGAGAGAGAGAGAGAGAGAGAGAGAGAGAGAGAGAGGTTGGGTTTTGGCACAATGTGTTACAATGTGTTTAGATGGCATGGAAATAAAGGTGGTTGACCCAGCAAGGCCAGATGACAGTGTCCGAATGTGTCAGCCATGTGTGCATGCAAGAATAGCTCTTGCATCACAGCACAGCAGATGCATCATGTTATGTGGCACACTGAAAGAACTGTCACTGTGTCACTGGGGCAAGAGCTCAAAGCCACTCACAAGAGGTGGCTGCATGAAATGAGCTGCAACAGCATTGTCTGTAATATCCTTTTTCATATGCAGATATAGGTGGACTCAAGGTGCAAAAAAACTGTCCAGAACTGTAAGAAGAGGCTGAAATTCCATTTAGAGTTTCCTGTACACGACAGCTGGAAGGTTTGGTAGTGCCAATAGAACTACACTTTTTTGGCTGACCATGTGGCCTGCAGAGTGATAGCTCAGTTTACCTGGTGGGGCAGTTGAGGATCTATTGCTGAAAAAGCAAACTTTTGAATTGTTCAAATTGGCAGCAAGTTATTGGAAAGCACATGTGAAAACATTTTGCTGTTGATCAACACTGAACACAGGTGAAACAAAAGGGAGCACATTGGGCATAACAAAACGTGAGTCACTGTAAGAGCACCTAACCTTAATGTTGGAGTGCAGCATTGGAAATGTATCTTCAGAAAACAGCAAAACTGGAAACAGTAGAGAAGAAGACGAAGCACTCATTGATCCAAGCAGAGTAGGCCAGCATGATGCAGAATGACAACCAAAGTGAAAAACGAGGTGTCGGTTGGACCAGCAAAGTTATCAATACTGTCGAATGGTGGCACATTATATTTCAGCAACAGAACTGGTGCGAAAGCCAAGGAAACACTTGAAATGAATGAAAAGCATGCTGTTCAAAACTAGGGGTCACCACTATGGGACCCATTAGGGTTGTATGCCCTAAATAAACCACTTTGTTGTTCATCACAAGACTCACAAGATGCCTGTGGTTTGAGCAATGGCAGCAACTTTTGGACATAAGTCCAGAGAAGCTAAATCAGAGATATAAGTGCAGTATGTCATGTATTGATAGAGTCAATTTAGAAGTGCTGTGACAAATTGTTTCATTACAAGAGTTAGCACTATGTTAAATAATATCATAACTTCTTGTTTCTCTGCTTTTAGGGCTCCATCCTATTTGAAGCGCTATAAGTTAGAATGGTGTAAATCACTCTTCTTTCCAAAGGCCATTTTATTGCTGATGTGTATTCTCATATTGCAGACACATTGTTTTTTGTAAACAGGGATTTAAAAAT
The DNA here is from genome assembly GCA_026315105.1 of Locusta migratoria. NCBI lineage: Eukaryota > Metazoa > Arthropoda > Insecta > Orthoptera > Acrididae > Locusta > Locusta migratoria. Next base: position 195,672,797 of record CM048744.1, on the reverse strand, counting down.
TCCATTTCAAATGGTTAAATTCTTGTACCAAATTTGAATAAGTATGTTAAAAGTGCAGAAATGATTGACCTGTGTCCTTGTAACAAGAAATATTGTTCCTCATTACATTTTGAACAATGGAAATTTCAGGCAAGATTCAACAATATTTTTGTAAAGGATAGGTTGTTGCTCAACACAGAGACATATTTATGAGTTGCAGAAAGGCACACATAACATATAACAATATAACTAAATGCTTTCAGTTCTTATATCATTCATCAGACAAAGAAACACTACCCCTTCCCCTCTCCTCTCTCTCTCTCTCTCTCTCTCTCTCTCTCTCTCTCTCTCTCTCTCTCTCTCTCTCTCTCTACACACACACATACACACATATACGTAAACATGGCTGCTGTCTCCATCCACTGCGGCCATAGTGGCTTGAGATAGCAGTCGTATGTGTGAGCACGAGTGAGTGAAAGTGTGTGTGTATGTGTGTGTGTGTGTGACAAAAGCCTTTAGTTAACTTGTTATCTGTAACATGCTCCTTTCTGTGATTTGTCAATAAGCCTCTGTGATGAGAAGCAACCTATTCTTTTCGAACATATTATTATATTTTGAAGTTGATAAATGTGTTGAAACATTTGGTTAAATTGACCATAACAATGGAATACTACTCATAGA